>CM065682.1:46583806-46608806 GCA_017654935.2 Phymorhynchus buccinoides
ACTAAGCTTGAAATTCAAATTAGTTTTGTTTAACTAATGACTTAAAATTTAAATTAGAGCACATTCACCAAATGCACAGTCCACAAAATGACTATCAGTTGCCTACTGCCACAAGGAACGATGTTGCAGCTCAGTACTTTGTGAGAGGCTATATATCTAAGGCTAGCAGTCGTGTACTGGCTATTCATGTTGCAACATAGAGGGTGGGTGGGTGGAAGGGGGTGGGGGTTGTTGTTCTATGCTGGGGACTTCACTTAAATCCTCTTGGCCAAGAAAGCAAACCTGTACCTTAGTTTAGACATTTTCCACTAGACAGATTTCAACAGTTTTTCCCATGTAACAACAGTTTCCTTTGCCATATTGTAGTCATAGTCTGACAAGTCATGAAAAGTAATGGAAATTTAATGAAGAAAATTTAGACTTTTTCTTTCAACCCAAAACAGTTTCTACTCACTCATAGCTTTCGCCATGTGTCTGCCTTGCTTCTTCAGCGCTTGCACACTGAAGGTGGAGACTTGGACTTCAGTCAACACGCTGGTGAGATGAACTCACGACGTGTGACTGAATGTGACATGTGACTGAATGGAAATTTAGCTTTTGAATGTTTCTGTTGAAACATTGGGCTCCTGAGTTAGCCAGGACCTATAGAGCAGTGACTGCATTTGTATATTCACTGATTGATTGAATTTAGCCTCTCTTTTTTTTTACGTGTGGCAGGAGGTGCGTGCTTTGGAAAACGAGGTGCAATTGTTGCGCAACTTCCAGCACGAGCGAATTGTGCAGTATTACGGGTGTCAGGAGGACAACAGTGTTCTATCCATCTTCATCGAGTATTTGCCAGGGGTCAGTGTGTTTGCGTGCAAGTGCGTAAGAAATCACATTAACCCCTTGACTGCCAGAGAAAATTAAAGAAATAATCATTGGGCAAATCATTACATGAAAAAGACAACTGATAGAGCCAGTCTGAGAAAATGGTCTGGGGATATTACTCTCTTGATTATGTTAGAGCAAAAGTCAGCATATCAGGGTTATTCCTCTTCATCTGATGGCATCATCAGTGATGTCATCAGGTCAGTACGTAATACGTTGGTGGCAGTCAAGGGGGTAACTTGCATTTTGAATTTTATTGGTGCTTTTTGTGATTTTGTCATTAATATTTGTGGACTAGTGTTTTCATTGAGTAGAAAACAATCTAAAAGTCGGGACTGTCTGCTTCAAAGATCTGTTGTTTTCCAAGTGCTGATATTCTTCTGAAGGGTAATTGTAATGTTTCCTTGAAAATAAATCAAAACAGACGTGGATATAAATCAAGTTTGTTGGAAAAGTAAAAAGATTCATCAGTATGATGGCAAGGCCAAGACAAAAAATAATGTAAAAATGGAAGAGAGTAGAGTTATGCATGTGCTCTCTGTTTTGCTGTAGATTCAAGTTTGTCACCTTACTTATTGTAGGTGACTAAAGGGAGAGAGGTTTTGTAAATAGTGTTGTCTATTCAGCTACTGTCCTTTCAGTAATGGTAAATATATCAAAGTTCAATTTAGCATAACATTTTTAACCCCTTCACTGCCGAGGGATAATGGATTTCTAGTATTGCTGTGCGCCAAGCCAGAGTGTTGCTTCACTGATCTGTGCACTGCTCATCCATTTGCTGATGTCACAAGTAAAAACAAAAGATGTACAAAGGGAAAGGACTGTATATTTACGTTTTTCAAAGAGTGTGGAGCATAGGGATTTTTCCCATTTAACTCCCTCGAAATTTGATGACAAAAACACCCCGTGGTAGACACGGTTATAGCATGGATGCTCCTGCTTTCAGGATGTCCTGGCGTCGCCGGATTATGAGAATTTGAGAAACAACGAATTTCCTATGTATAAACGTTTTGTTGGTTTCCCGCATGTGTAGAATATAAAAGAAATGAATGCAGATAAATATTTACATGCCTTTACCAGGAACTTTATATTTTTAGGATTGTTTAAGTCAAGTTGTTAACTGGGCAGCCCCTGGACCCCTGCCTTGCAGGATTTTTTTAATTTCCCAGGAGCACCCATGTTATAGGCATACAGCATAGTACAAACAACCCCGTAGTAGACACGGGACAGGCAGTGAAGAGTTGAGAAAGAAAAATGTGAGTTATTTTCTTTGTTTGTAATATGACAGTCTGGTGATTTGTGTGTGGCTGTTTTACACGGCAGGGCTCAGTGTCTGACCAGCTGAAGCAGTACGGACCGCTGACAGAGGCTGTTGCTCGCAAATACACTCGACAAGTGTTGGAGGGGCTGGCTTTCCTGCACAAAAACGTCATCGTGCATCGGGATATCAAAGGTGAGGGTTCCTCCTTATTACCAGCCGCGCAAGCTAAGAGGGTAATGTTTTCAGTAACGTTTCCCTTTTTGGTCCTGGCTACCTGACTGGATGTTAGCACGATAACGTTTGAATGGAGGGACATAGGACCCTAAAATTTGGCATGCACATCGGTAGTTAGGGTATTTAGGCCAGGTTTTAAAATGGTCATTAGGTCAAGGTCACTGGAGCAGAAAGTGTGCCATTTTGTTTTAGGTGACAATGTGCCACGTGGCTGATGATATAGCATCTTAATGCTTTAGTTTTGTTTTATGTTTCAGAAGTACACTTTTGACCCGGTTTTGATAAATATGATCATAGCTTGTATGTGTGAAAAATAGAAGTAATTCACAATCTCCCCACCCCTGCAGTTGTTGACATTCAGGGGTGCATGTTACCTGAAGCCTGAATTCAGGCAATTTGATTCAGGTTCAGGCAGTGGTCTTCTATAAGGACCCAAGCTCTTGAAATGATCGTTATATCAAGGGTTGTGATAGAAAGTTCAGGCATAAGATTTGGTCACCACATGCAGCCATGGCCATGCTTTTTGATGTGTTGTTCCGCTGCTTGTTTGCTCCCCTGCATGTTGACACGCTTTCCTGTGGCTTCCTTTCCCCAGCGGCCAACGTGTTGCGCGACACCCAGGGCAACGTGAAGCTGGGTGACTTTGGGGCGTCCAAGCGGCTGCAGTTGATAGCCAGCGCCACGGGCCTCACCTCCGTGGTGGGCACCCCCCACTGGATGGCCCCGGAGGTCATCAACGGCAACAGCTACGGCCGCAAGGCAGACGTCTGGTACGCTGGCTCCATGCAGACCTGTTTACTCAGGTTCAGGCAGTGGTCTTCTATAAGGACCCAAGCTCTTGAAATGATCGTTATATCAAGGGCTGTGATAGAAAGTTCAGGCATGAAAGAATTCCGTTTTTCGCGGAAAATCCCCCCGCTCAACAAAACTTCTGACGTTAGGTGAAAATCCGGGTGGAAGGATTTCTCGGCTGAAAAAATCCCCTCTTTTTTTATCTTCATCCACTTTCATGCCTGTCTTTTCAAGTAGTATTCTACTCAATTTGGACCTCTACTACTCTTCAAAACTGAAAATAATAATCCCTTTAATTCTTGATTACTACTCATTTTCAGTTAACATTATTTACTGGTTTAATGAATAAAACTACACATTTTGGACCACAACTACTCATTTCAGCTATCCAGACTACTCAAGACTTGTGTAGGGGGTAAGCAGGTCTGTTGATGGGCTATTTCCTGTGTGCATGATGTAGGGATAGCACACCAGATCTGTGTACTGTATTTTTCGGACTATAAGGCCGTGTACACACACAAGCGGATATTCCATGTGGAAACCCGTGCACAATCCATAAATAAGTGAAACAAAGAAGGGAAAAGATTTGCGCACGTGTCCGAATTTCCCCTATATGCATGAACTTTTATCCTTCTTTCTTCCACTTATTTAGGGTTTTCAGTACGGAACTTACGTGTCTAATGTGAACCCAGCCTAGGCTAGGGCGATACTTTTTTTTCCCATACTGAGACCCCTGCGCCCTATAATATAACTACTACAGTCGACCCCCTCACGAACGGCCCTCTGATTTACGACCTCCCCTCTTTTAAGACCGAAATATGAATGACAGATCGTTTTTCTTCAAAACTTGCCTCCTCATTTATGACTCCCCCTCTAACGCGTTTTACGACCGTAAATCTTGTTGATTTTACGACCGATGCAACACATTCTGACAATTATCAGTCGCAAAAACGTATGATATCTATCCTTCTCGGCCTCAGCTGGGGTACCACTGTTGTTAGTCAATGTCAATCTCGCGAGGGTCCGATCTCACGAGATTTCTCTGCGCTAATTCAAGCCGTGCTACGCCGGATATTTCATTCAAGAATGGCGAAGAAAGCACAATGTAGCGATGTGGGTAAAAAAAAAGAAACGTGTGACGCTCACTCTTGAGCAAAGGGTGAAAGTAGTGAGGAGACATATGCTTGTGTTGTGCGTCATATACGGTGTAGTGAGTGCATTGTTTTGGTCACCCCTGATTTAAGACCCCCCTCTTTTACGACCGATTTTTCAAGATTTTTTGAAGGTCTTAAAAGAGGGGGTCGACTGTAAAATAGTAAGAAAATATAATAACAGAATCTGAATTTTGTGTAAAATTTATAGTCCGAAAAAGACAGTACTTGTCTGTTTTTGCCCGTGTTTTGTCATGATATTGAGCCTGTAACTACGTGCTTATTCTCTCGTACCATATTTTTGTTTGTGGCTCAAGCCACAAACCTATAACTCACTTTGTCGGTCGGTCGGTCGGTCGGTCGGTCGGTCGGTCTGTCGTTCCAAAATTGTCGCACATTTTGACAAAATTGTCGCACTTCAAATCGAGGCTACACTTCTGGCCGCTCTTTAAAATGATGTATTTTAAAAGCGTACAAAATAATAAACATATGTAATACAGACACTACAACAGACACGACGAGTATGCGTTGCTTCTTTTGATGAGTATAAGTAGGATACATAGTTTTAAATGTTTTCCAAAAGATATAAAAAGTTACGAAATGGTGCAGAGATAACATTCTGGTTTACAGATTAAAATTATTGAAAATCCAGGGGAGGTAACTCATGATTGGAGTGGTAAAAATAGACCGCGTGCCACAAACTATTGCGATTTCGCGCTTGTTTTTACTGTAGGGTGCAACCCCCTAAAGTTTACCCAAATTTCAGATTTTGTTATTATATTTTGTATTTTTTATTAGTCATGTAAAAAGGTGTGGGGGTTTGAGTCTGGGAAAAAAGTACCAGGTACGCCTTATACAGACAAACCTCTATTTTAAGACTTCCAAAATGTCCGGAAAAATCTGTCGTAAATTGGAGGGGTCGTATGACGGAGGTTTTCACTGGCAGCCGTAGAAAGAAAAAGTTCAGCACAGTTCATACTCTCTTCTTCATGCACACATACAATGACATATTAAAACTGGATTTGGGTCTTTCCAACTCCATAGGATTGTGCAATCGATATTACAATTTCACTTTGCCGACTTCTTTTAATCACCCACTCTCGTCGAAAGTCAGTGGTTTTCTTTTTCAAAGTCAGTGGTTTTCGTGCTTTTCCTACGCTCTCAACCATCTTTTCTACAACAAGGGAAGCGACTCCACTTTCAGGCCCTTGACCGTGGTTGTTTCCCTTTGCTCGAAGTCTATGCAGACGACAGCAACGGTCGTAAAAACCAACAAAATGGCGGTCGTAAGTCGCGTTTTAGAGGAAGTCATTTAAGAGAGGTCGTTTACATAGTAAAATGCATCTGTGCCAACAAATCCGGTCTCAATTGAGAGGTGGTCGCTTAACAGAGGGTCGTAAAATAGGGGTTTGTCTGTAGTCCGAAAAGCACAGTACATTTGGTTGATGGGTTATTTCGGGGATTCTTCTGTGACATAAATAAAATAAGGTCTATCCTTTCTTCCCCAAACTAAGACAATAGTCTTTGGATAATATACCCCAATTTGATGCCTTTTAGTGACATAGGTGCTAAATCACTGTGGTGCTAAAATGCGACTTTGGCGGTGAAAGGGTTAACAGTGTTGCCTTGCATTCCATGAAATACAATATGTTTGACGTGCCATAAAATCCAGTTTCTTGTGTGATATAGGGAAGGGGTAAGTGGGGGGCAAAATTTTCAGAATCGTCTTTATTTAATTTTAAACCCTAAGGACAAAAACTGCTGTAGTGAAGGCTATCACTGGCAGCTAATTAACTGTACGTTGTTTTCTTGTGTTGCTGCCAACCCGACAGGAGCGTGGGGTGCACCCTGGTGGAGATGCTGACGGGCAAGCCGCCGTACAGCGACTTGGAGCCCATGGCGGCCATGTACCAGATCGTGTCCAGCAAGCACCCCAAGTACCGCCTGCCCCCGCAGAGCTCCGTGCACGCCGACAACTTCCTCATGCTCACCTTCAGGACAAACATGGCCGAGAGGCCCCCTGCAGAGGACTTGCTGAAGGACAAGTTTCTACGAGATCTCACATAGCCACAGCTTGCTAAGTCGCCGTGCTGCGCGCCTGCTCTTACTTACCTACCTACCGTTCTATGCTTACGTCTCAAACCAGGTCTCGTCGTAGCGCCTTACTTAATTGATGTGATTCGCAAAAGGGAGAAACTGTCACCGATGGATGACCAGTTCTCAGTGATGCACCCAGGATGAAAAAGTGATAGAACAAACTGTCCTGAAACAAGAAAACCAATAGGACAAATTGTCCTGAAACAAGAAAATGAATGTGACAAAATGTCCTGGCTTTTGCGGAAATCAGTAGGACAAAGTCTGCTTCTGTTACATTTCAACAGGATATTTTGGTCCTGACGGGGGGGGGGGGGGGGGGGGGGGGAGGGGTGCAGTAGAACATTTTCAGTTTTAATATGTCCTGTGACCTGGGCCTCGGGACATCACTGGGGTACTGATGAGGATGACCAGTGGGCATTATTGTGATCACGCTCCATTCTGTTTAGAGTAAGAGACATCTACACTTTAGAGAGTCGTGGTGCTCAAGGAAGATAAGGCCGACCAGTGCTGGTGAGGGTCGAGATGTTCCAAGATGAATTTTCAAGGAATTCTGAAGATGGCGGCTGTGGTTGCGGTTGCCTTTTCAGCTTGACTGTGACCAGGGATTGTGGATACGAGTTTGTTCTGTGTTCATTTAAAAAAAACAAAAAACTGCCTTTGTATGTCAAAATGAACTGAATTGCAGTTGGAAAGTTATTCGGTGGATCCCGTTGAAACAACCCATCTCCCTTCCCATGTGGTTGAATAGTTATTCAGTGACGTCTATGACACCTATTCTCAACCCTATTTCCCTCCGCCCCCTCACACACACATACGATCCCTACAATACAGTTGTAAAGTTATTCTGTGAATCCCATCCCCACCTTCATCCCCTCTCCTTGTGGAAACAGAAGCCGGTGCAGGGATAAAGATAAGTGATGATATTGAATCGTGGTTTGTGTAAACTATGTGAAATGTCGGCAGAGAGCTGGAAATGGAAGCTGTAGTGTAGCAATGATGAAAGATGACAGTCTTGCATCATGGCCGGTGGAAGAGTGAAGCATTATGTGATTGTGAGCCCTGGTGTGGAAACCAGACAGACAAAGGAAGAAGAAGAAACAAGAAAGAAAGAATGCTGGGACGGTATTCATGTCGACATAGCATGAGACTTAGCATGATGCTAACTTAGAAGCTCTTCCAAAAGTCCTATTAAATCCTATAGGACATTGGAAGAGCTTCTAAGTTAGCATCATGCTAAGTCTCATGCTATCTCGACATGAATACCGTCCCTGGTCTTCTGTTGTGGGCTGTTTTCGTGTTGCCTGGCTGAGGTGTGATCCTGAAAAAACGTCAGATATTTATGGACAACATTGTGATTGTTATTTTTGATGCGTTAATTTGTTTACTCACCTGTTACAAACTTCTAGGAGTTTTCTGTGGTGTTCAGTTTAGAGCTGTTGGATTCAAGCCTGTCTGCCATGTGCACATTTACGAGGCTCCATGTCTCTGTGTTGTTCTGTGGGCTGAATTACTCCCCGAGTTGTTTTTTTAAACCTAGCCCCAACACATTTTTAAACATCTGCATTACACAATTCCCTTCTTATTTTCTCTCCCCACCCGCCAGTCCTACTCTAACCCCCATCCCCACCCAGTCTTCTCTCTCTCTTTCTCTATGGAGATGCCCCCTCCCTTAACAGTGTATTGTAGCCCATGGCCTATGTACATTAAAAACGTTCTGACGTCACTTTCTGGAACTGATTATCCCGCCTTTCCTTTTTAAGCGCATCTCTTTCTTTTCTGTATTTGAAAAGTTCATAAAACTCGAGTTTCCTTCACTCACCAAAGAAATTTAAAATAGAAAGGATGGTAACCGTTTCAACATGGCGAGTGTTGAGCTAAGCATTTCAAGAGTAGGTAGGTATACAGTGAGACTTTCAATAGCAGTGGGTTAAGTGGGGTTTTTTAATGTGTGTGTATTTGACTGTGTTTGTGTGTGTCTTTAATATGTTTGGCTTGCAAAAAGATCACTTTGAAGAATGTCTCTTTTACAGCAGCATATTGTAACTACCTTTAGAAAGCTGCTCTGCTTTACAACAAATTTTAAATGAAATAACTTACGATCACAAAATCATGGATGAAACCACCAATCATGACAAGCAGGAATCCTGATTTTGTCTTCGTAGTTTTTCAGGAAATCCTGAAATCGCATGGTTGAGAATACTTTAATATCGAGCAATTCAACTGGAATGGAAAAAAATTTTACTGTTGGAAAAAAAGATGAAAACTGTATCCAAATGCTCTGATTTTACTAATAAAAGTGTGGAAAAAAACCTTCAGCTTCATGGGGCTCCCCTTAACCCCCACAAGGGGCTTGATCCCACCAAGGTGGCCACCGGAACCACAGCCTTCCTGCTTTTCACTTTTTGTAGGTTTTACCTTTGCAAAATTGTGATTTTTTTTTTTTACATACCTTTTATGTTGGACAAGTTTAATTAATATTAAAACTTAATAGCTTATTTGAACTTAAAAGCAAGAGTGACTAAGACATTAATTGTTGTTGAAAAGCATTTGTGACTGCAGTCAGAAATCTCCACATTTAATGCTGTTGGTTGGACTACAAGTTCAGCACAAATAATATGTCATCGGTGAAATTCAAAAACCTCGTATATAAATTTTGGTAGTTTTGAGAAAAATTAAAACAAAATGTTAAAAAAATTAACCACATTGACCACAATTGATTAACTATGATGAATATGTTGTTCAAAACATTGCGAGTTTACTCCTGCGTTTCAATAAAAAAAAAAAAAATTTACACTTGCAGAGAACGAAGATACAAGGTTTTTGTCCATAACTAGATCTGAATTTTTCTTCTATTTTCACAACCTCATTTACCCAGATAGAAAGTTGTTAGAGATACGAGCTTTTGGTGGAAGGTGGCGGGAAAAACGAGAGAGCTGACTATGTATCTAACTCAAGACCCCCAAAAATCGAGATACGAGGTTTTTGAATTTCACTGACGATGTACAATACAGTTGATAGGGATGTGAGTTGCAGTTGATAGGGATGTGAGTTGCCTATGTTTAGAACAAGAGTGGAGTCTTCAAAAACAGGGATTGCAAGTATAATTTTCAAGTTTAGAACTGCCTTTTCTATTGCCAAATTTCCTGATTGTGTTCTAATATTCCAGTGTAATTTTTGTGGTTGAAATCTTGGGAATTTTTATGCAAATTACAATACATGTCGAGACTAATCTCTGTTAAAATCAACTTGTTCTCATTTTTGTTTTCAATTAAAAGAATTTTAATTATTGCCTAAGTTAATGATGGGAAAAATAAACTGTTTCAGAAGGGAAAAAAAATTCCAGAACATTTTGCTTTTGTTATTTTTTTGTTACAAACTTTTAGTTTGTATAAAATTTTCTTTGGAAGTTGCAGTCTGTTCTGCATTTGGTACATTATCATGGATATTTGTATCCAGATTAGCAACTGCTTCAAGTAGATTTTCTAGATTGTTGTTATATTGATGGGCTGTCAAAATCCATGATAGCATTGATGTGATGTGATGAAAGAAAGCCAATTTACCTGTTTGTCTTTAACATCTAGTGCCTTCTGTACCTTAACCCTGTTCATTTATCTCTATCAATGCATGTGTTTATCGGGGAGAAAACTGCTTTTGATGGATGTAGTCATCAAATAATTTATCAGCTTCGTTGCAGCTATGCAGTTTTGTAGAGTCTGCTGAATAACTGTGTGCACTTGTGCTGCTGTTTATTCATATGTAATCGTTGCTAAGTATAATATCATCAGGGGTGCATGCGGATGTGCCTGAACCCTGAATTCAGGCAATTGGGTGCAGTTTCAGGCAGCTGACTGCCTGAAGAAATGGCTCTTCAATATGAAATTAAGCTTTTGAACATCAGTGTTTGGGCAAGAAAGTTCAGGCCAAAGTAGGTACATGCACCCATGCAATATGAAATGAGTGCAAAACCTCCAAATGAGTTCAATCATTTTTAGTTGAAATTTTACACAATTGAAGTAAGGGGACACATGTACATGGGCGAGCACACTCAAACACATACAGCAAGTACCTATGTACATGTATTTGCATACTCACTCATTCTCTCTTCACCCTATAAGGTGTTTCAGGATCCTGTCGTTTGAAAGCATAGAGGATTTTATTCTGAGGATCTGTGAAGATTTCTGTCCACCTTGCTTATCCTGGTGGTTCTTTCCTTGTGGTTCATCCATTTAGTTGTGCAGCTCCCATTTTAAAGATAGCACCTAAAAAAAAGTTAATCTTTTTTTTCAGTCTCTTAGTGTCTGATTTTAAGAATATACTTTTTGTTAACAAGTCATGCAATGATTGTTTTCATTCTCACAGCAAAAGATGATCTCCCAAAACATGCTGCTTTGTCCAAACATACGACGAAGATCATGTTTTATAATGATGCTTAGTTCCTTTCGATCAGTTCTCTTCACTGTTCTTTGGGAAGCATACTAATTTTTATTTTTAGGTTCTGTTTTTGTTGTTCTTCTCTCGTGTTTTTGCATGTGACACTAGTGTGCCCTCCTGACCCCACCACCACCCACTCACCCCTTTTGTTTTAAAACCCTCTTTCAAATCTGTTCATTTTAGGATGCCTGTGTTGAGACTTTTTATAGAAATAATCGTGTGGCTGTTGAAGTATACATGTACATACATATACCTTGTGTTCATTGATATTTCCTTTCGAGGAATCTGTTACATATATATTTGTTTTCAGTCAAATGTGGCTTCTGCATAATTGCTTTGTTTTATTCCGTTACCAGTTCAATTGGTAATTTGTAGTTACATGTGTTTACTTTGTGTGAACCCTTATACGAATGTTTTGTTATAAGCATGTCAAAAGGTACTGTTATAAAATGTGAGGGAAACAAAATATTATTGGGCTAAGAGTTTCTGTTTTGCTGGTGAAACATGGAAATTGATCTTGTGATATGTATGAATATTAGAACTTACAGAATGATTGTTGCCTCTTACAATTTGTTACATAAATGATAATTATTATGCTTGTGGCATATATAATATTTGGTTGTTATTGAAGGATATATGTCGTCTAGTTTCTCTTGTTTATCTCCTCCCACCTTATGTAATCGTAAATACTCCACTGCCTAACATAGTAAACAAACTGTCATCACTTTGCTAGACCTTCAAAAAAATGTTTTTTTTAGGTCTCTGGCCTTTTCAGTTATCATTCAGTGTATTCAAAGTATAAAAGCGGATTGTGTTTTTTCAACTGCCTTACAAAATGTATAACTAAAAGATGAATTGTTTGTAGAGCTTCAGATTGTCCCCTCATTTTGTGCAGCCAGAGGTCCTATGACCCATGAAGTCTGAAAACAATCTGAAGCTCTGACACTTTACTGGCCCATTATTTCGGAAATTGGCCTATCATTTTGTGTACCAGGGGTCACATGACCTATGAGGTTTGAAAATCTGAAGCTCTGCATTGGACAGACCTGTGTTGCTTTCGTCACATGCGATTGTGTGCTGTAGCAATTTGCTCAAGATAGCTGTTCCTCTGTACTTACAGCTGTTCCATGGCACAACTCTGTTGCTGCTTTTCGGTGAGCCATTTACTTCCATCTTAAAGTAATGAATGACAAGTAGGGCATGTAACACTGCAATGGTTAAGATAAAATAAAACGTAATTTCTTATTGTCTACAGCCTTACCCTTCTTCAGACAAAGTCTCCTATTCCCTTTCAAAAGTTTCTTCCTTCTTCCTTTCCCTTAACTCTGAGGAGTCATCGGGGCGCCACAGTGAAGTCTCCACCAACTTCCTCCAGCTCTGTCGGTTGTGAGCCAGAGTCTGCGTTTCTGCGAATGATTTTGCTGTCCATTCTGTGATGTTGTCGGACCATCGTTTCTTTTGTCTCCCTCTCTCAACAGTTCCCTGGAGTATCGTTTTGAGGCCGTTGGATCTTGTTACATGGCCATACCAGTGTAGCTTTCTTTTCTTTACTGATGTCAGCAGATCTTCATACGGTCCAATGTGCTGTCTGATGGTTTGGCGCACTTGTTCATTGGTGATATGCTCTGTGTATCTGATGTTAAGCAACTTACGATAGCATCTCAAAAGTTAAATCATTGCTCTACATACTTGCCAAAGTCTTTTCATACGTTAATTAAGATATACTCAACCAAAGCTTTGCCTCCTTTGCCTATAAACAGCACTCTGTTAGTGCTGTTAATCGCCCCCCCCCCCCCCCCCCCACACACACACACACAGTTTTATGCACCTTTTTAATTAAGCAATGTCTTTTTTTTTTACAGAATGGATAGTTGACTTACTGTTACACCTCAGTAGATATTAAACAAAAAATGTCTATGTGTTCTATCTGAAGATATCCAAACTCACATTGTTATTGTATCATTAATGGCTTCTTAGAAACCTTAAAACGTTTCTGTAAATGTGGTTTGCATCCTGACATGTTGAACCTTTAAAGTGTAATTTTAGGCAATCGTTACAAAGACAGGGTTCATACAAAATTCCTACTTCAAAATTCCCAAACTTTCCGAAACCCTACTGACAGTTTTCTCAAATCGGGCATCTTGCCACATGCGATTAATGTCGGTCGCAAAACCCAGATCTAAATCCACAAGTAAAGGAACGACAACTCCTCGTCGACTTCCGGCACGAAAAGCAAAAGTAGACAAACGGCGACAATCGCAAAGGCGGCCCCTTTTGTTGGTTTGTTTTGTTATTCCATAAATGTTTTTAACGGAAAGGGTGGAACCAATTTAAAGGAAAGGGTAGAACCAATTTAAAAGACCTGTTCACACGTACTGGCCACTAAAAAAAATATTTTGCAGACTTGTCAAAATTCCCAAAACCTCTGGGAAAATTCCAAAACTTTCCAGGACTTGTAAATGTTTTCTAATTCCCCCAAACTGTATGAACCCTGAAATTATTATTTTTCCTTTGGGAGGGGGGTGGGGTCAGAAAAGGTGCTGCATAAAAACAACAGTTACATCATTTAGAAATCTGTTATTTTCTTTGTGTTAACTATTTTTTTAGTTTGTGTTAGCTATTTTTTAGCTATGTTTTTAGTGTCCACAATAATCTTGTAGTTGTATTTATTAAATATTTCAGTCACACTGCTGGGTTCAGAGGGAAAATGACAATTTTTCACAAGTCACACCAATTTCTATTGTTACATGTATTTAGGGTTGAAATCTTAATGATTCAGTTCATATTCCAACCATATTTTTGGGACTATAAGGCTCACCTTATTATAAAGTGCACCCCCCAAATTTGGCACAAAATTCAGATTTTGTTATTCTATTTTCTTACTATATTATTAGTCATAAGATGATGGGGTCTGAGTCAGGGGGGGGAGGAGGGGGAGTATCGCTTTATAGTCCAAAAAATATGGTAAGAAGACTTGCTGAATTGAAAGAAATATGTGATGCAGTATTGCTGTGTGAAACTGTCCCAGAAGGAGAAATAGAGTTGATAAGAATGGTGCTGTTAAAAGAGTTACAAGTACATATTTACGGCATAATTTACTTATAACGCTGTTGTCTCGTGGGCATTTCTACGTCCTTTATTGGCAGTCTTGAATCTATGCATTCAATTTCTTATTATTTTGTCTTCCGACCTGTTGGTTACAGTGCAGTTACGTGCTGCATCAGTTTACAGTGGAGTTCTCTTTAAAACCTACTCTCTTGGCAAAGAGGAAAGGATTAGTTCTTAAATACTGCATGGTTCATGTGATATTGAAAAAGAAATATTTGCTCATCATATGAAAACAATATTCTGATATTCTGTCACCTTCAGCATGTGTAACTGATGTCACTGTGATTTTCTTCTTCCTATGCCCACCCTTCCACAAAAAAAGGGCCTTTTCTTCCCACCATGACTGATTAGCATTTTTAGTGGAAATGATTGATCACTGTTAAATATTGGTAGCTTTCGAGATCATTTTCAACCTGCCATTACATATTTTGTTTTGATTAAATCTGTTAAAAGTGGACTAATTCAGAGGTGCAGGCAGAGGCTAAGTTCAACATGCATGATGGGTTGTTGGATATTTTAGTGAAACCCTACTCTTAACCTCCCCCTACCCTCCCATCCCAACCCCGCTTCTATCTACCTCGCCCTACATCCTCACCTCGCCTCCTCGTCGTGGCCACCTCTTCACATTGCCTTCCAGTTCGTCCCCATCTTGCAGCCCGGTCTCTCTTCTCCAGCCTCTCAGCGTCACACAAGCATCATTCCCGCCTCTCATTCTCTCTCGCGTCATTCATACATGCACGCGCACCCATTCTCGCCCTGCCCCCTATCCTACAAATTACCCCCCTTTGACCCTTACCACAATATAATGGTTCTTATTTTGAGTCTCTATTATTGTATTAGGCAAGTAATTGTTTTTCAGCAATGATTATGTTCGTCTACATTCTAGAGCTCTTCCCAACTAGGTGCTTACATTCATACTGCATGTAGTGGTTGGATTACAGATTGGATTCAATTTTATTATCTCTGTGATCACTGCTGAAAGTGTATGATCATGAGTTGAAACGAGATAAACATTTGAATATCTCCGTAATCACTGCTGAAAGTGTATGATCATGTGATGAGATAACGTTTTAACATCTTTGTGATCACTGCTGAAAGGGTTACTGGGTATGAGTTCAGGTTAGATACACATTTGAATATCTCCGTCATGACTACTGAAAGGGTGTGATCATCAGTTAAGTCAGATAAATGTTTGAATAATTCCGTGATCACTGCTGAAAGAGTGTGATCAGGAGTTAAGTTTAGACATATCTTATGTTTGAATGCAAAAACATAAGATAACAGAGTGGGAAAATCATTTGTGGATTTTTTTTAGATGTCACAATTGAAAGGCTCATTTCTTTCTTTCTTTTTACATTTTTTTTTTAGGGGGGGGGGGGGGGGTGTAATAATTTTGAGTAGATTCCTGAACTGCTGTTGTTGTTTTAAACCCTTGAAGGTCATGGCAGGCAAGAACATTTGCTTGCATCGTTTTACATAATGTGCTGAGTGTTTGGCTATACAGATTTTTTTAAAGGAGTACAAAATATCAAATAATTTTTCCTTCACAGATCTTCGAAGATGTCTTTGATTCAAGGTGAAGGTCAGGAGAGTTGTAAAATACCACAGACGAGCCTTAAAGATTTTGCCTGTTGTTTTATAGGTGTTCATGCTTTAAAATTTGTCCCAAGGGCAGTGAGGTAACAAATGCTGATATTACTGCAAGTGCCTTTGTACAGCTGCATGCCTTGTTTTGGGTGGGTTTTTTTTAGCGCTAAGTGCCTTTGTCAGGCATGGGAATTGTCAGACAAAAACCTCTGAAAAGCCCCCCCCACCCCCTAATTTTTACAGCATTAAAATATATTATCATAAAAATTAAAGTATTTACTACTTAGTAACTAAAACTTTGCCCTAAAAAATAAAAATTCCCCGGACAATTCCCATGCCTGTACTGTGGTGTCTTCCCATAGCTCAGTACCTTCATATAACTCAAGTTGTTACTTTTTTACAGATTTTTTCTCTCCAAATGTCTGTGATCAGTCAAGAAACTGAATCACAAGCTGGTTTGCCTGTACACTTTGACTTAAGAGAAAGGATTCGGAATGGGTTACACTAAAATCATCACAAAGATGTATACCAAAAGGGCTGAGCATACATTATTGCATTAAAATGTATGTTATGTGTGAAAAAGATGAAAGCTCATAAAATAACCTCCAACCAATGAATCAACAGCTCTTTGCAAGTAGGTAGTGTGTGTTCTACATTCATAGGGTAAAAAATCAAGAATAAGATACTTATAGTCGAGTGATCTCAGTATACCGTATTTTACAGACTATAAGGCAATACTGTTTTTCAAGGATTGAGACCCCTGCACATTATAATATGTGATGCAGTACGCGAATACCCAGCTAAAGTAGGCCAGCCACAAGAGAGAGAGAGAAAAGAGAGAGAGAGATTTGATTGATTGAAAAATTGTTCAAAATAAACTATTAGAGATAGATGAATTCTGTTTTTTGCCTGTTAATCTGTGGTCTCTGGCCTTTCTGAAAATATGAATGTCAAAAGTGATCATTTACGACATTAGCCTGGTTTTCCTGTGCTGCATCACATATGACTAATAATATTGTAAGCAACTATTATTTTAAAACATCTGAATTTTGTGTAAAATTTGGGGTGTGCGCCTTATAGTACTGTAAAATGTGTTGACTAAAGTGAAAGGTACTTAAACTGGCGTCAAGAAACAGTTTGCAGTCTATCTAGCACTCATGAGTGTTTGAAGCAGCAGCGCCTAAAAATATTTTTACCAAAAATGTTTAAACCCAAAGAAATCAAGATTGTGCCGTTTTTAAAATACATAGTGTGGCAATCCATCCATTGAATGTACATGTCTGACCGCAGTCATGCACATGTTCTCAAGTAAACAGGTAGTGGCGTTATAATATGAGAAAATGGAAATCTGTTCTGATTTGTAGGCAATTTGTTTATCGGCCTTAGCTTTGAAGAAGTGAGACTATCTTGTATTGTGTGAAGCTGAGGGGGAAGATGATATAGCTATTGTATATAGATCTCTGTGAGTGTGCATGTTTGTGTGTGGGTAGTGTCTGTGGGGGTGTGCCTTTAGCCAGAAAGAATGTCAGAATATTGCATACTGGCTTGTGAGAACGAGTGTGTGTATGGATTGAGTTTGTGAGAGATTTTTTAAAATTGTTTCTTAGTGTTGAGAGAAAAATAAAAGAGAGAGAGATTGTGCTCATGGATTACAGACATGAGTGAGATAGTTTGTGTGTGAGTGAGGCATGTATTTTGTGTTTGTTATATTGTATGTATTTGGAGGGGGAGAGTATATCAGAGTAAAATCAAGGTGGTGTCTTTCAAGAGTTCAAAAGCGTTTTGACTGTGTGTGTGTGTGATTTTCTGTATTATCATTGCCATGATATTGTCCCAAGCAATTGGCTGGGTGAAAAAGCAATGTGATTTTGTAATTGGCTGTTTTAAAGATAACATATTTGTTAAATAGATTGAGTTGATAATTTTCTTTTTTTTTGTATAGAGGAATATAGATTTGATATTGGGGGTGATTGCGTCATAATTTTCATAGAGTATTCATATTCAATGTGATTTATTGTTCTATTTGTTGTCATCTGTAATAACAGAATTCAGTTAATTTTCATGTATAAAAGAAGAAAAAATGTACTGTATTACCGCTCGATAAGTGTGCTGTTATAAATATTTTTTAACATATGGTTTTGAGGAGTGGAAAATAGTGTCATGGCACAAAAAAATAGTTTGAAGTTATTGTAAACAAAAAAAAGAAGACGAGAAACGATTTAAGAAGTTGAGGGTTATTTTGATGTCAGTGCTAAAAAAAAATGTACAATGAAATTTACAATAAGGGTAAGAAAAAATAACTCAAAATTAATGTTGAGTGTACCGACTTTCAACAACTATATCATCGAAAATATGGAATTTAAATTTTGTTGTAGTTTTTTTAATGGACAAGGTTATTGTTAATTTTCCAAAGATGCTCTAATACTCGATCACATGTGAGTGTGTGTGTGTGTTTTAGTAATCTTTTTAAAGACTTGAGAGGGTTAAATTTTATGAAAGTAGTGCAGTTGCAGCTTGGTCTTGATGGTTGTAATTATAATTTATATAATCATAACGATGCATGTCAAAATATCTTTCTTGCTGTTGTTCTCAAGTGCCTTGCTACTGTTGAATATTATTTTTATTATTATATACTGTGCGCATGTTATTGTACATACCTCATTACCAGTCATGACAAGTGTGATGCGATTCATTATCCCTTTTTTTTCTCGTAACTTCATTGTGTTATTATTGAACATATGGGTCATTCCATGTGACAGGCTTATGTGTTTTTGTTTGTTTTTTAAACAAAGGATGACATAAAGAAAACTGAAATAATAAAATGTTATAAAAGGATTATACTTGCGTGCGTTTTTGAGGAATGAGTGTTTGTTTTACACGTCCTCTCACTTCATCCCAAAGATAGATACCTTTTGTAACTAGAAGTAAGAACCTTAATCTTGGACTTTTGACAAGGTGGTGAAAAGGTGTCAATGCTCTTTGTGAAAGCTCTGGTCTTTTTGCTATCATCATCATCACTTTCCTCATGTCAATATGTCATGTATTCAGCTTTGACTGATAGAGAATTGAGCAATATGAACCATTGTTGTTGTTGTCGTACCCTGACTTAAAGACTCAAGGGATCATCCCAACAGCCGAAACACTTGAACACTATGGTACAAATGCACCAGGGATGAGAACATTACGTGTGTGACCATTTTTGATTATCCTGCTACTTAGGCAGCCACACTCCGACTTCGGAGGATTTTGGGCCGATGATGTTATGCTAGGAGCTTGCCATAGCTAAAGACAATCCCCGCATAACGATGCAGAACATAACATTTTGATGTAGCCTTGGTATTCTAGTTTATGTCAATTGGTCTGACACAGCCTTATGCCAAGGCGGATATGAACCATTACATTTTGCTTCTCACGTGCATCGTATCACAATCACACAAAACTTGCAAAAGAGAGCGTATACACTTTATTTAAAATCACGCCTGAATCATTGCTCTGCATGGCGCACAATTCCATTCTTTTGTTTTATTACACTTTCAACAACTCAACAATTTACCATACAACTAGCGCAACGCCCCGTACCGGTAACGCCTAGTACCGGTAACGACTTGTACAGGTAACACGAAGTACCGGTACCGCTGAGTACCGGTTTCGCTGGGTCCGCAAAATATTATATTTTTACTTTTGTTTAACTTTTTTTTACCCCTACCACTTTCAAGGCCTACCGATCTCCATGACCTTGACCTTGACCTTGATCGGTATGCAATCATCAGAAGAACCATAAGCCAAAGTACCTACATGCCAAGTTTGAAGTCCCTAAGACCAACGGTGTGGACGTTATAGCCCCTTAAAGATTTTCGGTTTTCAAGGTCATACGCCAAGGTGAAGGTCATGATGGCGATAATTTATGCTCGGATGCCTTCTCTCATGGTGACACGCCACCACACAAAACTGGAAACGATTCGGTAAAGCAGTTCAGGAGATATGCGTGGGACAGTAAAACCCAATCATTAGACCCCTACCACTTTCAAGGCATACCGATCTCCCTGACCTTGACCTTCATTGGTACGCCATCATCAGAACGGCCATAAGCGAAAGTACATCCATGCCAAGTTTCAAGACTCTAGGACCTGCGGTGTGGAAGTTATGGCCCCTTAACGATTTTCGTTTCCCCCCCCCCCCCCCTCCCCACGACCCCTTGGCGGAGGTTTCCGAAAAGTAAGGACGGCATGACCTTCGGAGGGTGCCAAGGATGCTTGATGCCAAATTTGGTGTCGATCGGTTGAGAACTGTGGCCGTGCATAAGGGACAGACAGACAGACACAGATTTCGAAAATATCAGATGACCCATCACTGCCACCCAAAACCAGTCCACGGGAGCCCACCTACCCGCGTGCGTTAAGCTGCTGGCTGCAAGTTGTCTTTGCTCTATTCCACAGTTTGTGTTGCTCTTTTACTCCTTGTAAAAATGGCAACCCCGAAATGTGGCAGTGCATGGTGTGTAGCAGACACACACACACACACACACACGCGCACACACTTATTGCGCGCGCTTATTGAACAGTGGAAGAAACAGAAGTAGAATAGTCAGAAGTAGCTTGACTGCCGTATAACGTATCACGTACTGACTTGATGACATCACTGATTATGTCATTAGATGAAGAGAAATAACTCTAATATGCTGGCGTTTGCTCTAACACAGTCAAGAGAGTTATACCCCCAGACCATTTAGCCAGATTAGCTCTATCAGTTGTCTTTTTCGTGGCATGATTTGTACAATTAATGTTTAATTTTCTCTGGCAGTCAAGGGGTTAATGGTACGTTTATGAGCGCTGACTAATGGTTTCAGTGAGTGGTCTCCCAGAGAATAGATGAATAATCTCTGGCAGACTGAACGAATTAATAATAATAAAAAAACCGCTTGAAATCAAGTACTTATAATTGAAACTTTCCATAATTTGGTAGCACATGTGCCTGCATAGGTGCGTGCATGCACGCGCACGCGCGCGCGTGTGTATACATATGTGTGTGTCCACTGTGTGTATGCATGTGTACATATGTGTTTTGAGCATTTATCATGTGTGTGCCAATATTTGAGAGAGAGATATATATATATAGAGAGAGATAATGACAGACAGAGAGAGACAGAAAAAGATAATGTGTGTGTGTGTGTGTGTGTCTTCCCACACCTCTCAATTTTTTGTTCTGTTCTCCTGAATTGCGTTCACAAATGCATGACTTGCTCTTTAGTTTCAAGTTAACTGCATCATTCACAGATTGGATTGTAATGGGGAAGTATTGTTTTTTGCTCCTTTTGCTATCTTGGCTGTTTGCTGTTTTCTTGTGTCTCTGTGTTGATAAAGGCGCATTCGCCGAAATATCCAGTGGTTTTGTTGTGTCTCTTGTAAATAACATAACGTCACTTTACACCTGTTGTGTGCTTGTTTGTTTGTTGTATAAACACAACACGTTATGCACAAAAGTCATATCATTGTGATGTTATGTCATAATTGCAATCAATTGCTTGATTCGGTTTTGTTTATCAGTTTTATAAACGAAGGTGTTGTTCATTTCCTGTACCTCTATATTGCGTGTGAAATTAGCAATGGTCGTTTTGCATGCCCCAATAACGGGTTAATAAAATAAATAATTATTTTAGTTCTAGTCTGGAAGAGGGAGAGGGAGGAGAGAGAGAGTTGAATTGAATGGATTTTATTTATAGAGGGTAATAGAATAAGCAAATATTAATATAATGCTTGTTTACATCCAGCGAAAAAAGCATGCAAAACAGTCATACATAGTAACATAATAAAATCGAACCTAATCGTATGTATGTCTCTCTCTCTCTCTCTCTCTCTCTCTCTCTCTCTCACACACATACACACACACGTGCACGCGCGCGCAAACACTGCCACGAACACATTTCACAACACATCCACTATGTAGTCTAAACAGCACAGCTGTATTATAACGCGCGAGCAGCAACGCGAGGCCAAGTTATAGTAGTAAGGGTAAAGAAGCAGTGAAAGATCTTTCCTTTGACCTTCTTTGAGCCAGTCTCAAACACACGAAAGTGAAACTTTCGGTTTTACATTTCCAAGAAGAAGGCAGCATTTCACCTTCCAAGAAAATGGATCACAAACGTGTAAGGTCTTTCATTTCAGGGGGGGTTTCACTTTGACCTCGCGCACGCAGAGAGAGAGAGAGAGAGAGAGTACTTCTTCTTCTTCTTCGTCTTCTAAGTTCTTGTTCTTCGGCCGTTCAGGCATGTTTCTGTCAATTACGAACGTAGATGCATCATGCTGCTGTTATGCGCCTAAGTAAGAATAATTAGGCCCAGCATGTCTGACTTCGGGTAGAGGAAATCTTTTTGAAAGTATTTCTTGAAAAAAGGCAGGAGAATTTCTGTCAATTACGAACGTAGATGCATCATGCTGCTGTTATGCACCTAAGTAAGAATAATTAGGCCCAGCATGTCTGACTTCGGCTAGAGGAAATCTTTTTGAAAGTATTTCTTGAAAAAAGGCAGGAGAATGGACCGGAAAGGCAGAACGATAGTAGATAACAGCATGCAAAGGGAAAAGGCAGAATCAAAGAGACTGACAGATTAGAGGTAGTTATAAGCACATAACTTCCATAAGGTGGGGGAACTATTTGTACGGAAGAACCCCCCCTCCCAGTATCCCTAGGGGGGGGGGGGGGGGGGAAGCTTGCTGTGTTCTACTCCCACCATAACTTCCAGAAGGTGGGGGAACTATTTGTACGGAACCCCCCCCCCTCCCAGTATCCCTAAGGGGGGGGGGGGAAGCTTGCTGCTTCTACTCCCACCCCCACCCCACACCCACACCCCAGTCAGGTTTTTTTCTCTCTCTCTCTCTCTCTCTCTCTCTCTCTCTCCACTGTCTGTATAAAAATAGCTGCAGCGGGCTCGAGCAGCTCGGGGTGGGGAGGCAAGCAAAGAGCCAAAGACATTGAAAAGAAAAGACTGGCATCTGGTCCCTGTTCCCTATATGAGTAGTGAGGACAGAAACACTGGTTGTGTCCCTTTTAAACATCTTTATGACATAACACGTCGATAGGCCAGTTGAATTCTCCGTTCAAATTCCAATCTGAGTCTTTGCATAGCCGCCATTGTGAACTACCCCACTAACGATAACTCTATCAGCCAGGCTCGCCGTAACTCTTAAGTAGTCCATCTTCCCCTTTTAGAGTCTGTGGTTATGTGTGAAGTGTTGGTTGAAATTAGCGTCCTGCAAAATAAATCGGTTTATAGCGCGTGTTTATGAACGGATGGTGTTGAAATTTTGCACGACGATAGTCACTATCCCTGGTCACGCATGTTCCAAATCTCGAGTCAATGTCGGGTCTGGTTACGCCGCGGTTTGTGAAAACGTGAAGCGGCCTGTCGGCGCCCGTATCTCCGGCATTTCTCGATTCGCTTCCGGTTTGGCACACGGATAGTCCCCGGCCCCGGTCATCTTCCTGCCAAATTCGAAGGCAATCGGCCCAGAAACGCCGGAGATACGGGCGCCGAGAGGCCGGCGGATGCGCGTTTCGCGCATTTGCGAAACCGCGCAAATGACACGGCCGCCTCGGTTGCCGTTGCCATCGCCCCGTGAGGGCTCACAGCAAATTTGAAGCGATTCGGTCGAAAAACGGCGGAGTTATAAGGCCCGTTTCGTGTTTCAGACACACACACACACACACGGGACACTTGCCAAATTACTATATGATTGGTAATAAACATGAGCATTCAAAGCATTGTTTAAAAACATTGATCATGATTATTCCGGCCAAAACAAAATATATACTGCACCAACACACTCTCTGCAATAAAATACCTTTTTTGGATTATCAACAGTAATATCCATGTAAGATGATTGAAAACAAGTACATTTACAGACCTGCCTACCCCCTAAAACATGTGTCAGTAGTTTCCATTTGCCTTACTGTGCACAGTATCTTTGAGCAGACATTGACAGATTTTTACTCCAGTCATTTTTATTAACGTTTGTTTCTGAAATAACTTCTCAATCTGAATCATTGTCATCCACCTCAATGAAAGAGTTCTTCTCGGCGCCATTTTCCAGTCTAACATCGGACGATGCATGCGCGAGAGACCTACTACTTCCACGCGCCTACTCACATGCAGACGAATTTCAGGCGAACCGACAGAGAGGCAGCGGACCTCAAACGAACCGATGTACTGTTCTGCTAGAAAACGTAGTTCGCAGAGGAGTCAGAAAATCGTAGTATTTGGTTTTCTATCGTAGTTCTGTAGTTTACCTTCAAATTCCGTAGAAAATATGGAAAAATTGTAGGGGTAGGCAGGTTAACAAGTGAATACACAAACATTTCCAGCCAAAAACTCAACTCGCCTCAGCGCTGAGTCTTTTCCTGGAAATAAATTCATTTATGCAAAGAAATAAACTGAGCAATGGCAAATTATGTTTGATAGTCTACTTTCAGTTCATGTGGCCTGTACATTATTAAGACAATTACAAAGAAACAAAATACATGTACAATCAGGCAGGTGAAATTGAGAGAATTATGGCAAGCAGTCAATCTCACAACATGATACACAGTAATCTTTACAGACAATTTAATTAACTATAGATGTGTGTGTGTGTGTATGTGTTTCTTTTTTTAGCTTAATTTATTAAAAATATTTCATTTCACAAACAAAACAGCCATGAAGCTTCAAGAAGTGAACAGAAATGAATATAATTTCCATCCCAATCAAGATTCATTCTCCATTACTACGCATATTTGAATGAAAGAGTAATACAGCTTCCACAGCAATATCCACATTTAACCCTACGAAAGAGACGCAACCAAGGCTTTTTCATCAATAGATTACCTTCTCAGAGAAGGGAAGAGAATCTCTGACGAGGTTTAGGAATTGTTCGGAAATAATTAAGGGGAGTAATTTCATGATGTGTGGGAGTGATCTTGCCTAATTCAATCGGTCAAACAGGGGAAGTCACTCTACCATCAGTTCTCAGCACTTAGAAAACTGTGCGTCATTCTAAAAAATGTGTCATTTATATTTTTAAGTCACATTTTGCAAGTTTTATCAGTTTGTGGCCACTGGCCACCCCTAATTTTTCTATAAAAAATGTTTGCAAGTCGCTCACTCGCATCCTGCGGTTTCAAGCTTCGACGCCATTGTTGCTATGGTATTTCATTATTATTTGACCAAGTAATGTAGGTAAACAACTCTAATTTTCACGAAGTGCTCTCCACTAGTTTTTTCCCGAAATTCGTCTATTCAAAGGTGATAGATTTATTCATTTAAAAAACCACACACACACGCACATTTTGAACCTCGATGCTCCATTCTCTGTACCATTCTGAAAAATCAATTTCAAACCAGTTCAAAAGTGACAGACTTGCTTTAGGATATCTCACTGTTAATAACAGTAGCAGTGTTAATTCAATATCAGTCGCCTAACAGTGCAAAAAGTTAAAA
>CM065682.1:46609306-46631806 GCA_017654935.2 Phymorhynchus buccinoides
GCAAGCCATCAGCATTGGTATAAAACACATTAATTCCTAGCTCATTTTTGTTTGTATTGCCCACACATTTAAAACTGCCTTTTGTTTTATTCTTAAGATTGTCTTTAAGACTATAGTTAAAACTATGTACATTGGGTTTGTCTTTCAGTCAGTGTTTGTCTGAGCCCTGAGCAGACTCAGAGTTGGGGTTTTTTCTCTCACTATTTTGCCACCTCTGATGACAATGTCTGTTTCCCCTCCCACCCTTCTATCCTTCAGTTTGTCTCGCAAGGCTTTTTGCTGTCTTCTTTCGTTCGGGGTATAGTCAAGAGTTAACATACACTCTGTCTTGGGGTTTTTTCACATCTTTGTTCAGGGTGTGTGCTTGCTTCAAGATCTTCTGTTTTGCATCCTCTGAGTTAATCTTAACTCTAAGTAGCCTGACTTTGCCAGTTTCTGGCTTGCCCAGTCTAACTGGCTCTGTGACACTGATCTCCGCTGTGATATCGGGGCACACCTGGTTTAAGATCTTTTTTGTCCTTTCAATATCATCCTTTTTCTTTTCTTCAGGGCTTTCTTTGGTACTCTCTGAAATATTTACAAGAATGATGTTATCCTTGCGCTTTTCTTTTTCCACTCTTTCATGCTGTCTTTCTTGAGGGCGCCCAGTCAGGCTATATCAGTGTCAAATCAGGTGTACCACAAGGATCAGTGCTGGGCCTGTGCCTATTTCTAGCAATATAAATGACTTGCCAGAAAAAAACTGTCTTCAAAGGCAAAGCTCTTTGCTGATGACACGGCAGTCTACAGGCTCATCTGCTGAGGCAGAGGACCATGCCTGCTTACAAAAAGACCTCCAACACCTCGAGGAATGGGAGAAGAAGTGGGACATGCAGTTTCACCCTGGGAAATGCCAGACTCTGCCTTTCACACAGCAGGAAGCCCTTGCAGTTGCATCACCCGTACCAACTGCATGGACACATCTTGGAGTTGGACACCGTCCAAACAGCCAAATACATGGGTGTTGCCCTACAAGCAACTGGCAGCTGGGATGTCCATGTGAACACCAAAGGCCAGCCAGACACTCGGCTTCCTAAGAAGAAACTTGAAAATAGCCTCCACCGAACTGTGATAAAAAGCCTGCGTATGGCATTTGTCAGACCTCTCCTTGAGTATGCATGCACAGTCTGGGCCCCCTTCACTCAGAAGAGTACAGACAAGGTGGAAGCAATCCAACGCAGGGCTGCTAGATTTGTCTTAAATAGATATCATAGGACAGCCAGCATTGAATATCTCTGCGTTGTGTGTCTGTTTGCTAAAATAAACCTCTGTTTGCTAAATTTAGTACAATCATGTCAAATTAAAATACATACATCATACATGTGTGTGTGTGTGTGTGTGTGTGTGTGTACAGCACTACAGGTATTTCATGTATTGTTCATGTGAATTTTGCTCTTTGTTTTGTTTGTATTGTAACACTTTATTATGAAGATAAAACAAGTTTAAAAATGAAAAAGTTATGAAATTTGATTGCTGAGTGATAGACCCTGTGGATTGGCTTTTACTGTTTTAGAACTGTGAAGTCCTGCGAGTAAAACTTGAGGACGAAAGTATCACTGACTTCGACTGGTACAGATTTTTGTGTGCGTGCACGCGCGTGCGTGCATGTCTGTGTGTGAATGAGAGAATACGCCTTTTGCAAAAAAGTATATTGCAATCATTTTTCATTTGTATTAATTATTACTAATACTATTAATCAATGAATTTGTTCCTGAGCAATATTGTATCTGTACACCAGTTGACTGACATTTTGTTCAAGGTTACACTTGAAGTGCAGGATTCCATTCTGACAACAGAATCTGTATTGAGTTTGATGTGTATGCATAATTCAGGCATTTACTCAAGCACCTGCACTTAAGTATGCATTCACATCGAATGGATGACAACTCTCAGTGATTAGATGAGCTCCATACCCCTAATCTGATGGAATTAAAAGTTGGTGCATTTGAAATACAGAATAAAAATGCTTTGTACACACACGTATATATGAATGCATAATCTTACTCTTTTGCCACAACAGGGGCATTCGCACAAGCATACACAGACAGACAGACACACGCACACGCACACGCACACACACACACACACACACACACACACACACACATGTATGCACACAATCACGCACACACACACACCTTGGAAAGGGGGTTAAAATTACATATATATATCACTGTGGTGTCACCAAAGAGGGTGTCACTAGTAGCTGTTATGTGCAGAGCAGGTTTTTATTGAAAGACGACAACTCAGCTGGCGTGGGAACAAGTCCCACTGCTTTTCTTCCCCACACCACTTTGATGCCCCTTCCATCCCCCATCCCCTTTCCACCTGAAGTCCCCCCTCTATGCTCTTCTAATCCCTTTTCCTTTTATTTGTTTACAACTGAAAATGTAAACAAGTTGAAGTTTACCAGATTGCATAGGCTTAGAGAGGAGGTTTCAGCGTACCTTCACCGATATCGCTTGCCTGTCATCTTTCCCTTTGCTCTTTTCCTCCCCCTTCCCTTTTCCGATTTTCATGTCAAAGAAAGGAGATTTAAATAAGAAGAAAGAAAATAAGAGCTACTTTTACACTTGTCTGCTGTATTTGATTTACATTTATAATCATGCTGAGGTTAATGTGACATTTTTGGTGAAGGTTTAAATGTAATTTTAACACATCTACTTGCTGTGCAAGTGATCCGATGACAGTGAACGAGTTACGTTCATGTGTAGTCTTGAATGGTGGTGTATCAGCTTGAGGATGACTGTGGCGAATTTGCAGCTGTGTTAACTTTGTTAACTCACTTTCTCTTTTTCTCTTCCTCACTTTATTGTTTTTTTTGTTTTTGTTTTTTGTTTTTTTAAATTGTTTCCCTCTTTCCCTTCCTCAGTTCCTGTCTTTCATCTTTCTCTTTTTGCTCTTTTTTGTTGTTGTTCATGCAACAATTTATGCATACACACAAACATGTGCATATGCACTCACTTGCACACTCTCACTCTTTCTGTCTGTCTGTCTCTCATCCGAGAGAGAGAGAGAGAGAGGAATTCAGCGACACACACAGACAGACAGACAGACACACACACACACACACACACACACACACACTCACATACAGACAGACAGACAGACAGACAGACACATACACACACACACGCACACACGCACACACACACACACACACACACACACACACACACACACACATTCAGAAAGGGAATTCAGCGACATTGGTCATTGCTAGATAGGGAACCATCAAAAGAATCCTACCAAAACCATTACTGTTCCTCAATTACTAGAACTTCCCTCACTCCAAACATGCAGGTAGAAAAAAAAGTAACTACTATTGGTTTAACACATAGTGGTGTTGAGGAGCATTGAGTCCTCCTACGCAGCTAGTACTGATAATATTGTCCGGAATAAAATCCAGTTTGTCAAGTGTCCGTGAAGTGGGATGGGACTGGTCTGTCCTCTTTGTTGTCATGTCCCTATGGCTACCGCTGTTGTCAGCCACAAAGCCTTCAGTTCATTCAGTGAGGGAGGGACGGGAGGTAGGTAGAGTACTGGGTGGTTGAAAGGTAAAGAATTGAGGAGTGGAAGGAAAGGGGAAAGAAGTTGGAAGGGGGGATTAGGTAGGACTAGGAGGGGGGAAGTTAACTTGTTGAAAGAGATCAAGTGAGTTGTGAATGGTCAAGAATGGTAAAATTAGTGGGGGGAGGTTAACCTGTGTGTCTTGGACAAAGCATTGTGACCTTTATTTACTGTTGCAACTGACATTTTGAGCTGACCTTTTAGTGTGTACAATTGTTGTTGTTAGAAGTGACTGACTTGTGGGCATTTTGTGTATGTGTGTATGCAACATGATTAAAAAAAATTAAGATAGGAAAATTACCTGGTACAGAAGAAAACAAATTGTAGGAAATCTCTTACGAAGGTCGAAATATGCATTGATTTATTTAGGAATTTAGGTGTTTTGTTGTTGTTTCTGTTCTTGTATGGTGACCTGGTCGTTTAGTTTGGATTTGTAGGGAATTCCAGGTACAGGTTCAGGTAGCACCAATGTTATTTTTATTATAGCCTATCCTCCAACCCTACCCTTCACTCATCATCATTCACCTCTTGCACAATGATATTCATTGTGATTTTCTCCAATTTTGTTTATGTGCACAGTGAATCGAGTGATGTCACGAGGCCCTAGTCATAGGCCATTGACATTAAAATTGAAAATGTCCTATTGTGTTCTTCCCTGTCAGACAAATGTCTGATTAAAATTTTAACACTGGCAGTGGCACACTTTGTCTTATTGATTTCTGCAAGAGCCAGGACATTGTCCAATTATTTCTCTTACACAAGTTACAGGCATCAGAATTGTCAGAGGATCAGAGGATTAAGAATTTCTGAAAGCTTCTCTTGTCAGAGGTTTTGCCTTTTTATTGAGTGTTATCCTTTGTGTTAAATAGGATTTTAAAGTGATTTTTCACTATATTAAGTCTTTTTGGTGGTGTTGGAAACTCATTTCAATGTTGTCCCTGTTCAGTCTAGGGCCTTGATGGCCCTTGTAGTTGTACCGCGGTTTTCAGAGGATTGGATGTCAGACTATTCTGATGCCTGTCTTATCTCAGGACAGTTTGTCCTATCACTTTTCGACCTCAGTGCATCACTGTGTGCACCTTTCTCCTTCCCTCCTCTTTCGTCCATTACTGTTACATTTCCATTCCATTTTTAAAATAATAAAAAAGTTGTGATGTAACAATTTAAAGCTTTGCTCCATATGGATCCTGTATAGATTCTGGTTTACCTTTCTTGTCATTTTTGTTACATGGTAAACACTGTGATTGTTATAATGTTACAACATTTGGCAAAGTGAATCACTACACACCTTATAGACCATTGCTGTGTTGGGGTTCTAAACCTTTTACAGTGGAAAATGGCTAAGTCAAAATTGGAGGGACCGGAATTTTATTTTCAGATAGCTAATATTTTTTTAGATAAAAAGACATTTTAGCATAAAAATGATTAATTAGAAATGGGGACCAAAATGTTTTGCGTGAGTTATCTAGCATTTTGGAGTTATCCGTTTTTGAGTTAGCAGGAATCCACTGTACTTAACTGCTAAAAGTGTTTAATGAAAGGTTTGAAATATGTATGTTGGCTCGTTTTGTTGTACTTGTAGGGCATTCATAGCTAAAAGGACCGTCGTTATGGCTGACCGCACTTTCATGTTCATCCGGAGTGTTGTGTGAGGTGGAATAAATGAATAGAAATGAAAGGATAAGTACAGTGGCCCAGTTTATCAAACATCATTTTCTTGGGATGGCTCCAGGTTGAGGAAACTCTGAAAGATCAAGGTATGTGTGTGTGTGTGTGTGTGTTTTAGGAGTGGAGTGAATGCGAAATCACCAAATGGATGCATACTATTAATTAAACAATGTGAAGATTTGTGTTACGGCACAGTGTGACATCCAATAGGAAATGAATTCTACTAACTACTCTGTATTTTGCAAAAAAGTTCCCTTTTTAATTTTATCCTGTGAAAGTTTAGTATATATCATATTATATGTAGTTTTCTCTTCAATGTCATGTATTCAGTCCTTTGCCTCTCCACAGAGACCAAGACTGATACAGTTGTTTGTGTGTGTTTCTTTATCATGTGTTTCTTTGTCTCTCCTCACAATAACTTGTGAACCTAAGCACAGAATCACTTCAAATATTAGGGAGGGAGAAGGAAGGAGGATATGAATACAAATTGTTTTACGAATATGAATACAAATTGTTTAATCAGAGTTTAGGCCTAAGCCCCTATCTGATGGGGGGGCAGTTACATTGTAAATTCACAAAACTGACACATTCTTACCTACACAAAATGAAAACAAAGCACAGAATAAGGATAACAGACAGACAAACAAACAAGCATAGCATACATGTCACTTAATCAACAAAGATAGCAAAGAATACCATTATAGTTTTAAGGAGGAGCGGAGGAGAGTTGGAAAAAAAGAGAGACAACTGCAGTTGGGGAAAAGATTGGAGGACGTGTTGCCGTACTTACCGTACGGTAGAGACTAAGACTCATCATTTCTGATGGCTTAGGCAAAGAAAAAGTATGGATTGAGAAAGAGAGGGGGGGGGGGGGGAGGGGGGGGGGGGAGAGGGATAATGATAATGATATGATGATGAACCTTTATTTTACAACGGTAAAATGATTGACATAGAGTAGCCATTTTTCATACTTGCCGTTAACACAAACAAACAAATGGATAAAAAGTAAATTTATGCGAACTGAAGCTAATAAAATACGGTCTTAAAACACACCATCAATTGAAAATGTTGTGACAGAGAGAGAGGGAGGTGGGTGGGGTGGCTTAATTCCCCTTTCCTCTCTTCCTTTCCCTTTGTCTCTGTGTCTCCCCCCCCTCCCCCCATCTCTCTAAAGTATGTTGTTTTACGCTCGTGCATTGATCAGGAAAGTGTGAGCGTATACTCTTTTTTTAATAATAAAAAAAAAATGATTGTATTGTAGGTGCCTATGGTTTGTGTGTGGAAAAGCTGGGTGAGGGTCGATGAAAAACAGGCATGTTTTTTTTGCTTTTTCGCTTTCAGTGTTTGTTTTGTTCATGCCTTAAAGAAATTAGTGTTAAAATTTTTTTCCCCCTCCTGATGCGATGTTTTTGAGTGTTTATAGTGTGTATGTGAAAAAAGAGGGGGGGGGAGGGGGAGGGCTGGTGTGAGCTTTTTAATTTTTACTTTAAATTGTTATTATTAATTCAAAATAAGCTGTGGCCCAATAGAGCATTTGCCATGCCGGTGACCTTGAATTTCACTGAGTTGAATTTAGAGAATTGAACTAGAGAGGTCAGCGCAACTCGGGCAGAACGAGCTCGGGCAAATTAGTAGTCTAGTATAGTGAACGAACACTCGTGGCAAACGCCCTATTGAATTGAATTTGACAAAAGATGCTCAAACAACAAATAATACAAAACCACAGTAAATGCAAAAAAAATGGAGAGACTCAGAGAGAGAGAGAGAGTGTGTGTGTGTGGGATGGGGGTGGGGGATGCAGTGGTGTTCATAGTGTGAAAGGGAGGGCAGCAGGTGATCGAAATAAGAATTACTGAGCATAAAGAGGGCTATCTCTCCTTCACTCTTTCATGGTATTTCCATGCATAACAGCCTCCCCCCCCCCCCCCCCCCCCCCCCCCCCCCCCCCCCACCTATTTTTGAATTGAATTTGACAAAAGATGCTCAAACAGAAGATAATACAAAACCACAGTAAATGCAAAAAAAATGGAGAGAGAGAGAGAGAGAGAGAGAGAGAGAGAGTGTGTGTGTGTGTGGGATGGGGGTGGGGGATGCAGTGGTGTTCATAGTGTGAAAGGGAGGGCAGCAGGTGATCGAAATAAGAATTACTGAGCATAAAGAGGGATATCTCTCCTTCACTCTTACATGGTATTTCCATGCATAACAGCCCCCCCCCCCCCCCCCTATTTAAAAAAAATCTACTTTAACCCTTTCGCCGCCAGCAATTTTTCAGCCAAAAAATACCATTAAACTTAACTGGGTACAGAAGAAAAAACATCTGCAATATTGCTAATTCCTCTGTGACATATATAACATTAAGCATATCCTTACCTCACAAAATTGAGAAAATAGTCTTTGAAATTGAATAACAGGCCCTGATTCAATGCCTTTTAGTGACATGGGTGTTAAACCATTGTGGTGCTAAAATGCGACATTGGCGGTGAAAGGGTTAAACCCCATTACCTTCACTGCCTATCCCCCCCCACCCCACTCCCTTGCCACCTCCTGTCTACTTCATACATCATCATATAACCCCCATTCCCCTCACCATCCCAACTTGTGCCAGCAAAGCTGCAGTGTTAACACACACACACAGTTGTAGTTTTTTGTAGTTGTACACACACACACACACGCACACACACACACACACACACACACACACACACACACACACACCCCCCTTGCAAGCCTCAGTGGTTTTACCATCAAGACACTTGGCTTGTGATTGCGATTGCATGACAGTGGAGCATTTTCGATTCAGACTTTCTGGTGACCGACTACCTTAAATCAACGGATTATCAACTGCTTTTGTTGGCGACCAGGGTCCTGAACAGTGGTGGGTTCAATGGCAGGGTCTTGCTGTTGGCTGCTGGCTGGCCTTTAAAGTCATCTGTCTTGTTGCCGCCACAGCATCCGGTGGTTTGCTTGTCACTGTCACTCTGGGTTGGAATCCCCCTGTGGATTCTGGATGCTAGACCATGGGGGACTGTCTGACCTCAACTGGCCTTGTTTCTGACAGTTTTTTTGTTTTGTTGATTTGTTTGTTACTTTGAACTTAGTGTTAGAGCAGTTTTATTGTGAGTCCCAAAGGAAACGTGTGCTGGAGCAGGGTGGGTTTTTTTTAGTCCTAAAGTCCATGCGTGTATAATTTGCCAACAAGCTGCTGCATGCGTGTGTGCAACCAGACTTTTATTAATGTTTGAAGATATAAAGAGTGTGTGTGTGTGTGTGTGTGTGTGTGTGTGTGTGTGTGTGTGTGTGTGTGTGTGTGTGTGTGTGTGTGTGTGTGTGTGTGTGTGTGTGTCCAAGGAACAGGCATGCATGTACATGCATGGATGTAGAGGATGTTAATATCCTGTGCATGCACATCTGTGTTGTCACTTTGAACAGCAAGGCCAAAGTATCATGCACACTAAATGTTTGGTAACCATTTCTATTCGCTAGGCTAGAAACCTATCTTGTAATCTTTTTATATATTTTTTAAAGACTTTATTCTTTTTTAAAGGTTTTATTCGCCGTGTGTAGTGTTTATTTCACCTTTATGTGCTTGTGTGAGTGTAACGTTTTGATGTTTTTTAGTTCAATTATTTCTTTTTTTTAAACCTAAAGACTGAAATTTGTACGTTTGTTTTGATATCTATATTATACCCTCAGTGTTTTGATAGTGTAATGAACTTTTTAGTCTAATTTAGGGATATATATTTTCCTTTTTTGAATCTTGAGGGGGGGGGGGGGGGGGGTACTGTCATTATACTGTTAAAATGAGCACAAAATGCTGCAAGCAATCAAAGTTTTTTCACCATTCTCCATGGGCAATCAGGCAAAGAAGTCTGACTGGTATGTGCACTGTTGTGCTTACATAGGTTGTTGGTTGTTGGAGGGGTAATGTGGGAGAGGGAGTTAAACTGGGCAGGGGGGTGGGGTGGGGGGATTATGGACAGAGAAGAGAGAATGCAAGAAAGCATGAATCAGGTGGAAGGTGGGAAGAAAAAGCAAATGGACAGTAAGGAGAAAATAGAGAGTAGGAGGTAGGGGAAGCCATGCAGGAAGGTCAGAGCAAAGGGAATCATACAGAGGGAAACAGAGAATGTATGTTTTGTGTGTATGAGTGTTTAGAGAGCCTTGTCGAGGTTATGGGCCCTTTCTTTGAGGTTGACACAAGTGACAAGGTATTATTAGCTGGCCAAGGAGTTAGTCATGCGTACCTTGTAGCGATCGTTGTACCTACTGTCATTCTTTGTGGTCATGAATCTGTGTTTGTCAGTCATTGTTACCACTGCAGGGAAAAAGGTATTGTTAAGAGGAAGCGGAGAGGAAATGTCGGTTGGTTATTTTCTTCCTCAAATGGTTTTGCATTATCGCCAAAAAAGTTTGTGGATGTGTGCTGAAGCAAGTGTTGTGTATGCGTGCATGTGCAGTATTCCTTAGATATTATTATGAAAATTCTCAGTCGTAGCCTTACAATACTTGTATTGGTTTTCTGTTTGCCTATAGCTAAAAAGTGACAAATTGAGGATCAAAGTCTGTGCTTGCTTTATTGCTTGTTCAATGTCTTGTCTTGTTTAACCCTTTCACCGCCAATGTCGCATTTTTGCACCACAGTGATTGAACACCCATGTCATTAAAAGTCTTGAAATAAGGGTCTGTTATCCAATGATCTTGGGTTCTTAATTTTGAGAGGTAAGGATAGGCCTTATTTTCAAATATATCACAGAAGAATCCCAATATTTCAGACAGAAATCTTTTCTCTATCCATGTAAGTTTAATGGGAAATTTGGGCTGAAAAATGGTGGCGGCAAAAGGGTTAAGTGGTAATTACAGACGTAATTATCTGACACTCATATTCTCAAGGGCTTTCTTAAAGTTAAGCTACTAATACTTGTTCTAGTAGGTAAGATGATTTTGCCGCCCTCCCCCAAAAAGGAAATAAGATTTTTTTTAATTATTACGATTTAATTTTATTTATATGTGTGTTTGTTATTGTTTGCAGAGGGCCAGCAGTGTTGTGATTTTCCATGTGGAGTACTTTCATGCCATCTGTGTCCATGACTGTGCAACCAGTGATTCGAGGATTTATCGCGCTTTCTGAGATCAGCCATAATGGCAGGTGAGTTGTTGCAGTTTTGACTTTATTTTTAATTTTTTGCTCTACTCGCTTAATTCCTTTGCCTACTCATTGGTTCATCTGTAGTCTTCTGTGTCAGTTTGCATTTTACACATCTGCCTGATATTTTTATATCTTTTAAAAATGTATGTTGCAGGTTCTTTCTATTTTGTTTAAACGTTTAGGTCTTAATAAAGTGGTAGTGAAAGAGAACTGAATATTGTATTCCAGAAAGTATGTATTTTTTTCTAAAGTGATTAAGTTCAGTAAATATTTAAAAAAAATTACAGAATAAGTGTCCTAAATTTTGTTTCAGATAAAAATACAGTGGAAATAAGTTGGGCATGAACGTTCTTAAAAAGTCATACAGTTCTTGACAAAAACGAAAAAAAGGACCAAATGTTTTGAAGTGTACAATAAGAACATTATAATCAATACCCAATAATGCCTAAAGCTGTAAAACTGAAAGGGAACTAATGAATGCGTTTGAAATTTGGAAAGTAACACGTTTATGCCACCAGTAGGATTTTGTTATAAAATACATCCAAATCCTTTATGTACTAAAAAGATTTTCATCTTTTGAAAATTTCTTCAGAATTTAAAATGTAAAGAATGGACATGTCTACAAATTTAAAGATGCTTAGAAAAATGTCAATCAAACAAAGAGGTGTGGAGGCTGACAAAGTCTGAAGCTGAAGGGCTTGTTGCACTTGACAGTTGTGATTGACAGGCTAGTGATAGTGTTGACAGCCCTCTGGATTTGAACACGCTGATAACATTCCATCAGCAAGTTCATCCAAGTAGAAGCATGCATACCTGTTGATAAGCGATGTTGAACACTGCTCCTTGACAGCTAAGATAGGTGTTTGCTATTTGCTAGGGTGATGTTATGGTGTTGCTGGGTGAATATCATGAGTGAGGTATCTGCTGTTCGTTAGGGTGATGGTTGTGTGTTGCTTAGCGAATATCAAATGTGAGTGAGTGTGGGGTTACCTTGTTCATCATGTGACCAGAGAGAGGCTGATCTGCAACCCCGTTCTTTTCTCTCTAATGGGGGACTAATGCATTCATCGCATATTTTTTAAATTTATAATTTTTATGCCACATTTGCATTTTTTAATTTCTTGCTTTGTCAATGTAAGAATAGTATATTTTCTTATACCAATTTAAGAAAACAAGTATGTATTACAATTCTCTGTTTTTCAGAAGTAAGATTTCTGCATCCATTTAACCCAGTATTCATAGAATGCCTCAGGTAACTTTTAATAGAAAAACAAAGCCAAATGCAGACTTTTTTTTTGTAGCAATGAGACTAATATTTATCCACATTGATCATATTTTTATACAATTCATATGAAGCATACTTTTCGCCCTCAAATTACAGCCTTGGTTTGGCATTTGACTTAAGCACCATTAATTTTTGTTTGGGAGCTTAAAGAAATCATCTTTTGAAAATCAGAAAAGCTCTGGTATTGATAACACCCCTGCACTCATCATCGCACCTTACTAGTTCCATTTGTGCAGCGCATGGTATCACAAAAACTATTGCCAAAACCTTTTTTAAAACATTCTTAATACTAAAATACAAAGCAAGAATATTCTCATTTTCAGTGAAATATACTGTAATATGCGAAATAACATTTAGTGACAGGAGACTGTGAGCTTTTACAGTAATGTTTTTTGGGTTTTTTACATTGGTGTGTATGTGTTGTGGATTTTGGGGGGTTTGTTTTTTGTTCTTAATCTATGTATTATATTTTTTATAGTGACTTGAAAGCTAGTCTACTACTAGTTGTTAACAGATATATGATACAGTATTATTGCAGACCTGTACATTAATCAAAGCCTTTGTATGAATTATAGTGGTACAAGATTATCTGGGCCTGTATTCATATTGAGATAGTATGAAACTTATATCATCATGATATCTTAGAAGTCCTTCTAAAGTAGTAGGATTTGATAAGACTTTAGAAGGACTTCTAAGATATGATGATATGTCTCATACTATCTCAATGTGAATGCTGGCCCAGATTTCTTGGGAAAGAATCATTGTCATTACATATCTTGTTATAATCATTTAAAAATAAAATAAAATGTTGTTCTGTCACTGTATCATCAGTTATTTTTGTCACGTGTCTTGATAATGGTCGACACATCTGACATCTGTCACTTTAGTGCTCAATGTCTTGTAACGAAAATAAACTTTGACTCAATGAGAGGCCAACAAGATTATGTGCACAGAAATAGAAAATGTTGAAGTTGACTGTGCAGATAAAAACTAAGGTGTAACAATTGTTCTACAGATGATCAAAATGAGTTAAAGTTTCAGCTGAAAGATCATGGGATGCAAGAGTCTAGTTTTGATTGATAATGGTACTCTAAATGATAGTTATATTTCTAATCTTCTTGTGATAAAATTAAAAAGTGTGGTCTAGTTGACAAGGGAAAAAAATATATGTAAAGACCTAATCTGCCAGAAAACCGCCTTGGCTTAAGGCTGTGTCAGACCAATTGACATTTATAAGCTAGAACACCAAGGCTACATCAAAATGTTATGTTCTGCATAGTTATGCAGGGATTGTCTTTAGCCATAGCAAGTTCCTAGCATAACATCATCAGTCCAAAATCCTCCGAAGTTGGAGTGTGGCTGCCCACGTGGTGGGGTAATCAAAACCGGTCACACACGTAATGTTCTCATCCCTAGCTGGTGCATTTGTACCATAGTCATAGTGTTCAAGTGCTTAGGCTGTTGTGATGATCCCTGGAGTCTTTAAGCCAGTGTACGACGACAACAACAAAACAAAGAAAATATAAAAATATGCAGGGAAACGATGTTTGCTAAAGCTACAAGAAGTTCAGATTCAAATGGCGTGTGATTTGCCAAGTGACTTATATCCAACTCAATTCCACAATTGTTATTGTCTCCACGCAAATGAAGAAATTTGTTTTTCGGCATGCACATAAAAATGAAAACAAACAAGACATTTGTTATGACCTAAGATTTAAGATATATATAGGAGACAATTTTGTAAAATAACAGCAAACACTTAACAATACATGTATCACAAACCACATACACCAAGCATATATGATCCCTCTAAGCTAAAAATATGAAGGACTATAATGGAGATAGAAATCAAAACAATATCTCTTATAATAATAATATCACAGAAATAATAAAAAATAATATCACAACACTACCAAAATATTATTACAGTACACCCCCCACCCCCCCACCCCCACACACACACAAGTAAACAAGTATGTTCCTCTGAAATGTTTGCTGATGACACATCGTTACAGTCTTGTAATAGTAACCCTAATGAATTGGTAAATGACCTCCAGAAAAACATTGAAAAATTAGCGAATTGGACTGAAAAAAATCATGTCTTTAAATGCTACCTAAACAAAATGCATACATGTATGTTACCACAAGACAAAAAAGACAGAAAATGAACTCCTCGTTCCCATCATTGTTCATTCAAAATTAAAAGGTAGAAGAAGTATCTTCACATAAAGTCTTACATGTTATTGTAGACAATAATTTGTCATGGTCCAATCATATATTTAATACTGTGGAACCTCCCTTATAAGACCTCCCATTATAAGACTCCCTCCCACATAAGACCTACTTCTCTGAGACATTGCCCTTCTTTGTAAGTATTAACCCTTTCACCGCCAATGTCGCATTTATGCACCACAATGGTTTGACACCCATATCACTGAAAGGCATCAAATCAGGGCCTGTTATCCAAAGACCCTATTTTCTTAATTTTGGGAGGTCTTATAAGGGAGGTTCCACTTTATTGGCAAACACATTTAAAAAAGAATATATGAACTTGCAAGATTTGTTTATTTTAATCAACGCACAAAAAAGCTTTTTCTCATACACACATCTTATCCCTTATAAATTATACATCAACTCTTTGGGACAGTAGCAGCAAAACAAATCTGAAACAATTAAATCGTTTACACAAACCAGCAATAAAATTAATACAGTTGAAGTCCAGTTCACTCACTAACTGTGATTACAAATCTTTAAACATCCTGCCATTTAAGGAAAGACTGTAAGTCTGTTATATAACAAATGTACAGCGTTGTAAATGGAATAGCCCCTAAGAAAATCACCCAAAAATGTATGACCTTGACCTTGACTTTTGAGCTCTTTTTTAACAGTGGCTATTGTTCGGACACCATTGGGTTTACACCCACATAACCATATATATATTCTTAATCAGCATGACCTAAGGAATGCAGTTGGAGACATTTAAAAGTCACTTGACCTTGACCTTTACATTTGAACTTGAAGCTGTTACATGATGACGGTCTGTCCAGATAAAAATTCCCATAATTTTAAAAAAACTGTTGGCATTACACCCATAATATTACCATATTCATGATCAGCATCACAACAGAAACCCAGTGGAAGACATTTTGAAAGAGCCAATAGCACAGTGAGAGTGAGAGCTAAGGCGGCTCCAAAAACAAGTGCTCATAGAGTCATAGTCATAGTTTCAAACCGTTGGCGTTAGACCACTACAGCCTTATAAATATATTTGTGATCAGCATTAACAGGGGGAATGCAGTGGAAGACATTTTGAAAGGGCCAATAGCACAGTGAGAGTGAGAGCTAAGGCGGCTCCAAAAACAAGTGCTCATAGAGTCATAGTTTCAAACCGTTGGCGTTAGACCACTACAGCCTTATATATTTGTGATCAGCATTAACAGGGGGAATGCAGTGGAAGACATTTTGAAGGGGCTAATAGCACAGTGAGAGTGAGAGCTAAGGCGGCTTCAAAAACAAGTGCTCATAGAGTCATAGTTTCAAACCGTTGGCGTTAGACCACTACAGCCTTATATATTTGTGATCAGCATTAACAGGGGGAATGCAGTGGAAGACATTTTGAAGGGGCTAATAGCACAGTGAGAGTGAGAGCTAAGGCGGCTCCAAAAACAAGTGCTCATAGAGTCATAGTTTCAAACCGTTGGCGTTAGACCACTACAGCCTTATATATTTGTGATCAGCATTAACAGGGGGAATGCAGTGGAAGACATTTTGAAGGGGCTAATAATAATAATAATAGTGAATCATTTATATAGCGCATTCCTCCACCAATGTGGAGCTCTATGCGCTTAACAACAACAAAAATTAAAAAGCAACAAATTCAACAACAAAACGAAATAATCGCTCACGCACATGCAAATAGGCATACACATACACACCCCCACCCACACATACACGCACATACATACACACACACACACACACACACACACGCACGCACGCACGCACGCACACGCACACACACACACACACACACCGTTACCATCACCACCACTCACCCCACCCAAAAAACACAATACAAACTACAATCAGTTGAACAAGGCATCAACACACACACACTCTCTCTCTCTCTCTCTCTCTCTCTCTCTCTCTCTCTCTCTCTCTCTCTCTCTCTCTCTCTCTCTCTCTCTCTCTCTCTCTCTCTCTCTCGCAACAAAGCTGACGTACACATTGCAGTCAACACACAGTGAAACTAATATGGGGGGAGGGGAGTGTGTGTGTGAGAATAGAGTCCAGAAGTAATGTGGCCTAAAGGTTGTGATGTAGCTTGAACAGGTGGGTCTTGAGAGCTGATTTGAAACATTGCAAGGACTGGATATGACGGATTTCGCGTGGTAAGGAGTTCCAAACTGATGGGGCCGAAAAGGAAAAGGAGCGCTCACCAAACATTTTTGTTCGTGTACTAGGAACACAGAGAATCTTGGAATCTGAAGATGACCGCAATTGCCTTGATGGAGTATAGACAGAAAGCATGTCAGAAATGTAGCTAGGGGCATTTCCAGAGAAATAAGAATGACATAGAGTGGAAATTTTGTAGTCAATACGTGCTTTGATGGAAAGCCAATGAAGGGATATCAGGAGTGGTTGAACATGATGATACTTAGAGACCTTGAGGACAAGTCTGGCAGCAGAGTTCTGGACTTTTTGAAGCTTGTCAATGAGGTGTTGGGGGCAGCCATACAAGAGTGAATTACAATAATGTAGTTTAGAGAGAACAAAAGCGCAGACTAGTATTTTAGTAGTATCTATAGACAGGAGATGGCGAATCGTACCAATGCGACGCAGCTCACAGTATGCTGACCGACAGATAGTTTGAACTTGTGAGTCAACACTCATATCTTGAGAGATGTGGAAGCCAAGATTTCTAGCAGAAGGAGAAAAAGGTATTCGAGCACAATAGTATTCTCCCTAAAGGGGAGAATCCTAATAATCCTAATAATTTCTTATATAGCGCAACACCTCTCAGTTAAATTGAAGGGGGGAAAAAAGTATTGCCTTATAGTCCATAAAATACTGTAGTCTGTATTTTACAGACTACAAGGCGCACCTGATTATAAGGCACCCCCCCCCCCAAATTTAACCAAAAAATCAGATGTTATAATTTCGAGTAATAGCACAACTACAACTGGTGAGAGGCTCCGTAAACATGAACTACAGTGGGAGACATTTCTAAGTGCTATTCTGGCAACTGCTATTCTAAAGATCTGTGCTGGGGAAAAGCTGCCGCAAAGCGAAGCTAGTGCAGGGTATAGCAAGCGCTAGTATTTGATGTTACTTTATATACCGTATTTTACGGACTATGACTATAAGGCGCACCTCCCAAATTTTACACAAAATTCAGATTTTGTTTATAATAGTTTCTTGCTATTAGTCATATTTTAAGGCGCAGGGGTCTCAATCTGGGGGAAAAACGTATTGCCTTATAGTCCATAAAATACTGTAGTCTGTATTTTACAGACTACAAGGCGCACCTGATTATAAGGGCCCCCCCCCCCCCCCCCCCCCCCCCCCCCCCCCCCCCCCCCCAAATTTAACAAAAAAATCAGATTTTGTTATAATTTCTTACTATATTCAGTCACATAAGTTGCAGGGGTCTCAGTCTAGGAAAAAAGTATCGCCCTATACTATAGTCCGTGAAATGCGGTGCGGCATTACTTTGTGTTGTGCATATTTATTTCTCTTATTTTAAACATGTAAAGCACAAAGAGCTTCAATTTAACTGAGAGGTGTTGCACTATATAAGAAATTATTAGGATTATTAGGATTCTCCCCTTTAGGGAGAATACTATTGCATTTGTAAGAATTCTTCTTCTTTTTTTTCCTTCCCCCTTGTTTTGGTCTGACTTGCTGAAATTTTCAGAAAAGTTGCAGGACCATATATGAAATTTGAATTTTAAATAATTTCGCCGAATTTTCAATAAAATATGGCCGAAAAACCGCAAAATCACGAGATTTCAATGTTGAATATCTCAAAAACAGCTGAACGGATTTCGTTCATATTTTCAGAATTTACTAAAAAGTAGATTTGCAACACTTCCGGTATGACACTGTACCAGAAGTACGAACCAGAAGTGCCCCAACTATGGTCAGGCAGCTTTTATTTGGTTCAAGGAATAGCCAAAACCGGAAGTGACGTCACAAAACTAACTATTGGATTTTGTAGCCCTTACTCTGGCCCAGGTCTGAAAGGAGTTTGTAGACGATATGTTAAATAGTTTGGACGTTATTCAAATTTATATGAATTTGGTTGTCACTTTCACTAATTCCAATATATGGAAATTTTTTATTTTTCATCCGAATTCGCAGGAATATTGGACACTATTCTAATGCCAGATTTCCAATATTAAACCGATTGGCCAAAATTTAGCCGAAATATGGCAACAAATGGCACATTTTGGCAAATAAATAATCTTCAATAACTTGAAAATTGCTGCACGGAATACTTTCATTTTTTTCAGTGTTTATTAAAGACTAAGTTTGCAATACTTCCGTTATAAATTCGAACCGGACATGCCAACCGGAAGTGGGGACAAAAACATTTTAATATTGAATAACTTGCAAATGATTGTTTTGCGGGAGAATCCTGTCATGTTTGCTCTCATAAGCAAACATAAGCCCTCTAGTTATTACCGGTATTATTATTATTATTATTACTACTAATATTAGGATTCTCCTCTTTAGCCTAAGTTTAGGGAGAATACTATTACATTTGTAAGAATTTTCTTTCTTTTTTTTTCCCCCTTTTTTGTCTGATTTGGCTGAAATTTTGAGGAAAGTTGCATGACTATGTGGGTATTAGATATTTGAAATATTAAATGATTTTGCTGAATTGTCAACATAATATGGCCGGAAAAACACGAAATTGGCTAAATTTCAATCTTGAATATCTCAAAAACAGCTGAACGGAATTTGTTTATATTTTCTAATGGCCGCCTGAGTTTAGACCAAATTGTTTGCACAAAATTTCTACAATACAAGTCTTTTTATTTACTTTAATTTTTTTTTATAGTTTACCAAAAGGGGTTTCGCTAACATAGTAACAACAAAGGAAATAGCTCCAATTTTTTTTTTTACTGCATTACAAAGAAGAAAAAGCTTCAACCACAAAGTAGTCTCCACCTACCCCATCCAAAATGGCTTCTCTCTATGGCATCTCCGCCAAGGAAGAATCGACGGTTTGATTTTCAGGAAAACAGCAAAATGAGTGTTCCGTTCCGATCCTTGAAAAGGCTGTCTTTCTGGTGTTCTTGACGTGTTTCTTGCAAAAACTGATCATTTAGCTTGAATTTTAAAGATGGACTCTGTTGATTTGTGGACGTACGTGTGCAGGCCGAAAGGATGGGTCCCAAGATGTTATGGCGGCCATCCAGACCGGCCTGGCCAAAGGCCTGCGCATGGGGGACCGCCAGGTGCGCAGGGAGGCCTACCACAATCTACAGGTATGTGTGTATATACTCGATGGGTGAATTGTGTAGTTTTTCAGTGTTCTTACTGTTGAAGGGATTTGTTAATTTCAGTGAATAGGGGGGGAAATAAAACAAACAACAAACAGTTTAACCAAAAACCATGGGGGGGGGGGGGGGGGGGGGGGGGGGGGGGGGGGGGGGGGGGGGGGGGGGGGGGGAATGCAATATCAGAAAAAAGAATAGATGGGGAGGGGAATATAATCTACCATATTTTTGGGACTATAACCTTATAAGGCACACCTTATAAGGCGCACCCCACAGATTCTACACAAGATATAGACCTGACTGGCTGGGTCATTCTCTTGCTTGGCGTGGCATCATGTTAGGGACCGATTAGTGGGACCTGACTGGCTTGGCCAGGTTTTCTGTCCTCTTTTCTGTCCCATAGATCCTCCTAAAGTTTTCAGCGACAGAATAGTCAGCAGTAACTGTGGTCGCTATGCGAAAAGAAGGAAGTTTGTTATTATGCTTTCTCACTTAATTGTTATGTCATATTATAACAATATAAGACACAGAGATCTCACTGTGGGGAAAAAAAAGCATCTCCTTATAGTCCGTACAATATGGTAACCAATTTGAAGCACACCAGTTGCATGTTCTGCAAACTTGCACTCAAATTCTGAACTTGTCGAACTCTAGACTTGTTTTATTTACATAGTTTAAAAAGTGAATGCACATACATTTTGTCTTACCGTAGTTATGTCTTATGATACAGGTCTTTATGCTGTGTGAATGAAGATAGCAAAAGAGCTGAGAGAGACTGGCACTGTTTATAGATCCAGTGATTTTGGTTTTTAATTTTAATTAATGGAAGCCCTGATCTTTTGGTCTGTTGCATGAAAGGGGTGAGCCTGTTGATCATAAAAGTCTGAAAATAAAACTAAGAGACGGCAAGTTTTACAAAAAATCGTTTTAGTGTCACTTAACATGAGGAATGAAAAACTCAAGATTTTGTTCATTTTAGGTCAAATTACGCCATTTTTTGTTCATTTAGCATCACCATCGGTGATTTCCCTTTGCAAATTGTTTCTTTACAGCTTTATTAGATGATGCATCTTGCCTTGATCAACTGGTAAGTCCAACACATCAAAGTTGACCCATTTTGACTTATGACAGTTTAATTACCGAACTGTGTTTTGACCTTTTTTCAGAGACGAACACATGGGCATGTGGAGCTGAAAGTCAAGTGTGAATTTCATGGAGAGAAAAGGTAAGTCTCTAGATAATGATGATACTTTATGCTGACAATGAAAATACATGTAAGTGTTGCTGTTGTTGTTGTTGTTGTCTTTTCTTTCCCTGTGCTCCTTTCCAGAATGGAAAAGCAACAATAGACAGTTTTTGACATTTCATGTCGCATGTTTTTCAGCATTCCCATTTCTCATGACTACAACTAAGTGTTCTTATAATTATTACATGTTTTCTACGTGTTTGTATTCATTTTCAGTCAGAAACAACATACCCCTCTCCTGTTTTGTCCTGTCCCCCTCTATTTGCGGCTATTCTGCCTCCCTCCCCCTTCCCCCTTTGAACCTCCATTTTTCCTTCAATGTAAGAATTTGTTTCGAGGTTGTATGGTGGGTCTTGATTGAGTAAACGAGAAGTGCTATAATTTTTAATGTAGCTTGAGACGATTTGTTTTTAAAGTTTAGCTTTTATGAGAAACAGAAATCTTAAATTGACTCGCATTGACCGGTTTTAGATAGTTTGTAGTTTCAGAAATGAATAAACAAATATAAACATAAAAACGACTTATCGAATCAGTGCTCAAGTGTACATACCGAATTATATCCTTTTCTTTACTTTAAAAAAAACAACAATTCATGAACTAGGTCAAGGCCTGAGCTATTTTTAAGGAGCTGCTTGCTGATTTATATGCAACAGTGCATATACTTCAGAATGCAGTGTCAACCAGTGGTAGGGGTGACAGATGAATACCCTGTGCATGTTCGGCGGGTGTTAAGAGGTCCTGGTTTTCGAGTGGAAGAGGGGGCTTGAAGGGAAGGGGGCAGGAGTGTGGGGATAGAACACACAGGGTGACGGGTGTTTGCTGTGACTGTGAGCCCTGTTCAGCAAGTGGTGTTCTAGCATGGGGCGCTAACAATCTGTCAATGTGAATGGTCACAAGTCACATAATTTATTGTCCAAAAAACATGGATTTATACATCTGTGGTGGCACGTAAAACATAAACAGTGAATAAATAAGATCACAGCACAAATATTAAAATAGAACATTCACGCAACTGAATCCAAGCGCACACAAACGGCAGCAGCCCCCTCCACCACCACCCTCACACATGAGAGAGAGAGAGGGCAGAGAGAGAGAGAGAGAGAGTTTTAAGTGAAAATGACACACACACACATACACATACACACACACATGCACGCAGCATTTCATCTGATAATGTACACAATAGATAAAACAAAAGCTTTTACGCTAATACGTAAAACGAGTATCTATGAATAAAGTTATGTTGGAAATCGATTAATTTAAAACAGTAATCTTACGGAATAAACGCACCCTTTAAAGATTAAAACTAACCATTCAAATCAGTAGAAAAAAAAGAAGAAGAAAACATGAAGTAAATTTCTTGCACACACACACACACACACACACGCACGCACGCACACACACACGCAAATTTCAAATGTAATTCCAACTAGTGCAACACCACTGGTCGCAACAGGGTTGCGCCCGATTTGCGCCCGGTTCTTCTTCTAGAAGAACTCTGTCTCTTTGTCTGTCTGTCTTTCGTCATTCTCTCTGTCTCAGTGATCAGTCCTCCCACCCCCCTACCCCACCCTCTTTCTCTCTTTCTTTCCCACTTTCTCTCTGTGTCTTAGTCTCTTGGTCTCTCTCTCAGTGTATCTGTTGGTCTCTCTCTTTCTGTCTCTGCCTCTCTTTCTCTCCCTCTCTCACTCTGTTTGTTTGTCTCTCTCTTCGTATTAAAAACAATGTAACCCTTAAACTATTTACAATACAAATTATAGGTAAACATTTGGGAAGCTTCAAATGTAAAGCACATGTCATGTTGCTGTGATTGACTGGAATCTTTTCTGTCTCTTTAATAAAAATGGGGAAGATTTCATAGAGTATACATAATGTAATTACCAAAAAATGAACCACAAAAAACATTAAAGGTGTATTTGCTTTGGGCACAGCCTTATTTGCTCAGTAACAAAAAACAGAAAAAAGGAAAAGTAACTGTCAGGTAAAACTGTATACATAAACTTATAAAAACAACTCTTTTTTTCCCTGCAATGTCATA
>CM065682.1:46634806-46649806 GCA_017654935.2 Phymorhynchus buccinoides
ATTAACCAACCGCCTAAACAGAGCCACCCAGTTACCCAACAAACTTTGAACAACCTCATGTTTGTGTTAGTTCTTTTCAGTTTCACGACACTAACTGTAACCTGATATTATATCTATCCTATCCCTTTCTTGATCAAAGCGAAATGTTGGCCCTTAGGTCCTTAGTCCTTAAGGACAATAAGCTAACAATAAAGCCTATAGCTTCAAATTACTATGCTAGTGTAGACTATATAACCCTTCTTCTTCTTGAAATTCTTCTTCTTCTCCCGTCCAACTTTGATTCACGCTAGGCAGGCGGCATGTGCTCTCAGTGTCTGTTACTAAGACTAGAACAAAATTCAGCCTGTGGGAAGATTCGGGTAATGGAAATATACACTGATGGTGACGACGTTCTCCTCTCATGTGACGATCTGTGGGAACTTCGGGTAATGACATATACACTGATGGTGACGACGTTCTCCTCTCATGTGACGATCTGTGGGAACTTCGGGTAATGACATATACACTGATGGTGACGACGTTCTCCTCTCATGTGACGATCTGTGGGAACTTCGGGTAATGAAAACACTGATGGTGACGACGTTCTCCTCTCATGTGACGATCTGTGGGAACATCGGGTAATGAAATATACACTGATGGTGACGACGTTCTCCTCTCATGCGACGATCTGTGGGAACTTCGGGTAATGAAATATACACTGATGGTGACGACGTTCTCCTCTCATGTGACGATCTGTGGGAACTTCGGGTAATGAAATATACACTGATGGTGACGACGTTCTCCTCTCATGCGACGATCTGTGGGAACTTCGGGTAATGAAATATACACTGATGGTGACGACGTTCTCCTCTCATGTGACGATCTGTGGGAACTCACTGATGGTGACGACGTTCTCCTCTCATGTCTGTGGGAACTTCGGGTAATGAAATATACACTGATGGTGACGACGTTCTCCTCTCATGCGAGGATCTGTGGGAACTTCGGGTAATGAAATATACACTGATGGTGACAACGTTCTCCTCTCATGCGACGATCTGTGGGAAGATTCGGGTAATGAAATCCAAATCTTCCAACAGATCCTCGCTTGAGAGGAGAACGTCATCACCATCAGTGTACATTTCTACCGATATTTGTTTTCTCTCATTGCTTACTCTTTACTAATAAACAACACGATACATCACTTTTATCTCATTGCTCACTCTTTACTAATAAACAACACGATAACTCATCATCAGTGTATATTTCTGCCGATATTTTATTTTGGGGGGTTGGGGGGTTAGCGAAACTGTTCCTCCTACCTGTGCAGAGAGGAGCCACCACCTTGTTGGAGAGGTAGGCCAGGGACTCAAAGTCGTTGACGTGGATGAGGTTGTCCCTGGTGGGGGCGGAGGTGAGGCCCTGCAGCTCGGGGTTGCTACCCAGCCCCACGGCCACCGTGATGATGGAGGTGCCCATGCGCTTCATACGCGCCGCCTCCGGCAGCGTCTGCTGAGGGTTGATGTTCGACTCCCCGTCCGTCACCACCACCACCAGGTTGGGCACGTCTGCCGGGAAAGAGAGGAAAAGAGTGGGTGGGTGGGTGATTTTGATTTTCATCTTAACCCTTTCATCGTCAAAGTCGCATTTTAGCACCAGTGATTCAACACCTATGGCACTAAAAGGCATCACATTGGGGTCTATTATCCAAAGACCCTATTGTCTTAGTTTTGGGAAGTAAGGATAGACCTTATTTTATGTATGTCACAGAAGAATCCCCAATACTGCAGATGGATTTTGTCCTCTACCCAGGTAAATTTAATGGAATTGTTTGGCTGAAATATGGCTGGCGGTGAAAGGGTTAATGATTATTTGCGGCATAATATCAACGAATCTTCGGAAAAGTAGCAAAAACGATTCTAGCACCCCCCCCCCCCCTCCTCCCCTCATACTTCAAGGTCATCAAAGTTAGTAGTAGTTACTCAACGGAAAACATTACTATCAGACAACATTTGAAATGATTCTGTACATATACAGTGGTTCACGATACATTGCGCAGGTAAAACCAACCAACAAACAAACCAACACACAAACCAACACACAAACAAAAACATCTGGAACAGCCCCCCAGCGCTTAACAAGTGACGCATGACTAATTAGAAGCAAAAACAACATCCACAAAAGAGGTCAACTGACTCGCTCTGTCGCCATGGACGGTGGTGTAGACCTCTGTTCTGGTGCGACGCAGGGCGTCCGCCGTGTTGGAGTAGCCGTAGACGTAAGGCACACGCCGGATGGCCTCCATGATGCTCACCTTGCTGCTGTACGTGTTCAGGTAGAACTCGATTGTGGCCGAGTCACTGGAACAATGCGGAATAACAAGAAGAAACTTTGATGTGTGCGTGCGTGCGCCTGTGGGTGTGGGTGTTGGCGTGTAAGTGTACCGTCTGTTATTATTGTAGGCCCTATTGTTGTTTCTGTGCAGTCGTATTTTAAAAGTTGTATATTTCCCATAGTTTTCGGGTGACGTGCTGTTTTATATTGTCTTAATTGATAAATGTTTGTATTCAATTTGTGATTTTATGTATGACACTTTAATGATGCTGTTAACTATATGTTATTTTTTATGATTTGTAATGCCTTTATACTGTTGTAAAGCGCGATGAGCCCAATGTGGGGTATCGCGCTATATAAGTATCCCCTATTATTATTATTATTATTATTAAACTTCGGTTTTCAAGGTCAAACTTCAAGGTCAACGTCAGCACGGTTATAGTTTTTTTCCTAAGGGGCTATCCCTGCACCATGATACACCACCACACAAAATTTGAAGCGATTCTATCCGCTGGTTCACGAGATACAGCTCGGACATGAAACATATAGCGCAAAGAAGAAACATTCGGATTTCAAGGTCAAACTTCAAGGTCAAGTTCAACACGGTCACAGCTGTTTTACTATGGGACCATCTGTGTGCCATATCACCACACACACAAAAATGTCATTAAAAAAAGGTCTTTCCATTTCACTAACAACGTTAAGCTACACATCAAAGCTTAGAACTTTAACACACGTAATATTTTAGCTGACGTATGTGTTCAAGTAGAACTCGATTGTAGCTGAGTCGCTGGAATGTTATAGAAAACGTACCTGGCCGCAGCGGAAAGGTTTCATGCTCATAAACCACCAAACCTTATGGCCTGAAAGCTGAATATTCGGATGAGATTACAAAAAGGTCCCTTGTTTTCACGCACTTCGCGCACGTTACAGAATCCAGTGGCAACAAAGAAGTTGCCCTTCAGTCACACACAAAAAAACACCTGCATGCAAGAAAATGGATGGCGCTGCACTAGCGCTCTCCAAAGAACCCAAAGGAGTTGCCGTTTGGTCTAAAGTTACCCCCCCTTCCCCTTCAGTCACAAAGTAAATGGATGGCGCTGCATTAGCGGTGACACGATCTCCAGGAGGGAGCAGCACGAATTTCACAGAGACGAGTTTATGTGAGTGGAAAAGTAATAGCAATACCATAGCAAATACAGGACCATACATGCAAGAGAGGACCAAAGAAGGCCGTGACCTGGGACTGACCTGAAGGTGACCACAGTGATCCTGAAGAAGCCAGAGGACCATACATGCAAGAGAGGACCAAAGTAGGCCGTGACCGGGGACTGACCTGAAGGTGACCACATCGATCCTGAAGAAGCCAGAGGACCATACATGCAAGAGAGGACCAAAGAAGGCCGTGACCGGGGACTGACCTGAAGGTGACCACAGCGATCCTGAAGAAGCCGGAGGACCATACATGCAAGAGAGGACCAAAGTAGGCCGTGACCGGGGACTGACCTGAAGGTGACCACAGTGATCCTGAAGAAGCCAGAGGACCATACATGCAAGAGAGGACCAAAGTAGGCCGTGACCGGGGACTGACCTGAAGGTGACCACAGCGATCCTGAAGAAGCCAGAGGACCATACATGCAAGAGAGGACCAAAGTAGGCCGTGACCGGGGACTGACCTGAAGGTGACCACAGCGATCCTGAAGAAGCCAGAGGACCATACATGCAAGAGAGGAGCAAAGTAGGCCGTGACCGGGGACTGACCTGAAGGTGACCACAGTGATCCTGAAGAAGCCAGAGGACCATACATGCAAGAGAGGACCATAGAAGGCCGTGACCGGGGACTGACATGAAGGTGACCACAGCGATCCTGAAGAAGCCGGAGGACCATACATGCAAGAGAGGACCAAAGAAGGCCGTGACCTGGGACTGACCTGAAGGTGACCACAGTGATCCTGAAGAAGCCGGAGGACCATACATGCAAGAGAGGACCAAAGAAGGCTGTGACTGGGGATTGACCTGAAGGTGACCACAGCGATCCTGAAGAATCCGGAGGACCATACATGCAAGAGAGGACCAAAGAAGGCTGTGACTGGGGACTGACCTGAAGGTGACCACAGCGATCCTGAAGAAGCCGTTGTCCACTTCCAGGTCGCGGACGGCGGAGATGGCGAAGTTCTTGATGCGGTCAAAGTTCTCCTCGCCCACGCTGCCCGAGGAGTCCAGGATGAAGGTCACGTCCCCGGAGGACTTGCACTCTCCTGGGGAATCAAGGGCTGAACATCACTCACTCACTCAATCCAAGGTCACGTCCCCGAAGGACTTGCACTCTCCTGGGGATTCAAGGGCTGGATATCACTCACTCACTCAATCCTCTCTGTGCCGTCTGGCGCGTGAGGCGACAGCAAGGGATCTCCATCTGACTCTGGTCTGCTGCTAAGTTGGGGGCTGTTGCCAGTGAGAGTCCTTTGCTCATCAATCAGCTGTCTTCAAAACCGCCAACTTGGGATAAACCTAACTAATGAGAACTAGTTTGATGATGCTACGCCATCTTTATTCCAAGAGAGCCGCAGGGTCCCTCTTGTTTGAGAGTCTCGAGAAAAGAAAATGGCGAAAACTGATATCCAGCCACCAGCCACAGAGAAGCTAATTTCTTCTTTACTGTAGAGCAACCACAGTCACTTCTGACTATTCTGTCGCTGTAACTTTAGGGGAATCTGCGGAAATGCACACTGAGGTACTACTGAGAAGAAGAACAACAAATTGACAGTAGAAGAAGAGGACAGAAAGCCTGGCCCAGCCAGCCAGGTTCTGCTAATCGGCCCCTAACGTGATGCCGCGCCAAGCGAGAGAATGACCCAGCCAGCCAGGTCCCGCTAATCGGGCCCCAACGTGATGCCGCGCCACTGGGAAAAAGAGGGAGAAAAAAAAAGAAGAAAAAAAATAAAAAAAAAAATAAAAAGGAGAGAGAGAGAGAGAGAGGTGAGGTGGGGTAAAGTTATTGTGATTTGGAGACCCAGGACACGAAGGTGCCCAAGGTCCCCGCCTCAACAGCCTGCTCCGGGAAGTTGTTCCATGCCTTGATGGCGTGGCAGGAAACTGGCCTGTCTGTATTGTGTGCGGCAGTAGATCTGGGCCAGCTGCTTGGTGTGGGCTCGACGCTGGCGTTGTGGTGTCGGGGTCAGTTTGTCTTTCATGGTCTTCATGGAAACGAGTTCGTGATGGAATTTGGTAGCATTCCCATTTCGGCAAAGGTAGCAACACTTAGGTTAGCATTAGACCAGGGTTATTGATTTTCATGAAATGGAAAGAACTGCATTTTGAGATTGAATGTTGTAAACATGAGAGGCAGTGAGAGAGAGAGAGAGAGAGAGAGAGAGAGAGAGAGAGAGAGAGAGAGAGAGAGAGAGAGAGAGAGAGAGAGAGAGAGAGAGAGAGAGAGAGAGAGAGAGAGAGAGAGAGAGAGAGAGAGAGAGAGAGAGAGAGAGAGAGAGAGAGAGAGAGCGAGAGAGAGAGAGAGAGAGAGAGAGAAGAGAGAGAGAGAGAGAGAGAGAGAGAGAGAGAGAGAGAGAGAGAGAGAGAGAGAGAGAGAGAGAGAGAGAGAGAGAGAGAGAGAGAGAGAGAGAGAGAGAGAGCTGAAACAGGCCGCAGCATCACTGAATCAAACAAGAAAAACGAATACACAAGTGCATAGCGATGCTTATTTAATTAATATTAATACACTATGCATTTTTGTGCACAGAGAGAGAGGGAGAAGAGAGAAATAAACAGAAAGATAAAGAAAGAAAGAGAGAGAGAGATAGTGAGAGAGAGAGAGAGAGAGACAGAGACAGAGAGAAAGCCTATAGACAGCAGACAGACGGACAAACAGACAACAGACAGACAGACAGGCAATCAAAGAATGAGTTTACCTGTGTAAGCTGGGGTGGGTCGTGGTGGTGGTGGTGTGGTTGTAGTAGTAGTGGTGGTCCTGGTGTAGGGAGGAGGGGCTGGACACACACACACACACACACGCACGCACGCACGCACACACACACGTGCGCACGTGCACACACACACACACACACACACACACACACACACACACACACACACACACACACACACACACACACACACACACACACACACACACACACAACACCAAAAAAAATTATCTTGAGAAAAATGTCATCCTTTCATCATTCATTCCCTTAGGCTATCTGTCCTTGGGACATCAACATGATGGACAATTCGTCTCTTCATTCATCTGTTCTCAGTCGCTCGTTGAAACTCAAAACAGGCAAACTCTCCCATAAATCAGACAACAGACAGACAGTAATTAGTGCCCTAGGTCACTCTACTTAACTCGCCAATAAATTGTGTAAGTTTCTATTTGTGTAGGATTTCTGTTACTTTTCCCTTTAAAAACAATGTTATGCTTGAATACAATGCTAAAAAGTAATGCATAGTTCTTCTTCACAACTTCAAAATCAAAATTAAAAAGATCTAGTTGTGCAACCCTTCATGTGAATCATTGGTAAAATATTTAACAACACAGTTGTAAAATAGAAATCTTACTTTCCTACCGTGAACTTGCAGTAACCGATAACATTTTCACTTGATTTTGATACACAGACTTTTCAGTAACCGGGTAATTGTGGAACGCAAACGGACGTAATTTGACGTCATAGCGGTAAATTCCATAGGAGTGATTGATTCTTCCGCACTTATTTTCTTCCCACCCCCAGAAGGCCCCTACCCCGCCTTAAACCCTCCTCTTCCTCTATCCTGCAGATGCTGACCTTCCTCCATCCTGACGAGGTAGACCTCGGGGACTTTCTTGAGGTCTCTCTCGGAGTTGATGAGGGTCTGGTGCAGGTACAGAGGCTGGGAGGAGATGCGGTTCAGCTCGTCAGGGTCCCTCAGGTTGATGCCCACCGTGTAGATACCGGTGCCCACATCCTGTAAATCGGTTCACGGAAAAAAAGAACAGCAACCCAGTAAGTAACCATATTCTGCAAGAAAAACACAGCAGGTCCTGATTAACGAACTCCCAGAATAATCTGATTCCTGATTTTGAAGTTCTTGTATGCAAAGAAAACAAATTACATAGACAGGAAGGGATTTCAAACCCATGACCAAGACTAGAATGTTTGAGTGCAAACTGCTTAAATTCTTTTTAACAATACAATGCCTTACCTTCAGGCGCTGAGCAGCCTGCTGGGCGCTGCGAGTGTTAGTGCTTCGTTCGTTGCCGGTCAGCAGCACCACGTAGTTCCGGGCCCGAGGCCGGTCTCCGTTCCGGGAGGAGAAGACCGTGTCTCTGACGTAGTCGAAGGCACGCGCCGTGTTCACCAGCCCTCGCCGAGTGCCCCGAATGCCGTCCACCGCATTGACCACCTGAGAATGCAGAAACATGTTGTGTAGGTTATGTAGTAGTGCTGGTGGTGACGGTGGTGGTGGGAATTTGAGGTAGTAGTAGTAGCAGTAGTAGGAGTTGGAGTAGTAGTAGTAGTAGTAGTAGTAGTAGTAGTAGTAGTAGTAGTAATAGTAGTAGTAGTAGTTGGATAACAGTAATAGTTGTTGTTGTAGCAGTAGTTGGATAACAGTAACAGTTGTTGTTGTAGCAGTAGTTGTAATAGTAGTAGTAGTAGTAGTAGTAGTAGTAGTAGTAGTAGTAGTAGTAGTAGTAGTAGTAGTAGTAGTAGTAGTAGTAGTAGTAGTAGTTGTTAGTTATTGTAGTAGTAGTAGTAGTAGTAGCAGCAGTAGGAGTAGTAGTAGTAGTAGTAGTAGTAGTAGTAGTAGTAGTAGTAGTAGTAGTAGTAGTAGTAGTAGTAGTAGTAGTAGTAGTAGTAGTAGTAGTAGTAGTAGTAGTAGTAGTAGTAGTAGTAGTAGTAGTAGTAGTAGTAGTAGTAGTAGTAGTAGTAGTAGTAGTAGTAGTAGTAGTAGTAGTAGTAGTAGTAGTAGTAGTAGTAGCAGCAGCAGTAGTAGCAGCAGCAGCAGCAGTAGTAGTAGCAACAGCAGCAGCAATAGTAGTAGTAGTAATAGTAGTAGTAGTAGTAGTAGTAGTAACAGCAGCAGCAATAGTAGTAGTAGTAGTAGTAGTAGTAGCAGTAGTAGTAGTAGTAGTAGTAGTAGTAGCAACAGCAGCAGCAATAGTAGTAGTAGTAATAGCAGTAGTAGTAGTAGTAGTAGCAGCAGCAGCAGCAGTAGTAGTAGTAGTAGTAGTAATAGTAGTAGTACAGCAGCAGCAACAGTAGTAGTAGTATAATGGTAGTAGTACAGCAGCAGCAACAGTAGTAGTAGTATAATGGTAGTAGTACAGCAGCAGCAGCAGTAGTAGTAGTATAATGGTAGTAGTACAGCAGCAGCAGCAGTAGTAGTAGTAGTAGTATAATGGTAGTAGTACAACAGCAGCAGCAATAGTAGTAGTAGTAGCATCAGTTGGAGGTTGGAGTAATAGTAGTTACAGCGCCATTGATCAGACCTGATCCTGGAAGTTGTAGTCGTCGAGGTGGAACTGGATGGTGGGCTGGGAGGTGAAGGTGAGGGCGGCCACCCGGTACTCTCCGTTGTCGATGTCCAGCAGGCCCGCAAAGTCCTTGACGAAGGCCTTCATCCAGCCGAAGATCTGGTTGTTGACCGTGCCGTCCAGCATGAACACAAGGTCTGTGCCCGTCTCCCGGTACACTGACAATTAAGAGAGAGAGAAAAAAACATTTGAAGGGGAAGTGGGGATAAAGTAGTCACCGTTTAACTTGGTACTCATGCAGCCGTAGTAACTGGTTGTTGACCGTATTGAATAGCATGAACACCAGGCCCGTGCCCGTCTCCTGACTCCTGGTACACCGACGGTTAAGAGAAAAAGTATATATAAAAGTGATCTTCATTTGTAGGGAAGTAGGGGTAATGTAGCCACCGCTTAATTTTGAACTCATCCAGCCAAAAATCTGGTTGTTGACAGTGCCATCCGGTATAAACACCAGGCCCGTGCCCGTCTCCCGGTACACTGACTGAAAAAAAGAAGAAAAAGAAATGCTCATTTGTAGGGGAGGTGGGGGTAATGCAGTCACATATTAACTTGGAACTCCCCCAACAGATTGTCTGCTTGTTGATTGTGCTGTCCTGCTACACTGACAGCCAGGACCGTCAACAATTAAATCAGTCTTTAATTGTACAAGAGGAAGTGCGGATGATTTGATCATTTCACTTCAAACTTCATTTCATCAAAAACTATCGAAAACGAAAGAGTAAGATTTTATTGTGTGAAGAAAAAAAGAAAACAAAAGCTATTTACATACCAGAGTTTCATATCCTTCGATCTTGCAAAATCAGTTGAGAACATTAACATTTTTTTTAACTAAATCGAAGACAATTAGCAAAGACCCTGTAATGGGAATCATATTTACAGTCTTTGCAATTAGTTTGTATGAAAACGATGCTCACTGTACACAGACCTTTCATTGTGTCAAAGAGTGCTGGGCAGATAGAGCGACGCACACAGAGGCAGACAGACAAAGAGACAAACCTACGAAACAAATAAAATCTAGCCTCCTTGGCAGAGGTAAACCTACATAGTTACATACCAGGTCTGCGAGGAGTTGTCGGTCTGGGAGTCGTGGTTGTTGCTGACAAAAGGAAAAGAAAGACAAAATATGATTGTCATCATTATTGATTTTGTCAAAGTAATTAAAAAAACGTTCACAAGAACACGCGAATTGGGTTGTTGTTGTTTTCTTCTCTGTTGCAAATACCGAATAAAATTTCAGTTAGGGGAAGACGGGGTAAAAAGCGCATGGGCGGGTAAGAAGCCCACCCCAATTATCTCATGAAATAAAGAAAATTTCAGTCAAATTTGCCCATGAGACGAATGCTAGACATTAACGCTCGTCTCATGGGCAAAATGAGACTGAAATTGGCTTCATTTCATGAGATAATTGGGGTGGGCTTCTTACCCGCCCATGCGCTTTTTACCCCATCTTCCCCATATACAGAATGTTATCAGTGGAAATGATATATGGACAGGTTCATTGAGAAAAGACAAGTTCGTTCTTCATTGAGTATTCAGCCTTGTCGCCAAGACGTAGCTATTTACTGGTAGGTTACTTTGTATAGTTATTGACAAACATATATCTCTCTATCTTATTTATGTACATGAACCTTTTGTGGCCAGTCCTAGTTGCTGAAACAACAACAACGACAACGACAACAGCAACAATTTAGAACGTAAATGTCACACAATGAAATTCAAGACGAAATTGATTCATGCACCTCATCTAAGAAGTTTTAAAAAACCCGTAACAAATCTTGGTACTTAAAGTTTACTGAGTAGACATTATTCTGGCTAGGGCATTAGCACTGTCTAAATTATATGTTGTTAATTCTATAAACAAAAAGACACATTACTGTCACAAACAGAGATACAAACAGACAGAAAGAAACATACACACCAACGCTTAATCTGATTCCATAAAACAAAAATCCCTGCTAAAAGGGGCACCCTGACGGATGAGTTTTTGCAAGAAACACGTCGAGATCACCAGGAAAACACCCTTTACAGAGATCGCAACACTCACTTTGCTCTGGTTTCCTAGAAATCAAACCGTCAAATAGGCGATTCCTCCTTGGCGGAGGTGCTGGAAGTCAGTGAAAGAGAAGGCAAATGGCCATCTGTGTCGCTTAGACCAAATCATGAAATGTCCAAAAAACTCCTACAAGCCTTTTTATTTACAGTTTACCAAAAGGAGTTTCGCTCACAACAAAGGAAATAGCTCCATTGTATTTTTTGCTGCACTACAAAGAAAAAAAAGCTTCAACCCCAATGAGTGGCCTCACCCCGTCCAAAATGGCTTCTCTCTCCAGCAACTCCGCCAAGGAGGAATCGCCGTTTTGACGGTTTGATTTATAGGAAACCAGAGCAAGTGAGTGTTCCTATCCTTGAAAAGGCTGTCTTTCTGCTGATCTCGACATGTTTCTTGCAAAAACGCATCCGTCAGGGTGTCCCTTTAAATACTGCAAGAAATAAACATAGGCCTAATAACATCAATCAAAGCAAGCTCATGCAGATTAACATAATAACGAAGCCACAAAAAGGTGTTTTTTTTAACAATTCAGTGGAAACGTCAACGTTTTCTCCAAGAATGCTGCTTTCGGGTTTTTACATGCCAGGCATTCGTTCTTCTGTACATGAACACTGGTGTGCGATTCTACATGCTTTTCAAATCAGCTTCTCAAACATTCAAAATATAACAACATCGCAGACATGATCAAACACGTTGCATAGCTTTGGAGAGAAAGGGAGGCAGAGATGGAAACCTCTGGATATACAGGTCAAACATGAGCGTGCGAATTAAGATGGAAAAAAAGTTTTAGAAATATGTTCCCTTTTTAAAAAAAACCTCTACCTTGAAGTGAGAAATAGTTTCTATACATCCGTTTTAACATTTTCATTAGTTCTGTTTGTAAACCAATGATAAATGCTGATTTCGGAAATTGTTCAATTAAGAAAAGACATTCTGACTTTTGCGCTTCAAAGTGAATTTGGCCTAAACATTAGCTTTAATCACCATGCGGACAAACATCTCATCCACTTAGCCTAAGTAAATAAACAAGACTAGCCCTTCCCACAACTGAGGAATTCGCTAGCCTTGGGAGCACTATCAGATTCAAAACGAGAAGCAGATAGAGAAACTTTCTTAACTTAAACCAGAAATACTCGACAGATACCTCAGCAGGTTCCAAGAGCTCATCTTCGAGATTAAGGTAAATACATGCCTGTCAGAGGTGCATTATTTCCAGCCTCGTGGCTCAATTTGAAGGCTGAATAATGAAACAAACAATTCGCTAAAGAATCTAGGAAGGATGACCCACCAGATCACGTGTCAAAATCACGGGTTTCACTTGTTTTCCCTCTTATAGCTGGTAAGAAATCTTGTTTTGACCAGGTTTGACCCCCATACAAATGCCCCCAAATACCAAAGCGAAACATCATTTTAAAGAGCAGCCTCAATTTGAAGTTGGGGGAATTTGTATGTGGGTCACGGCTACCCAGAAAAAAACAAGGGACTTAATCGTGGTGGGTCTTTAAAAGTCCACTTACGTCAGTTCCTTTGCTTAAAAAACGCAACTTCCAATCCCATAACAGCAATTTTTTGTACAATAACCTGCCAGCTACCAGGAACAAAATATAACCCCCAAACTGTAAAACGAAGAAACAAGAAACATAAACAACGCCATACGAACGAACTAAAGGGAAAACGAACCAAAGGTTCAAACCATGTGCGATCTTGCTCAGTTTGCAACTAATCCGATAAAACGTGGTCTGGTGAGTTTATTTTCGTACGCATATCTTAGTGCATGCTATACAAAACAAGCACACACAAACTGGTTGCAATCAAATAAACATTCATGAAACGTAAAATCGTTCCAGGTCAAGAATAACTAATAAACAAAGCAACCCAAAAAACCAAAATACCGGTACCAATCAACCCCCCGGTCGAGAATAACTAATAAACAAAACAACCCAAAAAACCAAAATACCGGTACCAATCAACCCCCCGGTCGAGAATAACTAATAAACAAAACAACCCAAAAAAACAAAATACCGGTACCAATCAACCCCCCGGTCGAGAATAACTAATAAACAAAACAACCCCAAAAAACAAAATACCGGTACCAATCAACCCCCAAAACAAAAACGAAAGATAGGACATAAATAACGAAACAATGGAACAACACCCCCCCACCCCCCAAACAAACAAAAACAAACAAACAAAAACTCAACAAATAAACATAAAAACCCACAATCTATGGAACACGTCACACAGAAATAAGAATCAAACACGGCACAAACCTAAAAAGATGAGTTAAATGTATAAAGCTTATACTTTAATTTAAGCTGAATAAAAGACGACAACGCGCTATTTAAAATGTCACACCATTTTTTAAATTATAAACCAGATATAGGGGAAGACGGGGTAAAAAGCGCATGGGTGGGTAAGAAGCCCACCCCAATTATCTCATGAAATAAAGAAAATTTCAGTCAAATTTGCCCATGAGACGAATGCTAGACATTAACGCTCGTCTCATGGGCAAAATGAGACTGAAATTTGCTTCATTTCATGAGATAATTGGGGTGGGCTTCTTACCCGCCCATGCGCTTTTTACCCCGTCTTCCCCTATATACCCACCCCAACCCATATAGCACCTCCAAAGTCCCTGCCATTAAACAATATCAATAATCACAAATACAGACAACAGCAACAGCGGCTGGATTTCAGCTGTCGTCATGGCCGCCATATTGGGATAAATCTAACAAGTGAACCAGTTGGATGCTACACCATCTTTATCCCAAGATGGCGGCTAGGCCCCTCTTAAGAAAGGAAAATGGCGACAACTGATATCCAGTCATATGCTAGCATGACGAAAAAAACAAAAATTCTACTCTACCCCTCCACTCCCCCCCACATACAAATGCTGTGATCAAAGGGTAAATAATAGAGGCCACACAAAAATCACATGCCAGGCTAAACAGTTTATCTTTAGCAAGATGAAGACATCCGGGCATTTGCATACGGGTGATGACGTAAGCATAGCATACAGACATAGGGGAAGACGGGGTAAAAAGTGCATGGGCGGGTAAGAAGCCCACCCCAATTATCTCATGAAATGAAGCAAATTTCAGTCTCATTTTGCCCATGAGACGAGCGTTAATGTCTAGCATTCGTCTCATGGGCAAATTTGACTGAAATTTTCTTTATTTCATGAGATAATTGGGGTGGGCTTCTTACCCGCCCATGCGCTTTTTACCCCGTCTTCCCCTAAGGCAATATCTGACATAATAGGCAAACTGCTTAGTTACATCCATTCATTCCGTCGTCAGTTTTATTACTCGTGCGCTTTGGATGGAGCAAAAGGAAGCAGCCTTAAGCGCTGTGCATTCTGTATAAAATCAAATCAAAGATTATGAGAATTATTCCGACTTGTTGCCCTCGTCGTGGTCGTCGGTTTTGGCGTGGTCGGTTTTGGCGTGGTAGGTTTTGGCGTGGTCGGTTTTGGCGTGGTTGGTTTTGGCGTGGTTGGTTTTGGCTTAGGAGTAGTAGTAGGAGTTGGTTTGGCTGCAGAAGGATACCAATGCAAAGACGATGTACCGTTATAACGCTGAAAAGTCGTGTGCGTCAGGAAGACCACCTTGCACACTTTGTAGCGAACGATAAGTTCCACGATGCCCCGAAACTAGCAACGATTATTGCGCACGCCCCTGCGGAGTTAATGCTATTCCAAAATGGCTCCATTAGAAAAACTAAATATGGCATGTAACATCCCAGACACACGCATGACATAATACACAAAGTGTTAAAATGCTAGATAGAATTGATACAAGAAGAAGAAGAAGAAGAAGAAAAACTCATTGCAACAACGACAATTAGCCTGTACACACACTCACGTGCCCCCCCCCCCCCCCTACACACACACACACACACACACACACACACACACACACACACACACACACGGCACACATACACACACACATACACACACACACACACACACACACACACACACACATACACACACACACACACGCACGCACGCACGCACGCACACACACACACACACACACACACACACACACACACACGCACACGCGCACACACACACACACACACACACACTATCAATTCGATTGTAATCCGATAGCCTATTTGC
>CM065682.1:46654806-46699806 GCA_017654935.2 Phymorhynchus buccinoides
ATTTATCTATATGATATGACAATAAAGACTACCGTTCGTAGTAGTTGTGATTACCTTTTTATTTATCTATATGATATGACAATAAAGACTACCGTTCGTACCTTTTTATTTATCTATATGATATGACAATAAAGACTACCGTTCGTAGTAGTTGTGATGACCTTTGTTTTATAGTTAGAACAACTTTTGTCTGTTGGAATTGTTGATATGACAATAAAGATTGTTTTGTAGACATAACGAGCGTTTATATGTCACGACCGTTCTTAATTTTAGTTCCATTCGATGCACCACCAACCCAACCATGACCACGACCACGACCACGACCACGACCCACTACTACTACTACTACTACTACTACTACTACTACTACTGGGGTAAGACGGGGTAAGAATCCCATGGGCGGGTAAGCAGCCCATACCAATTATCTCGTGAAATAAAGAAACTTTCAGTCAAATTCGCCCATGAGACGAATGCTAAACATTAACACTCGTCTCATGGGCAAAATGTGACTGAAATTTGCTTCATTTCATGAGATAATTGGCATGGGCTTCTGACCCGTCCATGGGGTTTTCACTCCGTTTTCACCAACTACGGATCAAAGTCTGTCACTGACCAGTGATGATGAAGGCAGCATTGGGCACGGTGGGCCTGTCCCCATTGAAGGGGGTGAACATGTCGTCTCGCATGGTGCTGAGGGCCTGGGCCGTGTTGGTGGTGCCGTACTCCCAGGGGATTCGGCGGATGCCTTCCAGCAGGTGCCGGCTGCTCCTGTAGCGGTTCAGGTGGAACTGCACCTTCACCTGCAATGCCAAATCGATTATTCACGAGGATGGGAATATAATTTAGGAAGGAATCCTACGATTTAAAATACGTGTTAAGCCTACAGGTTTTTTTTTCTGACAGAGTGAAAAAACAAAAACAGGGCGAAGCGGTACCTACCCTCACCTGCCAAAACATGATGGACAAACAGCGATGCCTCGAGGATGGAACAGTGATAGAACAACCAGGGCGGTACCCACCCTCACCTGCCAAAACATGATGGACAAACAGCGATGCCTCGAGGATGGAACAGTGATAGAACAAACAGGGCGAAGCAGTACCCACCCTCACCTGCCAAAACATGATGGACAAGCAGTGATGCCTCGAGGATGGAACAGTGATAGAACAAACAGGGCGAAGCGGTACCTACCCTCACCTGCCAAAACATGATGGGCAAACAGCGATGCCTCGAGGATGGAACAGTGAGAGAACAAACAGGGCGGTACCCACCATCACCTGCCAAAACATGATGGACAAACAGCGATGCCTCGAGGATGGAACAGTGAGAGAACAAACAGGGCGAAGCAGTACCTACCCTCACCTGCCAAAACATGATGGACAAACAGCGATGCCTCGAGGATGGAACAGTGATAGAACAAACAGGGCGAAGCAGTACCTACCCTCACCTGCAAAAACATGATGGACAAACAGCGATGCCTCGAGGATGGAACAGTGATAGAACAAACAGGGCGAAGCAGTACCCACCCTCACCTGCCAAAACATGATGGACAAACAGCGATGCCTCGAGGATGGAACAGTGATAGAACAAACAGGGCGAAGCAGTACCCACCCTCACCTGCCAAAACATGATGGACAAACAGCGATGCCTCGAGGATGGAACAGTGATAGAACAACCAGGGCGGTACCCACCCTCACCTGCCAAAACATGATGGACAAACAGCGATGCCTCGAGGATGGAACAGTGATAGAACAAACAGGGCGGTACCCACCCTCACCTGCCAAAACATGATGGACAAACAGCGATGCCTCGAGGATGGAACAGTGAGAGAACAAACAGGGCGGTACCCACCCTCACCTGCCAAAACATGATGGACAAACAGTGATGCCTAGAGGATGGAACAGTGATAGAACAAACAGGGCGAAGCAGTACCCACCCTCACCTGCCAAAACATGATGGACAAACAGCGATGCCTCGAGGATGGAACAGTGATAGAACAAACAGGGCGAAGCAGTACCCACCCTCACCTGCCGAAACATGATGGACAAACAGCGATGCCTCGAGGATAGAACAGTGAGAGAACAAAGAAAATGAATAGGATTAAAATGTACTGGCTCTTGCATTAATCAACAGGACAGAGTTCGCCAGTGTTACATTGTTACATGACATTTTATTTGGGATGTCTGTAAGATTGTTGTTTTTGTCAGTGGGCCAACTGTTTCAGCTATCAAAGGTTTTAAAATAAACCGACAATTCGCTGCCACAACTACGGTGTTGTTGTTTTTATTTATTCTAGTCTTAAGTGATCCTTCCCGTGTTACATTTCAAAAAGACAAATGTTGTACTGACAGGGGGAAACGCAGCAGGACATTTTCAGTTTTAACAGGACTATGTCCTATGACCTTGGCATCGGAACATCACTGTAAAATAAACTGAATGTCAGTTAAAAGGTTGATCAATGGAGGAAGCATTCTTTCTTCTTGTTCTTGTTCTTCTTCTTGTTCTTCTTCTTGTTCTTCTTCTTGTTCTTCTTCTTGTTCTTCTTCTTCTTCTTCTTTTTCTTCTTCTTCTTCTTCTTCTTCTTCTTTCTTCTTCTTCTTCTTCTTCTTCTTCTTCTTCTTCTTCTTCTTCTTCTTCTTCTTCGATCGCTCAGACAGTTTCTTGTGAATTACGAGCGCAGATGCGTCAAGCTGCCATTGTGCGCCTAACTAAGAAATCGTTAGACCCGGCATATCCGTCTTCGGCTGGAGAAATTCTTTGTCGAATATCTTGAGAAAAACAGCAGCAGGAGAATGGACCGGTTAGGTAGAAATATAGTAGATGACAGAAACCAAAGGGAAAAGGCAGAGTCAAAGAGAGTGACACAGAAAGTTCAAGACAGGGGGGGAAGGGGGGGGGGAGCTATTTTCACGAAAGACCCCCCGGTATCCTCACATTGGGGGGGAGGGGGGTCTCAAATTGGTGATAAGTCAGACGGATGGCTGTTGTCAGATGACAATAAATCATTTTTCGTTGTGTCATAATTCAAATTTCAACGTATGACACACTATTCCCCACCCCCGCTCTTTCCCGTTTTCTCTCTCTCTCTCTCTCTCTCTCTCTCTCTCTCTCTCTCTCTCTCTCTCTCTCTCTCTCTCTCTCTCTCTCTCTCTCTCTCTCTCTCTCTCTCTCTCTCTCTCTCTCTCTCTCTCTCTCTCTCTCTCTCTCTCTCTCTCTCTCTCTCTCTCTCTCTCTCTCTCTCTCTCTCTCTCAAATCTCAATCCTTGCGTAATAAAGTTTTCAAGAGTCAAGTGTCAAGTCTCTCTCTCTGTGTGTCTCTCTGTGTCTCTCTGTGTCTCTCTGTGTCTCTCTCTGTCTCTCTCTCTCTCTCTCTCTCTCTCTCTCTCTCTCTCTCTCTCTCTCTCTCTCTCTCTCTCTCTCTCTCTCTCTCTCTCAAATCTCAATCCTTGCGTAATAAAGTTTTCAAGAGTCAAGTGTCAAGTCTCTCTCTCTCTCTCTCTCTCTCTCTCTCTCTCTCTCTCTCTCTCTCTCTCTCTCTCTCTCTCTCTCTGTGTCTCTCTCTCTCTCTCTCTCTCTCTCTCTCTCTCTCTCTCTCTCTCTCTCTCTCTCTCTCTCTCTCTCTCTCTCTCTCTCTCTCTCTCTCTCTCTCTCTCTCTCATTCGCACGGGTAATTGTATGTGCTAATGTGCGTTTAAAATGTTTTAGTACGGCGGTGGGTGGAGGGAAGGATGCTTGTCCAATCACCCGAACCAATGTTAAACAAATCCACACATTCGCCCCTGGGGTAAGAGAAAATAATCTGCTCGACGAGGAAAAAACAACAACAAAAACACCCCCTCCCCCCGAAAAAACCAAACACCACAAAAAAACATGTACATGTTAAAGATCCACCAGATCCCGTGTCAAAATCACGGGTTTCACGTGTTTTCCCTCTTATAACTGGAAAGAAATCTTGCTTTGACCAAGTCTTGACTCCCATATAAATGGCCCCATATTCGAACCAACACATCAGTTTAAAGAGCAGCCTCAATTTGAATATGGGGAAATTCGTATGTGCGTCACAGCAACCCAGAATAAAACCAGGGACTTAATCGTGGTGCGTTACTGGGTCTTTAAGCTCTTTCAGGTCCTCAAATTATCTCCCTTATGAGAAAACATTGTGGATACTGTATGGGATGGGACGCGATCTCCAAAGTTAGTGTTCTTTGCGTTTCCCTAGAGTTTCAGAATATTAAGAAGACGCAAAGGGATGCAATAATAGACGAGTGACGACACGTCGTCAGATCCCACAATATTCCCCATCGTCAGTAATAATAAGACTACCTGAGAGCTGAAGACGAGGACGCCCACTCGCACTCTCCCGGAGTCCACATCGGCGAATCGCACGAAGTCCTGGAGGAAGCCCAGCACCTGGTTGAAGTTGGCTTGCCTCACACTGGTGGAGGCGTCCACCAGAAACACCACGTCCGCCAGCGTGTAGGCACAGTCTGGGCACAGACATGGATAGAGGGGAGGAGAAAGACATGCGTGTTAGTCCTCATGCCAAGGGACAAAACAGGGGCGTGGCCGGGTACCAACGAAAGAAGAAAAGGACTGCGGCCTACAAAAAAGGGAGATTTAAACCCTAAATGGACAAACCCCAACTCGTTACTGATATGAAAAAACAAAAAACCAACACCTAAACAGACAAATTCCGAGGTATGGGTGTGCCTTCACTGTGTCTCTCTAGCCCTCCCTATCTTGTTATGATTTATTTGCTTTTTAAGGGTTACATAATCTGCCGCCGTTGCATTTAAAAGAAAACAAAATATAATCAAGAAAAATATATGTCTGCGTAGGTACAATCCGTGGACATACACACAGACAGACGCATAGACACACAGACAGACAGACAGACAGACAGACACACACACACACACACACACACACACACACACACACACACACACACACACACAGAGACAGACAGACAGACAGACAGACAGACAGACACACACACACAGAGTGTAATACTCACGAAACCAACCACTTACAATCATCGGCTGACCCAGGAACTGAAGGGACTCTGATGGGCTCCCCTGATCAAAATAATCAGTCCACATCTATAGATACACATGAACACACATGCAAAACCCCATACTTTAAAAAAACCCAACAACAACAACCTTACATAACCAATTGCAAAAAATGAATGCTTTAGATATAGAGCTGATTCATTTTTTTAGAAAATTAATTTAGCTTGATTAAGCTTGGGACGACTAGCTTGGTTAGTTGATTAAGCAGAAACTGCAGCACTAATGTCAAATTGTTAAAATGCGAATAAATAAACAAACCAAAAATAGAGATACATTCCAGGCACCGAACTAAGCAAAATAACTTGAGTTGCGTAGTTGTTATGTTGTTATTTTGAAGCAAGTTGTTAGAAATGCTGGTCCCGTTCATGAAGCTTTTAATGAAACATTTCGCAACAGAAAGGCTACGACTAAGGTTTGTAATGAACGATTAGTACGTAAAGCAACAGAATGGAGTTAATAATGCAAGTGAAGGCTGCTCTGTATGGGTGAGTGAGTAAGTGTGTGTGTGTGTGTGTGTGTGTGCGTGTGCGTGTGCGTAACACGTGTGTGTGTGTGTGTGTGTGCGTGTGTGTGTGTGTGCGTGCGTGCGTGCGTGCGTGTGTGCGTGCGTGCGCGTGCGCGCGCGCGCGTGCGCATATATATATATATATATATATATATATATATAAAGAAAAATATAATAGCATGAAAGAAAAAGTCATCAGTGAATAGCCAGCTCCGTACCCCTACTCTGAAGGACTGAAAAAGTTATAAATTGTGCATTTACTTTTTCTCCCAATGAAATGCAGAATAGCTTTTCGCTTTGATAAATCAGTTTGCATGATTGGCCTTTCTGTGTCCAATGTCTTTATTTGTGAACCTCAGAAAAAAAAACCAGTTAAACCAGAAATGTTAACTTTGAGTAATGTTCGTGTTCCAAAAAAAAAAAAAAAAAAAAAAAAAAAATATATATAATATATATCTGAAGTGTGTGTGTGTGCAGAATAGTGTGTTTGATGTTTGTGTGTGTGTGTGTGTGTTAATGTGTTTGTAATGTTCGTGTGTGTGTGTGTGTGTGTGTGTGTGTGTGTGTGTGTGTGAGAGAGAGAGAGAGAGAGAGAGAGAGAGAGAGAGAGAGAGAGAGAGAGAGAGAGAGAGAGAGAGAGAGTGTGTGATTGGGATTAAATGTGTTAATCTTGTTCAGCTCAGGAAAGCTTCTAATATACATAATTCAACAAGCAAATCAAGAAAATAAGCAAACAGAAAATGTATAATGTACTACTTAAAGAGAAAGCGGAGAAGCAGCAAAAAAAGCAACACCCACACACAAAAAAACCCACAAAGCATTTACGGCATTTGTCAATCCCACAGGTTAAGAAAGACACCCAATAGTTCATACTGGATAGTTGTGATATTACCAAAAATAAACTGAGATTCAGTCACATCATTTTTAGAATAAGAAACAGGTGCATTGACTTTGTTGCCAGGTCTCAAGCAACTGGTGTACTGTATTTGCAAACAACAATTATACTTTCCACGGACATCGGAGTTCTTGTGACAATTGTATTAGAACACAGACAGGCTCTTTTGTCTAAGAACAAAAATAGGCCCCCCAAAAGCTGCGTTAGCTAATTGAAAGTCTGTTTCTTAATGATCTGGAATGAGAGTGATTTGCATTTGCAATAATATCTGCAGCATGTCCTATGGATATTATGTAATCTTCAAGCTTCTTCTGGAATACATGAAATGCAAATGAAATGGACGGATAGGCTACCAACACGCACATACAGTTGGTTTCGTTGAATGACTAACTTTGTGTATTCCTTTACCTCCTTGAACATCTGATCATAACTGCGTTTGTTTGTACATCAACATCAGCATCTCACCATTGGTAAATGCACACAGGCTGACATTGTTCGGAATAAAAGCCAAAACACAGAAGCAAGAATGACGATGACTGTCATTTTGTCTGTTCTGTCAAGTTCAGACAAACTAAACTTCAAAGCCGTGTAGATGACAAACCTCATAAACCGGTGTATTCAAATGACTGCCACATTGATAAAGAATTGGCGACTTCAGTCTAAGGCCGGGTTTCACTTATTTATGGATTGCGCACGGGTTTCCGCATGGGTTTCCGCACGGGTTTCCGCACGGAATCTCCGCTTATGTGTGTACACGGCCTAAACGTTTCTTGTTCTTCAAAAGAACATGTTCTAAACCTTTGCTTAAAGATACATCTAACAGCCTACAGGCTCGTAGAATGATGTCCGGCTATTAGGCTGAAATTTCAATTATGTATGCTTCTGAAGACCCTCTGTTGTCCGGCTCTCCGTAGAGTTTCTTTGCAATATCTTGTGGTGTTCCCTGAGACGTGGCAACGAAAACACAAAGGGACAAAAAGGACAACATTTATTGTTCACCAAACCCACAATAATTATAGAAGACAGTTCAAACCACCGTGTGGTTCCCCCCAAGTGACCAGGGTACAACGGGTACATACGACAGTGTGAGTAACTTTAGGCAAACAGAGCACACGCCCACTGGCGTCCAGAGGCTGTCAACAAAGAAAAAGACCTGGTTAGATATAAAGAACGGCAAAGATCAACAAACATGGAAAGGAAAAAAGGTAATTTGTGTTGTTGAACTCCAGGTTAAGCAGAAGAAGAACGGAAAAGAACGCAAAGAAGAGTCGAATATTATCGATAAAGAAAGATACAAAAGAATCGTTAGGGCACACACACACACTAGACGCTGAAACTCATGCGCTTATCCGTAAATAAGTAAAAGAAAGAAGGAAAAAATAAGTGCATGAGTTTCCGCACGAGTCTACTGTGTGTGTACCCTAAAGCTGAAAGAATGATTAGACATAAAAAGAAAGATTAGATACAGACTGTAAACCGCTTCGAAACAGAATCTATTGTTATATTATATATTTTCTGGCATTATACTTTTTCTGTTGATAATGCTACCCAGTACCTGTTAAGTTGTTTTCCTGTGAAAAAGAAAAGCATTATAGAAAGAATCACGTAATGAATCATGCGTAGATAAGATAGGCAAATAGGAAAGCCAAAAAATAGAAGATAAGATCAAGCATCAGTAAATACTACACAACACTACATCCGGAATATCAATATTATTTGGAAAATTAACAGTACCGTAAAAGTAAAATCTAACCTAAATACATACACAACAATAATACAAATGAAATATATCAATACATACATTGCTGAAATCTTTGACCTTCTTTTCATAAATGTAGCTTAAAAATAGATATTTGCACAATGAAGTACAGAATCTGCAACGAAGCCCACGTCTTGCATAATGGATAATGAGGTCTATTGCTTCGTCAACAAATGACCAATATTATATTTCACCACACACAACGATGACCACAGCTAAATACATGACTGATTACATGATTGTAAGTATCGTATATATTGACCATTTACACAAAGTTACTGTACTGAGCACCTCTAACATAAGCATCCATTGAATATTTTGTAGTTTTCATTTGTATTAAGAACGTTGCTTGATAGTTTTCTATTTGTTATAGAATTCAGTTCTTTTAACTTACTTATCAAAAACATTCTTGAAACTGGGATTTAATGAAAAAGCTCAGCACTAACAGTCCACACACTGTGGCAAGAGAACATGCAGTGCTGTAAAAAGTCTTTACGTCCATTTTTTCAAGCAAAATTAAGCGCAATGAAACCACATTTTCCTGTGAAGGTATATTCAACAGAAGCTGAATGTAAAGGAAGCAGCGACATCAAATCTAAATGACAAAGAAGCGAAGTGTGCTGGTGACCCCATATCCTACCTGTGCAAAAGGAAGCAAAGACCTGGTCCCTGAGAGGCGTGAGCTCACTGAAGTCCTGCACAGCAAAGCGGTTCTCCTCCACTGGTCTGCTGGCAATGCCGTCCAGCTCGGTGGTGTCGGTCAGTCCGATACCAATGGCGTAGATGTGGATCCCTTCATCTCGAGCCAGCTCTGCTTCAGGAACGGTTCTGCGGGAGTTGATGTTGGACACTCCGTCTGTCACCACGATGGCGATGTTGGGCACATTGGGTCGGTCGCCATTAACCGGGGTGAACATCTGCGTCCTCATGGTGTTGAGGGCGTCAGCTGTGTTGGTGCTGCCGTAGCGGTAAGGGATGTTGTCCACAGCATCTAGCACCGCTGCCTTGCTGTTGTATCTGTTCAGACCAAACTCGATTTTCACGTCTGTGCTGTAGGTCAGCACACCCACATGGATGTTGCCACCATCTATGTCTGCGATCTGAAGGAAGTCCTTGACGAAGTCCTTCATCATCTGGAAGTTGGCTTCAGTCACACTGGTGGAGGCATCCAGGACAAAGACCAGGTCCACTTTGGAAGAGAAACAATCTGCAAACAAAACTGAAAAACTGAATTTGGTGATGTTGTATTCCAAGGTACCGATACAAATAAATATCAGCAGAAAGGAATACTGACTTTGTTTTGTTCAAAATTACAAAGCTAGTCTGCACTGACTGAATATTCAGGACTCTTTGTATGACCAGACAAGAGACAGACACAGTGTATGAAGCTTGCTTTTAAAAAGGAGTTTTGAATAAAGCCCATTTGTTTTGTCATTCGCATTTAAAGACCCGTGACGCGCCACGGTTACGTCCCTTGTTTTTTTCTGGGTTGTTGTGACCCACATTCGAATTTCCCCATATTCAAATTGAGGCTGCTCTTTAAACAGATGCGTCGCTTTCAATTTGGGGTAATTTATATGGGAGTCAGACTTAGTCAAAACAAGATTTCTTTCCAGTTATAAGAGGGAAAACACGTGAATCCCGTGATTTTGACACGTGATCGGGTGGCTCTTTAAGAATTGATAAATGTTGAAGTCATAACTAACGTGGTATATGTACATTAAGTCATTTGTAATACATTATTGCTTTTACGCCCATGTTTAAGAAAAAAATGGAAAGTAGCTATTTCAATTCCTTGTTGTACTTTCCCTATACGAAATATCCCCTAAGTGACATTGGCAAAGGCCTGTTCTTTTTCTAGTGCCCGTTTTGTTAACAATATTTTTTAATGGTCATATTAACATACTGGCGTTACACTATTAGCGTTTACAGACTTAGGTTTTTTGTCGGCAAACTGATCCATGTATTTGATATTAACATTTAGCTATGAAAATATGCTAAGTTATCTACAGCGAATTAATACAATACATAGTAGTTAAATTCAATCGTTATACTTAAATAATTTGCTTCATTAGTCACATAACGAACAAATAAAAAGCTATACAGAATAAAAAGGACAAAAGACTCACTTTCTGGTGGCGGGGTAGGAGGTGCCAGTGTTGTGGGAGACACTGCAACACAGAATATGAACCCTCTCTCAAGAACTCCTTACATGAGTACAATTAGATTGCATTTGTTATATGCTGTGTTCTGTATTATACAGCCTCACCAGTATTTACGGCTCGCCAAGCACGACATGTTCTTTGATTTAATACCTTTGAGTGCTTTAGCATGAGGCGCTTGAGCCCAGTTATATGCAAATTTCATTCATTTTACAGTTTCAGGACATTGTACATGCGTACATCATTTGATAGAAACAGAGTGCTTTTAATTTTTCCATTTACATTTTTTGTAAGGCAAAAATGACAGAGTCGGTGGAAAAAAAAGTGAACAATATTTTATTTAGTTTGATATGTATGCTTACAGTTATATGAAACGACGAGCATCGGTGGCACTCTCTTGTCTAAACATTTTCAGCAAACTAAAGATGTCCAGATTTCACTCGCTGGCAAAGTTTTCAAAATCTAAATGCATATAGCTAAGCTATACGATATGTCCTACACTGATTCGTTGTATCATGGTTGATGATCGAAATGGACTGTATTTGTGTGCAAAACGCTACGCTTCCACGGGTTATGGAAGATGAAACAGTCAGGGCTGGATAGTAAGTAGTGTAAATGACGAGTATGCTTTAATAAATAAATACCTTTTGTTTTGTTTGGTAGCCTGTAAAGAAAGTCCAGAGTAGACGAAGGTGTATAATAATAAGAAAATGCAATTCGACTGTACAGAACGCACCTACATTTAAACACACACACACACACGCGTAAACACACACACACACACACACACACACACACACACACACACACACACACACACACGCACGCACGCACGCCCGCCCGCACGCACGCACGCACGCACGCACGCACACACGCACGCACGCACGCACGCACGCACGCACGCACGCACACACACACACGCACACACAGAGAGAGAGAGAGAGAGAGAGAGAGAGAGAGAGAGAGAGAGAGAGAGAGAGAGAGAGAGAGAGAGAGAGAGAGAGAGAGAGAGAGATACAGAGAGACAGAGAGACAGAGAGAGAGAGACAGACAGACAGAGAGAGACAGACAGACAGACAGAGAGAGAGAGAGAGAAAGAGAGAGAGAGAGAGAGAGAGAGAGAGAGAGAGAGAGAGAGAGAGAGAGAGAGAGAGAGAGAGAGAGAGAGAGAGAGAGATACAGAGAGTGCGAGAGATAGAGAGAGATAGAGACAGAGCTAGACAGATTTAAAAAATAGAGAGGGATGGGGGAGGCGAGGGAAGGGAGGGGTCAAGGAGGGTAAAAAGGAAACAGAAAGCCAGAGGATGAAGAAAGAGGGAAACAAAGGAGAACACGCAGAGGGGGGAAAGTGCAGTGGGATGACACAGGGTTGAGGTGACCAAACAGGGTTGAGGTGACCAAACAGGGTTGAGGTGAGATAGCAATAACTGCATTATCCAAAGCAAGCTTTTCAAACTACAAGCTGAATAAAATGCAGTGCTTTTTACTTACCAGGGCTGAAAGAGAGCAGAAGACTACCCAGCCAGTGCTTCTGTTCTCTAGGGTGTTCGAAGCATTACTTTAAGTACATGCCAATATCAGTACAGTACGTACCGCTAACAGTTTCATCTGTGTGTCGTTTAAGACACGATACTAATTCTTAAATTCACAGACCTTCCAGAAAGTGGGGAAAATATTTTTACGAAAGACACCCCCCCCCCCGGTATCCCCACGGAAAGAGACTCGTGAACGGGGTGCGGTTGTCCAGCTCCCCGTATGGAGGTACAAGGCATCCACCCACTGCTTCACTTGAACACACTAGTGTTAGACCCAGCTATGCGTACATCAAAGACAGCATTGAAGAAGACTTAGGGACTTAAATACAATGACACCCTTGACAACTAAATTTCTTACTTGGACAGAACCCAGCGAAGACCTGGTCCCTCAGATCCCGGAGTTCACTGAAGTCCTGCACAGCGAAGCTGTTGAGTTCCACTGGTCTGCTGGCAATGGCGTCCAGCTCGGTGGTGTCGGTCAGTCCGATACCAATGGCGTAGATGTGGATCCCTTCATCTCGAGCCTGCTCTGCTTCAGGAACGGTTCTGCGGGAGTTGATGTTGGACACTCCGTCTGTCACCACGATGGCGATGTTGGGCACATTGGGTCGGTCGCCATTAACCGGGGTGAACATCTGCGTCCTCATGGTGTTGAGGGCGTCAGCGGTGTTGGTGCTGCCGTAGCGGTAAGGGATGTTGTCCACGGCATCAAACACGTCTGCTCTAGTTCTGTGCTTAATCAGGCCAAACTCGATGTTGTTGTTGGTGCTGTATGTCACGACACCCACACGGACAAAGTCGTTGTCGATGTCAGCGACCTTGAGAAAGTCCTTAACAAAGTCTTTCATCAGTTTGAAGTTGGCTTCAGTCACACTGGTGGAGGCATCCAGCACAAAGACCAGGTCCACTTCAGCTTGATCACATTCTGAAGTGCATCGATGTTAATAATTAAGGTACTCATATTTTCTAATACAAGGTATGCATTTTGTACAAAAATAGCGTCTTGCTTGTGATGTCAAGGCAATCCAACCCAAATCGTTAAGTGTTGTTTTTTCTTATCTATCTCTACCGCTCTCTTTAAACAAAATCTTAAGTAATCATAGTTCAATAACCACTCAACACTGCATCCATATTAATATTATTCTGCGACAGAGACATACCAGGCAATCATTCATTGAAGCAATGTAAAAGGTTTGGAACAACTATTGGAAGGGAATGGGAAAGGGAAGGCACACAGCATTTGCAGAGTTACAGAGGCAAGTGATATGAAAATAGAGCAAGCATTTCAAATGGCACGATGGTCAAAATTATAATTGTCAAACTTTCTTACAGTTGATAGACTTCAGTGTTTTTGAAACTCCATAGTTACGAGAAAACCTACGTATTAACTGATGCGATTACTGGTATTTAATTCCCTTATAAATTATTTTATATGCAGAAGAACCATAAAACGAATAGTAGAAGATCATCTTTTTACAGGGATGGAGTTACATATAATATTATTTTCACTGTCCTCATGGACAGGCGTACAAAAATATTTATATCTGCAGCTTCATTTACCTTGAATATTTGTTAAAATAGTTTGTTTTTTCTTCATGTCCATGTCTAAGGCATTGTTGAATTGATGCCAGTGTGAACGATATAGGCATGTTCACGAGGAGAATTTCAATACATCTATGGTACCATGGGGAATCTTCATCAATGGTGATTTCGCTACAAAGCAATTATTGTTGATAGGAGTTGCAAGCTACCTCTGTAATCTACTGTTTGTGTTGCCTATGTTGTATTCTGGTTATGGTAAATAAAAAAGAAATCCACTACACACTACCAAATGACTCGGCAGCCTTGCAGTGTACTCTTTGCCTTTGACTGTTTCCAGTGGACTTCTAATGTTGGGCCTGATATGACTAGAAAACTAAAGTACGAATAAAGGTAAAAGCTTCGGATGAAAGGCATATGAGTAATATCAGTGAATAAAAAAAGTAAAACAACAAATGAAAAAAGTGCGTTTTAAATTAAAACTACACAAACTAAATATTTGACTGCATAATCATGGTAAATAGTACAAAGCAGCACCCCAAAAAAGCAAATTTTATTTTCGATTAAAGCACTGCAAACTGATATCCACTGCATGATTATTGGATGTGCAAGGCACTAACCTATGATTGGTGGCAGCGTGGTTGGAGGCTGAGTAGTCACTGAAAACAAAGAAAGAAACAACATGCATTGCAAATTCAGTTTACTGTGCCTGATTGTTGCCAAAGTATATTATGAAAGAGAAATTGGAGTTGGCCTACTGCCAAGTACCAACAGCTCCTAATAAAACGAAGTAAAACAAGAAAACAAAAAGAAAATAATACAAAAACACAGAAAAACATTGTGTCCATCTTGAATAAAACAATTGTACTAAGAAAATTATAACACTAAACAGAAACGCAAAAATGACAACAACAAATATCAACAGTTGAAAAGTATGGCGCTGTCATTCCTTTTTGTGAGTTGGTTTTCGTTATAAAATATTTCAAACAAGCTTAAAAGAAAACAAAACGAATACTATTCCACATCAACACTCCAATAGCTGCAAGTTACGATGAATTCTTGGAATGCCATAAAATGCTATAGGGCCTATACATATGTATACATGTGTGTTTTGCACAAATATTTTGGAAAATTCTTGTTTTCAAAGTAATAAAAAGAAAATATACAACTTGATGATTACATTAACATTACTTTCCACGTCAATGTTGTGCTTGCCATACACATGCCATTCTGTTGACATAGTGCTTGTTTTCTTACTGAAATAATTTTAGCACTGCATATTATTTAAACGTGCTTTGTACTAAGTAAAACAAAAACAACATAGGTTCACAAAATAGAGACTATGCACTATCGTTGCAAGATGCTACAAATTTATACAGATAGAAACATGCACATACTTGGACAGAAAGCAGCAAAGACGTCATCCCTGAGAGGCAGGAGTTCACTGAAATCCTGCACAGCAAAGCGGTTGAGTTCCACTGGTCTGCTGGCAATGCCGTCCAGCTCGGTGGTGTCGGTCAGTCCGATACCAATGGCGTAGATGTGGATCCCTTTATCTCGAGCCAGCTCTGCTTCAGGAACGGTTCTGCGGGAGTTGATGTTGGACACTCCGTCTGTCACCACGATGGCGATGTTGGGCACATTGGGTCGGTCGCCATTAACCGGGGTGAACATCTGCGTCCTCATGGTGTTGAGGGCGTCAGCTGTGTTGGTGCTGCCGTAACGGTAAGGGATGTTGTCCACAGCATTAAACACTTCGTCTTTGTTGTTGTATCTGTTCAGGCCAAACTCGATGTTCACGTCTGTGCTGTAGGTGAGCACACCCACCTGGACGATTCCACTGTCAACATCAGCAACGTCAAGAAAGTCCTTGATGAAGTTCTTCATCAGCTGGAAGTTGGCTTCAGTCACACTGGTGGAGGCATCCAGCACAAAGACCAGGTCTACTTCTGCTTTTTCACATCCTGAATATAAACATTAACAGTCTGAAAACCAGGACATTTATAAACAAAAGTTTTGATCCGTATATTGTAAGACAATAAAATAAAACATATATTGCCAATGAACAATAAAAGGTATACAAGGTTCAAAATGTACAAATTGTCATAATCGTTGCGTCATTAGTGTACAGAGCATAATCTGAAAACTACTGTATGTCTTTTGTGGGAAAGTGATAGCATTTCATACCTTATTTAGTTACTTCTTCCTTCGAGTTCTGATGCTTATAATCAATATTTTTACAGCTGCAAAGAAAACGCATCAACACACAGCATGTGGCATCTTTCACAAAAGTTATTTTGGATGTTTTTGTGCTGACCAGCTTATATCTTTAGACTGTGAGCATTTATTATTAGCTCAGATAAACCATGAGGACAGCTTTATGTTTTTTTCAAAATGTTTCTGAAAACTGCCGACATGGTGCTTTTTATGTTGCTTTGTTTTATGTAGGCCTACTTTCCCCTAGCATTTCCAATGTTATGTGTCGTACATTTTCAGCATTCAATGCTCTTTTAAAAAAAATCTTAGATGGCGTAAATCTAGTTTCTTTTCAAGATTTATTTTTAGAAATGAAAGTTATCCACAAGATATTGCTTTCACATGCGATTTATAGTTTGAAAGACATGGGATATAAATATCAATGATCATTAGATTGGAGTGGGAGTATCAGAAATCTAGATGCATTTGCCAATAATTATTCTCCTTACATGATTTATACAGACTAGTATCAACAAGAAGTGTCAACAACATAATAAAACATATCTATGCAGTTGCAATAACGGGACACCACAAATGAAATATGCTTTGACAATTTGTAATTGAAATGAAGGGCATGTGAACTATGATCGTTCTTCTACCCTTTGTTGCACATAAGGCTTTTGTATTTTTCTCACTCGAAAAACACCATCATTACATACCTTGAGTAACAGGGGGAATGGTAATTGGTGGCACAGTAGTTTCTGAAGAAAGAAAGACAAGTAACATGTGAATAAAGCAAAACAAAGAAACTAAAGTATCAAAATTGGGACAGACAACATCCTCCAAACCCTTGTCATTCAAACACACAGATTAAAAAACAACTTAATTTATAATTTATCAATCATTTGACATGGTTGCTCAAAATATTTAGGATAATATAATTATTCTGAATAAATTAGGTGGAAGGTTACGGATTTATGCTTGAAACCAACCGTTAGCACTTAGATGTATTAACAAACACACCCTGCTATTGTAGTTCTCTTTACTGTTTAATTTCTTGAACCCATGAGCCTTCAAAAAAACACCTTATTTTGTCAGTGAATGAAGTCTTCCTTGACATACTATCCTAAAAATAACGAAGGACTAAGCGAGTTATCTCTTATTAGCTGAATCTACATCAAATGTGTTTCATAACTGTTTTATGAATTGAAATAAAAACTCACGTGGGCAGAAAGCAGCAAAGACCTGGTCCCTGAGTGGCCTCAGTTCACTGAAGTCCTGCACGGCAAAGCGGTTCTCCTCCACTGGTCTGCTGGCAATGCCGTCCAGCTCAGTGGTGTCGGTCAGTCCGATACCAATGGCGTAGATGTGGATCCCTTCATCTCGAGTCTGTTCTGCTTCAGGAACGGTTCTGCGGGAGTTGATGTTGGACACTCCGTCTGTCACCACGATGGCAATGTCAGGAACATTGTTACGGTCACCGTTAACCGAACTGAACATTTCTGTCCTCAAAGTTCTTAGGGCGTCAGCAGTATTTGTACTGCCGTAACGATAAGGGATGCTGTCCACAGCATTAAATACCTCTGCCTTGCTGCTGTATCTGTTCAGATGGAATTCGATGACGTCTTCAGAGCTGTAGGTGAGCACACCCACACGGACGTTACCGTTGTCAACGTCAGCACTCTCAAGGAAGTCCTTGATGAAGTTTTTCATCAGCTGGAAGTTCGGTTCAGTCACACTGGTGGAGGCATCCAGCACAAAGACCAGGTCCACTTCAGCCTGTTCACACCCTGCAGAATTAAAGCAGAACTGTTTTTCTTTACTTGCTGAACAATTCCAGTTCAAATCAGATGCTTGCACAATCGACTTTCATACACTTGTTTGAGACAATGCTCTTTCTGATTCATATACATACATATACAAGTAATTAAACAAGAAGTCACGTGAACGTCGACAACACGTTATTGTCACATAAGAATAACACAAGCCTGAGTTTTCCAGGCTAGTGTTTCAGTTAAGAAATAAGAAAGCACCCCAAAGTTTTTGATAGTCACTTTAAGAGACATAACAAAAAGAGACAGTTGGTTTCCTTGAAGCTTCATAGAACATGGCATACTTTGGGATATAATGATTTAGTGTTGCTATACTAGTTAAGAGGATTTACATGTAGTTTGCATTTCCCCTCAACGTTTATAGGTTGAAATTCCTATTACGTCTTCAGGTTACCATAGACGTTGGTGGTACCTTAAGGAATTAAGTTTGTAATTAGACTTCATGATGGATTATAGACAAACCTATAGTGACTGAGGGCATAGTAGTAGGTGGTACGGTGGTAGTTGGTGGCTCAGTAATAGTGGTCTCTGAAAAGCACAAACCCAACGGAAACTGTTGAACATATAACCAATTAATGTACACAAAATAATTTAAACATCAACATGTGAACAGAAGCAGGACATTTGGATAAAAGGGAAACAAATTGAGAACTTTTTCACCAAAATATCACCTTTAACATTCAAGGAAACAGAAGGAAAGACGGAAAAGGCACAACGCATTCTAAACAACATTAAATGTCATTTCGTGGTCAAGAGACAACAAAGAAATGATGAACATTAAAAAACATTAATGATGAAAGTATACTATCTTCCTGCCTTTTAGCTAAACTCAAATTGATAAATAGCAGTCGTCTATTCTGGATCAAGATGTGACGTTGAAAATATTAATAACTTTTTTCGTGGCGGACAACCTAGCAAAAAAACACATCAACCAACAACAACCCAAATCAAATGCATAGTTCAAATTTATGCATAAAACAACACATACCTGGGCAGAAAGCAGCGAACACTTCATCCCTGAGTGGCCTGAGTTCATCGAAGTCCTGCACAGCAAAGCGATTCAGTTCCACTGGCTTGCTGGCAATTCCATCCAGTTCAGCAGTATCAGTCAGTCCAATACCAATGGCGTAGATGTGGATTCCTTCTCCTTGAGCCAGCTCTGCTTCAGGAACGGTTCTGCGAGAATTGATGTTGGACACTCCGTCTGTTATAACAATGGCAATGTCTGGAACGTTTTCTCGGTTGCCATTAAAAAGAGTGAACATTTCTGTTCTCATGGTGTTGAGGGCGTCAGCTGTGTTGGTGCTGCCGTAACGGTAAGGGATGTTTTCCACGGCATCAAACACTTCCACCTTGCTGTCGAATCTGTTTAGATGGAATTCCACGTAAGCTTCTGTGCTGTATGTGACGACACCCACACGGACGTTGCCGTTGTCGACATCAGCAATGTAAAGGAAATCTTTGATGAAGTTTTTCATCAGCTGGAAGTTAGGTTCAGTCACACTGGTGGAAGCATCCAGTACGAAGACCAGGTCCACTTCAGCCTGTTCACATCCTGCACAAGAACAATTTCAACACGTTATTTAGTTATTATGAAAACAGGTTACTCTTTATCATTTTAGAATACATATACTGTCAATATTGTTTACAACCATTTTGGTTACCGTAGACAACAAACATTGCTGTCTTCAACAACAATAACAACAACAACAACTAGAAGAAAGACTTGAAGTACGAAATTTACCTCGTCTTTCAGGGGGTAGAGTCAAAGGGGCTTGCGTTGTCTCTGAAAAACGACATTTTGTATGCATATTAATTCAATTCCACATCATTTGCATGCAAATTCTTCAAGAAATAGTAGTGTTCTCTACGAAGCAAAAACGTATATTAAGCATCATGAGCTTGATACAGATTTCTGTATGGGCTTACTAGTTATGTAAAGAAGAGAAAAATGCTTTCTTAACGGGTTGTACACTTTACATTCTAATTGTGTGCATAATTATTATTACCTGAATATGACCTAAACACAAAGCAAAACAAAACCTACATAAAAGCAAACACTTTCTGCTGAGTTTTTCTAACTGTGGAGTGTTTGGGGAAAAAAAGCAAATAAGCAACTCCCTACACCTGCCCCCCCCCCCCCCCCCCCCCCCCAAAAAAAAGAGGAACATCGCTTGACCCAAGCGGGTTCAAAGTTCCCTCGAGTGCGTGCGTGGAACACGATCTATCTCTTTCGGCCGAGTTGTTTTATTTTTAGTCCCCAGGTGACACCATTCCTTGGGTGATACCATTCAACCTTCTCCGCTGTCCATAGGGGTGGCAACACTTACGGACAGACGCACAGCACGCACAGGTGAGACAAAAACAATAGTTCTGCCGCTCTGTTCGGGAACTAAATTGGGTTTTTTACAGATCTTTCCACTGCATGATATTTCAGTCATACGGAAATCTCTCCAACGTAATGGGGAACTGTGTGTTTTGATAAAGTAATTACTAGTAGCAGCTATTAAAGATTGTCTGTTTAGCTTTGTAAAAGTTGAGTAATACCATACAAACTATTCACACACACACACACACACAACACACACACACACACACACACACACACACACACACACACACACACACACACACACACACACACACACACACACACACACACACACACACTTGTACAGTTAATACATACACGTACGTGTACGCACCTGTTATTTACTTACTACAAAAGATTTGTAAAAAGTCCAAAAACAAAAAATGGAACGAAAATATTAGACATATGATTTGCGTTCAGAATCTTGCATACGTTTTTCATAACAATGACCCCAACAACGTATTCATTTTGTAAACGTAACTCATACAGGAAATATTGTGAGTCTAGGGACACAAAAATAGCATCATCGTAAAAATAGTATCAGTATGTATTGGACTATTTTATACTGAAAAGCCGAATGACACTGATAAGACACAATGCAGTGCACAAACAACACACTAAGCGCGCACAATGTGAAGGAAGCTATAATGCAGACTACATGGTGCAAAATGTCAAACGATTGAATTTTAGGTCCACATACCTTTATACAAAATAAACAAAGCAAACAACAAAAATGTACACTTAATATTGTTTTGTTTAAAAGCCCTATAATCAAGTGCATTGAAAAGCTTAATGCTTGACAAGAGACCACTGGTTCTGATTTTGCTGGAACCTAGACAAGCTTTCAGCAAAACCACACACAAAGCCATTAAACTGGAAGAAAAAGCGCGCACACACACATACACAAAACGCGTTACATTCTAGTCTGATGATGCCTGCTAAGGACTATATTTAGACATTCACTTTCAAATGTATCACTATAAAAATTAAAACAAGATTATTTCTGATTTCATTTGCAGTTTTATGGTGGGTCAGATACAAACTGAAATCCTGTGGCAGTTTTCAAACGCGGCAACTGTGGACATTTCTGAATGAAAAGGACCATTTCCCACTTTGGTCCTGCATCTTTGTGAAACATACAGAGTCAATATCGTCTTAACATCATCTTTAAGGATAGTTGTAGGCCTTAGTTAAGGTATCATAAAACGACTTATTTTGTGATTTTATTGGCAGTGTTGAAAACATTACTGTCTTTAAAATATGTATGCACGAGTCCCATGTATGTGAGCCAGCTAAACACGAGGTTAAATCCGCAGTAACTATTTTGTCAGGCAACTGAGGAAGGCAGACAAGTCAACATCTTTATCCTATTAAGATTACCAAACGACAAATGAAATGCTGAAGCAAGGTTACTGCAGTATCTGATTGAATATCGTGTTACAGATTAGTTATTGAAGAAACGTTTGAACGTTAAAACTTTTTAATAAATAGAAACAGTTTAAAGCTATTTGTTAGTTACAATAAAAGCATGTGAGTTGATAACACTAGTTAAATGTGATTGTTAATAACAATAGTTGCCAATGATTAGCCAGTTATTTAATATCAAAGTAACTGGAACATGATTACTTTCATATCATTCTCCATATAAATAAACGATTAAACACAACACATTCTACTCAAAATATAATATGCATACATATCTGTCAGAATAAGGTACACAATTCTACTCGAAATGTTAGGATCAATGATCCATATGAGATAATTGCCTCGTGCCTCACTAGTTATGGAGCCGAAGTTCTGATTTGTTTAGCGGTATGATTTCAAATTTGACCTTTCCTACATCCAATTCATAAACATCGAAAGTAAGTGTATGGTTATTTGTTTCTTTTATTGTGATTCAGAATAAGATAAATAATAGAGCAACAACATGTGGGTCTAGCAATGCTATTGTTTAGTAGCATTTTGTTAGTGTAGATGTTAGTGTCCACGAATAAAGCTGCGTGATTGAATACAATTCTTAATTACAAGAAATCATAGAAATGTTAAAGGCTAAAAAGGCATGGGCAAAGGGAAATCTAAGCAAAACTTCTGCCCAATTTATTGATGATGACAAAAAAATACTGTATGATGGAAAATCCCTTTAAATTACCTTACTGATCTGGGTCGGAATCCTTAAAGTACAAAGGTAAGTATGTCTGGAAGTAATCATTAATCTACCCAACAATGAAACTAAGAATCTTGAGTGTGTGGCATAAAAAAGATGAAATATTCACCAATAGGTAACAAAACAGGTTAATTCTTGAGACCAATTATATTTACAAAAGATTGAATGTTTTCCTCAGCATAAATATTACAAAACATAATATTTAACTGAAATATAGTGCAGAAGAACCATATATGGTTACAAGCAGAAATGGAAAAGAGGAGGAAAATGATACAAGAAAGACAGGAAAATGGTAACTAATAATATATTCAGGCTACATGAAAGCTAATCGTTCTAGCCTAACAGAAATGCACAAACCAGTTATAAACACAAGCATACTCAGTATGATGCTGAACATGCATAATTAAGGTACACAAGTGAAAATAGTACATGTGCAGATTATATGCGATAAAGCAAACATTTTCCACGTACAAGCAGAAAGCACTTCAATAAGCACAATATTTGCTGATGATACAAGACATAAGCTGATATGGTCAGGAATATGCATGCATTTAGGGAAACATACATTACTACAATACGCTCTAAACCTGAGTATGATTATGGTCCAATCATGACTTTTGGTAATCATATTAGCCATTCATTAAAAGTCTACAAGCTATTGTAAACCACTTGTGTACTTCATCTGCAATGCATAGTACCTTACTTGCACAAAGCAGCCTGGTCTGCTTAGTGCATTAAAAGCAACAACAAAAACACGAGAGCAAAGCAGTCCAAATAAAAGCCTGGTCTACAGAACACTTCGATTTGTCTTCTTTGTGTAAAATGTTCACAAAAGCCTCGCATCGTTTTCCAGACGTTGATTTACTCACAAATAGATGAAGACAAAGATACGACAAGAAAAATGCATTGCGAAGAAGAAATCTCGATTGCATTATACATCCCTACACACCAGTCCACCAAAAGACAAAACAAAAGAAGACACATTGCAGAAGAGGACCCAGAAACTTGGTTGCTTCACATGCCCACAGTACCCCAGCTAGGAATGAAGTCGCCGGTTACGATCTCAAAGCCTAATAATACCTCTCTGTGCTGACTCCTGCCTGCAAAACTGGAGCTGTTTTCTCAGACCTGTAGATGTATGCGAGTCAATCATCGGCGTGAACACAATTTTATTCCGGGCTGTGGAAGTCACAGAAACCAAGGAGAAGGCACCTGCCGCCCCAGCACTCAAAATGTAAACCAGGGTTCCTTCAGCGAGCAGGTGCTGAAATCGCGTGGTGAGCTGCCTTTTGTGGGCATTGAATTCTTTACCGGTGATGACAACCACGGCGTCGCTTGCCTCAGGACGGTCTCCATTACCACGGGAAAAGACGTCGTGTCTGAGGGTCGTTACCAAGCTTGCCCATCTGCTGCTGCTGTCAGGGAAGCGCAGCTCGTCTACTGCCCAGTAGGCCCCTGTCCGTGTGGTGTGTTCTCTCAAGTGAAACCCAACTTGCGCCTTGTGGCTAAATGTCACCAGAGCCACTCGCTGATGGCCCGAGTCCATGTCCGAGTAAAATATCAGTTCCTTGGCCAACTCCTGCATGCGATGGAACGTGGATAGAGTGACACTTGGAGAGGAGAAATCCAAAACTATAGCTATGTCCATAGCGGGATTGCACTCTGAAAACACATAAACATCGTCTGGCAGAACCTCAGGTAGCTTGAGAGAAGTTGGTGGACTTAACTCCAAATCCAAGGTTTTAGTCTGCCAGGTTAATGCAATATAAACATCTAAATGAATTTTGAATCATGGTAGCTTGCATAATTAATCTTAGTATTTTTAAATGGAAATCTGAGCATAAACCAACTGATAACTGACTGCATTTAAGCGAAATTGACAGGCTGCAAAATAGTTATGTTACTGAAAACTACTTCATATAAACCGCATTTCTTTTGCTATGATGTTGACAATGGGTTACATCGCATACGCTAAGTTCCTATAACAGGCATTTTGAATTGTTCACTATACTTTAATAAAGCATCATCTACGTACAGGCCCAAAACGTCTGAACTACTCCAGTAAAGCATGCATCTACTGTGATCTTACAACAAAATCTCTCCAAAGTCGCGTGTGTGTGTTCCTTCAATCAAACCAGCAGGCACGTGTGTGCTCAAGACAATATACCACGGGGCCAACAAATCCAGCTGCAGCAGGCAGAAAACAGCATCTACTTTTTTGTGCGCCATCATGCATTCAATTATCGGTGCCTGAATCAACCATTCGTGTCACAAATTCTTCACATGTACAGATAACAAAAAAGAGGGACGTGGGATGTGAATACTTTGTAAAAACAGAAAGATACAAAGCTAGCAAAGTCATTCGGTGCTGGATACAAGAACTTGTCAATTCCACACGCAGTGCTGACTAAACCATTCAAGCACACACGTTCAATGATGATGAGAATAACGATGATAATGATGATACTCTCCATAAGGCAAACGAGGTGAACCGATGAAGCAGAGGGAGGGCGCATCATCAGATCAGGCTTCCTGCTACATTCTGACTACGGAGTCATGACAGCGGCATGATGCAGCATGGCCGTGCCCCACGTGCCAAACCTTGACCCCCACAGCACTAAGAACGACCTTGCTCACCTAGAGGTCATGACATTGACCTTCAGTTGGTTGACCTTTTGTGTTCTTCACCACTTGCTCGGGGCTTTCTTTATGGCTTGATGGAGGAGCGTCCTCGCCCGCTGCACAAGGAACTCGAAGAGCACATCGCACATCGTCAGAATCTACATCTGAAAATGTGTGGGTTCGTTGTTAGTTTGACACTGACACAAGACATTTACACACACAGTGTGTCAACAACCATGACGCACGGGGAAGGACAAAACGTGGACAACACGAGATAGGTATGCACCTGTTTCATGTAAAAAGAATCAACCTCTATAGCGAATTCCGTAGATCAGATTCTTACAGAAGAAAATAATCCAAGAACAGTGTTATAGTACTCACGCGTTGTTGGAATAACTTTGGGGGCACTCACTGAAATGGAACAAAACAAACAACACGGTATCGTCAATTTTGTTAACCCTTTCACCGCCAAAGTCGCATTTTAGCACCACAATGATTTAACTTCTATGTCACTAAAAGTAATCAAATTGGGGTCTTTTATCTAAACACCCTATTGTCTTAGTTTTGGGAAGTAAGGATAGATCTTTTTTTAAATTTATGTCACAGGAGAATCCCCAATACTGCAGATGTTTTTTGGTAAATTTAATGGAAATGTTTTGCTGAAATATGGCTGGCGGTGAAAGGGTTAAGTCTATGAGAGAGAGAGAGAGAGAGAGAGAGAGAGAGAGAGAGAGAGAGAGAGAGAGAGAGAGAGAGAGAGAGAGAGAGAGAGTACAACCACACCATTATGTATTAACTAACATCCGTTTGCATATACTCTCTCTCTCTCTCTCTCTCTCTCTCTCTCTCTCTCTCTCTCTCTCTCTCTCTCTCTCTCTCTCTCTCTCTCTCTCTCTCTCTCTCTCTCTCTCTTATTAACGTTTTCGTTATTAGCGTCTTCTATAAGCCTCATGCTGATGACAAAGAATATGTTTAAGAAAATAGTGAAGGCAGATAATTATTTGTTTCGCACTGTCTTGAAATTACTCTAAACATGTACAGACTGATACAACGATGTCACCGTGACAGTGCATGCAAGGGTAGGAAAGAAAAAAAACCCGAAGTAAACTAAGAGACTTTTATATACACAAGTCTTCATTTTCGAGAGTAATAGGCATAATTTGCAATTTTATACATTCAAGAAAAAATAAAAGGTAGACAAAACACCGACTATGATATTATATAGGATTTTAAGGAAACCAAACGAACACTGAAGAAATGTGTTGAGAGAGATAGACAGACAGAGACACAGACAGACAGGCAGAAAGACAGCCAGAGCAGAAAGACAAAGGGAGAGACAGAGACTGACAGTTAGTTTTGGGTGTGGGCAGATGCAGCACAGACAGTATGTGGAGAGAAAGAGATGGGGGGGGGGGGAGATAGAGAGAGAATGGGGGAGGGGGTACAGAGACAGAGAGATACAAAGAGAGACTGAGACAAAGAAAACCAGACAGGCAGAGAACACTGAACACTGAACACTGAACACTGAATAATGAAAAACTTTATTTAACAAGGATAAAGATTGTAGGCGATGCCTATTCTTACAACCTGTCCTTGGATAAAAGAAAACAATTAAAAAGTGACTAGAAACGTGAGAGAGAGAGAGAGAGAGAGAGAGAGAGAGAGAGAGAGAGAGAGAGAGAGAGAGAGAGAGAGAGAGAGAGAGAGAGAGAGAGAGAGAGAGAGAGGGAGAGAGAGAGAGAGAGAGAGAGAGAGAGAGAGAGAGAGAGAGAGAGAGAGAGAGAGAGAATACCAGAAAAAAACAGAGACCCCAGAGACATGCTAATAGAGACAGGGATATTGACACACACACACACACACACACACACACACACACACACACACACACACACACACACACACACACACACACACACACACACACACACACACACACACACACACACACACACACACACACACACACACACACACACACACACACACACACACACACACACATACACACACGCAGACAGACAGACAAGACTTGGAGAGTAACATGCCTCCAGTTTCCTGTCGTCAAACATGGCGCAGACATTAATTACGAAGATATACAGAAACAGAAAACAGAACCTGACTGAGACAGAGCTACAGACAAACACAGAGCTTTGCAGACTGACACGCTCTGGTGTCGTTGCGGAGGGAGTAGACGTTCGCCTCCAGTTCCCTGTAGTCAAATATGGTGCAGACATTACGTAGAGAGACAGAAACAGGAAACAGAGAGACAGACTGAGGCAGACAGAGATACAGACAAACACAGAGACTTGCAGACTGACATGCTTTGATGTCGTTGCGGAGGGAGTAGACGTTGGCCTCCAGTTCCCTATAGTCGGACACGGCGTACACATTGCGCGGAGAGGTGGCCACGAATTCCATCTCCCCTTTGTCTGCCAGACCCACTCCGACCGTGTAGATGTTGATGCCAGCCTGTGGACAAAAAGACACACAGACAGACTGTTAAACAAATGAACATTGAAAGACATATAGATACTCGTGAGTATGAATATGTGCATACAGACAAGCATAGCACACAGACAGTCAGAGATAGACAGACAGAGAAATCCATCCATCCATCCTTCATCCATCCATCCATCCAAAGATGCGAACAGACAGACAGATGGCAAGCCATCCAGAAATGACAGAAAGAGACCATAAGCTAACCAGAGATCCAATTATCCATCTACTAACATCCATATCCCATCTATTTACCCACCCTGTCCCATCCTGACACACACTCAAACATCCATCACTCACCCAGCTAAGCATCCATCCATTCGGAGAGAGAGAGAGAGAGAGAGAGAGAGAGAGAGAGAGAGAGAGAGAGAGAGAGAGAGAGAGAGAGAGAGAGAGAGAGAGAGAGAGAGAGAGAGAGAGAGAGAGAGAGAGAGAGAGAGAGAGAGAGAGAGAGAGAGAGAGAGAGACAGAGATAGAGACAGAGATAGAGACAGAGATAGATACAGAGTAGAGACAGAAACAGAGACAGACAGAGACGGATACAGAAAGACAGAAACAAAGACAGACAGGCAGACAGACAGAGACAGAGACAGATAAAGATAGAGACACACAGACAGAGACAGAGGAAAGGGCAGGGAGAGAGAGAAACTCACCCATCCACCCAATCCTTCCACTCACCCATCCACCCGCCTGGAGTCTTTAAGCCAGGGTAAGACAACAAACAAACAAACCCATCCACCCACCTATCCACCCAACCAACCTGAGCCAGGGAGTTCTTCTCCTGCAGCACTTGACGCCTGTCGTCCGAGGACAGGGTGTCGGTGATGATGATCAGGCCGTTGGGCACGCCCTGCCGGTCTCCGTTCTCCAGGCGGAACATGCGGTCCCGGGCCGTGCGCAGCAGGTTGACCAGGTTGAAGTTCTGGGGCCGGGCCACCCTCTTGCTCAGCTGGGACATGGAATCCGCCACGTCCTCCGAAGTCTGGAACCTGCAGAAAGAGTGGTGTTGTGGAGATACGCGGCATAGTGTAGAGTGGCACAGTGGTAATGCGTTCGCCTCGTGTCAAGTAAACCCGAGTTCGAACCTGGGTTCAGGGGATTTTTCATCTCACTTTGCACTAGGCCTTACGGCCTGAACGTGGAGTTTTTCGGATGAGATGATAAACCGAGGTCCCCGTGTGCCCAAGCACCTAGCACACGTTAAACCCAGTGGCAAACAAAAAAGTTGTCATTTGGTCAAAATTTACTACCCACCCCTTTTCCTTCCTCATCAGTCACACAAAAATCGCATGCAAAAAAACCAACAATTGGGTGGCGCGTCACTGGCTGCGACGCGCTCTCCAGGTGGGAGCAACCCGAATTTCACAGAGACGCCTCTGTAACTATAAAATACCTAATAATACTAATACTATTACATTCTGTGTTAGAAGCTGCCTGCCTGTTCACCATTATCTCAACCGAACAATGAAAAGTCATCTGTTTTCTTGTGCAAAAATGCTTTCCAACTCCAGAATGTTCATACCGTTCTTGGTTCCTACTTGGAGCCCAAAAGGAAACAACAAGAAAACAGAAAGAAAAGGTCTGGAATATGTTTGTTTTTATTCTGCACCCTGTCTTTCACAAGTACAAACTTACCAAATTTGAAACCTGTAACTGCAAAAATAAAATGTGAGGGATATGGCAAAAAAAAGAGAGAAAAGAAACAAAAACGAAAACAATTCGACAATACAGGTTCAAAGGTCAAGGTCAAGTTCAACACCATAGTCGCAACCCCGTAGTCCGCATCATCTGAAGCCAATATACCTACATACCAAGTTTGAAGACTGTAGGCCCTACCTTTAACAATGTGAAAGATATATCTGCCATATGTTGGTTTGAGGCCAAACTTCAAGGCCAAGCTCAGCACAAACATACATGGCCCATGTAATACAGTTTCTCAATGGAGCCTCCTGTTCTTAGTAGAAAAAAACACCACACAAAAATGGAAGCGATTCTGTCCAACGGTTAACGAGATACAGCCCGGACAGACAAAGAAAAACAAAATAACACACATATAGAACCGAACGAACTATTTGTCTACTTTGTCTACTACAGAGTGGGGTGAAATATGGCAAGGTTGTACTTTAGACACCCCTCATGTTTACGACCCTCAATCTCAAAGTCTGCTTCTTTCGGTTTTATGAAAATAATCCTAGGCTGATCTTAACCCTACCTCTTTCCCAAAATTGGCGGAATGTTGCTTCTCAGTGAACATTTTCAATGCGAAAATTTCAGGGGGATGCGCAAAGTACATGATAGCCCCAAAAGACAATGAACTGTACTGACGAGTTGAGCTGGATGGGCATGTAGCGGTCGTCGATGTAGAGCCCCACACGGACGTTGCCGGAGTTGATGTCGGCGTCACGGACCAGACCCTGCACCCAGCGGGACAGACGCTGGAAGTCCTCCTCCCCCCGCCGGGGGTCAAAGTGAATGGCGAACACCAGGTCTGCACGGTCACTGCCTGAAAAATGAATGACAACCAATGATGATGATGGTGACGATGATGATGATGATGACGATGATGATGATGATGATGATGATGATGATGATGATGATGATGATGAGGAGGAGGAGGAGGAGGAGGAGGAGGAGGAGGAGGAGGAGGAGGACCAAGACGATGAAGGTAACCATGATGATGCAAAGATGATGACGACATCGACGACGACGACGACGTAACGATGACGACTGCGAAAAAAAAGAAGAAGAAGAAGAAGAAGAAGAAGAAGAAGAAGAAGAAGAAGAAGAAGAAGAAGAAGAAGAACATGAACGTACAGAAGAAGAAGAAGAAGAAGAAAAAGAAAGCGATGATGATTTAATTGTTGCTGCTAGTATTGGTAGGGATAACTAACCAACGTATCTCCTTCCTCTCTTGCTTAGATTGACAAGTTTAGCCAAACAGCTTAACACAGTTCCCCTTTTCTCACGCGTTCTTTCCACACTTTCCCCCTTTTCCTTTTTTCTTTTTGCCTCGTTTCAAATGGAAGAGAAATAATCAAAGAGCACATACCTGTCAAGGACGCTGCGCCTGGAAAAGAAAGAAAGAAACACAATGGTAAAAAGAACAACAACAACAACAACACATTCTACAACGGTAATGTCAAGGAAATATTTCTTATTTCGTGAAGCCATATTTGTAACAGCATGAATCTTGAAAGAGAAAAATGAGATCACACAACTTTTGCAACAAAGAATTTATCCTTAAAAGCGCAAAAATCTGTTCAGAAGATCAGCTAATGCCATTTGTATCTTTAGTTTCATTTATCTATTACACAAATTGTTCTACACTTGTACACATTTGCTGTATAATCCTTTTTATAAGCTTATTTTGGATCATTATAAGGGTTCGCAATCATATACATCACATCCTATTTGTGGCTTTGTATGCAACGTTGCCTCATTAACGTAATCAGCTACATTAATTGAATTTGGTGAGATATTCGCAAAACGTGACATTGACTGACTTAAATCTCTGCACTTTGCATTGTATTGTGTCGTACTGTATTGTGGTGTTTTTAAAAAATTGTTTTCTTTTTAGCCCAAAGTATACTTTCCATTTTTGAATAATGCTATTTATGGCTGGGGACCACCACGTATGAATATCAAACCTCGTTGATAAGGTGTAAGCTTATCTTTCAGTATTGAAAAACAAAAGTTGCGATGGTGGTGGAAAATCCTGGTGGAAGGATTGCTTGGCTGGCTATGCAGCTCCCTAAGCCCCCGGCGGAAAACCCCCTTACGAATAATCTGGTCCGCCCCTGTAGTAGAAGTAGCAGCAGTAGTTGTTGTTATTGATTGTTTTCTGCACTTGCTGCTCGTGTTATTGGATTTCTGCTTCATGTTTTTATTATTATTATTATTATTATTATCATCATCATCATCATCATCATCATCATCATCATCATCATCATCATCATCATCATCATCATCATCATCATCATCATCATCATCATCATCATCATCATCATCATCATCATTATTATTATTATTATTATATATCATTATTATTATTATTATTATTATTATTATTATTATCATCATCATCATCATCATCATCATCATCATCATCATCATCATCATCATCATCATCATCATCATCATCATCATCATCATCATTATTATTATTATTATTATTATTATCATTATTATTATTATTGAATTTGTATAGGATGTGGCGATGATTTTGCTTCCGTGGTCACGCTCGGTCGCCATTCTGTTCGCCACTTCCAAATACACTTCGATGCTGAAAGGGACACCCTAGCAACTTTTTGAGGTTTTGATATTCATACGCGGTGGTCCCCAGTCGATCGTACTCTCCAATTTCTGAATACATGATAACAAAATTATTAGTCCCCGAGCTGAAGGTTCGGGGAGCTATTGTTTTTGTCTGGTCCGTCCGTCCGTCCGTCCGGCGTGCCTCCGTCCGGCCGGCTATTCGTCCGTTTTTCTCAAAATCTATTCAGTGTATCATCATCAAATTTGGTATACTAGTTTGCCAAGATGCCAGCTATCCACTGATGTATTTAGTTTTACATTAAGGTCAAGGTCGCGCCAGTTACGGGGTTCAAACCCCGAAACACATAATCGCTAATATCTCGCGAAGTTTTGCATGTAGGGGAAGACGGGGTAAAAAGCGCATGGGCGGGTAAGAAGCCCACCCCAATTATCTCATGAAATAAAGAAAATTTCAGTCAAAGTTGCCCATGAGACGAATGCTAGACATTAACGCTCGTCTCATGGGCAAAATGAGACTGAAATTTGCTTCATTTCATGAGATAATTGGGGTGGGCTTCTTACCCGCCCATGCGCTTTTTACCCCGTCTTCCCCTACTTCAATGCAGTTTTTTTCACAACATTTCTTGATGAATGGTCTATAACACAGTTGTCATGAATTGTTATGTGCGCTCGTGTGCGCATGATCGCGCGCGCTCAAATCACGGGTCCGAACCCCAAGGCTATATATAAAAACAACTATTCAGTTACGTGCTGTTTTGATGCGTTTTTATGTAGTTACGTGCTGTTTTGATGCGTTTTTATGTATGTGTACAGCCGACACATTCCGATTTCGAAGTCGCTCGGCGATGCTGCGAGGGGACTTTGCAGCCGCTCGGCGTTGCACTTGTTGAACCTAAAAGGAAACTCTCCCAATGCTACATGTGGAACACACTCTGACCTCGTGGAGGGACGGTCACAGGTAGTCTGGTGGTTGTGGGTTGGGTGGGCACTGGTGTGGTGGTGGGTGGTGGGAGACTTTGCACTGTACAAGACACACAGTATATAACATTTTAAAGTATGGTTGACTGAAGCAATGCTATTTTTGTATGTGAAATTCTATATTTCTTTCATGTCGACAGACTTACACTGGGTGGGTACTGGTGTGGTGGTGGGTGGTGGGAGACTTTGCACTGTACACGACACACAGTATATATACATTTTAAAGTATGGTTGACTGAAGCAATGCTATTTTTGTATGTGAAATCCTATGTTTCTTTCATGCGACAGACTTACAGGCTAAACTAAATATTTGTATTTAGTCGCAACCCCGCCCACACCCCACTCCATAAATATATACATACATATGCACTCACATACACGCACGCACGTACGCGCGCGCACGCACACGCACACGCACACACACACACACACACACGCACGCACGTACACACACATATAGGCGTCCCCTACACAAATGCATACACACATATGCAAGCACACACACGCACGCTCACACACACACATACACACACACGCGCACACACACGCACTTAAAAAGGCGTGCCTCCAATCAGACACACATAATCCACGTGTAAGCTTACTACATTTATTTACGCAAATGCATAGGGAAGCAAACATATATCATATTCTCTTCATTTCACATACACCATGAAACAACGTAACAAATAAACCTATTACCATATCCAATCATCCCCATTTTTACGTGCACCTGTCCTCCCCAGTAACCCAAGCCCCAATACCTCCCCACACCATCCACTCCTCCTAGCATAATATACCTGTCCTCCCCAGTAACCCAAGCCCCAATATCTCCCCACCCCATCCACTCCTCCTAGCATAATATACCTGTCCTCCCCAGTAACCCATGCCCCAATACCTCCACACACCATCCCCTCCTCCTAGCATAATATACCTGTCCTCCACAGTAACCCAAGCCCCAATACCTCCCCACACCATCCACTCCTCCTAGCATACTATACCTGTCCTTCACAGTAACCCAAGCCCCAATACCTCCACACACCATCCCCTCCTCCTAGCATAATATACCTGTCCTCCACAGTAACCCAAGCCCCAATATCTCACCACACCATCCACTCCTCCTAGCATACTATACCTGTCCTCCACAGTAACCCAAGCCCCAATACCTCCACACACCATCCCCTCCTCCTAGCATAATATACCTGTCCTCCACAGTAACCCAAGCCCCAATATCTCACCACACCATCCACTCCTCCTAGCATACTATACCTGTCCTCCACAGTAACCCAAGCCCCAATACCTCCCCACACCATCCACTCCTCCTAGCATAATATACCTGTCCTCCACAGTAACCCAAGCCCCAATACCTCCCCACACCATCCACTCCTCCTAGCATAATATACCTGTCCTCCCCAGTAACCCAAGCCCCAATACCTCCCCACACCATCCACTCCTCCTAGCATAATATACCTGTCCTCCTCAGTAACCCAAGCCCCAATACCTCCCCACACCATCCACTCCTCCTAGCATAATATACCTGTCCTCCACAGTAACCCAAGCCCCAATACCTCCCCACACCATCCCCTCCTCCTAGCATAATATACCTGTCCTCCCCAGTAACCCAAACCCCAATACCTCCCCACACCATCCACTCCTCCTAGCATAATATACCTGTCCTCCCCAGTAACCCAAACCCCAATACCTCCCCACACCATCCACTCCTCCTAGCATAATATACCTGTCCTCCACAGTAACCCAAGCCCCAATACCTCCCCACACCATCCCCTCTTCCCCCTCCCCACTTGCACACCCTCTTCCCCAACCCTACCACAGACACGCGCACCCTAAATTCACATTACTCCCGCCTCCGCCGGCTCTCTCTCTCTCTCTCTCTCTCTCTCTCTCTCTCTCTCTCTCTCTCTCTCTCTCTCTCTCTCTCTCTCTCTCTCTCTCTCTCTCTCTCTCTCTCTCTCTCCTATATATTCAAACCCACATAAACCATTACAGGCCCAACAAAACACAACCTACAGGCATACACGCCGTTCCTGACAGCCGCCGCCGTGGCGTCGTTACTCAACGCGTCGTAACCACTGAAGTAGAAGGCGTTCTCCGCAGCAGGCTCGCTGGCCGCGGTCATCAGCTCCCGCCGGTCAGCCTGACCCACGCCCAAGGTCATGACCCTCACCCCGGCGTCCTTGAGCTTGCGGGCCTCGTTCTGGAGCCGCACGGGTTTGACATTGACCTTGTTGTCGGTGACGAGGAGCACCACGTTTGGCACGTTCCACCGGTCTCCCGCGTTGCTGCTGCTGCTTCCGTCGAACACTGACGTGCGGATTCCCGCCAAGGCGGCGCCTGCGTCGTTCCTATGATGTGAAGAACAAGGAGATCGTTGATGATGATGATGAGGAGGAGGAGGAGGAGGAGGAGGAGGAGGAGGAGGAGGAGAAGGAAGACGAGGAGGAGGAGGAAGAAGAGAAGAACAAGGAGAAAGAGGAGGAGGAGGAGGATGAGAAGGAGAAGAACAAGGAGGAAGTGGAGGAGGAGGAGGAGGAGAAGAACAAGGAGGAAGAGGAGGAGAAGGAGAAGAACAAGGAGGAAGAGGAGGAGGAGAAGGAAAAGAAAAGGAGGAAGAGGAGGAGGAGGAGAACAAGGAGGAAGTGGAGGAGGAGAAGGAGAAGAACAAGGAGGAAGAGGAGGAGGAGAAGGACAAGAAAATGAGGAAGAGGAGGAGGAGGAGGAGAAGGAGAAGAAGGAGGAGAAGGAGAAGAACAAGTTTCGTAAGATTGGTTCAGAAGTTTAAGCGCGTGAAGTAGAAGAACTTGTTTTACTACACACACGCACGCACGCACGCACACACACAATAACACACACAGCCCTCGTCCCCATGTCCAGCCTACGCCTGTTCATTAGAGATAACTGGGAGCAGAAAAAGAACCCAGCCCCATAGCGTGGTGCACACAAAGCACCCGTGCTCACTTTTTGCTGCGGACTTTGCGGTCGATGGCCTCCACGACCTGCAAGAACTGGGCCTTGGTCTGGGCGGGCTTCAGGTCCAGCAGGGTGGTGGGTCTCTTGCGGTAGTAGCCCAGGGACACCCTCACGTCGCCCCCGTCCACGTCGGCGTATCGGAAGAGGTTGCGGAGGAAGGGCTTGAGCCCGTTCTCCAGGTCCATGAGCTTGGTGCCGGATTGTGTATGGAACACCACGGCTATGTCCACCTGTCTGCTATCTGCACACAGAGAATGGATGGATTAAGGAAGGAAGGAAGGAAAGTATGAAGGAATGAAGGAAAGAAGGGAGGAATGAATGAATGAATAGATAATATATAGATAGAGGAATAAATCCATCCATCCATCCATCAATCAATCAATCAATCAAAGCTGGAAGAAGGCTGTTTTAACATCTACTCTCTCTCTCTCTCTCTCTCTCTCTCTCTCTCTCTCTCTCTCTCTCTCTCTCTCTCTCTCTCTCTCTCTCTCTCTCTCTCTCTCTCTCTCTCTCTCTCTCTCTCTCTCTCTCTCTCTCTCTCTCTCTCTGTGTGTGTGTGAGTGTGTGTGTGTGTGTGTGTGTGTGTGTGTGTGTGTGTGTGTGTGTGTGTGTGTGTGTGTGTGTGTGTGTGTGTGTGTGTGTGTGTGTGTTTATGTGTGTGTGTGAGTGTGCGTGTATGTGTGTGTGAGTGTGTGCGTGCGTGCGTGTGCGTCAAGTCAAGTCAAAATTATCTTTATTGACGATAAATGAGTAAGCTACAAGCTTTTTTAAGATTCTTATTTTTTGCGCGCGCGTATGTGTGTATGCATGTTGTGTGTGTGTGTGTGTGTGTGTGTGTGTGTGTGTGTGTGTGTGTGTGTGTGTGTGTGTGTGTGTGTGTGTGTGTGTGTGTCTGTGTGTTTATATGTGTGTGTGAGTGTGCATGTATGTGTGTGTGAGTGTGTGCGTGCGTGCGTGTGCGTCAAAGTCAAGTCACAATTATCTTTATTGACGATAAATGAGTAAACTACAAGCTTTTTTAAGCTTCTTTTTTTTTGCGCGCGCGTATGTGTGTATGCATGTTGTGTGTGTGTGTGTGTGTGTGTGTGTGTGTGTGTGTGTGTGTGTGTGTGTGTGTGTGTGTGTGTGTGTGTGTGTGTGTGTGTGTGTGTGTGTGTGTGTGTGTGTGTGTGTGTGTGTGTGTGTGTTTATATATATATATATGTGTGTGTGTGTGTGTGTGTGTGTGTGTGTGTGTGTGTGTGTGTGTGTGTGTGCGTGTGCGTGTGTGTGCGTGTGCGTGTGTGTGTGTGTGTGTGTGTGTGTGTGTGAGAGTTTTCGTGCGTGTTGTTGTGGCCTGTTTTCTGTGTGTGAATGTGGTTGCATTTCTTTGCTTCTGTTCTGTTCCTCTCCCCCCCCCCCTCTCTCTCTCTCTCTCTCTCTCTCTCTCTCTCTCTCGAAGTACATGTTCACACAAGCGGTCATACATAAAGCAAACGCGCGGTCTCATTTCTATCTGTCTGTCAGTCTGTCTGTCCCTTTCTCTTTTCCCCCTCCATCGTTATTCCCTTTTATTGATTAGCCAAGATGCGTATTTTGATATATACGGCACTTATAAAAGATACAGAGGTTGGGGATTAAGCGGGGAAAGCTAACAACAGGAGTCGGATGCAGGACAGGGATTCATCCTTTTATTTAAACTCTGGGTTTATTAGCTGTGATCCGGGTTTCGTGCTCAGTCCCAGCGCTTATATTAGTCTACACAAGTTGGCATCATTATCAGCCAGTATCCATCGTATGCCCCGCAACGAATGCAAAGCAAGGACAGTAACAGAAGCGGGGTATAAGCTTTTGAGTAAATCGGGGGGTGGGGGTACAGACGGATGTATAGCACGAGAAAATCATGTGTAGAGTATTTTGTTCAGATGTCATAATCACACAGACAAACACAATTAATACACACGCATTAGTACACCAACAAAGCATGAGGGTGTAATCATTTTCTCTGCCCATATATTAAGTTGGTCGCCATGATCAACTGAAATGAAATTTAAATAAGATTCTGCATTATGGTTACTGCCGCAGGGTAAAAACCCATGAACTCAAACGTGTAAACAGTACTCCTGTGTGCTAGTCCAGTATGTCCCTGCAAAGCCAACGGACAACAACGTAAACCTTTTGTTAGAAATCTTGACACAGATTCATTTCTTAGATACAAAAATAAATCTGTGTGAATTAAGCGTTAAATGAGTTTGTCAGTTGATCCACTATTCAACATACAGGACCATTTCCAGAGAGCTCTGCAAGATGCAAAAGCATATAAGCAGCCCATGTCGTTTGGCACCATAAGCCTTCCAAAGTAAATATCATTTTTATATCGCAATGCAAAGACACATGTGAGTATTTACATCATTATAAAACATACTATTAAGTATTCTAAGCAATTCGCGGTAATCCGTTATTGCCACAATGCAAAAACGATATTTAAGTAAATTGTGTTTGATATCATAGGCAATCCAGAATAGAGTAAGCTCTATATAGTCACAGAACGCAACATCAGTATAGCATGTCAATGCTACATATCACATCTGGTATAATAATAATAATATAATAATAATAATAATAATAATAATAATAATAATAATAATAATATAATAATAATAATAATAATAATAATAATAATAATAATAATAATAATAATAATAAATAAAGCTTCTATAGCGCTCTTCGATGATAAAAAAAAATCGTCCTCAGAGCGCTTCACAAATATTACGAGAGAAAACAATCAAGAAGAAAAACATTATTACAAAACAATTTGAAGAAGGATATGAAATAAAATAATTATTAACAAAAAAATGCTCACGCCGTTCATCCCACCCACCCCTTTACAGTGTATAACAGTACACGCATTCCGCAAACAAGTGTTAGTATTAGGGATTGCAATGGTTTGAGGGTTTAAATGTGATCTTAAAAAAAAAGCCAGGGCATACTCAGAAGCACCCTAGCTTCAGTTCAAAAATAGGATTATGCCTTCTCTTTGATCAAGGGAAATTAAACAAGCCATGAGAGTTACCTCCCATTGCACCACCAGAAGAATAACGCCTCGACCATGAATGTGCTAAAACAATCGATCTGCAATATTGATATGAGATGATATCATTGGTCCAGCTACGGAGCAGGCAATAATTTGATGGGAAGGTAGATTATGTTGGGGTAGTAGACTAAATGGGTCTCCATAAAAAAGCATAACAATCATTAACATTGATATGAGAAGATATCATTGGTCCAGCTACGGAGCAGGCAATAATGTGATGGGAAGGTAGATTATGTTGGGGTAGTAGACTAAATGGGTCTCCATAAAAAAGCATAACAATTATTAACATTGATATGAGAAGATATCATTGGTCCAGCTACGGAGCAGGCAATAATGTGATGGGAAGGTAGATTATGTTGGGGTAGTAGACTAAATGGGTCTCCATAATAAAGCATAACAATTATTAACATTAACACGACCAAACGGCGATATATGCATACGGCTAATTAACGTGATTAGCAGCAGCGACAAGGGTGATAGGCGTATATGTCACAGTAACATGGAGCAAGGTGGATATATAATTGTTGATACGCCCAGATACTTCCATGCCATGACAGACCCACCCTTGGGGCTGGGTGGTGGCTGAGAGGGCAATTCCACGACTCTCACTGACGATGGAGCTAAAATAAACATTTGAGAAGCCATGGAATGACATACGTTTGCGTTTTCTACAACACACACACACACACACACACACACACACACACACACACACACACACACACACACACACACACACACGCACGCACACACGCACACACACGCACACGCACACGCACGCACACGCACACACACACACACACACACACATTCACACACACAGTCACACACACACACACACACACACACACACACACACACACACACACACACACACACACACACTCACTCTCTCTCTCTCTCTCTCTCTCTCTCTCTCTCTCTCTCTCTCTCTCTCTCTCTCTCTCTCTCTCTCTCTTAAAACAATATTATTAATTTGCATTAAAAATATTTCTATAAGTCGTGTCTTTCTTCAGTTGAGTGCTTATGATTGCATTTTTTAAAAATTCAGGATATTTATTTCAATGATAATATATATGTTTATCGTATACGCATCTTGTGAATGTGACATTTCCTGTTTGTTGTTGTTGTTACTCTACTGCCTAAGCATCATCGTTGTTCATGAACATAAACTGCGAATGCACGTTCTCTCGCTCTGATATTTCGGCTATTACAGATTGATAGTCTTAAAAACGTATACTACAAACATCAACTTACGTTAAGGGCCATTTTTTATATTCACATCAAATAAAAACGGCTCATTCAAATCATTTCACCTTTTGTAGATGCTTAGCTCAAGGAGTTTTGTACCCAAAGCTCAAGTTTCATTGCATTTGTGCAATTACCGTTGATACAATAGCTCAACAAACAACAACACACCCAAATTTAAAAATCACAAAAGCGTGGATACTCAAAAAAGCTGAAAATTCAGCATGTTCACTGAACGGTATGTTGAATGCATTTCAACAAAAGTCAATGATTTGGCAAAACATCCCTGTATTTTATTGCTCAGTTGAAAAAACAAAATGGGATGCCCAAGAGAAGCCAAATGTGATGCATGTCATAATTACACGTCTGATCCATGATCTGTGCTCATGTCGTGCCAAACTGAGCTTTCATTCCCACAAGATATAGCATCACTTCAACATTTCCCCAAAATAGAAAAATAGCGAACCGTACAGGTGTCTCTTAACTTAAGTTGATGTTTGTAGTTTCAATGCATATAATAAGCATTATTTCATTAATTTATATGCTTAAATGACCACCCCCTCCCTCACCATGAAGCTGATATGCTTATACAGCTGTTTTTTGTGTAGAATTGTTTCAATCTTCCCTTTCCTGTTTAGTTTATTTCTTTTTTCCACCATTAATGTTATCAATTATAGCTACCAAGAGCACAAACAAGCGAACAAAGTTTCGTCTGTTGCTTTCTTTCCTGTGTTTGTAAGTTATTGTCAATGCTTCTCTTTGTTTGTTGATGTTGTGCAGCAGAACAAACAATTAGTGGAAATAACTGTCACTTCATTTATCAAAAAGTAAATATTTTGATATATGAACTGCTCTTCCTCAGTGTTTTGTTTATGCTGCTATAGTTGCGAGTGTTGGTCTTGTTTATTTATTTCTGACTCTTAAGTTTGTTCCTAAACCTAATAAGCTCAAATATTAACCAAACTATGAACACCCAACAACATATTAATTAACACTGACATTCTCCCTATTTCCCCAACACCACACCCGCCCCACACTGCCCACTCACGCCGATAGAGGGCGGCCCTCAGCTGTTGCACAAGCGAGGACTCGGCCACCAGATCCGCCACACGAGGCACCAGAAAGAGGTCCTTGCTGCCGGGCTTAACCAGACTCCTCAACCTTCTACCACCATCACCACCCATCTCACTTCCCACCCCCACCGCCACCACCCTCACGCCGGCCTGACGAAGCCTGCTAGCCTCCTGAGTCAAAGTTCTCCCCAAAGAAGGAACCGTGTCCGTCAAGACGAGGAGAACGTTCTGAGCGTCGGGCCGATCTCCCTGCTGCCCCTCTTTGAACACTCGCCTGCCCACTCTTTTCAACACCTGGGCCGCGTTCCACCTTCGACGACGACCACTGCCTCCCAAGGACGCTCGAGGGACGCTGGATAAAAGATCAATGAGTGGCGTTCGGTCTGAGTGAGGCACAAGGCGGCTGAGGAGTTGTAGAGGATTTCTGGAGGATGAGGATGAGGATGGGGAGGGGATGTAGCCTAGAGCCACGTGGGTCCGCCCGGTGCTGAGCTGGGAATCGGTGAAGAGGTTGAGTAGGAGAGGGGCGACGATGGAGGCGAGTCTCTCTGGAGAGCTGACGTGGAACACCACTGCTATGTCCACCTGTTGCTGGGGTTGTGGTTGTGGGGAGTCGGCGGCTGGTAGTGCTGCTGCTGGAAGACAACGCTAGGTGTGTGTGTGTGTGTGTGTGTGTGTGTGTGTGTGTGTGTGTGTGTGTGTGTGTGTGTGTGTGTGTGTGTGTGTGTGTGTGTGTGTGTGTGTGTGTGTGTGTGTGTGTGTGTGTGTGTGTGTGTGTGTGTGTATGTGTGTGTATGGGGTGTGCAGAAGAACAGGGGAAATGGAAGAGAAGGGGCATGGTGACTCGGATGTGTGTGAACATGTGCGTGCGAACGTGCGCATGGAGAATAATTTACACCACGAAACAACAATTGATTTGTTTTAACATTTCTTCTCTGGCGGTAACAATCGACAGTGAATAAGTATACATGGGATAAGACGGGGTAAAACGCCCATGGGCGGGTAAGAAGCCCATGCCAATTATCTCATGAAATAAAGCAAATTTCTGTCAAATTTGCTCCTGAGACGAATGCTAAACATTGACACTCGTAGATAATTGGCATGGGCTTCTTACCCGCCCATGGGCTTTTTACCCCGTCTTGCCCTATATATCAGTCAGGAACGAGAGCTTTACTAATAATATTAACGTCAAAAACAACAACAAGCAAACAAGCAAACTGATGAACACACTTGCATATTCCGTGTGGATTCTGCAAAATAGCCAACAGTAGTTTTTAATTAAACTCCCAGTAATAACGCAATAGCACCAAAAGTATATTCCATTGACAGCAGACTTGATGCTGCTTAAAGTAGTATAGAAATCAAAGGCTAAAACATCACGATCTCAAATTATATCAGTGTTAAACATGTGGAATTCTGCAACAAAGTTGTGTCTGGATATAGATACAGTGTCAAGTCAGCCCCTGGTTTTTTTTTCTAATTCTTGAAAATGTTTGCTGGAAACCCAGGAAAATGGAAAGGTTCAGAATGAGAACCTTACTCACAGAGCCTGCAATAAAACACGGGGTCAATTTATTAGTGATTTGTGTATCTGGAAACTGAAAAGCTAAATATTATAGAAACCAAAAATCGTAAATTATCTCCCCCCAAAAAGTGGCTTCTAACGCTTGAGTTCAGAATAGGATTGAGAAAAAACTAAAAAATTCAGAAAGCTTGATTTCATTCAGTATTCTTCACAATAATTCTGGCTCGCAAAAAGATGGAGAAAACAAGGAATTTAAATCAACAACTTTCAAACAGTTATTGTTCTAGTTTTTTTAGTTTTTTTCTTTTCGGATACAATCAATGAATCAAACAAACAAACAAACAAACAAACAAAATATAGTAGGCAAAGAAAAAAAGTATTCTCAGACATAAAAAAAAGAAACACCCGAAGGTGCCAATGAGACCAAGACAGACGCACTGGCTCCACCTGCCCTACCAACACAAGAGCAGCCGGGGGGGGGGGGTATTGTGCTCACAGCAATAAAGTAGGCCTACTAGCTTTTGTGGGCAGGTTAAAAGTCACTCGGTCTGGCTCCCTTCTAATAATAATGCGCTTGATAATTAGGATGATATAAGACATTCATTTGTGTGAGACCGCATACATCCAAACAAATGCTGGTCTTTTGCAATCTGTGGACACGCCACAAACAAATGTTGTTAACTTCCCAAGGTTTTACACCCCGTATATTTTACACACACGCGTGTATCTAAGCAAACGCACAAACATACACATACACACACGTACGCACGCACGCACGCATACACGCACACATACACGCACACGCGCACGCACGCACGCACACGCACACGCACGCACACGCACACACACACACACACACACACACACACACACACACACACACACACACACGCACACGCACACTCACACACACACGCACACTCTCTCACACACACACACACAGACACACACACACACACACACACACACACACACACACACACACACACACACACACACACACACACACACACACACACACACACACACACACACACACACGCCCTAAAAACACCCACTTAAAATAGACACACACACATCAACATAGTAACGGAGAGATGCGACATCACACTACAAGCCTACATACTTTTTCTCCAATGAAACATTTAAAAAATAATCTTTTATTATAATATACTTACTGTCTGCAGTCAACGATTTGGGATCCTCATCTGAAAGACAAAGCAAGAAAAAGATCCTTTATGAAGAATTTACAGAAGAAAACCAAGGGGGAAAAAGAAACAAAAATAAGAAGAAAACTAACACGTAGTGAAGCATTTATAAACACCGTTCAAATACAAAGAAATACAGAGAACAAAGTGCATTTAAACATGCCAGATTATCACTCATACACACGCACGCGCGCGCGCGTGCTCACGCACGTACACTGACACACACATTATCATTCTCTCTCACACACACACATACGCGCGCGCGCGCGCACACACGCGCACGCGTACGCACATACACAAGCACACACACACACACACACACACACACACACACACACACACACACACACACACACACACACACACACACACACACACACACACACACACACACACACACACGCACACACACACACACACACACACAGAGAAGACAAGAGAGAGAGAGAGAGAGAGAGAGAGAGAGAGAGAGAGAGAGAGAGAGAGAGAGAGAGAGAGAGAGAGAGAGAGAGAGAGAGAGAGAGAGAGAGAGAGAGAGAGAGAGAGAGAGAGAGAGAGAGGCAAAAACCCCACTATGTTAGCATGAAAAAAATAAAGATTAAACAGTTACCTCTAAGAGCGCTCGCCACAGGCTGAGACTGCAAACCTGAAAAAAAATCCCACAAAAAACAACACATCGTCATAGTTAACAAAGCGAAATCTACTACTACTACTACTGCTACTGCTACTACTACTACTACTACTACTACTACTACTACTACTACTACTACTACTACTACTACTACTACTAGGGGAAGACGGGATAAAAAGCGCATGGGCGGGTAAGAAGCCCACCCCAATTATCTCTTGAAATGAAGCAAATTTCAGTCTCATTTTGCCCATGAGACGAGCGTTAATGTCTAGCATTCGTCTTATGGGCAAATTTGACTGAAATGTTCTTTATTTCATGAGATAATTGGGGTGGGCTTCTTACCCGCCCATGCGCTTTTTACCCCGTCTTCCCCTACTACTACTACTACACACACACACACACACACACACACACACACACACACACACACACACACACGCACGCACGCACACACACGCACGCACACACACACACACACACACACACACACACACACACACACACACACACACACACACACACACACACAAGAAAACAACAACGAAAAGAAGGAAAGAAGGAAAGAAAGAAAGAAGGGGGGAAGAAAAACGTGGATGGATGCTTGGAAGAGAGAAAGAAAACCATTAATAACGCCTGCCAAAGGTGTTGCCCTATTCACTTTTCCTGTTACCAAAAAGCATAAATGTCACAAAGAGTGAATACTACGCAGCCTACCAACCTTGCAAAGAATGAAGCCAACTTTCTCACTTCCCACCTGGAAGGTGAACAGGTGGAAGGTGGGAAGAGCTAAGTATGGTAACAGAGGCAGTGAGTAAGTTCACAATGCTCCCCACCTGTAGTGTAAATGAAAAGGGT
>CM065682.1:46709806-46712306 GCA_017654935.2 Phymorhynchus buccinoides
ACATTTTATCTGTAATATTAGGAAATCTTCTGTGACATGTATAACACTAGACCTGTCCGTACCTTCCCAAATTAAGAACTAGGGTCTTTGGATAACAGGCCTGGATTTGATGCCTTTTGTCAGTCACATGGGTGTTAAACCATTGTGGTGCATAAATGCGACATTGGCGGTGAAAGGGTTAAGGTCAACTCCAGGGCACAGAAATCCTTCATCCCCAGATCCATCCACCTCCTAAACTCATGATCCTTTTAGGTTTAAATGTGTGTTCATCGTGTTAAAAGAAACTATGCATGCTTATCCTTAGACGTGTATGTATCCACATATAATGTGTATCTTTAAGTGTGTATTATGTGTAACTTTTGCTCCTATTCATGCATGCTGAATGTCGATGTCTTTGTTATTTTGGCACCTGAACAAAATTTCTTGGGAGATAATAAAGTGAATTTGATTTGATTTGATTTGATTTGATGTTTGTAGACTCCAGGGATGAAAGATGATGGAGAAATACCTACTGTTGTTTGCGATATGGCCAAAGAAATATGGGTACATTTTTATGGCCTCCTATGTATGGGTTATAGGGGTCTCGGCTAACAGTGTTCGGGCTAAGTGTGATCCGAACAAACACACACAGACAGACAGTGAACTTTATTATAGGACTGTAGATTACCCGTCGACCAAAATGAACTGAGCATCCTCAGAAAATATAAAGTGAACAATATTCTCGTAAAGTAGGCTATTGCTTGTTATGGGTGCGACACGCGAGCACGCACACGCACACGCGCACACACAGAGAGAGAGAGAGAGAGAGAGAGAGAGAGAGAGAGAGAGAGAGAGAGAGAGAGAGAGAGAGAGAGAGAGAGAGAGAGAGAGAGAGAGAGAGAGAGAGAGAGAGAGAGACGAACACACACACGCACGCACACACACACACGCACACACACACACACACACACACACACACACACACGCACACAGAAACACACACAGGACATGCACAGCACACGCACACACACACACACACACACACATACACACACGCGCACACAGAAACACACAGACATGCACAGACACACACACACAGACACACACACACACACACACACACACACACACACACACACACACACACACACACACACACACACACACACACACACACTACAGTGCACGGCTGGCTGTCTATTGACGCTAAAAGCCCAGTTCCAGTCCTGATTAGATAATAAGCAGGCAGTGACATACAATAGAAACAAACAGCCACAATCTGAACGTGTTTCATATCAGCTGCCTATTGCGTATGTAGTTCCTCCAATGTTGCATCGCTTCAAATCCTGTCGTTTTGGGGAAAAACAATCCATTTCTCTAGCTCACTTTATCTGTCTTTCGTGTATTCACTATTTCTGTCTCCCACTTCCCTCTCCCCCCTAGCGTAAAGTGATATATCTCTCTCTCTGGTTTTCTCTGTCTTTCTCTCTCTTGCTAGCTCTCTCGTTCTTCTAGAGTGCTCTCTCTCTCTCTCTCTCTCTCGCTCTCTCTCTCTCTCTCTCTCTCTCTCTCTCTCTCTCTCTCTCTCTCTCTCTCTCTCTCTCTCTCTCTCTCCTCTCTCTCTCTCTCCTCTCTCTCTCTCTTCTCTCTCTCTCTCTCTCTCTCTCTCTCTCTCTCTCTCTCTCTCTCTTGTTTCTGTCCATCCACTTGCTTCCAGGGCTTTTGTAAAAGCTAAAGGCAATAAACCCCCTTTGTCATTGTCTTTCTCTCTCTCTCTCTCCCTCCCTCTCTCTCTCTCTCTCTCTCTCTCTCTCTCTCTCTCTCTCTCTCTCTCTCTCTCTCTCTCTCTGTCTTTTTTTGTGCACCCCCCCCCCTCTCGTTTTCTCTCTATTTTTACCTTCCGAAAGCAGTTTTATAATAAAGAACTGTATGATGAGCTTACCAAGTGGATTATGTTATGTTAGAAAAGATTCTATCACATCTTGGAGCTAATCACTTAATATGGGTGGTCATCCCATTTGGATAATGGATGCAAGCTTCACAACTTTACTTTGGAAGACGTAAGGATTAAAAGGATGACTCGCAATTAAGCAAAGACACACACTACCTTACCAACAACTTATTAGTAATAGTAGTAGCCTTCTTAACTGAGTAGTTTGTTTTGGCGTCATTTTGTACCGAATCAGTTGTTTCTTGGCCATGGTAAACCTTGAGGCAGTAGGATTACATTTTATGTAGACTAGCGCAACGCCTAGTACTGGCAAATCCCAGATCCGGTAACGCCTAGTACCGGTACCGCCAAGAACCGGTAATGATAAGTAGCGGTTTCGCCGGGTCCGCAAAATATTATGTTATTAGAGAGAGAGAGAGAGAGAGAGAGAGAGAGAGAGAGAGACAGAGAGAGAGAGAGAGAGAGAGAGAGAGAGAGAGAGGCAGACAGACAGAGAGACACAGAGAGAGAGAGAGACAGACAGACAGACAGGCAGAGAGAGAGACAGACAGACAGACAGGAAGAGAGAGA
>CM065682.1:46717306-46722306 GCA_017654935.2 Phymorhynchus buccinoides
CTGACAGCTTTCTTTTCATCGTTATAAGGATGTCTTTATATCCTTCCCACAGTTTCCACAAGTGTTTACCTTTCTTTTGCGAGTTTGGTTGGGGTTGTGGGTGGCTGGTGCTCACATCTTTCTGTCATATAATAGTTTCCTCAATTTCATTTACCCAGATTTTTTTTTTATCTGAAAAAAGACCCACCCTCTCTCTCTCTCTCTCTCTCTCTCTCTCTCTCTCTCTCTCTCTCTCTCTCTCTCTCTCTCTCTCTCTCTCTCTCTCTCTCTCTCTCTCTCTCTCTCTGCATGTGCAGGTGAGTACGATTGTCATACTTTAGCAGGCTTTGGGTGGTGGTGGTGGTGGTCGGTGGTGGTGGTGGTGGTGTGCATAGCGACATTAAAAAACACACAATCTATTTGGGTCTGCGCATGCGTCAAATATGGCGACGTTTTTCTTGTCAGGGATAAAATAATAATTCAAATTGTGATTGTGACATTACCCATCAATTGAAAAGCCTTATTTTTATACATATTGGTGTCTTGTAACACTGGCAAAGATTTATTTGTCAGTTTTAGGGACTGGACAGAAGTATTTTTGACTCAAGTCGGCTGCAAAGCCGAGTTACTGTACTTACCATTTTTCACTCACTTGCACTTTCGCTCTCTCGTGCACCGAAACTCAAACACTAACCTCAGCCTAATCATTCAAATTACAAGGTAAGAAATTATTTTACAATTGCTTCTATACGTTGTTTGCAGTAATTTTTCAGGGGGAAACATGAGTCGTAGAGGTAGTAAAAGCGGAGGAGACAGTTCAAGTCAGGCAAAAGGAGGCACTGCAGGTGAATCTCCTAGCAAAATGCAGCTCTTGTCCGCTTGGCAATGCATTTATTGCGACTCTGCTGTGGAAGAAGGGACAAATTGTGTTGAATGCTACGTTTGTAAGAACTGGGCTCATCAGAAATGTGCGCATATTACTAAAGGCAGTTTTGACAACTTGACTGATCGAAAACAGCCAAACTTGCAATGGGTTTGCAATCCTTGTCTTCAGGGAGAAAAGGAGGTTCAGTCCAAGATAGGTAGTCGCCTAGATAAGCTCCTGGATTTGATTCCACTCGTGAACTCGTTGACCACTCGCCTAGCAAGTCTGGAGAAAGAGGTAGGAATAAAAATGGAAGAAAAAATTGAAGAGGTTGTGGACAGGAAACTTGAAGAAATGATGGAAGAGAAGTTAGAAATTGAGAAGAGGAAAAACAATCTGATCATTGTAAATCTAAAGGAAAGTGGCAAAACAGAGTTTGATGACAAAAAGAAAGATGACTTGGTGGCTGCTAAGAACTTGATCAGTAAATTAGTTCCACTACAGGAAGGTGAGGTAGGTAACCCTGTCAGGCTGGGAAGGGAGGGAGGGAACAGACCAAGAATGTTACGGGTGACTATCAAGACTGAAGAGAAGAAGAGAGAGATAGTAAGGAAAGCTCCTGAGTTGAACAAAAGCAAAGGCAAATCTGAAGAGAAAGTGTACATTAACAACGACTACACACAGAAGCAGCGTGAGAAAAACAAGGCACTGAGAGACGAAAAACAAAGACGCATGGGAGCTGGGGAAGAAAACTTGGTGATCAGAAACGGGAAAGTGGTAGCTTGGAAAAGTTGGAGGGCTGGCCCTGGTGGGCAGCAGCAGGCTGGTGGAGGCGATTCTGCCGCCACAGCAGCTGCTTCTGGCAAACAGTGACTGAACGGCCGACCCCATGTAAATAGTGTACATAGCGAAGGTGTGAAAAGAAAGGTTCATTGTTGTAATTCTAAACCTATTGTAAATGTTTGTAATGTGTTGTACTCAAATGTAGATAGTTTTCTTAACAAGAAGGATGAATTTTTGACAAGAATAGATCAGATCAACCCGTCAATCATTGCTTTGTCAGAAATTAAACCAAAATGTTTTAATACATTTTGTGAAGTTGAATATAATATTCCTGGTTATGACATGTTTATAAATAATCCCCATCATAGAGGTGTTGCTCTGTATGTAGATAAGAAGCTAAATGCCCGTGTTTGTAATGACTTTAGTTCTTACGGTTTTCAAGAAAGTGTATGGTGTTCCTTTGATACAACAAATGATGGCAAAATATTACTGGGATGCATTTATAGAAGTCCAAATACTAGTACCTGTGAAAATGATGAAAGGTTATTTCACATGCTTAAGTCAGATAAATTAAACAGTTATGACAAAGTGTGTATAACAGGTGACTTTAACTTTCCTCATGTCCGCTGGGACGGAGTATATGGTCAGGTGAGAAAAACAACTTTATCATAGAACATATTCATGATGCAGTTTTGATACAAATGGTACAAAAACCAACTAGAAGAAGAGTGAATCAAAATCTCACCCTGGATGACTGGGTATTAGTGAATGACAGGAATTTTATCACAGAAATAACACATATGGATCCAGTTGGTAAGAGCGACCATGACGTGCTAGTATTTCAATTAAATATTTTATTAAACAAAGTTGAAGAACAGGTAAGATACGTTTATAATCTAAATAAGGGTAATTATGATAAATTAAGAAACATTGTACGAGAGTATAATTGGGGGACAGTAACTGACCTTAATGTGGAGGATGCATGGAATTGTATGAAAGGAGTGATACATAGAGGAATGGAAGAGTGTATCCCTAGAGTAAGACAGGGTGGTAAAAAGAAACAAACGCCTATATGGATGAATAAGAAAACTTTTAGACAGATTAAAAAGAAATATAAATTGTTTGTGAGATACCTTCGCACTAAATCAGGCTTAGCTTATTTAAGATACATAAAGGAGAGAAATAAATGTAAAAAAGCTATAAAGAAAGCAAGAAGAGAGTATGAAAAAGAAACAGCTAAACAGGCAAAAGACAACCCTAAAAGATTCTGGAAATATGTCAAGGACAAATTGAAAATGAATACAGGGATTAGCGCACTGGTAGGGGAGGATGGTAAAATGTCAACAACTAATTTAGAGAAGGCGGAAACCCTTAATAATTTTTTCTCTAGTGTTTTCACGCAAGAAGATGTAAATAACTTACCAAATATTGAAGAATGTTCATACTCCAATGGGATTTCTATTACTGATGTTAGAGTGACTCCTTTGGCTGTGAAAAACAAATTAAGAGAGCTTAACCCCAACAAGTCACAAGGTCCAGACTTAATACCACCTAGAGTTTTAAAAGAGTTAAGTGATGAAATTTCTCTGTTCCTCTGTCGTCCTTGTACAACAAATCTTTAGAGACTGGTGATTTACCTAATGATTGGAGAACAGCAGAGGTAATAGCTATTCATAAAAAGGGACAAAAATCAGACCCTGGTAATTATTGTCCGGTAAGTCTGACTTGTATTGCTTGTAAAGTATTAGAAGGCTTAGTTAGAGATGCTGTTGTGTCTCACTTCAGTGATAATGACTTATATGTAAATTGTCAACATGGTTTTCGTAAAAAAAGATCCTGTGTAACGCAGTTATTGGAAGTTATGGAAAATTTAAAATTTAACCTTACTTACTGATCAGGGCCATAGTGTAGATGTAATATATTTGGATTTTAGAAAGGCATTTGACACGGTACTGCATGAGAGGTTATTAGTCAAATTAGCTGCTTATGGAATTTGTGGTAAATTGCTTAACTGGATCAGTAACTTTTTAAAAGAAAGATCACAACATGTTAGAGTAGGAGTGGATAAATCAGTAGAGAGTAGTGTACTCAGTGGAATTCCCCAGGGAAGTATACTTGGTCCTATTCTATTTACTATATTTATTAATGATCTGCCAGATAATGTTATTAGTGCTTGTAAAATTTTTGCAGATGACACAAAAATCTATAATAGCTCATCTTGCAGTACCACTTTACAAAATGACATTTACTGTTTGCAGGATTGGTCCGATACCTGGAATTTATATTTTAATGTATCAAAATGTGGTGTGTTACATATTGGTAAAAACAATCAGAATGTTGAATATGAAATGAGCCTCAATGATGGAATTCAGCAGATAAATACTGTCACAGAAGAGAAAGATTTGGGTGTTACCTTTGATAACAAATTATCATTTGATCCTCATATACAGAGAGTGGTGGGCAAGGCAAACCAGATGTTGGGAATTATTAAAAGAAGTTTCACTTATCTTGATAAAGACACTTTTCTAAAACTATATAAATCTTTTGTAAGGCCACATCTGGAATATGCTAATGCTATATGGATGGTGTCCTTTTTTGAAAAGGCAGTCTAATCAAATAGAAAAAGTTCAAAGACGGACCACAAAACTGCTAAAAGAATGTAAAAACATGTCATATATTGAAAGGCTAAGACACCTAAACTTACACTCTCTTAAGGGTAGGAGGTTGAGAGGCAGCCTTATACAAACTTATAAGATCTTCCATGGTATTGATGACATCAATTTTGAAACTTTCTTTTCTGTTCCACAATTTAACATCACGAGAAAGTCAGAAGGCAAAATCTTTATTAGATATTGTCAAAGTAATAGAAGAAAATTTTCATTTTCTTATAAAGTTGCTGTTCATTGGAATGAACTAAGTACTAACATCAAGTTTGCAACTAATATTAACACCTTTAAAAATCTTCTGGATTCCAGTCAGAAATTTCAGAGTCTTTTTAATGATTTTGACTGATTGTCTTTCAAAAACTTGCTCAGACCCAAAATAATTTTTGCAACGTCATTGCCAAAGAGGGGACGTTATATAGGCCGCGAGGCCTAGGCTTGAGAGCCTGTCCCTACTACTACTACTACTACTACTACTACTACTACTACTACTATTGACACGGACGAAGTAAACAGCGTTGTCTTCTATAATCTATAGTGTATTTTATGTGCACCCGCGCTGGAGCAGTGGGTGGATGCCTCATGCCTCCATAAGGGGAGCTGGACGACCCTGACCCATCCACGAGTCTTTCCCCGTGGGGATACCGGGGGGGTCTTTCGTAAAAATAGTTCCCCCACCTTCTGGAAGTTCTGTGCTTGAAATTTCCCCT
>CM065682.1:46727306-46732306 GCA_017654935.2 Phymorhynchus buccinoides
GAGAGAGAGAGAGAGAGAGAGAGAGAGAGAGAGAGAGAGAGAGAGAGAGAGAGAGAGAGAGAGAGAGAGAATACGAATACGAATGTTTTATTGAGGGTAAAAAGGATAAGCTACAATAGCTTCTTTGCACCTGGCCCTCTCGCTCACACACTCACACCATGCATCACACAAAGAACAATTGACATGAAAACAATCAACTCAAGAAAATGAAACAAAAATGACAACATGAGCACTTTAATCGGAATTAAAAGCAAATATGGATAATAATGAACAATGGTGAAATTGAATTGGTGGTTTGAATTGATCACGAAAAAAAGAAACAATTATGAGACAAATGACAATTCTTCAGAATAATAGCACTTTTAAAGGGGAAAAAATATCATAAGATAAGAGGGGGAAAAATATCATAAGATAAGATGGGAAGAGGAGAGGGAAAGAGATAGAGAGAGAGGGGGGGGGAGTGAGGGACACAGAGAGAGAGAGAGTGTGTGTGTGCGTGGGTGGGGGGGTGGGGGGATGCGTGCATGCGTGCGTGCGTGTGCACGTGTTTGTCTTAGTACGCATTTGTTTGTGGCGATTGCGTAAGCGAGTGCTTTATCTGTGGGTGCGTGCCAAATCTGTGAGAGAAAGCATCGCCATGACACGTACAGGTTTGTTTGAACGAATTAACACCCTTATGTCACACACACCCTCTTCACCCTCTCCACCACCACTGTCTTCTACCTCTCTTTCGTGCCCTAACTTAGCCAGTACCTACTTTTCATGTTGGCAAAGACACACAGCTGTGTAAGCTACGTGTCTTTGCTATTTGTTAATTGGTTGGTTTGTATTTTGTTTGTGTCTCGAAATACCTCACAAGGCAAGGCAAGGCAAGGCAAGGCAAGGCAAGGCAAGGCAAGGCAAATGTTTTATTTCATACCCACTTGGAGCACAGGAATATAAAACAAAGCACACACATATTTAAAGACTCAAACATCAATACAGAGAGGTGTCTATACTAATTACTATCAGAAACGACAAACAATATCAACAAGTAACATCATGGACACATATACTTGTACTATAATAAAAAGAACAAGACATGTGCCATTTTATCCATATACTAAACTAAGCTACTGTCCATTTTGTGCATAATTTTTTCATCCATCCACTATTCAGTTCTGTTTTGTGTGTGTTCAAAATGCATATAAAAGCACCCCCCCCCCCCCCCCCCCCCCCCCCCCAACTCACCCTTTCCTCCCTTCCTTCCAACAAACGTACACAGACATTCTAGTTCTACGTTCTTTTAGTTTTTTCTCTTACAGGTTTGTGGTTGAAAAATAAACTGAAATATCGCTATTTTATTAGTGGATGGAAGTTCAGTTTAACGTCGCGTATCAGCTTTCGCCATGTACGACGGGCTGAACAAACCAACCAGGGTATAAACAAAAATTTATATTCCTGAATCACTGTCTTAGCCAAAAAGCCGAGAAGCGATCAGAATATGAACATGATATTTTATTAGTGTTTAATTTATTTTATTTTATATTGACAGGTTTGTGTGTACGACACTTGACAATTCGCTACAAACTAGAATATGGGCGTTTGTGTTCTTGATTTTCTTGTAGTTTTTTCTCTCCTGATATAGGACAGTGTCCAAAACATTCCTAAAACACATTGTTTTAGGCTTACTCATAATTGTATCCACCAGCTGTCTGTCTGTTGTTGTTTTTCTGTCTCTCTCGTTCTCTGTCTTGTCTTGCGGACAGAGTGTGTAGATCAGTGCCAGTGTATGGCTTTGGTGTAGATATAGGCTGAATGGTTGTGTGTTTCTGCTGTCATTTGCTTACTACGCTGTATTTATGTTTATGTGAACTCTAATAGACGATTTTCGGAAGAAAAAACAAACTAGGGGAGAGCACTTCGTGAAAATTAGATTACTCGGTCAAATACCATAGCAACAATGCAACAATGGCGTCGAAGCTTGAAACCGCAGGTTGCGAGTCAGCGACTTGCAAACATTTTGTAGAAAAATAAGCAGTTACCTGATGGTAGAGTAACTTCCCCTGTTTGACCGATTGAATTAGGCAAGATAACCCCTACACACCATGAAATTACTCCCCTTAATTATTTCCGAACAATTCCTATTGCTAAGGGCCAGAGGCCTGACAAATAAAACATTTTGTCATTAACTCTCTCTCTCTCTCTCTCTCTCTCTCTCTCTCTCTCTCTCTCTCTCTCTCTCTCTCTCTCTCTCTCTCTCTCTCTCTCTCTCTCTCTCTCTCTCTCTCTCTCTCTCTCTCTGTCCTTGTCAAGGCTGGTAGCCATTGGCAGGGCTGTCACCCAGCCAGACGCCAGATGATTGTGTGTCAATGAGGGTCGTTACCACACCAAAGGTTACAACCGAAACACTGGCAGTTTCTATTCCCCCCTTCACTTGCTTGACAAGCTCTGTCCCCTTTCTTCTCTTTCACTTCTTTGTCCACCTCGGGTTAACATTTGTGTACCCCTCCATCCCCCACCCTCCTTACCCACCCTCGTCTTGTTGTTTGTTTTGTATGCGAAAACGCGAAATATGATTTCTTGTCAATTTCCTTTGTGGTTTCGCGCTTGTCTATTTTTGCACCCAATCAAAATGTATGTGTAAATGTTTTTGACGAGGTTAAAGTGCCACCAAAAGAACACAGTTTTACTCAAATGTTTGGTGTTAGTCTAGACTGTCATTTATATCTAAAATTATATAGAGATGCTATTCAACAGACTTGCTGCGAAAGTTATGACCACATTTTGATTACATTTTGTGGACAGTAAAGGTGCCGTGTTGCAAATGTTTACTGAACCCTTTCACTTCCGCAATTCTTTGAACATAGCAATGCGTGATGCCTCGGTTACCTAATCAGCTGAACTATAACAAAGAAATTCGATTTGAAATGATAGGTCCAGCATGTTTCACAATAAATTTATTAACGGTTATGTTAGGGTATCCTGCAAGACATAGGTTTGAGGTGAGGGAGAGAGAGAGAGAGAGAGAGAGAGAGAGAGAGAGAGAGAGAGAGAGAGAGAGAGAGAGAGAGAGAGAGAGAGAGAGAGAGAGAGAGAGAGAGAGAGAGAGAGAGAGAGAGAGAGAGAGAGAGAGAGTGAGAGAGAGAGAGAGAGAGAGAGACAGACAGACAGAGAGACAGACAGAGAGACAGATGGAGAAAGGTGGTCAGGAGTACAACATTCTTAAATGGACACTGAACTGATTCTGAATGAACGGTTTTGAGATTGACAGTGACATAGCAAGAGAAAGCATGCACAGCTCTGACTGTCTCTGTCGGTCCTCACATTGTTTTGGCTTGTATCGCCTCTGGCAGTCGGTCATACTTTCCAGAGAACTGACCTGAACATTAGCCTACCAGTACTAAACGGGGCAAGTAATTGTTATTATTTGCATCAGTGACCTGGTGGATTCGTAAGTAAACACAATTATTATCACAAAACACCGCTCAAGCGACGTATTCCCCCATCGTAGACCTACTGCTAGTTGCATCAGAGAACCGAGACGCAGACCAGGGGGCCGTTTCGCAAGGGCTAACGTTACGTTGCGCTCGCTCACATCGGCAAAAACGGTCTAAGAAACGTCCTTCGTTTGCCGATAGTTTGCGTGGCGTTTTGTTCTTGTCAAACACCGAGCAAGCGGCGAACTATCCGGAACTAGTAGGGGGTGAATACATTTCTTGTTGTTGATTGGTCTATTAAAGTTTGTTTTAAAAAAATTGTTGACCAATCAGACAAGAGCTTGTAATATTCTTCCGCAAACGTTTTCTGAAGTGTTTCTTAGGCCCCGTTTGGCGTAAGCGTTATTCGCGCGGCGACCGTTATCTAGAGAAAGTCGACCCTGCTGCAGGTTCTCTGGTTGTATCAAGACGTAGGATGAAGAATCACTCTCACAATATTTTCTGTTCATAGACCATCTAACATCCTGGTTTAACTCAAGTTTCCTTGAACTTAACGTCCAAAAGACCAAAGAGCTGTGCTTTGGAGAGGATCGGGTGCAGGACGCCTCACTGGCAAGGCCATGTAAAATCAAGGGTGAAAATGTAGAACAAGTTAGTACTTTTAAATACCTTGGTGTTCTTTTAGATAAGAAGCTTAGTTACAGCAGCCATGTTGATAGTGTATGTAAAAAGGCAAACCAAAGGCTTTTTCTTCTCAGGAAGCTTAAATATTTTCAAGTAAATAGCAGTATTTTGGAATTAGTGTACATGTCATTGATTGAAAGCATTCATACCTTCACTATCACTGCCTGGTACGGAAATCTAACTGTAAGATGTAAAGCACAACTGTCACGCATTGTCAAGCAAGCATCTAAAATCATTGGTAAAGAACAGAAGCAACTCTCAAACATTTACAAAGATTTCACTAGACGTAAAGCTGGCAAGATCCTCCGTGATCCCACTCATCCCCTTCATGACTCTTTTCAAACACTATACCTTCAGGGCGACGCCTTCGGGCGCCTCTGGCAAAGAAAAACCAGTACAAGCACTCCTTCGTTCCATCCGCCATAGCAATCCTGAATAACTCCGACACTGCTCTCAAAACTTTTGTGTAACTCATTTTCTTTTGTGTGTGTGTGGGGGGGGGGGGGGGGGGTGTGTCTGCCTGTCTGTGATTAATATTCCCTTAGCATGTTTAATATTGGTACTATTGATGACTGTGATAATGTTTAATGATAATTACTTTATTGATATGTTTTAAAATAACTTAATGACATAATTGCTGCTTGATAAATATTTTGTATAGTGTGGGTGTAATTGGATGTGTGAGAGATAATATATTTCCTGTAATATTGCTATTGATTTATCAATGTTGATGACTGTTCTCTCTCTCTCTCTCTCTCTCTCTCTCTCTCTCTCTCTCTCTCTCTCTCTCTCTCTCTCTCTCCTCTCCTCTCTCTCTCTCTCTCTCTCCTCAATCAGTCTCTCTCTCTCTCTCTCTCCACGTCTCTTTCTCTCTCTCTCTCTCTCCCCCTCTCTCTC
>CM065682.1:46739806-46742306 GCA_017654935.2 Phymorhynchus buccinoides
TTTTTCTATTCAACACATTAGGCTTTCTTCCTTCCTACTCTACGCCTTCACTTCTCAGCATTAATTTATTCCTCTACATAGCATGTAGGGCTAGCCATCCGATAGTGGAGGACACATTTAGCAAGTGTTGACAAGGGCAACTTATGAAAGGGCGGATTTAGGATTTAGCCTACATTAATCGAAACCGCGGAGGGGTGACCTGCCCAAAAATGAGAGCGGTTCACGGGGCGACCAACAAAATGCAACTCGGCCAGCTGTTCGTGACAACATTCATATATCACCAATGTTGTTACAGACTGGTTTGTCACAACTGCACTTTTTTTCTTATTAACAGAGTGACAAATCACTGATACAGGGATGTCACCTCTCTCTCTCTCTGTGTCTCTCTCTCTGTCTCTGTCTCTCTCTCTCTCTCTCTCTCTCTCTCTCTCTCTCTCTCTCTCTCTCTCTCTCTCTCTCTCTCTCTCTCTCTCTCTCTCTCTCTCTCTCTCTCTCTCACAAAAAACAGGTCCTGTGTTATTTTCTTTGTTTGTCAACGAAATTGCTTTAGAAATCATTCAAAATGGTCGTCACGGTGCAACTCTGGATAATGGTCTGCTAGAACGTTTTATACTTTTGTTTGCTGATGACATTATTTTATTGTCTGAAACTGTTACAGGTCTGCAATCTCAGTTGAACAGTTTATTTAGAGCTAGTTCAAACTTACAATTAAAGGTTAACATGAGCAAAAGCAATATTGTGGTCTTCCGAAAAGGTGGTTATTTAGTTGCCAGAGAAAAATGGTTTTATAATAATGAAGAAATGAAAGTTATAAATTCCTATGAGTACCTTGGCATATATTTTTCTACCAGACTCAGTTTTGCTTCGGCATGTGAAGATTTAGTAAGTAGAGCTAGAAGATCACTTTTGTACATTTTAAATAAACTGCATAGTATTAACAACACTTCACCTAATGTATTTTTGAAGATTTTTGATGCTCAGATTCAGCCTGTTGGTCTTTATGGGGCTGAAATATGGGGACTGGATAAAGCTTCGTATATTGTTGAAAAGTTGCATTTAAGTGCGTTGAAAAGGTACCTTTCAGTTAGCGTAAGAACACCTAATGATTTAGTTTATGGAGAGCTCGGCCGATTCCCTATTACAATTAACGCCTGTGTTAGATGCATAAAATATTGGTTAAGATTGATGCACATGGATCAGCATAGACTGCCACGAAAAGCTTATAGTACATTAGTAACGCTTGATGATAAAGGTAAAAGAAACTGGGTAACAAATGTAAGAAGTATTCTGTGCACAAATGGTTTTGCATATGTGTGGACAAATCAAGGTGTCGGTTGTGTTCAGTCTTTTGTAAAAGAGTTTAGACAGAGGCTTGTTGACATTAGATGGCAAAATTGGGATGATCACATTAACACGAGTGAAAGATTTTGTTTTTATAAAGAATTTAAGATTTCAAATTCAATTGAACTATATACATCGTTTAACATAAGTAGGAAATTGAAGGCGATGTTCACTAAGTTTAGATTTGGTGTGTCAGATTTAGCAGTACACAGCTCGAGATATTCATTAAATGAGGTAAACCTGATATGTCCACTTTGCAAAACAGAAGCTGAAGCTGAAATACATTATGTTTTTTGTTGTTCTTGCTTAAATGATTTAAGACATAAATTCATACCAAGTATATATCATAACAAACAAAGTATCTTTTGGTTAGTATCGTTGGTGTCCTCGAAAAATGAAAGAATTGTGAGAAACTTTTGTCTGTATTTATATTTAGCCTTTAATAGACGACAGTCGTTGAATATCGAAACTTGATGGGTTTTCCTTGTGGGTTTATGAAAATATTGTTGAGTATTTATTATGTTGCTTTTGAATTGATGATATTGTGCTTATAGTTATTAACAGTGATACTTCTTTCTTGTGGCATATTTAATCTATTGTATATTATGCTTCTTCAGATGGGGCAATGGCCTTATTGAATAACATTTTCATTTCATTTCATCTCTCTCTCTCTCTCTCTCTCTCTCTCTCTCTCTCTCTCTCTCTCTCTCTCTCTCTCTCTCTCTCTCTCTCTCTCTCTCTCTCTCTCTCCTCTCTCTCTCTATCTCTCTCTCTCTCTCTGCACACACAAAATCCGCGCTTATGATAAACGACGAAACTGGACGCGCGTTCGTAAACAAAGTTTGCGCGCTTATATCAATATGCGCTTTCGTAAATGTCCCGTTGACAAGTAGACTGAGTCACACCAAAAAAAAAGAACATGCCAAGAAATGTAAGAACTGGAATTCCTTGACACTTTGGGGGGAGATAGTTAGCAAAATTATTTCTATTGCACACATATAAGCACACAGGCAAGCGCGCATGTGCACACAGGCACATCATCATCATCATCATCGTCGTCGTCTTCGTCGTCATCATCATCATCATCACCATCATCATCGTCATCATCATCATTTAGAACGCGATGTTCCTCACTTTCATACACAGCATTCAGTCATGC
>CM065682.1:46757306-46762306 GCA_017654935.2 Phymorhynchus buccinoides
TGCCACAAACAAAAAAAGCGCGGAATCGCAATAGTTTGTTGCACGCGGTCTATTTTTACCACTCCAATCATGAGTTGCTTCCTCTGGCTTTTCAATAATTTTAATCTGTAAACCAGAATGTTATCTCTGCACCATTTCGTAAGTTTTTTTTATATCTTTTGGAAAACATTTAAAACTATGTATCCTACTTATACTCATCGAAAGAAGCACCGCATACTCGTCGTGTCTGTATTACGTATGTTTATTATTTTGTACGCTTTAAAAATACATCATTTTAAAGAGCAGCCTCAATTTGAAGTGCAGCCTCGATTTGAAACCCAAATTTACGATACGCCTCGATTTGAAGTGCGACAATTGTGTCAATATGTGCGACAATTTTGGACCGACCGACCGACAAAATGAGTTATAGGTTTGTGGCTTGAGCCACAAACAAAAACAACAATGGAGATTAGAAATATTCAGGGTGAGGAGGGGGGGGGGGGGCACACTTGGAAAACCTAGCTATGAATTTGGACATACCAAGCAGCGGGATTTCTCCCTGCTCTTACCGACTTTCAACTGCCGTGGGATTTTTACGTGCGTAAAGCGCACGGGTCAGACTAGCTTTAAATCCCCATCCGAAGGACTGGTCGTTCAGTTCGATTTTCCTGTCAAACTAGAAAGGAAGGGCGAGGCCGGGATTCGAACCCGGGTCACTCACGCTGCAGTCACGCATTATATTTGGCAGGCGAACGTCTTAATCACTCTGTCACCTTTCTCCCTGGCCTGCACGTCACTTTTAAAGCAAAGTTGTTCTCAAGAAAGAGTAGACAAAAACGAACCAATAGAGACACGATATTGTAGCTTCTTTGGCGGAGGTCAAAGAAAACATAAGGAAGCAAGAAAGCAGGAATTCCCCCCCACCGTGGGGATAGCGGGGAATCTTTTGCAGAATAGTTCCCCACCTTCTGGAAGTTCTGTGCTTGTAACTTCCTCTAATCTGCCACTCTCTTTGACTCTGCCTTTTCCCTTTGCTTACTGTCATCTACTATCTTTCGGCCTTACTGGTCCATTCTCCTGCCTTTTTTTCAAGAAACACTTTTTCAAAAAGATTTCCCCCAGCCGAAGTCGGACACGCTGGGCGTAATTATTTCTTCCTTAGGCGCATGACGGCAGCATGGCGCATCTGCGCTCATAGCTGACAGGAAACTGTCTGAGCGTTCGAAGAAGAAGAAGAAGAAGAAGAAGAAGAAGAAGAAGAAGAAGAAGAAGAAGAAGAAGAAGAAGAAGAAGAAGGCAGGAAAGAGCGGTATTTGAAGAATGATTGTCGGCGTCAGCGATTAGCCACTTGTGCTGAAGACGAGGAAATAAGTAAGAAGCGTGTTGACTCTGTCACGCCACGGTCGTCACGTCCAACCTCTTTCGTCATAAAGAGTTTCTGGTCTATCTCCCATTCCTCGACACTTAAGCAACCTCTTATTTTCTCACCATCCCACCCCCACCTAAAACATGGGTGGCGCTGCTCTGGCGGCGACACGCTATCCAGGTGAGAGCAGTCCGAATTTCATAAACTCGTCGATGTGACAAGAAAATACCAAATGCTAAATATTACCTAGCGCTATCCCAACACACTCCCCCGCATCTATTCCCCACTCTCTGTCCCTATACATGTGCCCCCACACTCTATTCCTCACACTCTATTCCTCACACTCTATTCCACACTCTATTCCTCACACTCTATTCCCACACTCTATTCCACACTCTATTCCTCACACTCTATTCCACACTCTATCCCACACTCTATCCCACACTCTATCCCACACTCTATTCCTCACACTGTATTCCACACTCTATTCCTCACACTGTATCCCACATTCTATTCCTCACACTGTATTCCACACTCTATTCCTCACACTATTCCACACTCTATTCCTCACACTGTATTCCACACTCTATTCCTCACACTATTCCACACTCTATTCCTCACACTGTATTCCACACTCTATTCCTCACACTGTATTCCACACTCTATTCCTCACACTGTATTCCACACTCTATTCCTCACACTCTATTCCACACTCTATTCCTCACACTCTATCCCACACTCTATATGACTTGACTTGACTTGACACACACACACGCACGCACGCACGCACGGACGCACGCACGCACGCACGCACGCACATGCACACGCACGCACGCGCACACGCACGCACACACACACTACCGCACACATCACACACACACACACACACACACACACAAGCAAGCGCGCGCACACACACACATTATGCACACGCGTATTCATCAAAGCGCTTAGAGCTTTGATGAATAAGCGCTATAGAAATGTTTTAAATAATACATAAGTAAAGAGAGAGAGAGAGAGAGAGAGAGAGAGAGAGAGAGAGAGAGAGAGAGAGAGAGAGAGAGAGAGAGAGAGAGAGAGAGAGAGAGAGAGAGAGAGAGAGAGAGAGAGAGAGAGAGAGAGAGAGAGAGAGAACTAGTGTCCTATTTACAAGTGTCGTGTTTACCACTGCTTAGCAATGAGGTTGTTGCTTTCTTGTTCATCTGCTTTTATTGCGCATTTTAATCATCGGGAGTTTTGTTTGTCATTTTGCTGAAAAGTTTAAATGTTTAAAACGGATATGTATTTTATTTTTTTACTAGTTTTTTTTATAACCCTTTCACCGCCAAAGTCGCAGTCATTTAATACCTATTTCATTAAAAGGCATCACATTGGAGTCTATTATCCAAAGACCCTATTGTCTTAGTTTTAGGAAGTAATGATAGACCTTATTTCATGTATGTCACAGAAGAATCCCCAATACTGCAGATGGATTTTGTCCTCTACCCAGGTAAATTCAATGGAAATTTCTGGCTGAAATATGGCTGGCGGTGAAATGGTTAATGAACAGATAAGAGTGTTTATTAGCGGGTCCTGTTCAGCAGCAACAATTCACCAGCGTTTCATTTTTTAAGTTGGTTGATGTCATCATTTGGACGCAACGAGTTTTATAAGTTTTTGTAACACCCCCTCCCCCTCCACTCTTAAGAACAAAGGTTCAACCCTAAAACACACCCAAGCATATTCTTATAAGACAGAAATGCTGTTAATCTTAATTGCTTCCCAAAAGATAATCTCTAACTCGAATTATTAATAAGGCCGTTCGTTTGTTCTTCGTGGGGTTGGCATAGTGTCGGTGCTTTCTAGCTGGTGGCTGTTTAGCTTTAAAACAAGGTCTGGTCTTTCTCTTCCACTAAGTGTATATATACAGCACGTGCCTCCGTGTTTCTCTGTCACACTCTTTCTCTCTCTCTCTCTTTCTCTTTTGTCTCTGTCTCTATCTCTGTCTCTCTGACTGCCCATCACACTCTATCTCATCTCTCTCCCTCTCTCTCTCTCTCACACTCTATCCCATACTCTCTCTGACTGCCCATCACACTCTATCTCTCTCTATCTCTCTCTCCCATCTCTCTCTCTGCCCATCACACTCTCTCTCTCTCTCTCTCTCTCTCTCTCCCATCACACTTTGACTCTCATCACACTGTGTGTGTGTGTGTGTGTGTGTGTGTGTGTGTGTGTGTGTGCACTCTATCCCACACTCTATCCCGCGCACGCAGACTGACTGTGTGTCACACTGTGTCCCACACTGTGTGTGTGTGTGTGTGTGTGTGTGTGTGTGTGTGTGTGTGTGTGTGTGTGTGTGTGTGTGTGTGTGTGTGTGTGTGTGTGTGTGTGTGTGTGTGTGTGTGTGTGCATAGCCAGATCACAGTAGCACAACGTTTCTTGTGAAGTGGATGGGGACTATCTATACAAACAAATTGTGCCAGAACCTCTCCATGCCCCTGGCTCTGTGAAGCTCGGTGTCCATCAGTGTAGTAGGTACTACACAACATGTTTGACAATCGTTTGACAAATGGCACCACGCCTTGTCGCTTTTGACTTGCTGACAGGTTATGCACACAAGCAGGTCTGCTTCTTTTGGTCTCCCTTCCCCCACTCTACCCAAACAACATGGGCGACAGCGGACCAAATGCGTAAACAATCCCACGCACACCAGACTGGTGTGAATGACATGGCAGCCCAGGTGTATCCCAATACACAGACTGACTGAAACAAAACAGATCCTTTGTATTAGTCAGCACACGAGATGTACACCGACCCTTTGTCTGTTGGCCTGTCTGTCCGTCTGCCCCCTCCCTCCCTCTCTGTCTGTCTGTCTGTCTGTATCAGTCTCTGTCTGTCTGTATCACCCCCACTCAATCTCTCTCTCTCTCTCTCTCCCTCTCTCTCTCCCACTCTCTCTCTCTCTCTCTCTCTCTCTCTCTCTCTCTCTCTCTCTCTCTCTCTCTCTCTCTCTCTCTCTCTCTGCAAATTTTGCATGATTTTTTCGGCGTATACAGTAATCAATGTTATTTTTCTTATTTGTTATCGCCCCTACCCCACTGTTCCGTTTGACATGGGCAGATGGCCCAGTTCATTAAATCGTGTGTTGTTCTCTCTTCCCTCTTTTGTGTTCTGTCCTGTCTCTGTCTCTCTTCTCTCTCTCTCTCTCTCTCTCTCTCTCTCTCTCTCTCTCTCTCTCTCTCTCTCTCTCTCTCTCTCTCTCTCTCTCTCTCTCTCTCTCTCTCTCTCTCTCTCTCTCTCTCTCTGCTTGTGACAGTAAGCATTTGGAGTATTTGCATGTGTGTGTGTGTGTGCGTGCGTGTGCGTGTGAGTGCGTGTGCGTGTGCGTGTGCGTGCGTGCGTGTGTGTGTGTGTGTGTGTGCACACGTGTGTGTGTGTGTGTGTGTGTGTGTGTCTGTCTGTCTGTCTGTCTGTCACACACACTGTCTGTGTGTATGTGTGTGTGTGTTTCAGTATTTGGGTGTGTTTGCACGTGTGTGTATGTGCTTACATATGGAGGACGAAATGGTATCAAACTGCACGTGCAATTGTGCACGTACATTTAATTTTAAAAAAATGCACGCGCATTTTAATATTTTTAGAAAATGTTGTGCGCGTAAATTGTGACTATATT
>CM065682.1:46764806-46772306 GCA_017654935.2 Phymorhynchus buccinoides
TTTGAAGCAAAGGGAGGATATCCAACCAGTCAGCTGAAATTTAAAGACAAAGATGGCGATGATTGCAAGTGAACTGAAATTTAAAGACAAAGATGGCGACGATAGCAAGTGAGCTGAAATTTAAAGCCAGGTAAGTAGTAGAAGAAAGACATGATAATCAGGAGACTGAGATCTGTTAAAAGTAGTAACTTCGCTGCTTTGTAACAAAACTCCTCGTGTGAGGATTTTCGGATTTTCAGTAGACCATAATAGGCATGTCTCCAGGATTGTGTTGCAAGCTTCATTTGACATTTTACACCACCTCTTCTTGGGAAGCTATATAGCCTACCTGTAAGCATTCGGCACTCAGGCCTACATTTGGGGGAACATGAATATGGTTAAACGTAAAGACAAATTATCGACCATACACATTTTGTTTTTATATGAGAAGCTTCTTATGGAGTCTAATACAGTTCTGCTTTATATCTTCCAATCCACACAGAAAATGCACTAAAATGTGTTGTGGTACTTTTGACAATTTATCACACTTTTCAAGTAGAACTATTGACGATTTTCTCACTTTTAAAGTAGAACTAAAGGCGATTTATCACATTTTCTTCGCCCTTTCTTCAATGAATACTAATAAACGATTTATCACACTTTCAAGTCTTCGCGATGACCAAGCTTATTAAACTCTACAAAGTAGCTTATATAAACCTGTGAACAAACTGGTCTGCTGGAGAAGTCAAGACACCAAGCTTATTAAACTCTACAAAGTAGCTTATATAAACCTGTGAACAAACTGGTCTGCTGGAGAAGTCAAGACACTGCGAGATAACACTGTGATCAACAGGAAGATAATGGAAGTCTCGACATTCAATAACAGTAAACACATAAACAGTACAATGAACCTGGTTGCTCTCCAGTTCTTGATTATACACGTATGATAAGAGAAAATTGACGAGTGTTAAGGTTTATTCACACGATGAATTAAATTTCATTCTGTACAACACACACACACACACACACACACACACACACACACACACACACACACACACACACACACACACACACACACACACACACACACACACACACACACACACACACACACACACACACACACACACACACACACACGCACACACACACACACATACACATATATACACACACACACACACACACACACACACACACACACACACACACACTGTGATTCTGTCTAATATCACGAGAAGTGGATAGACGTTAAATGAAAGACACACACACACACACACACACACACACACACACACACACACACACACACACACACACACACTGCAGGACATAGGCCTCTCCTATTAACGCCCTAAATCCCAAGAATTCCAGGAAGCCAATTCAGCACTGGGCATGGCCTATGACATAACAATAGTAATCCAGTTCCTCTACAATCAATTCTCTCAACAGCAGTCAGATTCTCTTTTTGCAGTGTTGTCATTGGGGTTCGGTGTAAAAAAAATATACGTGTCCATTAGACATTTCACCTATGGCTTCTTTATATATAAGCCTCTTGCTAAAAAAAATTCTAGATGCACCAGACAACCAGGAAAAATCTACAACAGGGACAGTAGACACACAGAGGCACAAACCTACATACATAAAGAGAGAGGGTTGGGGTGGAGTGAAAATCTGTTTAACGTCCTCCGGTCTGTAACTGACACATATGGGACATTAGAAGATACAAAGATGGTGGGAACGATCGATTCTGGAGGCAATGCCCGGAGGCAGTGAAACACCAGCAAAGTCCCGATTTTTTAACAATACATATAATTAATAATATATATATATGATATATGTTTATGCATTGGTTGGAAGAAAAACAAACAGATTAAGGGGGTGGGATGGAGAGTGCGGAAGTAAAGGAAGAACAAACACAGAATTAAAATCCATGTCAGATTAATTTGAACATTTCAATTGCTCGTTGATGCAAGTCAATGTCTCTATAACGCTAAAAATGTCATTTAAAATGACGGTTAGATGTTTCCTTTGTGACATTTTAAACCATTGGGATAAATTGACCGTCAGCAAATCCCAGAGTCTATGCACCAGGTAGAGCACTGTTTTTGTTGCCCCTCTTCTCTTACGGCTGGACGGGTGATCCGCCGGAGAGAGGCAGAGCCACCCACGAAGATGGAGGGTGGTGGTGGAGACTGCTGACAGATTGGTTCTGAACACAGAAGACATTCCGTCTGTCCTTCTTGGTTTGTCCAAACCACTGGTCGTTCTTTTTGACCCAGTATAAACATGTACACGACCGCATGGTCTGTTAAGGCATAACCACACTGCATGGTCTGTTAAGGCATAACCACACTGCATGGTCTGTTAAGGCATAACCACACTGCATGGTCTGTTAAGGCATAACCACACTGCATGGTCTGTTAAGGCATAACCACACTGCATGGTCTGTTAAGGCATAACCACACTGCATGGTCTGTTAAGGCATAACCACACTGCATGGTCTGTTAAGGCCCAACCACACTGCATGGTCTGTTAAGGCCCAGCCACACTGCATGGTCTGTTAAGGCCCAGCCACACTGCATGGTCTGTTAAGGCCCAGCCACACTGCATGGTCTGTTAAGGCCCAGCCACACTGCATGGTCTGTTAAGGCCCAGCCACACTGCATGGTCTGTTAAGGCCCAGCCACACTGCATGGTCTGTTAAGGCCCAGCCACACTGCATGGTCTGTTAAGGCCCAGCCACACTGCATGGTCTGTTAAGGCCCAGCCACACTGCATGGTCTGTTAAGGCATAACCACACTGCATGGTCTGTTAAGGCCCAGCCACACTGCATGGTCTGTTAAGGCATAACCACACTGCATGGTCTGTTAAGGCCCAGCCACACTGCATGGTCTGTTAAGGCATAACCACACTGCATGGTCTGTTAAGGCCCAGCCACACTGCATGGTCTGTTAAGGCCCAGCCACACTGCATGGTCTGTTAAGGCCCAGCCACACTGCATGGTCTGTTAAGGCCCAGCCACACTGCATGGTCTGTTAAGGCCCAGCCACACCGCATGGTCTGTTAAGGCCCAGCCACACTGCATGGTCTGTTAAGGCCCAGCCACACTGCATGGTCTGTTAAGGCCCAGCCACACTGCATGGTCTGTTAAGGCATAACCACACTGCATGGTCTGTTAAGGCCCAGCCACACTGCATGGTCTGTTAAGGCATAGCCACACTGCATGGTCTGTTAAGGCCCAGCCACACTGCATGGTCTGTTAAGGCCCAGCCACACTGCATGGTCTGTTAAGGCCCAGCCACACTGCATGGTCTGTTAAGGCCCAGCCACACTGCATGGTCTGTTAAGGCATAACCACACTGCATGGTCTGTTAAGGCCCAGCCACACTGCATGGTCTGTTAAGGCATAACCACACTGCATGGTCTGTTAAGGCATAACCACACTGCATGGTCTGTTAAGGCCCAGCCACACTGCATGGTCTGTTAAGGCATAACCACACTGCATGGTCTGTTAAGGCCCAGCCACACTGCATGGTCTGTTAAGGCCCAGCCACACTGCATGGTCTGTTAAGGCATAACCACACTGCATGGTCTGTTAAGGCATAACCACACTGCATGGTCTGTTAAGGCATAACCACACTGCATGGTCTGTTAAGGCCAAGCCACACTGCATGGTCTGTTAAGGCCCAACCACACTGCATGGTCTGTTAAGGCCCAGCCACACTGCATGGTCTGTTAAGGCCCAGCCACACTGCATGGTCTGTTAAGGCATAACCACACTGCATGGTCTGTTAAGGCCAAGCCACACTGCATGGTCTGTTAAGGCCAAACCACACTGCATGGTCTGTTAAGGCCCAGCCACACTGCATGGTCTGTTAAGGCATAACCACACTGCATGGTCTGTTAAGGCCAAACCACACTGCATGGTCTGTTAAGGCATAACCACACTGCATGGTCTGTTAAGGCATAACCACACTGCATGGTCTGTTAAGGCCCAGCCACACTGCATGGTCTGTTAAGGCATAACCACACTGCATGGTCTGTTAAGGCCCAGCCACACTGCATGGTCTGTTAAGGCCCAGCCACACTGCATGGTCTGTTAAGGCATAACCACACTGCATGGTCTGTTAAGGCCCAACCACACTGCATGGTCTGTTAAGGCATAACCACACTGCATGGTCTGTTAAGGCCCAGCCACACTGCATGGTCTGTTAAGGCATAGCCACACTGCATGGTCTGTTAAGGCAAGGCAGCCACACTGCATGGTCTGTTAAGGCCCAACCACACTGCATGGTCTGTTAAGGCCCAGCCACACTGCATGGTCTGTTAAGGCAAAACCACACTGCATGGTCTGTTAAGGCAAAACCACACTGCATGGTCTGTTAAGGCCCACCCACACTGCATGGTCTGTTAAGGCATAACCACACTGCATGGTCTGTTAAGGCATAACCACACTGCATGGTCTGTTAAGGCATAACCACACTGCATGGTCTGTTAAGGCCCAACCACACTGCATGGTCTGTTAAGGCATAACCACACTGCATGGTCTGTTAAGGCATAACCACACTGCATGGTCTGTTAAGGCCCAACCACACTGCATGGTCTGTTAAGGCCCAGCCACACTGCATGGTCTGTTAAGGCAAGCCCACACTGCATGGTCTGTTAAGGCCAAGCCACACTGCATGGTCTGTTAAGGCCCAGCCACACTGCATGGTCTGTTAAGGCCCAGCCACACTGCATGGTCTGTTAAGGCAAGCCACACTGCATGGTCTGTTAAGGCCAAACCACACTGCATGGTCTGTTAAGGCATAACCACACTGCATGGTCTGTTAAGGCATAACCACACCGCATGGTCTGTTAAGGCATAACCACACTGCATGGTCTGTTAAGGCATAACCACACTGCATGGTCTGTTAAGGCCCAGCCACACTGCATGGTCTGTTAAGGCATAACCACACTGCATGGTCTGTTAAGGCCCAGCCACACTGCATGGTCTGTTAAGGCATAACCACACTGCATGGTCTGTTAAGGCCCAGCCACACTGCATGGTCTGTTAAGGCATAGCCACACTGCATGGTCTGTTAAGGCCCAGCCACACTGCATGGTCTGTTAAGGCCCAGCCACACTGCATGGTCTGTTAAGGCCCAGCCACACTGCATGGTCTGTTAAGGCCCAGCCACACTGCATGGTCTGTTAAGGCCCAGCCACACTGCATGGTCTGTTAAGGCCAAGCCACACTGCATGGTCTGTTAAGGCCCAGCCACACTGCATGGTCTGTTAAGGCATAACCACACTGCATGGTCTGTTAAGGCCCAGCCACACTGCATGGTCTGTTAAGGCCCAGCCACACTGCATGGTCTGTTAAGGCCCAGCCACACTGCATGGTCTGTTAAGGCATAACCACACTGCATGGTCTGTTAAGGCCCAGCCACACTGCATGGTCTGTTAAGGCATAACCACACTGCATGGTCTGTTAAGGCCCAGCCACACTGCATGGTCTGTTAAGGCATAACCACACTGCATGGTCTGTTAAGGCCAAGCCACACTGCATGGTCTGTTAAGGCCAAGCCACACTGCATGGTCTGTTAAGGCCCAGCCACACTGCATGGTCTGTTAAGGCCAAGCCACACTGCATGGTCTGTTAAGGCCAAGCCACACTGCATGGTCTGTTAAGGCCCAGCCACACTGCATGGTCTGTTAAGGCCCAGCCACACTGCATGGTCTGTTAAGGCCCAGCCACACTGCATGGTCTGTTAAGGCCCAGCCACACTGCATGGTCTGTTAAGGCCAAGCCACACTGCATGGTCTGTTAAGGCCCAGCCACACTGCATGGTCTGTTAAGGCCCAGCCACACTGCATGGTCTGTTAAGGCCCAGCCACACTGCATGGTCTGTTAAGGCCCAGCCACACTGCATGGTCTGTTAAGGCATAACCACACTGCATGGTCTGTTAAGGCATAACCACACTGCATGGTCTGTTAAGGCCCAGCCACACTGCATGGTCTGTTAAGGCCCAGCCACACTGCATGGTCTGTTAAGGCCCAGCCACACTGCATGGTCTGTTAAGGCCCAGCCACACTGCATGGTCTGTTAAGGCCCAGCCACACTGCATGGTCTGTTAAGGCCCAGCCACACTGCATGGTCTGTTAAGGCCCAGCCACACTGCATGGTCTGTTAAGGCATAACCACACTGCATGGTCTGTTAAGGCCCAGCCACACTGCATGGTCTGTTAAGGCCCAGCCACACTGCATGGTCTGTTAAGGCCCAGCCACACTGCATGGTCTGTTAAGGCCCAGCCACACTGCATGGTCTGTTAAGGCCCAGCCACACTGCATGGTCTGTTAAGGCCCAGCCACACTGCATGGTCTGTTAAGGCCCAGCCACACTGCATGGTCTGTTAAGGCCCAGCCACACTGCATGGTCTGTTAAGGCCCAGCCACACTGCATGGTCTGTTAAGGCCCAGCCACACTGCATGGTCTGTTAAGGCACAGCCACACTGCATGGTCTGTTAAGGCATAACCACACTGCATGGTCTGTCAAGGCATAACCACACTGCATGGTCTGTTAAGGCCCAGCCACACTGCATGGTCTGTTAAGGCCCAGCCACACTGCATGGTCTGTTAAGGCCCAGCCACACTGCATGGTCTGTCAAGGCATAACCACACTGCATGGTCTGTCAAGGCATAACCACACTGCATGGTCTGTTAAGGCCCAGCCACACTGCATGGTCTGTTAAGGCCCAGCCACACTGCATGGTCTGTTAAGGCCCAGCCACACTGCATGGTCTGTTAAGGCCCAGCCACACTGCATACGGTCCGATTCACTACGACCCGATTTTGACATTTTTGAGGCATGATTGACGTGAAATTCTGTCTAAATAAATTTGATGAAATCCTACTAGTTACGTTCGTTATATTATTTGTAGTCTCCCGAACACGAATCTTATTTTTTGTATCGGACACATTTGATTTGATTCGTGTTTTGCGGTCTACGTGAGTATAGCGAACGAAAATAGTAGAGTTATTTTTAGACGGAAGTCATTCATGTGAATCATAACTCACAGACATCGTCGCGATCGCATCGTATTGGGGTCAAATCGTATGCAGTGTGGCTAGGCCTTTATTAGCTAGTTTGACCGCACGGCTACTGTGCCTCCAAGGGACAAGGGTTGAGTCAGTGTATCTATGTAATGTATATGCGATAGAATGTTGGCTCTGTATCTTTGGCCAACATCTCTGCCATACCAAAGAAAAAAAGGGGGGTGGGGGGTGCGGTGTATATGTTTTTCTCTTTTTCCCCCCCAATTCTCCTTGGTCATATCGCATGTACGTGGGGACATTCTTCACTGCGGCGACAAAAGAAGAACCTTATTGCCCATAAAGATTAGTTTAAAGGCAACATGTGGTTATCATAGAGAATTATAATGATAGAGTACATCTCTCTCTCTCTCTCTCTCTCTCTCTCTCTCTCTCTCTCTCTCTCTCCCCCCCCCTCCCCTCTTTCTCTCTTTCTC
>CM065682.1:46779806-46782306 GCA_017654935.2 Phymorhynchus buccinoides
AAAGGTGGACCCTGACGGATGAGTTTTTGCAAGAAACACGTCGAGGTCACCAGAAAGACAGCCTTTTCAAGGATCGGAACACTCACTTTGCTCTGGTTTCCTAGAAATCAATCAGTCAATAACGGCGATTCCTCCTTGGCGGAGATGCTGGAGAGAGAAGCCATTTTGGGAAGGTGTGGGCGGAGGTCACTCATTGTGGTTGAAGCTTTTTCTTTTTTGTAGTGGAGTAAAAAAGAATATTTGTGCTATTTTCTTTGTTGTGAGCGAAATTCCTTTAGGTAAACTATATAAAAAAAAATTAAAGAAGAAAAAAAAGGCTTGTATTGTCAAAATTCCGTGCAAACGATTTGGTCTAAACTCAGGCGGCCATTAGAAAAGAGAAGGCACTTTTCACTGAAATAATTTGACTTCCAGCACCTCCGCCAAGGAGGAATCGCCGATTTGACGGTTTAATTTCTAGGAAATCAGAGCAAAGTGAGTGTTGCGATCTCTGTGAAGGGTGTTTTCCTGGTCATCTCGACGTGTTTCTTGCAGAAACTCATCCGTCAGGGTGCCCCTTTAACAAGTTTTGAGTTAACATATTAACCCGTCAGGGTGCCCCTTTAACAAGTTTTGGGTTAACATATTAACCTGGGGGGGGGGGGGGGGGCAACAACAATAAAAAGAGAGCTGTGCAATAAACGAGTTTCTACAGTAATGGAAAATCGTGGCATAGCTTAATCTTTCGTGGAAGACTATGGATATCAAATTAGGGGGCATTCGCACTGGCCTTAATGCTGTGCACAAAAACATTGTTGGTCCTGACTACAAAAAACCCATTTGAGTTAAGGTTCAAAAATCAAAAGTGCCCCAGTATGCTTGCTTCTGTAATAAAGCTCCTTTCATATTCATTCAAAATACGGTACATTTACATTCCCGAACCTTCAAACTCCCTTTCCATACCGCTGTGATGCTGTGAGAACATTCCTGGAGATCACTGGCCTGCACGTTTCATTCTTGTCTCTGGACTCCATGGGCGTGTTATCACACAGCCAGTAGCCAACAGCCAGTAGCTTTTACCACTGGTTGACATTATATTAGCCTGTAGTAGGGGCCAACAGCAAAAAGAGAGCTGTGCAATAAACGAGTTTCTACAGTAATGGAAAATCGTGGCATAGCTTAATCTTTCGTGGAAGACTATTGATCTCAAATTAGGGATGGAAGTTCAGTTTAACGTCGCGTATCGGCTTTCGCCATGTACGACGGGCTGAACAAACCAACCAAGGTATAAACAAAAAATTATGTTCCTGAATCACTGTCTTAGCCAAAAGGCCGAGAAGCGATCAGAATGCAAATTAGTAGAGGTGGGGGAAAAACCGGTTTGAACCGAAAAACCGGTGCTAAACTTTCGCGGTTCGAAAAACCGGTTCGAGTTGCTCTGAACCGGGTTTTTTAACTGCAAACTGAAAGTAAGTTTTTCTTAGAATAACGCATTATTTAAAAAAACAAACACCCACTGATTCTCAGTGCAGATTGGGTGTTTGTAAACCAAGAGTATCTGTTTCTCGCTTGTGGTGGTGTATGGCTTTGACTTTGACTGAGTGTTGAGTTGAGTGCATGTGTGTCATAAGTCATAAGTTTCTATATTGTGTGTGTGTGTATGTGTGTGCGCGCGTGTGTGTGAATATTCTGACAAATAAATAATGTGTATGCATAGGTGAAACTAGTGATGCGAGTACTGGTTTAAAAACCGGTTCGATAAAACCGGTTCGAAGAGGGGAAACCGGTTTAAAACCGGTTCGGATTTTTGAACCGGTTGTCAACTCTACAAATTAGGGGGCATTTGCACTGGCTTTAAAGACCCACCACGTCACGTGTCAAAACTCATGGTTTTCACGTGTTTTCCCTCTTATAGCTGGTAAGAAATCTTAACAAATCTTCCAAACATAAGAGGGAATGTGACACGTGACGTGGGGGTGTCTTTAATGCTGTACACAAAAACATTGTTGGCCTTTGGGGACCTTCCCAGACGCCATTTGTTCTCCAATCCCTTTGGCCGAGAGAGTGGGGAATCACCCTGGGCAAGGTAATAATACCAATTAACCCAGCCCTCCGGAATAGTATCTGCCCCCTCCGCTATCTGGCAGTCATTGTAGGAAACGACAGACAGTCGTACCACACAATACAATCACACACCCCAACATAGTAGCGGATCGTGCCTACAGTTAGAAAGGACTGGCGCAGTGAAGACCTCCGCCAAAGAAAACAACTCGGTTTGAATTTGATTAAAACCTGTCGACCAAAATGAGTTCTAAGTAAAATCGAGTATTGAAAACCAGAAGGTACTATCATTCTTCTCGTGGTAAAAACCAGGATATACTATGGGTCTTTTGTATGTAACACGGTTTGAATTCGATTAAAACCTGTCGACCAAAATGAGTTCTAAATAAAATCGAGTGTTGAAATGTACTATCATTCTTCTCGTGGTAAAAGCCAGGATATGCTATGGGTCTTTTGCATT
>CM065682.1:46787306-46799806 GCA_017654935.2 Phymorhynchus buccinoides
TCTTCTTGTCTCCTATAAATGAGCTTCTTTTGATGGAGTTATGGCCTTTAGCCCTTGAAATCAGGTAGTGGTCTATTTCAAGGCATTTTGTCAGCGACGGCAAGCTCACTCTCTCTTTCTGTTTCTGTCTCTCATTGCGCGCGTCAGGGGCAACAATAGATTATGCCTTCGATTTGATCAAAGGAAATAAAAATAAGCCACGAGAGATATCTCCCGTAGGATCACCAGAAGAACTCATAATTATACTCACCCCCCCCCGGCCCCCATGCTACTCAAAGAACAAGGTGGCAAGCTCATAAACGCACTTTCAGTAGCTTACATACAGAGAAACACAGCGTGTGAAACAAAAAGGAGAACATATCCTATTTTGTTACAGAAGTTCCCCCGTGGGGATACCGGGGGTCTTTTGCATAAATAGTTCCCCCACCTTCTGGAAGTTCTGTGCTTGTAGCTTCGACTAATCTTTCACTCTCATTGACTCTGCCTTTTTTCCCTTTGCTTACTGTCATCTACTATCTTTCTGCCTTACCAGTCCATTCTCCTGCCTTTTTTTTAATTTTACACGAAACACTTTCAAAAAGATTTCCTCCAGCCAAAGTCGGACTTGCTGGGCCTAACTATTTCTTAGTTAGGCGCATAACGGCAGCATGACGCATCTGCGCTCATAATTGACAGGAAACTGTCTGAGCGATCGAAGAAGAAGAAGAAGAAGAAGTTAACAGAAGTAGTAGCAGGCCTGTTTTTAAGGTACTGAGTCTGGGTGACAGTCAGAGATCTAAGCACTAGGTTGCTAAGGCTGTACTGCCGCCAGGAACCCAAACGCTAGGGGAAGACGGGGTAAAAAGCGCATGGGCGGGTAAGAAATCATTATCTCATGAAATGAAGCAAATTTCAGTCTCATTTTGCCCATGAGACGAGCGTTAATGTCTAGCATTCGTCTCATGGGCAAATTTGACTGAAATTTTCTTTATTTCATGAGATAATTGGGGTGGGATTCTTACCCGCCCATGCGCTTTTTACCCCGTCTTCCCCTACTGATCCTTGAATGTGAAGAACCAGTCAGCAGCAATGCTTTTGTATGCTCATTATAATATTCTTACAATCGATGATTATTAGTCCCCGAGCCCAAGGTTCGGGGAACTATTGTTTTTGGTCTGGTCCGTCCGGCGTCCGGCTTGCCTCCGTCCGTCCGTCCGGCTATTCGTCCGTTTTTCTCAAAAACTATTCAGTCTATCATCATCAAATTTGGTATACTAGTTTGCCAAGAGGCAAGCTATCCACTGATGTATTTAGTTTTACATTAAGGTCAAGGTCGCGCCAGTTACGGGGTTCAAACCCCGAAACACAAAATCGCTAATATCTCGCGAAGTTTTGCATGTATTTCAATGCAGTTTTTTTCACAACATTTCTTGATGAATGGTCTATAACACAGTTGTCATGAATTTTTATGTGCGCGCGCTCAAATCACGGGTCCGAACCCCAAGGCTATATATAAAAAAACTATTCAGTTACGTGCTGTTTTGATGCGTTTTTATGTAGTTACGTGCTGTTTTGATGCGTTTTTATGTATGTGTACAGCCGACACATTCCGATTTCGGAGTAGCTCGGCGATGCTGCGAGGGGACTTTGCAGCCGCTCGGAGGTGCACTTGTTTTCTCTTTTTTTCTTCCAAATGTCTACCCCACCGAATCGGGGGAAAGTTGTGTTTGTCAAAACCATTAAGATACTGTGAAGACAGACTGCCAACACACCACTGCAAATTCAGTCTGACGAGGAGCTATGCTCGACACTTGTCACCCAGCAATTCACCTCCTAGGATCCTTCTTCGTCCCACCCACGTTAGTGTTTACCAATAGGATCCAGCGGTCACCACCTGGTTTCTTCATTAAAATACTACATGTTCGGGTAAAATGAAATCATCGGGGTCATTTTGTTGGCACATTAGGCATTAGGTATTAGGAACTTTATAGTCACAGAGGCGTCTCTGTGAAATTCGGGTTCCTCCCACCTGGAGAGAGCGTCGCAGCCAGAGGCGCGCCACTCAATTTTTTTTTTTGTGTGCGACTGATGAGGAAGGAAAGGGGGTGGGGGTTGGGGAGTAAATTTTGACCAAATGACAACTTTTTCGTTGCCACTGGGTTTAACGTGTGCTAAGTGCATGGGCACACGGGACCTCGGTTTATCGTCTCATCCGAAACACTCCACGTTCAGACCGTAAGGCCTAGTGCAAAGTGAGAGGGAAAATCCCCTGTACCCAGGTTCGAACTCGGGTTTACTTGACACAAGGCGAACGCGTTACCTCTGTACCACTCTACACCTACGAAGCTTCCTGCCAAATTCCATCGCAATCAATGAAGTAGTTTTATCCGCGAAGATTAGAATACACTTTTGTGAACAGACAGACGGAGAGGCAGGCACACACAGACAGACATAAAAACGCACAGGCTTTTTCCCCAGTCGCAAAGTACTCTTGTTCTTATAACAACTGATAATACCAGAAAAGGGCCATAGTCGGTTACTTTAGATTATTGGCCAATGGTGTTTTGTTCTTTTTTTCTCCTGTAATTATATCAGACCTGCAAGCCAGTAGTGCATAATAAAGTTCACTGTGAAGTTGATAGCAAAAGGAGTCAAAAACATTTTTTGTGAGATATGCCAAGTTTTAGTTCTACAAGAATGGTTAGTAGATCTATACTTTATAATATCTCTCTGTCTTCGTCTGCCTGTCTGTCTGTCTGTCTACTCTCTCTCTCTCTCTCTCTCTCTCTCTCTCTCTCTCTCTCTCTCTCTCTCTCTCTCTCTCTCTCTCTCTCTCTCTCTCTCTCTCTCTCTCTCTCTCTCCCTCACTCTCTCCCACCCATTCTGTCTTTCTTACTCAGTGCGTGTGTGTGAGAGCGAGCGTGTGCACGCGCGCGGGTGTGTGTATGCGTGAGTATGTGTTTCGCGAGCATTCCAATGAAATTTGTGACAGCACATAAGACAAGGGAATGTTTTCACAAATTGAATGTCTGCTTTCACAAGATGTTACTAAATTTCCTAATGGCCAAAATACGCGTTGCTATTTTTCGCTCTTTCCCCATGGCAACACAGTAATACGCTATTAATAATATGACTTGCATATCACTGTGTTGCCATGGGGAAAGAGCGAAAACTAGCAACATGTGTCTTGACCACAATAAAAACACGGAAAATAGAATTCAAATACTTTTGCAAGTTTTGATTTTAAAGACATTTGAAGTTTGACTCTCAAAACACGTCAATTGCAGAAATGGGTAAGGGTTGTCACTGTCACTGCTAGCAGTTTCAATACACACATTAAACAAATATATTTATATAATTATGATTTATCCTCGGACTATCACTCCCTAACCCTAAATAAAAATCTTCATCACAATCCGTTCATGACAAAATATGTCAACGTTTATCACAGACAAACCAGCAGCAACATGAACTAAAACATGTCCTATTTGATAGCGGAGATGTAATAAAATAGGACTTCACGGCATAGTTCCGTCTTCTCAAGGACAAGTCAGGTAATTAGACTAAGTCTGTTAAATAATAGGACCACCGAAGCGTGACGATGTCCAAACTCTGACCAACACGCTGGCTTGACCACTCGCTGACTGGACATAAAGGAAAAGAACAAAAGAAGCAAGATAAGAAAGAAAGAAACGAAAAAGGCACACAACAAAAGAAAATATTGTAGTATGAGGCTTGTAGAACAGTCAACCCTGACACGCTTATTTACAAGAAGAATAAGAAGGGAAGAAAGCAGGGAAGGGTGAGGGGGAAGGGTAACGGGACAGAGGAAGCGAAAAGGAGGGGAGATAGTCTAGGACAGGTGGTACTTTATTCATACAATACATCTGTATTGCTAAAAAAAAATCGGGACTTTCCTGGTGTTGCACTGCCTTCGGGCATTGCCTCCAGGATTTTTCCCACGATCTTTATCTCTATAAATGTCCCATATATGTCTGTTCCAGACCGGAGGACGTTAAATGAATTTTCATTCATAGGACAGGTGGTGGTGGTGGTGGTGGTGGTGGTGGTGGGGGGGGTGCTATGAGACTGGGGTTGGGGTTGGATTGGTAATACCAAACTACGAGATTTCTAGTCTGACACGGAGGTCTCTACTGGCTTCTGAAGCCAGGGAAATGCTGCAGCGCAGTACACGTGGTCTCTTTCCAAGGAAAAGGAAAGGAAAGGAAAGGGGCAATACATAACAATTGGGGTCTTTAGTCCCCGTGCCCCTTGACTTCCTTTCTCCGCTGTGTTTACACGAATGTCAACATTGTCGCAGGAAAAGCCCCCCGTTGCCTTGATGGATTCTGATGTAGACACACAAGAGAAACATACCGAGAGACATGCATGCGCGCACGTGCAGGTATTCACGAATGTGCATGCGCGAGCGCGCCCGTGCGGGCATATATAGACATGCACTTATGCGTGGATCTTCTAGTCAGACTCCACCAAAGTTGATTACGATACCAATCACCTAGCAATGCGTGGATCAGAGCCAAAGTGAGACAAACAAACCATCATTCTCAAAAAAGAATGTGCCAAGTTGTGTGGGTGAAGGGTCATAAAGGTAAACTTGGCACATTCTTTTTTTTTGAGAATGATGCTTTGTTTGTCTCACTTTGGCTCTGATCCAAGCATTGCTAGATGATTGGTATCGTAATCAACTTTGGTGGAGGGGAGTAAATTAGAAAGAGAGTTTTCCCCATTTGTTCAATTTCGTTAGACACAAAACAGGTATGCGAAAACGCTTGATTTTAATACGATATGCAATGACTTCATTCAAGCCTTCTTTAGTTTTGGTTGTGTAAAATTCAATGGTAAATATGAATAGTAGATACACTGGTTTTGCTGTGCTACCTTTCTATGATTGACATTAATCTTGATAAGCAGTGAACAGCGTCGGTTGCACGTCGTGTCGCATTCAGAACGCCTTTTTTGATGTGAAGTGTAAACATCCGTGAATATCTAGTGAATATAATAGTGCGCCAGTGTCAAAAACAAACAAACACACACAAACAAGCATTCAAGAAAACAAAAATAATATAAGACAAACAAGCAAAACAAACAAAATATAAACATGCCAAAAATGTATAGTTCTTTTTTCTTTTCTTTTTGGACTCTTTCAAAATATTCAAATGCGATGAAATATTTTACGAGCGTCGTTTAGTTATTACTAGCGCAACGCCGAGTACCAGTAACGCCTAGTAACGGTAACGCCTAGTAACGGTAACGCCTAGTAACGGTAATGCCAAGTATTGGTAACGCTGAGTACAGCAAATTTGAAGCGATTTGGTAAAGAAACGGTGGAGTTATAAGGCCCCGTTTCGCGTTGGCGCTGCTCTGAGAGTGATGCGCTCTCCCTAGTAACGGTAACGCCTAGTAACGGTAACGCCAAGTACTGGTAACGCTGAGTACAGCAAATTTGAAGCGATTTCGTTAAGAAACGGCAGAGTTATAAAGCCCCGTTTCCCGTTGGCGCTGCTCTGAGAGTGACGCGCTCTCCCGATTTTCTTCAAATTTGCTTCCAGGCTTTGCCCCGGTGACAGCAAGCCTGACAGCAAATTTGACGCGATTCGGTTGAAAACCGGCAGAGTTATAAGGCCCGTTTTGCATCATGCTGCTGTTATTCGAAGGCAATCGGCCCAGAAATACCGGAGATACGGGCGCCGAAAGGCCGTCAGATGCGCGTTTCGCACATTTGCAAAACCGCCCAAATGACACGGCCGCCTCGGTTGCCGTTGCCATCGCCCCGTTAGGGCTCACAACAAATTTGAAGCGATTCGGTCGAAAAACGGCGGAGTTATAAGGCCCGTTTCGTGTTTCAGACACACAGACACACACACACACACACACACACACACACACACGGGCTTTTTAATATATGAATGATTATATCTAATGTGGCGGTACCATAGCCGATGAGGTTTAACCGAGGCGTGGTTACCGCTACACCTATCTATATTGTTAAAAACTCGGGACTTTACTGGTGTTGCTCTGCCTCGGGCATTGCAGCCAGTATTGTTCCCACCATCTTTGTATTTACAAATGTCCCATATGTGTCTATGACCGAGAGGACGTCAAACATCATTTTCATCATTTACGAGCGTCACCCACACCAATCATACATAGGCCATGTATTCGCTACGTGCTACAGGATTTAAAATATATACTGTATCATTAAAAAATCGGGACTTTCCTGGAGTTGCACTGCCTCCGGGCATTGCCTCCAGGATCGTTCCCACCATCTTTATATCTACTAATGTCCCACGTGTGTCTGTTTCAGACCGGAGGACGTTGAACGGATTTTCAGCGCTACGTGCTACACGGTAGCATGGTCGTGGCGAGAACGTACTGTAGTCGGGCATAACGTAGTAATGGCGTTGTGGGCTTTAAAGATCCCCCACGTCACGTGTCACATTCCCTCTTATGCTTGGAAGATTTCTTAAAGACCCACCAGATCACGTGTCAAAATCACGGGTTCCACGTGTTTTCCCTCTAATAGCCGGTAAGAAATCTTGTTTTGACCAGGTTTGACTCCCATACAAATGCCCCAAAAATTCAAAACGAAACATCACTTTAAAGAGCAGCCTCAATTTGAAGTTGGGGGCATTTGTATGTGGAGACTTAATCGTGGTGGGGCAGTGTGTTTTTAAGATTTCTTACCAGCTATAAGATGGAAAACACGTGAAAAACATGATTTTGACACGTGACGTGGCGGGTCTTTAATTAAGCGTGGAGAGCTTGGTAGGATACGTTCTCGCCACGCAAACTTTGAACATGCTCAAAATACACATAGCGAGGACATGATGGCTTGGAGTCAAAACGGACTATCTTTAGATAGTCCATGACATATTATTGAACTTATTACGAAAACTAATAACTTGTATGACAAAAAAGACTTGAAATATAAAAACACACGTAGCGAGAACATGATGGGAAAGGAAGCTTGGCGGGATCGTAGCGAGAACAGGGACAACGTATTAGCATCGTGGTGCGTGCGTGGACAGCCGAAAATAGTGGCAGAGTACCGAGAACGTACGTAGTGGTGGCGTAGTGCCTGCGCCACAAAGCGTGGCTCATTCTACAATGTTTCAGCATGGATTTTTTTTTTAAAGATACACAGACGCGCCACGATTAAGTCCCTTGTTTTTTTCTGGGTAGCTGTGGCCCATATAGAAATGCCCCCACATGGCCCCACATGGCCCCACATGGCCGAAAGGCCGAAGAGGGCGTAAAGCCTTATTTCGTCGTCGCCCCCATGTTCAAATTGAGGCTGCTCTTTAAAATGATGTATCGCTTTTAATTCGGGGGCATTTGTATGATAGTCAGACCTGGTCAAAACAAAATTTCTTTCCAGCTATAAGAGGGAAAACACGTGAAACCCGTGATTTTGACACGTGATCTGGTGGGTCTTTAATGTAGTGTCCATGGTTTCAGCTATTGGTCTCCACTCCTCAGATCGTAGTGAGGTCGTGGTTGCAGCCCCCATGATCTCTAGAAATTAAGCGCGCAGTGAGGATGCAGTGGGGTCTTCGTCATGTGTAATGGGGGCATTAGATACACTAAACAAAAAAGTGAGGAAACAATTAGCTGTTCCTGCTCCTGATATCAATGGGAATGCATATATAATTTTTTTAAGATACAAAAATCAAAGTCGATAATTTCCTTTCCTATAAGTTGTGGGACCATCTACAGGGTGACTGAAAACAACGCAACCCACACAATCGCTTTAGAATATCTGTATTGCCCAAAATTCGGGACTTCACTGGTGTTGCACTGCCTCCGAGCATTGCCTCCAGGATCGTTCCCACCATCTTTATATCTACTAATGTCCCATGTGTGTCTGTTCCAGACCGGAGGACGTTAAACAGATTTTCACATAATCGCAAACAAAACTTTCAACAAGGACGTCATCGTTGATTTTTGAAGTTTGTAAAGAAGATTCAGAACATGAAAAGGATACATTACTCTTGGGGGTTTTCAAGATGGCTTGAAGCGCTCCAGGAAATAACAGCAATGCATTTCCAGAAAAGTTTATTTAACATTAATTTTTGTGTGCAATTATGATGTCTTCATTATCCGGATAAAATTCTCATTCATACGTATGTGGGTTATGGCAGACCCTTGAATTTAAATGTTAAGGGCAAAATAAAACACACTGATCTTCAGGAAACAGTTTTGCAGACACTTTAAATTTTCAGCGAACGTTTTGTACTACGATTGAGGGTTTTCTCAAAATGAGCTGGCGTTGCTATAGAAACATATTGCTTCTTGTGTTTTTCAAAGCATATCATAAAAGAAATAATTGTACCAGTCTCTCGTGTATTGAATCTTTACAAACCTGAAAACAATCAAAATGGTAGCTTGTTTATATATTTAAAAAAATGTTTAGGAACCAATTTGAGGGTCGCAATTTTTTTAGTCAACCAATACATTTTAAAAAAATTAACAACACCTCAGTAACAGCAAAAACAAAGAATACATGAAAAAGAAATAACAAAATTGACAGTGCGACCCCGTGAGATCTGCAGTTCTTCAAATTACTCACTGATATTCAATTCTGCAGACCATAAAGGCCGAAAGCCACACATGCAATTTCGGTCGTACGATTATCCAAATGTGACGACATCTGTGGGACATGATTCTGGTGAAATGCTACTGTCTAGATACATCTGATGAAATCCTGCTCGTTTCGTTCACTGCATTACATGTAGACACCAATACAGGAATCTGATGAAATGTCTGATACAGAAATACAGATATTTCATGGGATTCGTGTATGGGGATCTACAAATATAGTGAACGAAACGTGTAGGGTTTCTTCAGGTTTGCTTAGACAGTGGTATTTCATCAGAATCATGCCTAATAAATGTCACAGTTGGATACCTGTATGACTATAGTTGGATGTGTGAATCTAGGCCTTAAAGGTCATTTCGGGACAATGGCTTTCCATGCTCAGTCTTCCCACACTTTGAGCAAAATATAAGAGAGAGAGAGAGAGAGAGAGAGAGAGAGAGAGAGAGAGAGAGAGAGAGAGAGAGAGAGAGAGAGAGAGAGAGAGAGAGAGAGACTGACTTCAGTTGCTTCAGTTATGTCATGGTTGTTGTTCATGTTGATTTGGAAAATAAAACATTTAAACCAGAGAGAGAGAGAGAGAGAGAGAGAGAGAGAGAGAGAGAGAGAGAGAGAGAGAGAGAGAGAGAGAGAGAGAGAGAGAGAGAGAGAGAGAGAGAGAGAGAGAGAGAGAGAGAGAGGAGTCGAATGTCGAAGTCGAAGTCGAATGGTTTATTCATTCAAAGGCCAAGGCCCCATATGAATAAGGGGCAATAATTAACAATATTAATACATCAGTGGATTATAGCACTTGAGAACGACAACAAATCGCTTTGGAACACAAGCATATACTAGCAAACAATTACAAACTAGGACATAATTGAGAGAGAGAGAGAGAGAGAGAGAGAGAGAGAGAGAGAGAGAGAGAGAGAGAGAGAGAGAGAGAGAGAGAGAGAGAGAGAGAGAGAGAGAGAGACTTCAGTTGCTTCAGTTATGTAATAGTTGTTGTTCATGTTGATTTGGAAAATAAAACATTTAAACCAGAGAGAGAGAGAGAGAGAGAGAGAGAGAGAGAGAGAGAGAGAGAGAGAGAGAGAGAGAGAGAGAGAGAGACTTCAGAGAGAGAGAGAGAGAGAGACTTCAGTTGCTTCAGTTATGTAATAGTTGTTGTTCATGTTGATTAGGAAAATAAAACATTTAAACCAGAGACAGAGAGAGAGAGAGAGAGAGAGAGAGAGAGAGAGAGAGAGAGAGAGAGAGAGAGAGAGAGAGAGAGAGAGAGAGAGAGAGAGAGAGAGAGAGAGAGAGAGAGAGACTTCAGTTGCTTCAGTTATGTCATAGTTGTTGTTCATGTCGATTTGGAAAATAAAACATTTAAACCAGAGAGAGAGAGAGAGAGAGAGAGAGAGAGAGAGAGAGAGAGAGAGAGAGAGAGAGAGAGAGAGAGAGAGAGAGAGAGAGAGAGAGAGAGAGAGAGAGTCGAATTCTTCCAGTCTCACCTCCACTCCTGCTATTTTCATTTTCCACCACTACACAGAGATGTGTAGGTGCCTGTCATCACAGTGGGTGTGTCCTCATAATTGATAGTTTACAAAAATGATGATAAACAAAATCACAAAAAAAGCAAAATTCAAAAGCCAGCCAACAACAATCCTTATTACGTCATCAGAAAAGGGATTTTTTGTTTTGGCAATCATTTAGGATTTGAACATAAGAAATAATTTTTGTCAGGGCGGAGGAGGGAATTAGGAAGCAAACGAAAAGGCCTCGAAGAAAGTACCCGGGTAGAATGTCTTGGCTCTGCTTATTCCTCGTGCACCCACACACAACTTTCTGCTAACACAAGGGCTGACAAGCGGTGAGAACTGCACATAGCTTAACGAAATTGAGCAAAGGAGGAGAACTCATTTCTAATTAACTCCCCTTCCACCAAAGTTGATTACGATACCAATCATCTAGCAATACATGGATCAGAGCCAAAGGGAGGCAAACAAAGCATCACATTCTCACACTTAAAACCCGGTGTAGTACGCTGAATTACATACCTCTCTGTAAGAATATCCTACCCGGGTATAAATAATAGATCAGCTTCACTTATCAGCTCAAATTCCGTGAATAAAAACTGGTGGAATTGATGAGTAGACCATTGGGGTAAAACGCGCTATATGAATCCCAAATTATAAACTCTTGTGCATAGTTTTACGCCTGAATATATGAAATATAACTTAAACGACAAACATGTTTATTTAAAAGTAAACTCCGTGTTGTTTTTGCATCAATATTTATATAAATAAAATACTTGGCGTATGCCATACGTCGCGTATACTGTCAATGTAAGAAATATCTCCATGTCACATTCAGACTTTCGAGTGAAGGCGCCACGGTTTCTCTTGTATTACTTTTTATTTGTTTGTTTGTTTATTCTGATAATTACATATTGCCTTGTGTCGTTTTTCTTTTCTTCTCTTTTTCTTCTTAGTGACGTGCTCTGAAGATGAAAATGATGTTTTACGTCCTCTCGGTCATAGACACATATGGGACATTTGTAAATACAAACGATGGTGGGAACAATACTGGCTGCAATGCCCGGAGGCAGTGCAACACCAGTAAAGTCCCGAGTTTTTAACAATATAGATAGGTGTAGCGGTAACCACGCCTCGGTTAAACCTCATCGGCTATGGTACCGCCACATTGTATTAAATATAACACTAGGAACGCAATACGTGCTCTGAACAGAATTCTGTTTATTTTTGTACTCCCAAAACTTTAAGAACATTATTACCTGGCAACTGAAACGAGGGTCTGCGCGTTTGTCTGAGTGTTTATGTGTAAGCAGTGTAAGCAAATGCGTTCCAATCACCACCACAGCCAAAACTAAAGAACTGATCATAATGAAAATGAGCAGAGTTGTCCCTGATGTTCTGGCAATGAGGCCTCTTATTGCATTAATTTTCAACCAAATAGGTATTAGGTATTAGGTATTAGGTATTAGGTACTTTATGGTCACAGAGGCGTCTCTGTGAAATTCGGGTTGCTCCCACCTGGAGAGCGCGTCGCAGCCAGAGGCGCGCCACCCAATTTTTTTATTATTTTTTTTGCATGCGATTTTTGTCATTGATGAGGGAGGGGGGGGGGGGGGTAAATTTTGACCAAATGACAACTTTTTCGTTGCCACTGGGTTTACGTATGCTAAGTGCATGGGCACACGGGACCTCGGTTTATCGTCTCATCCGAAAGACTCCACGTTCAGACCGTTAAGGCCTAGTGTAGAATGAGAGGAAAAAATCCCCTGTACCCAGGTTCGAACTCGGGTTTACTTGACACGAAGCGAACGCGATACCACTGTGCCACTCTACACCACCGCTAATAGTCGACAATTAGCTGCTGAAACGTTTGTTATTTGATACACAACCGAAGTTCAAGAGTCCTTGATGTCTCAGAGCTTTGGTGACTGTTCACAGGCTTTGCAGTTGGCGCGTGTCCATGTCCTCGTGACCTTCAGTCAGCCCGTTGATTGGCTGGCTATTTTTGTCAATCGAAACTCCCTGCTGCCTCAGAAGCAGCGGAACAGCCCATGGCTGGATATCAGATGTCGCTATTTTCTTTCTTTTTTTCAAGAGGGGCTTAGCCGCCATCTTGGAATAAAGATGGCGCAGCATGTAACGACTTCACTAATTAGATTTATCCCAAGATGACGGCTATGACGACAGCTGAAAGCAAGCCATTGGCGCGTGCAGCTCTGGCGTACCGTCTCCTTGTTCTCAAACTAAAGCACTTCATTACAGTTGTTAACGGTTCTTTCAGATAAATGCTATTAATCATGTATTTTTCCCATTTTGTTTTTAATTTAGTAATACATTACATTATTTGTAATATTATGGTATGGGTTATCTTTGAAATGATTTTGGACATCACTTTTGGGTTGA
>CM065682.1:46804806-46812306 GCA_017654935.2 Phymorhynchus buccinoides
GTTGTGGAATGTAGAGGAGATGAAAAGTGGGGGAACAAGGAAAATGGGGGGGGGGGGGGGGGGGAGGGGGACGGAGGAGGGAGGGGGGATGCAAAAGAAAAACTAACCGTGAACTTGCAGTAAGCCTCAAGGACGTATCAAAGACTGGACAGGTTAAAAAAAAAAGAAGCTGCAAATACGGTAAGACAGGTGGTGTGGTCAGCGCGTCTCTGGACCCTATTAGCACCTCCGGGTGTTTCTTTCTCAGGAGGGGTATACCAATAGTCGTGGAGAAGTAATGGTCAACCTATGGCGATATTTTTCACGCCAGAGGGCAGTCAATGCACTAGGGGCTTATCACGCGATTTTCTTACTTGGGCGTAGTGAGAGAGAGAGAGAGAGTGATGGTAGGACCACTCACTGTCTCTCTCTCTTTCTTTATCCCCAACTAATAATATAGAGAGGATTAGCCCCACACGAGCGTCATGCCCTCTGGCGTGAGAAAAATCGCACTAAGTCTCTCATTAGACTAGTAGCGGCAGTAGCAGTTATAGAAATGGTAGTGAAAGGATAATTGGTGTGGTTAAAGCATTATAAGGGCTTAAGTTTGTAACTAAAGTAATTGCGCCACGCCCATTAAGGGGCCGACTCACGCGTGCAACTACAAACGTACGGCTATCCAACTGTAACATTTGTGAGGCAGGATTCTCATGAAATATTTCTGTCCAGCATGAATCTGATGAAATGCTTGTAGTTTCGTCCACCAATATTTGTAGTCCCCCGTACATGAATCGGACGGAATATCTCCATTTCTTTGACAGACATGTTATCATATTCGTGTATTATTGCTCTCTCTCTCTCTCTCTCTCTCTCTCTCTCTCTCTCTCTCTCTCTCTCTCTCTCTCTCTCTCTCTCTCTCTCTCTCTCTCTCTCTCTCTCTCTCTCTCTCTCTCTCTCTCTCTTTGAAGTTTCAAGTTTGAACTCTCTCTCTCTCTCTCTCTCTCTCTCTCTCTCTCTCTCTCTCTCTCTCTCTCTCTCTCTCTCTCTCTCTCTCTCTCTCTCTCTCTCTCTCTCTCTCTCCTCTCTTTGAAGTTTGAAGTTTGAACTCTCTCTCTCTCTCTCTCTCTCTCTCTCTCTCTCTCTCTCTCTCTCTCTCTCTCTCTCTCTCTCTGCCCCCCCCCCCCCCCCCCCTCTCTCTCTCTCCTTCGTTTTCACAACTGAAGTGTTGTGCAAATAGCACAGAATAACATTAGGCCTATCTCCTACCCCCCACCCCGTCCTTTTCTCCTTGAAACTTTAAAGAACATAGCAATGACCCGACGGTACAAGGTAGAGTGAAAGCTTGTAGAATGGTGTGTGTTTTTCTCACTGGGTTAGCTTGCCATCCAGTTGAAAGGTTAAGAAGTGAAAGTAAGGCAACGGAAAGACAAGGAGAGTGGGGGAGGGATGGGGGAAGAAGAAACAACGGCTAATGTTAAGATCAGCTCCCTCCGCTGTTCCAGGGTGAAGGCTTAGGGTTAGGGCCAATCAGGTTAGGCTCCCTCCAATTTACCTTTTCCGTGAAGCTGATTGGCCAACTTCACCATGGAACAGCGGAGGGAGCTGATTGGCCAACTTCACCATGGAACAGCGGAGGGAGCTGATTGGCCAACTTCACCATGGAACAGCGGAGGGAGCTGATCTTAACATTTGCCCAAAAAAACCATATAACCTTGCAGAAACACCTCAGCAAGGACAGTGGGCAGTGTCAACAAGGAAAAGAAAGAGAACACCGTAAGCAGAAGGAGTTTTTGGGTGGTTCGAGTGTTCACAGCTGTATTACGACGCGGTGCCAGGGGCTGAGATTGACTGGGTCACGTGCTAGTATTGTTTTTAATAGAAAGTTGGTCAGCGAACAAGTCCTTTGCAAACAGGACGCATTTTGTGGGGGTGGAGATGAGGGGCAGAAGGTGAAGAGAGAAACAATGTTGGCCATGCTGACCTATACAAGGATTATACAACACAAAGGGAATCCTGCGTAAGTTGGGGTTAAGTCCAAGCGATAGCTACAGTTTGAAAGAAAAGTTCAAAGTCCAGAAATCATCTACATGCTGCCACAAAGACCTGAGAGGGCGTTGACAAGCTGGGCATATGTTGCAATGATCGAATGAGTTACTAAAGATAATACACGAACCCATCACGATTAAGTCCCCTGTTTTTTTCTAGGTAGCTGTGACCCGCATACAAATGTCCCCAACTTCAAATTGAGGCTGCTCTTTAAAACGATGATTCGTTTTCAATTTGGGGGCATTTTTATTGGAGTAAAACCTGGTCAAAGCAACATTTCTTACCAGCTATAAGAGGGAAAACACGTGAAGCCCGTGATATTGACACGTGATCTGGTGGATCTTTAAAGACACACTGACGCACCACGATTAAGTGCCTTGGTTTTTTTCTGGGTAGCTGTGACCCACATACAAGTGTCCCCAACTTCAAATTGAGGCTGCTCTTTAAAATGATGTTTCGGTTTGAATTTGGGGGCATTTATATGGGAGTCAGACTTAGTCGAAACACGATTTCTTTCCAGCTATAAGAGGGAAAACACGTGAAGCCCGTGTTTTGACACGTGATCTGGTGTGTCTCTAAAGCCAATGTTGCAAATGTTTCCCCTCTTTGCGTCACAGAAGACTCGGAGGTTTGTTTTTTATTCTATAAAGTAATGATACAATATAAACCTCCGTTAGGCAAACAGCTTGGGAGGATGTGCGCACCCCACCCCACAAACCCCTGTTTTCCCATCGGTATGACCACAGCTGCACCCTCACTCCCACCATAACCCCTGTTTTCCCATCAGTATGACCACAGCTGCACCCTCACTCCCACCATAACCCCTGTTTTCCCATCAGTATGACCACATCTGCACCCTCACTCCCACCATAACCCCTGTTTTCCCATCAGTATGACCACATCTGCACCCTCACTCCCACCATAACCCCTGTTTTCCCATCAGTATGACCACATCTGCACCCTCACTCCCACCATAACCCCTGTTTTCCCATCAGTATGACCACAGCTGCACCCTCACTCCCACCATAACCCCTGTTTTCCCATCAGTATGACCACAGCTGCACCCTCACTCCCACCATAACCCCTGTTTTCCCATCGGTATGACCACAGCTGCACCCTCACTCCCACCATAACCCCTGTTTTCCCATCAGTATGACCACAGCTGCACCCTCACTCCCACCATAACCCCTGTTTTCCCATCGGTATGACCACAGCTGCACCCTCACTCCCACCATAACCCCTGTTTTCCCATCAGTATGACCACATCTGCACCCTCACTCCCACCATAACCCCTGTTTTCCCATCGGTATGACCACAGCTGCACCCTCACTCCCACCATAACCCCTGTTTTCCCATCAGTATGACCACATCTGCACCCTCACTCCCACCATAACCCCTGTTTTCCCATCGGTATGACCACATCTGCACCCTCACTCCCACCATAACCCCTGTTTTCCCATCGGTATGACCACAGCTGCACCCTCACTCCCACCATAACCCCTGTTTTCCCATCAGTATGACCACATCTGCACCCTCACTCCCACCATAACCCCTGTTTTCCCATCAGTATGACCACATCTGCACCCTCACTCCCACCATAACCCCTGTTTTCCCATCAGTATGACCACATCTGCACCCTCACTCCCACCATAACCCCTGTTTTCCCATCGGTATGACCACAGCTGCACCCTCACTCCCACCATAACCCCTGTTTTCCCATCGGTATGACCACAGCTGCACCCTCACTCCCACCATAACCCCTGTTTTCCCATCAGTATGACCACAGCTGCACCCTCACTCCCACCATAACCCCTGTTTTCCCATCGGTATGACCACAGCTGCACCCTCACTCCCACCATAACCCCTGTTTTCCCATCAGTATGACCACATCTGCACCCTCACTCCCACCATAACCCCTGTTTTCCCATCGGTATGACCACATCTGCACCCTCACTCCCACCATAACCCCTGTTTTCCCATCAGTATGACCACAGCTGCACCCTCACTCCCACCATAACCCCTGTTTTCCCATCAGTATGACCACATCTGCACCCTCACTCCCACCATAACCCCTGTTTTCCCATCAGTATGACCACATCTGCACCCTCACTCCCACCATAACCCCTGTTTTCCCATCGGTATGACCACAGCTGCACCCTCACTCCCACCATAACCCCTGTTTTCCCATCAGTATGACCACAGCTGCACCCTCACTCCCACCATAACCCCTGTTTTCCCATCAGTATGACCACAGCTGCACCCTCACTCCCACCATAACCCCTGTTTTCCCATCGGTATGACCACAGCTGCACCCTCACTCCCACCATAACCCCTGTTTTCCCATCAGTATGACCACAGCTGCACCCTCACTCCCACCATAACCCCTGTTTTCCCATCGGTATGACCACAGCTGCACCCTCACTCCCACCATAACCCCTGTTTTCCCATCAGTATGACCACATCTGCACCCTCACTCCCACCATAACCCCTGTTTTCCCATCAGTATGACCACATCTGCACCCTCACTCCCACCATAACCCCTGTTTTCCCATCGGTATGACCACATCTGCACCCTCACTCCCACCATAACCCCTGTTTTCCCATCAGTATGACCACATCTGCACCCTCACTCCCACCATAACCCCTGTTTTCCCATCAGTATGACCACAGCTGCACCCTCACTCCCACCATAACCCCTGTTTTCCCATCGGTATGACCACAGCTGCACCCTCACTCCCACCATAACCCCTGTTTTCCCATCAGTATGACCACAGCTGCACCCTCACTCCCACCATAACCCCTGCCCCCTAGTGTCCTTCCTAGACCTTCCCACGCAAAGTCAATAGAAGTTTATTAACAGCAACATCCTGCATTAGAAACGTCCAAATGCACAAACCATTCCATATGGCTGGGAAACGCTTTCCGTCGCCTTTAAAGGATACACTATGGACTAGACTGTCTTCAAAAAGGGAAAAAATTGGTCTCCTAAGAATAAAAACAAAATATCGAGCGTGGCAATAAAGTAACCAATGTCGGATCTCAAGAATAAAGAAAAGAAAAATCGAGATTTTCATTGGCTTTAAAAATGGCAAGAAACTTAAGCAAAAAGTGGACTCCTGGGAATCAAGATAAAACAATATCGAGCTTTGCGTTGACTTTCAAAATTGACAACAAGGCAAAACTGGGTTCCTAAGAAAACAGAAACAGAGATGTATTATATCGGGATTTCCCCCGTGGGGATACCGGGTGTTTTTTGTACAAATAGTTCCCCCACCTTCTGGAAGTTCTGTGCTTGTAACTTCCTCTAATTCTGTCATTCTCTTTTACTCTGCCTTTTCCTTTTGCTTACTGTTATCTGCTATCTTTCTATCTCACTGGTCCATTCTCCTGCCTTTTTTTCTACAAATTCTTACAAAGATTTCTTCAGCCGAAGTCGGACATGCTGGGCCTTACTATTTCTTAGTTAGGTGCATAACGACAGCATGACGCATCTACGCTCATATGACAGGAAACTGTCTGAGCGAACAAAGAAGAAGAAGAAGATATCGGGATTTTCGTTGTGGAGCGGGGTTGGTGTCAGGGAGACCTCATACATGAGGACAACTGCAAGCGAATGAGGACAATGAGTAATTTCTGGTGGGACAACGGGTGATAACTCTGCTGGCTTATTTGATTTCCCTTGATCAAATAGAAGGCATAATCTATGTTTCTCGCTTGTTTGTGCGACTAAGTGAAACACAGAAAGAAAGAGAGAGAGAGAGAGAGAGGAGAGAGAGAGAGAGAGAGAGAGAGAGAGAGAGAGAGAGAGAGAGAGAGAGAGAGAGAGAGAGAGAGAGAGAGAGAGAGAGAGAGAGAGAGAGAGAGAGAGAGAGTTTGCCGTCGCTAAGAAACTGCCTTCAAATGGAACACCTCCTGGTGTCAAAGGTTAAGGACCATAATTCCACATAAACAGCTCATTTGACTAAGGAAGTCAACCCGCACCTACTTGCCTATGAGAGACAGTATGGACTGGAAAGAATGCGGCCAGATGCAGTGGCTTGATACTGGTAACAATGAAGCCTCTGTGGAGGCCAACTACAAGCAGTGCATAGGCCAGGCCCATCAGCCACAAATAGGCCAAGATGTCAGAAACAAGAAACCTTCGTTAATGACAGATGGAGCGAATCGGGCAATCTTGTACTTTAGTCTCCCCACCCCCAGCCCCCAACCTCTCTCGTATTTACGACCCTCAATCTCAAAGTCTGCTTCTTTCAGTTTTATGAAAAAATAATCCCAAGCTGATCCCAACTCTATCCCTTTAAAAAAAAGAAGCCAGAATGTTGCTCGTCAGTGAACATGTTCAACGAAAAAATGTGCACTTTCTTCTCCATCATACCCATTTCCTCAGCTAAGTTTCTGGCTGGCATGAGGACGCTGGTTGGCTGGCTGGTTGGCTGGCTGGCTGGCATGAAGACGCGCTTCAGCCCATAATTTATCTTGTTATGTTGAGACAATAAAGTAATTTTGACATTGACTTTGACTTGAACACTCTGGGTGTTCCTCACGTGACAGTAAATTGTCACCATTCTTCAGGGACAAGTACCCCCCCCCCCCCTCTCTCTCTCTCTCTCTCTCTCTCTCTCTCTCTCTCTCTCTCTNTATTGTAACAGACACACACGATGACTGGTGTAACCGTCACATTATAAGATCCCACCCCAACAGGAAAAAATACACTCTTAAAGTAAAATGCTTCCAAGTATAGGAACATTTCAAATGTTCTTGATTTTTGCATGATATAATATCAGCAATGTGTTTCTGTAAAATCAGAAGTATTAGTTTGTTGCAAGTACATTATTAAGCAAATAAATTCTGTACCAACCAAGTCTACTATTATGCACCGAATTAAATATTCCGTCAATGTTATAATCTAATGGCTGTTACGCACCTACAATCTTACGTGATTACAAGTAATACTTTCTTGTGAATTGTATAATAAATTAGTTGTATGCTAACTAGTGTTTGCTATGCAACAGAAAATAATGTTATGTATCATAAAATAACATTTCATTGGCACTTTAATAAAGTTGTCCATTCTCACTCAAAATCATATTTTGTCTTTGACTTGTGACGAAAAAGGTTTTGCGTGGATGAAGAAGACACAAAACTAGACGCGACCGTGGTTGACTGCTACCATAAAATAGTATTCTAGTATGGTAGTATTCTAGTATGGTAGTATTCTAGTATAGCAACACCCTATTTCTTCACCGGAATATTATTGCAGGAGTGCACGAATGAACGAATCAAACGGAACCAAAACCAATCTTCTGTGTTTTATGGTCTCTTATAGAAAGCCAACGGATTGGAAATGTCGTGAGACAAGGGGGACACCAAATAACAGATGTGTACGTTATCTGAGAGGTTGTATTCGTTGTTGTGTTCAATGTTGTATGAAAGGAATATGAACAAACTTGGAACATTTTTCCCACATGAGTTTTC
>CM065682.1:46822306-46839806 GCA_017654935.2 Phymorhynchus buccinoides
TGACCTGGCTAAAGGGGCCGTCACACCACTTGTGCGATTTCTATCGAACCGCGATCCAACTGTGACGACGTCTGTGAAACATGATTCACGTGATATACTTCCGCCTTAAAATAATTGTACTATTTTCGTTCACTATAGGGTAAGACGGGGTAAAACGCCCATGGGCAGGTAAGAAGCCCATGCCAATTATCTCATGAAATAAAGAAAATTTCAGTCACATTTTGCCCACGAGACCAGTGTTAATGTTTAGCATTCGTCTCATGGGCAAATTTGACTGAAATTGTCTTTATTTCATGAGATAATTGGCATGGGCTTCTTACCCGCCCATGGGCTTTTTACCCCGTCTTCCCCATCTCATGTAGCACCCCAATGCACGAATCTCATCAAATGTCTGATACAAACATACAGACATTCCATCAGATTCGTGTAGGCGGGGGAACTACACATATTACACCGAAACTGGTGGGATTTGATCAGATTCATTTGGACAGTAGTATTTCACGTGAATCATGTCTCATAAATGTCAAAGTTGGAGCGCAGTTGGATTGAGTTGCATGCAGTGTGGCGGCCCCTTAATAACAGTTTGTTTCAATGAAACTAAGATTTGTTTTTATAGAGCGGGCGCATTGATCGCTCTGCAAAACTCGGCACACAAAAAGACTTAGTGTTAAAGACACACTGACCCACCACGATTAACTCCCTTGGTTTTTTTGTCTGGGTAGCTGTGACCTACATACGAATGCCCCCAACTTCAAATTGAGGCTGCTCTTTAAAATGATGTTTCGTTTTGAATTTGGGGGGCATTTGTATGGGAGTCAAACCTGGTCAAAACAAGATTTCTTACCAGCTATAAGAGGGAAAACACGTGAAACCCGTGATTTTGACACGTGATCTGGTGGGTCTTTAAATAAAACACACACACACACACACACACACACACACACACACACACACACATACACACACACAAACACACACACACACACACATTTGCCAAAAACTTGGCAAGCGTACCAAAGCGGAAGTCGGACCTTGCGTGTCTGTGACAATCAATCTAAGCGCTCCACTGGATGTTACACATTCAAAGTGCTTTTCTAGTCGTTGATTGGCCCATTAAAATTTCTATTAAAAATAATGTTCCTTTCACTCAACCAATCAGATACGAGCTTGTGCTAGGTTCTGCTACAGTTTTGTAAATTCGTTTCTCTTGCACCCGCTATGCGCGCGGAGCGCTTTGCTACGAAACTGTCCCCTGTTTGGCTTAACTAAGTTGGACAGTCTGAGATGCCCTTTAAAGGTTCCTGAACTACCGAAAGCTTAATCTCGTGTGTTTCTTCTCCCTGACATCAAAAGAAGTTTTACTGGCAATACAAGTGCAACGCTGCTCGGGCAACTTGTAAATAAAACGCGCCGGATTGTGCAACCTTGTTGTGTATAGGCTATGCGTAAAGAAGACAGGCAGACAGACAAGAATGACAAGAAAAAGAAGAAAAGAAAGGAGGGAGGGGGAGGGAGAGGAGGAGAAGGAAAAGAAAATGGGAAAGGGACAAGAAGGGGGAGATAAAGATCCAGAAGAACAAAAACAAGAAGAAAAATAAAAATGAAGAAGATAAAAAGAAGTACGAAGAGGAGGAGAAAAAGGAGAGGGGGGGAGGGAGAGATATAATTTAAGAGGGGGAAAGAGGGCGAGGAAGACAACGGGAAAAAAGCCGAGGAGGACAAGAGAAGAAAGAGCAGGAGGAAGAGGAGGAGGAGGGTTTAAGGGGGGGGGGGGGGGGGGGGGGGGGGGTGGCAGGGAAGAAAAGTAAGATCAGAAGAGGAAAAGGAGGACAAGCAAAGAGGAAGAAGAAAAAGACAGAAACACACACACATGCTCGCCAAAAATGACAGGTTCCACGGAGATACAAATGATTATGAGGTTGAAAGCACAGTTCATTCAACAAGAAAATGTGTGAGAAAGGGAGAGTGAGCCCCAACGATGAAGCTGAAGGGATAAACACTGAGCTCACTCTCGTCCTCATCAATCACTGAGCATGTATAGGAAGGGAGAGAGAGAGAGAGAGAGAGAGAGAGAGAGAGAGAGAGAGAGAGAGAGAGAGAGAGAGAGAAGAGAGAGAGAGAGAGAGAGAATGAAAAGGGAAGAAGAGATAGAGGCGACAGAGTGAAAGGTTAATAGTAGCAGAGCATCATAAATAGCAGAGAAGTGACCCGATAGCCAGAGTAACTTGAACACAGAAAAGGAAACGTGTTGTACGGCAAAATCATCATATTATAAAAAGCCAACTGTCCGTCCATCCGTCCGTCCGTGTGTGTGTGTGTGTGTGTGGAACACAGAACGGGCCTTATAACTCCGCCGTTTTTTCGACCGAATCGCTTCAGATTTGCTGTGAGCCCTAACGGGGCGATGGCAACGGCAACCGAGGCGGCCGTGTCATTTGCGCGGTTTGGCAAATGCGCGAAACGCGTATCCACCGGCCTCTCGGCACCCGTATCTCCGGTATTTCTGGACGGATTGCCTTCTAGTTTGGCAGGTAGATGACCGGGGACGGTGACTATAGATATGCCAAACCGGAAGCGATTCGATTTATATACGCGCGCGATATACGCCGCTTTACCTTTTCACAAATAACTCCGCCATGTATTAACCGAATCGCTTCAAATTTGCTGTCAGGTTTGCTGTGGTAGGGGCAAAGCCTGGCAGCAAATTTGAAGAAAAGCGAGAGAGCGCGTCACTCTCAGAGCAGCGCCAACAGGAAACGGGGCCTTATAACTCCGCCGTTTCTTAACCGAATCGCTTCAAATTTGCTGTACTCAGCGTTACCAGCACTTGGCGTTACTGTTACTAGGCGTTACCGTTACTAGGGAGAGAGCGTCACTCTCAGAGCAGCGCCAACGGGAAACGGGGCCTTATAACTTATAGGTGTTACCGGTACTCGGGGTTGCGCTAGTAATTATAATGCACCGAAGAAGAAACAGTGGTTGAGGGACAGAGTTTGAAGACCCAAGAGACAGTTTTATGAGGTGTCTTTTTTTAAGCAAAAACTAAACAACAGTGAAGAGGATGTGGGGGGTGAGGTTAGGGGGAGGACAGGGGGGGGGGGTATCACCTGTTTCAGCCAATACTGCCTCCAGACGGTGGGGAGGTAAAAGGTCTGCGAGAAGAAAAGAAAACGTGGTTAGATATGCTTGGTCAGAAAACAGCTGGAAATCGCGCGCGCGCGCGCACGCATGCACGCACGCACACGCACACACACACGCACACACACGCACACACACACACGCACACACACAAGACCCTCACCTTCACCCATCCCAACCCTACCTACTCTTCTAGCCTTATACCCCCCCCCCCCCCCCCTCCATTTCCCCGAGAATAAAAAAACCACGACTAACGGTACTGGGTTCAAAGGATGCGAAAAGGACATAATCACTTAGGATTATATATGTAGAGGTGGTAAACAAGAACAGTAAAAGAAAGAATTCAAACAAATGGCTGAAATCGGTTTTAACGCTGGTCAAAAATAAACTGTGTTTAGCTATCTGAAAATTCTCTTGTTTACACAACGGGCTGCCTAAATGACTAGAGCCAAAATATAGCTTCCTGCTTATCGTGGTTCTGATCCGGTTTGTTTTAATGTTTTTGGTACTTGGAACACATGTTCTTCTAATTCTTCCCCTGGACCAAAGTCACTGATATTTTACCATAAAGACTAAACAGTCTCCAAAATCTATCAGACCACTTTTCCCCCTCAAACAATTAGATAGACATATGGTTTGCAGAAAATGAAGACTAAGATCTGGACCCCGAAAAAAGAACTAAGCAAGGATTTACTTTTGTGCAGCAGGGGTAGATAGCTAAACAGGTAGATAGACAGATGGTGGGTGGGTTGGTCAGCAAGGTCATGACTTCTAACACTGTGCCCTCGGTTCAGTTCAATTCAGTCAGGTCTCGTTGACCCTGAACTGTCAATCTGTCTTGACCATCAGTCAGTCAACAGCGCTGGACATACCAATCACTGACCAATCACCCACACCACTCAAAGCACTTGTTAGGGGAGAAGTACTAGTGTTAGTGATAACCAGTCCTTCCGGTCGTGTAATCATGAGTGCGTCTTACACAGTCAATTCGGGTAGTAGTATGTAAATTAGGCTAAACAGCCAATCGTTTGGGGTGTTTTGTCTCATTTACATACTACTACCCGTGTTGACTGTCCAAGGCGCACTCATGATTACACGGCCTTGTTTTTAGCAATCTTCTGCTGCCAGGTAGCCTGTCTGTCTGTCTGTCGGTGTCCTCTCGGGTTTCGAGGTACAAGCCATAGGTATTTACTGTAACTTGTAGACGTACGTGTGGTGATCATTAGCCGAACTGCTTGAAGGTGAGCAGGTGTAGGAAGATTAGGACTGGGTTTCTTTTATCAGCCAGTGATGATCGGTACTTGTTTCTGCTGTATTTTAGCAGTGGACAAGATTTGACTAGTCACTATTATCTATTTGTTTATCACCAAAAGGAGAGCCACAGAGTGGATGAATTGCATTCGTTTCTCATTGGAAGATGCTCTCTTATCAAAGTCTCTTGTACTTGTCTCGGTGGAGGTGTTATTTTTCATGTGGGGAAATAAACACTCGCATAATTTGACTGATGTTTGTTTTATTAAAACAAAATGTCTGCTATTTATTTTCCCCTCTGTCTTTCACTCACTAATTCTCTTTATCCCTAAGTCGTTTTGTTTATAAATAAATGACTGAAGTACGCCAATGTTTAGATATAGAGGACAATAATCCTCAAGTAGACTTTAAAACCATGAATGACTAATGATTATTAAGATGATTAACCAGAAAATTAAACAAAAGTAAGGGGAGAGGGGAAGAAACAAACAAACAGACAAACAAATGCAAAGTATTGGTCAACCAGACAAACACTGAATAGTAGAGAAATGCCGGATTAAAGTCCCAAGGTCCTACGGCCGTATTCATAATTCATACCCTGAAATAGACCACTTATACTGAGAGCTTTTACACTAAAACTGTCAATCATATGGTCCACTCAACCGACCACCAAAGGGGCCATCCATCAGAGAAAAGACATACATCCACTGTTATCTTTGTTTGTCTACGTCTATCACTCAAAGAGAATAACCATGAAGATGGCGGACAGTCGAAGATGGAGAGTGATTGAGTGAGTACATTTTCTGCTGCAAGGACGATAACACTGAGTGGATACTCTCTACGGTGGGAGTAGTGTATTTTCTTTGCTGGGGTTCAGTGATAGGGCGACTAATTTGGAAATAGGAAGGTGGGGTAGTGAGGCAGATCTACGCCTAACTCTGAAAACAAACCTCATTCCTGATTGATAAATCAACCAATAAGACATTTGTGAAAATAATTATTAGCAATAATATATGTGTGTTGGCGGGGAGAGAGCAGGGGTAAAAGAGTGTGGGGCGTGGGTGGGGGTGCTAATGTAACACAGCACTGTTTAACTTTATCTTTAAGTTTGTTCCAGTATGTTCAATATTTGACGCCATCTATATAAGCATAGACAATAGAAAAAATGCAAAGAAGGTCAGGTTAAAGAAAACTTTATAAATCAGAATACGACAAAAACAGAAAACGCAAAATGGGAAAAGTTGAAAAGGAAGAAGGCGAAACGTGATGTGTCCATTATAGTTCGTCCCTAAGGTCCAGTGCAGTGGTCCACGTTCCATGTCATTAGGGTGTCAGATGGGGGGCTGCTGTCTGTAAATCCATCCCACACGGACACTCACCCATGACAGACGTCCTTACTGGTCTTATAGTCTGAAGATGATGACCAGTTTGCCTCTGTCTAGGAGATAGGCATTGATGCCATCCTCATTAGCCCATATTTGCACGTACTGTTTCTGTGGTATAATACCCCTCCTGAAATGGAACCCAAGCTTTTTTCCCCTTACGAAAATCTGCTCCGCTTTGAGCGTGGGGCGTTAAATTTAATTGTATTTGATTATTGAGGGTAAATGGTATAGACAACAATTCTAGATTACGATAATTTTGGTGTCTTTGACTGAAGGCCCGACTCACGTAACATACGTCAAGACAACAACGTCCAATGGAAATCTGATAAGCCTAGTTCCGGGTGTGAAGTGAAAATAGGGTTTTACGCCCTCTTCGGCCATGTGGGGCATTTGTAAATACAAAGATGGTGGGAACAATACTGGAGGCAATGCCCGGAGGCAGTGCTAAACCAGTATAGTCCCGATTTTTTAATAATACAGATATGTGTAGCAGTAACCACGCCTCGGTTAAACCTCATTGGCTATGGTACCACCACAAGATTATGCGATATAAGCCTAGTTCCAGATCCTGTCAAACGTTTTACCAAGGCCATGCAGCACGCGAATCATTCATGCCAGGCATGATCGAAATTCACAGGTCCTACTTAACATCTTTACCACCAATATGGAAAAGTGTTAAATGGGCATAACCTGAACATTAAAAAAGTAAGGATTTAAACAGAAAACGTCAAGATTGTAGTTATACTCAAAACTGTTTAGCATATAAAGACCACTCAGCTTTCTCTCTGCTGGTGAGTGCGGGTTGGGTGTTTTTTTTAAAGTGTGTGAAGCGTCCTGTGGATACCCTAAGGGTAAGCGTATAAAGAACAAGCAGAAACAGACAAATAAACAAGGAGGGTTGAACCACGGATGGCAGTGGGCTGGCCTGGCCTTGAAGACTGAAATAATATGACCATGGCTGAAAGATTAAAAAAAAAGCAGTATGACTAATTGAGCGGCAAAAGAGTTTTGGCAGTGAATGAAAGCCTAATCCCTCGCCAAGGGCGCGATTCGTCCCACTGCCCATCAAGGAAGCCCAATAGAGCAAGACAAATAGCTAAGTCTTCACAAATTACAGACCTAAACAAAACATGACCTTCAAGAGGTTTCCCCACCCGTGGAGAAACGATTAGGACGTCCTTTAAATAAACATGTTCTTCCTCCCCATTCAGCGCAGTTCAGTAAATAGGAGAAGGAGGGGCAGGTCTGCTGTTGAGGCCAGGGTAGCGTTTTGTGTCCAACAGACAGAGAAGGGATTTAGTTCCCTTGGCGGAGGCTGGGGTGAAACATGATCACGTGTCTTCACCACGGGCGTCTGATTTGTTCTGATGAGAAACCAGACGTAGATTACTACTGCTCGTGACCTTCCCTCGACCCCTGCTCCACCCCACCCCCACCCCTACAATCTCTCTCTCTCCCATAATCCATCACCACCATAGAAGTTTATAGTACAGCTCTATGATCACCACCCTCTTTCTTTTTCCCATATACCCCCCCCCCCCCCCTCCTTCCAGCACACACTCGCTCATTATTAAGTCCCGCCGTGTATATGTTTCCTCTAACGTGTAGGCTGTCATATTTCTAGATTTGGATTAGACGCTGGGATCATTTCTTTTGTTAAACCCTAATCTTGACACTAACTCTGACCCAACCCCCGACCTCTAGCCCGTGGTAAGCCTCATCGAAACCCCAGACAACTAATACTAAGCCGTGACATTGTTAGCCAAACCAGGCTCTGCTTCTCTTGGTTGTCTTTCCTTGTATAATAATGTGGCACATTCTGCCAGGTCACCGAGAATCACTAAGTCTTTATGCCCGCGGCGCCCATTCCCTATATCTTTATGTCCTTTTAGGACAAGAGAAAGTGGAGAAAAGGAAACAATTATAAAGCACTGATGCAGAAAGGTAACTCCATTCTATTTTTGTCGTGGTACATCCCATTGGATGACCCGGGTCCTCCTCTGAACTTTCAACGTGTTGAACAACATTTTGAAGAGAGACATTAATAATAATTATGGGTTCGATCTCCTAGGTTTCTATGATGCATTACGTTATTTTAAAAAACGTTGTGTTTTTTTATTTTATTTATTTATTTATTTATTTGTTTATTTATGTTTTAGTAAAAGATAACGCGCGCATTTTAAAAGAGAATGGTTACGACAGTGATAATCCGAAAACTGAAAAGTTTAATGGCGTGGTGTTTTGTGTGTGTGTGTGTGTGTGGGGGGGGGGGGGGGGTTTGTTGTTGTTGTTATTCTTTGTTAAATAATGACATTCTAGCTGAGATCTGCACACAGCTTGTACAAAAAATACGATAAGAAACAAACAAAAAACTTCACAAATCCTGTTTTTTAAATTAAAAATCCAGAGTAATTCTATAGATCAAATGAGATTATTCTCCAACACTCTACCAAATGTCCATCCCTGGAAAACTGGTGATAAGTTTTTGTGTAAACTGGACCACAGACAGACACACGTAGCCACCCCAACAAAGGCAAAAACATAATGTTAGTGGCGGAGACACGATACCCACCCCAACCCTCCTCACCACCTTTCGCTACCGTTATTAATCTTCATAAAGCCTGTTTTATCCCTGTGGGATCGGACACACGATCTGCCATTCAACATGAAGAACCTCCTCCCAGCCCTGGGTCTTTGTAGTGATTGTATGTGAAGAACGGGTTTGGTTTCGTTCACATTTTACATTACCTGTGGACTTTTGGGGAGTATCACGGCTAGCCATCTTCCGTGGATGGTGTGTGTGTGTGTGTGTGTGTGTGTGTGTGTGTGTGTGTGTGTGTGCGTGCGTGCGCGTGTGTGTGTGCGTGCGTGCGTGCGCGCGTGCGTGTGGTGTGTGTGTGTGTGTGTGTGTGTGTGTGTGTGTGTGTGCGTGCGTGTGCGTGTGCGTATGCGTGTGCGTGTGCGTGCGTGCGTGTGCGTGCGTGCGTGAGTGCGTGCGTGCGCGCGTGCGTGTTGTGTGGTGTGTGTGTGTGTGTGTGGGTGGGGGGGGGTATGTGCGTGCGTGTGCGTGCGTGTGTGTGTGTGTGTGCAACAACTGTTTTTGGTTTCTAGAGCTAAAACTACTCTCTCTCTCTCTCTCTCTCTCTCTCTCTCTCTCTCTCTCTCTCTCTCTCTCTCTCTCTCTCTCTCTCTGTGTCATTGCGATATAATAACTGGGAGCAGCCTACGTTGTCTATTCATTCGTTCAAGAAATAAAACAGTCTATGCGAAGTCGAACATGGGAGAGGAATTAAGTGGGTTCGGGGAGGGGGGGGGGGGGCAAACATGACTGTTCTCTTCATGCAGTTTGAAAGGTATGTAGAATGGAACGATAATATGTATCACTTTGGCCAAACTTTCAAACCGGGGGTGGGGAGGGGGGGAAGAAAGGTGGCAGAGTGGTTAAGACGTTCGCCTGCCAAATGTAATGCGTGAGTGACCCGGGCTCGAATCCTGGCCTCGCCCTTTCTTTCTCGTTTGACAGGAAAATCGAACTGAACGTCGAGTCCTTCGGATGGGGACTTAAAGCTAGTCTGACCCGTGCGCTTTACGCACGTAAAAATCCCACGGCAGTTGAAAGTCGGTAAGAGCAGGGAGAAATCCCGCTGCCTGGTATGGCCAAACTGATAGCTAGGTTTTCCAAGTGTGCCCACACCCCCTCCTCACCCTGCCCCCCCCCCCCCCCAAAAAAAAGGGTAGGTGCTGCATTTGCGGCGACACTCTCTCCGGGGGAGAGCAGCCCGAATATACTAAAATACCGAATACTAGTTTCTGAATGCGGCGTCTTGAGCATGACAGAAAAACTGCTTACACTACAGAGACTATCCTCCTTGCTCCTTGCTGCGCTATTTTGACCATACCTAGGCTTAAAAGATTCAGAAACCTACTCAGTACTCACAGCTGGTAGGACAAAGATCACTACACTTTCTAAACCTACATACACAGGGAGATTTGAATTTAAACGCGACCATCAGCCCCACAAGTAAACGTTCATTGCTCAGACGCTTCAGAACTGGTAGAGTTTGGGGGGTTTTAATCAAAAGATCTTACAGCATTCCAGCGCATTATAATTTTGTGTGTGGACAAACTTTTGAGATTGGGTGCCGCGCTTCTGGCTGCGACGCGCTCTCCAGGTGGGAGCAACCCGAATTTCACAGCGACGCATCTGTGACTATAAAGTACCAAATACTAATACCAAATACTTGAGGTATTTCTCTAAATAGCCTATGATAAATCACTTGCGTCAAAAATATTACAAATGTTTGTTCCTCGCATAATCAGAGAAGGTTAAAAATGTTTTACCACGATCCTCCTAAGAATGTGAAACAAATCCATGGTCAAGAGAATAAAGAAACGAACAGCCAGAGAAACAACGTATTTAATGGAAGTTAAGTTGCTAAAAAAAGAGAATAGAAAGAAATTGAAAACGACAGAAAACAACAACAAAATACAACATCAAGAGAGAGAAATGGGGGGGGGGGGGTAATTGGCTTTGAAATCTCGGTCAGATTTGGCAGGAACAAAGAGCAAATTAATGATAAAAAAAAAAAGGATAGCCTAATTTTATTCACACCTGTTGCTGTTTTGCTTCATGCACTCAACTGAATTGAAATCAACGTGAAAAATGACATCTGCTTTGATCAACAAGCCACCCGTTGTGTTGTTGAATGCCAGCACTGACAGTTAGGCCTCATTGTGATGTTCCCTCCTATCCCCCAACCTCACACCCTGCCATGGGGTCTGGCCAGGCTGGTATGTCGTGGATGGCTAGCTGAGCGTAGCAGATGCACCTGATGGCTTGGCGTTTTGATATGTATCAAGCTCTGTGACGATATTCACTGCCTTCCACTCATTATAGTAACTAAAAACTGTATGGGGCGTCACCAGTCTCAAAAGTTTGTCCATACACAAAAACATAAGCACATGCTTGTGTACATGGCTGTATATTAAATAGTATTTAATATACAGCCATGTACACAAGCACACATACACACAGCAATAAGATATGTCATAAATTGAAAGTTCACATAATAGTATTGAAATTTAAAGAAATAAACTAAAGCAACATTCGATTGTTTAGATGCAGATCATTTTTTAATCATTTTCAAACATTGATGTAAGTATAAAAGTTTGGTCAGTTGACATGACAGGCAGTCTTCAGCATGAAACAGGTGCAAAATGTAACTGTAACGGATCATTCTCTGACTTTAAAACACGCTGATGGATCGATCTGCTCATAGTGAGCAGATTTATTAAAATAAAACAGCACTACTACACCAAATTGGAAAACATGGCGATGTGTTCATGAAACTCTCAAATTTAAACATTATAAATCATTGTTGATAATTTGGTTTTTGCCACAGACGATAAACAATAACAGGACAAGGCATATGAAATTAAGACAGGAGTGTAAGGGAGGGAGGGAGAGTAAGAGGGAGATAGAGGTTCCCCCCTGAAATTAAAACAGATTGTGACTGAACGTTGAACAAAACGTACCCACACGCAGACAATCTCATCTCAAAATGCAAAGCTTGCAGAGGTTGCGTCTCTCTTCAGACTGATAAGAAGATAACATCCACCTGGCAAGAAACACGCAACTCATTTCTCTACTACAACTGTATCGTCCTGCCACAGTTACTGATATGACCCTGACGATTAATACATTGATGCAAACTGAGACAGAGACTGGATCCGTGCAATGCTCGTGCGGTATGTGGTGTTTGCGTACGGACACGTGCAGTGCTAATAAGAGACCATTGTCCACATACTACCCGTTGCTATGCGCTTGGCTGGATATCAGTGTTTCAGGTTCAAAGGTATTATTTAGGGTGAGTCCAGAACAGAGATCTATAGGACTCGTTTTCTGCATTGATTTTTATCCGTGTCTGACATTTACTACTGTGCCAGGCCGGGCCAACTCCTGTATAGATGGTGTATGTATGATGAGATGTGCCGAGGGAGGGGGGGGGGGCACAAGTTGATTTTTAAACATCGACCCCCAAATCACTTTTATCCATATTATTATTATCTATAATATTAGATCAAATGTTTTAAAAAACCCAAGATATTAGAAGAAATAATTACGCTCATCCAGAACCACTCTGTCAGTTTTCAGTCAGGGCCTGTAGTAAATGCAAATTATAGTCCAAACTACCAATCCGATTGGCAGTTTAGACTAATTTGCATTTTCCATCCCGGATTAGTTGTCTTAGCCGCACTCATGACTACAGACCCAGATCAGTCTATGACGATTGATGCACATTTTTGTTCACACACAAACTGGTGTAGACTATACTCAACCCCTCCCCCAAAACCAAAACAAAACCAAAAAAAAGAAAAGAAAGAAAGAAAAAAAAAGTAAGCTTACAAGCAGATCCTTGTGATTTTTACGTGCTTCCGTTCTCGCCAGTGAACTGAAATTGGGGAGCCTCAAAACATGCCTCAGGTTTACAACCAATGTATCTAAAATGCCATCTATGCTAGGATCCTATTACGCCGCTAAGGAAAACAAGATCTTAGGGCAACTCTGTGACAAATGTCTATTTCAAAAGAGGGCAACAGAAACATTACCCTGTGTACTCCAGCCTATGACTTTTGCTCTCTGCAATTCTAGCAATTATGTCCTGTACTTGTCAGATGAGCCAAGGACGGCGGAAGATTGTTTGCTTAGGAAATACAACACCGAAAACAAGAAAAACAATAGGGGAAGACGGGGTAAAAAGCGCATGGGCGGGTAAGAAGCCCACCCCAATTATCTCATGAAATAAAGAAAATTTCAGTCAAATTTGCCCATGAGACGAATGCTAGACATTAACGCTCGTCTCATGGGCAAAATGAGACTGAAATTTGCTTCATTTCATGAGATAATTGGGGTGGGCTTCTTACCCGCCCATGCGCTTTTTACCCCGTCTTCCCCCTACGGAGGCACAAACATGTTTACATGGACACACGCATACGTGCACACACAAAGACGTAGACCTACACACACACACACACACACACACACACACACACACACACACACACACACACACACACACACACACACACACGCATGCACATATAGACACATGCACATACACGTGCGCGCGCGCACTCACATGCACGCAACACACAAAATTAATACCCGCATGTACATACACACACACACACACACACACACACACACACACACACACACACACACACACACACACACTCACACACACACACACACACACACACACACACACATACACACACACACACACACACACACACACACACACACACACACACACACACACACACACACACACACACACACACACACACACACACACATTGCCTTGGCTTATGACTGTGACATAGGCTAGAACACCAAGGCTATCTAAAAATGTTGTTATGCTCTGTATAGCTATGTTGGGGTTGTCTTTAGTCATGACAAGTTTCTAGTATAACATCGTCAGTCTCCCAAATCCTCCGAAGTCGGAGTGTGGCTGTGAACGTGGCGGGGTAATCATAAACGGTCACACACGTGTTGCTCTCATCCCTAGCTAAGGCACTTGTACCATAGTGTTTAAGTGCTTCGGCTGCTAAGATGATCCCTGGAGTATTTTAGCCAGGATACGACAACAACAATACAGCATACACACACACACACACACACACACACACACACACACACACACACACACACACACACACACCATTCTATTCCCAGTCTGCTTCCTTCACCACTCGCCTTCCCCCTCCCCCATCCTCCATCCCCTGAGTTTCCTCATTACCACAATACCCGATCTTTAACCCTTAAACATAATTGTAATATGTTAATTGTTGACACAAAGCCATTTGTTAACTTCCGTAAACTTCATGAGTTTTTAAGTCCGAAACATGGAGAGACAATGTTTCATGAGTGAAGTATTACTGTTGTGCATGCCTGAGGCGAATGAATCAAGTGCGTACTTACGTAGCGTCAATGAGTTGTCGACCTGTCTACAGAGTAATATAACTATGTGCGATTATAACTATTGACGTTGGACATGAAGAAAAAGAAGATGAACAACAACAATAGCAGCGATAACAACAATAGCTGCAACAACAACAGCAATAGCAACAACAACAACGCAAACAAACAAACAAACAAAAACAATAAACGACAAGTAACATTCAACGGGATGGCAAAACCGTGTCAGGAAACGTTATCTCAGTTGATAACAAAGAACAAAGCAAAACAAACATCGAACTCGTTGATAACATGTTTATACGGCTTGCCGTTTGGGTGAAACTCATAACATTGCTGACATCACTGAGAGAGATGGGAGAGATTTATGTCAGTTTTCATTATAATCACTTCAGTAATTTAGACAGCGAGAACCGGAACGCAATTGCCATAAAAATAAATCGACATCATTTGAAGTACGTCTATATGGCTTCCCATTTCAATGAACTGAGGTGGGGCTCATTCGTGGGTTATCAACAACAATTCTGCAAAGATTCATTATGAATAGTTCCAATTCTTTGACAATATTCATTGCTTTCAACAACAAAAAGTAGATCAACTGAGAGTACGTTTACTTGACTCAGTGCCGCTTAGTAAAACTGTCTTAACGGTCATCGACGTCGGATTTTGGGGTACCATTCTGCCAAGTTTCGCTAAGATCGGTTCGGTAGTTTAGGTGCTGTGATGTGGAGCATAATACTAACGTTTCACATACAGACAAACAGATGCATGCGAGGACAGAGAAACGCACAAGCCGCGTTCCATTCCCGGTGTGTTCCTATTGGCCTAGAACTGGGGGTACAGAAACAGGATGATCCAGTGGCGGGCATTATCCTACTTCAATGCAGTCACTGTAAGTGTGTATTATATCTAAGAGGTTATAAATATATCTGGTCAGTTTGACCGATCGATCATTGATACATTATAAAAAGAAAATTCAGTATTCAATAGGAAGACAAACTAAAATTTAAAAAAAACATAAAACAAAAACATAAACTCTGAAAAACGTTATAGACTATAACAACTCCACCCCACCCCCACCCACCCCACCCCACACACACACCATCCCCCTAAAAAAAATAATAAAAAGTTAAATGGAAATAGGATAATCGACTTACAAAAATCCAGTACTTTCTACATTTTTCATTTGAAACTAACCCTATGATTGCCAGAATAATCAACATACTGACCGTGGGCCCTGAAGAGAATAAGAACTTCCAACAGAAATAATCAACATAGCAAAAAATGTGATCTCCGGTAATTGGATTCGCAAAGCCATAATTAAATCTAATTAGTCTTTAATTAATTGAAGTCGAATTCTACCACTGTGTTGTGCCAGTTTGATGCGATATGCAACAGACCAGATGTTTGTCATAGTGCAAGGACCATAATAGGCGTATAATAATTATGTTTGACTCGCATTTGTTACCTAACAGATAGTAAGCAGTACACTTGTACCCGGTGTCGCGTGAAATATATATCCCGTGAATTGAGGCCCGTTTCCTCTTTCGAATTGTTTGCTGTTTGGGAAGGATTCACCCCTGAATACATTCAGAGGCGTCTGGTGGCCTCTGGGAACAGCAGAGGATTCATTACTAAATATTGAGAGGTCAGTGATATTTTTTTCTGAAATTTACTATTAATTATTTTGTCTGCGTGAGTGTTTGTTTATATTGTCCACCATTTGGGGGGGGGGGGGGGGAGGCAGTGGCATGGGTATGTACATCGATTTATCGGTAAAGATGTAGATTAACACCCTCACGCTCAATTTATCGGTTCTTTCCGTATAGATTTAGCACTTAAATCTCTATTATATATTTTTTTTAATAGTTATCGTTACGGTTGTGGCGTGCATGCATATTACCTTGAAGGGGGCTAATTTCACGGGAGGACTTATTTCTCGTGTCTGGTGCAACAGCAAAGGGTATGTTTCAAGTTAATCACGAAAACCAACAACTGTGAAGTATAGCAGAGCTGCCCATGATATATACTACATCATTTCTACTAAGCCTCGGGATGGCAGTGCGTAATATATAAAGGTGAATAATTATAATCATGACCAGCTAAACCAGCTAGGGACGTATAGGCTTATTTGGAGAAGAGGGTTTCATAAACAAGACTTAGCCTCGTATCTGAGACTAAACTATAAACATTTACCCAGTGCGTTGGTCAAGTTTTAGAAAAGAAGACAAAATAAATACATATCCTAGTAGGGGAAGACGGGGTAAAAATCGCATGGGCGGGTAAGAAGCCCACCCCAATTATCTCATGAAATAAAGAAAATTTCAGTCAAATTTGCCCATGAGACGAATGCTAAACATTAACGCTCGTCTCATGGGCAAAATGAGACTGAAATTTGCTTCATTTCATGAGATAATTGGGGTGGGCTTCTTACCCGCCCATGCGCTTTTTACCCCGTCTTCCCCTATACATGATAATGGAAGTTTGCATAAATTAATATGTTTGTTTCAGGAGATGGAGCTAATATTCCTTATGAAGATGCAGAGAACATAATTTAAATACCTTTTCTGGTCTTGACTTTGTAGTCATCTGAAACGTAACTTCTAAGATACACGCGAAAACCAGGCGCAACTCATGCACACACCCAGTCAGGCGCAATGGAGGCGTGTTCAAATACGCACAATAGGAAATGTTCGCAAATAGCCAAGGGGACATCATTTCACGGTTTGCGCGAGTGGCCTTTCATTAATTGGTAGAGGTGTTTGTCCTACTTTTTCATGAGGGGCAATCTGATTTTGTGGTAAAAGGACACATTGTATTTTTTCCACCGTGGCAACCATTAGTCCAGCGTACAGACCCCCCTCATCCTCATGGTCCTTATCCCTATAACTGCCGAGGTCAGCAATTATGAGAAAATGACAAGCCGTCTAGCGGGGCCCAGTTTATTTCCTGTCACAGTGCTCATTCTGTACGGTATGGTGAAACTCAGCATGACTTTTACAGCTGTAACATTACCTGAATAGGGTCAGTAACTATACTGAATGGTCCACTGTGTAACAAATTGTACCGCTGTCGCGCGTGGTAGGGACCTAAAGCCCCAAGACAACAACAACAACAACAACAACCGCTGTCTCACCTGTTCCTCGACAGGTGACATACTAATCCTGAGAGCACCAGGGCGCCAGTAAATGGCTGAGAATATTTTTCAGATCGGTCAACAGGATTTTTTCCCCAGCGATGCTTCGACGGTTTTGTAACAATTTTCAGTTACATATGTCCTTTAAAGATACACTGACCCACCACGATTAAGTCCCTTGTTTTTTTCTGGGTAGCTGTGACCCATATACAAATGCCCCCAATTTGAAATTGAGGCTGCTCTTTAAAATGATGTTTCGTTTTCAATTTGGGGGCATTTGTATGGGAGTAAAACCTGATTAAAACAAGATTTCTTACCAGCTATAAGAGGGAAAACACATGAAACCCGTGATTTTGACACGTGATCTGGGTGATCTTTAACGCTCGGAAATAGAACAACAGAAACATTAAGCGAACAAGGCTGAGCCCGAGCGGATGGAAAAAGTTCCATCGTGTGCTTATTTGGGTTTGGTGTCGCTCGGGAACTAATAATATCATAAAATGTGGACCAGTTGAAAAAGCAGTTTATATAATACAGCAAGAGAAGAATCTGGTAGCAAACAGCTTACAAGAACAGATTTTGCAGCGTTTCCATCATCCTCGGTAGGGC
>CM065682.1:46847306-46859806 GCA_017654935.2 Phymorhynchus buccinoides
GCCGCGAGGACTCACTTCCTTCCTCCCTTGTTAAAGATCCACCAGATCACGTGTCAAAATCACGGGTTTCACGGGTTTCCCCTCTTACAGCTGGTAAGAAATCTTGTTTTGACCAGGTTTGACTCCAATACAAATTGAAAGCGAAACATCATTTTAAAGAGCAGCCTCAATTTAAGTTGGGGGCATTTGTATGTGGGTCAAATCTACCCAGAAAAAAAGCAAGGGACTTAATCGTGGTGGGTCAGTGTGCGACCACAGCCATAATTATGTCGACTCTCAGTTTCTGTCAATAGGTATTTGGGGGGATATACGGAAATGCACGCAGAATTTCAGCACTAATATACATAAGAAGAAAATGAATAGAAACACAGGAGGGGAGGGGGAGGGGGGGGGGGATTAAGCTATGTGACCCAGCCAGTTAGGGTCCGTTCAGCGGACACCCAAGATTATCCTGACTCTGGCAGGAAAATCTAAGAGGGGGGAAATACTTAGCCTATGTCTTGATCCCAATGTATTTCCAAAGTATGTTTTCCTTCCTTTCCTTTTCCTTTTCCTTTTAGTTTTTGATTGACTCTGATAAGGAACTACGCTTATCATGAACACACCAGAGTCGGAAAGTGTATTTACTCAAATTGATCCTTTGAAGTTTGTTTACAAAGGCGTGAAGTATTCTTCGGTTGCTTTCAAGTTATTGGATTGGATTGGGTTGTATTTGGATTGGGTTGGGTTGTATTTGGATTGGATTGGGTTGTATTTGGATTGGATTGGGTTGTATTTGGATTGGATTGGGTTGTATTTGGATTGGATTGGGTTGTATTTGGATTGGGTTGGGTTGGGATGTGCTGTGTTCCATTGCACCTAGTACCTCATTGCACCTATAGTACCTAGTGCATCGAGTACCTCAAAGATTGTGAGGTCAACTAATTTCTCTCTCTCTCTCTCTCGCTCTCTCTCTCTCTCTCTCTCTCTCTCTCTCTCTCTCTCTCTCTCTCTCTCTCTCTCTGTCTCTCTCTCTCTCTCTCTCTCTCTCTCTCTCTCTCTCTCTCTCTCTCTCTCTCTCTCTCTCTCTCTCTCTTTCACACACACACACACCACTCGCGGGCTATAGCCCTACCTAGCACCACCAAGATAGGTACTTATTGGTTCAAAACATGTTTCAATATAGGGGTATGAACAGTAATGGCATTAGTCCTTTATTTCATGCCCAGATTGCACCAGAATGCACTATTTTGCTTCTCGGATTCAAAACAAATTCCTATGTTGTTTTTCAGACATTAGAGATTAGACTAGAACTTACCCTGGTCTATTAATGACTACAATGTTTTCTATATTAAATATGAATAGGAGAGAGAGGGGGGGGGGGGGAGGGAGGGGGAGGAGGGGGAGAGAGAGAGTATGTATGTCCCATGGATGTGTTTTTTTTGGTGAATGTATGTGTTTTTGTAAACAAACATGTGTTTTCTGTGAAATCTATAGTAATGTTATGTTAAATCTTTTAGTTTGCTTATGGGGAAAAAAAAAAAAAAAAAATTCTTGGTAATCACTAAGCTATTGTTATACAAAATCTCCAACCTTCTCATTTTAACACTATTATAAACTCACTCACTCATGCACACTTTCAACTGAAAAGCACAAAGAAACACTTTAGATTGTAAATGGAATTTATTGTTTGACTGATTTATATATTTATTAAGCATGTACAAATTATATTAATTAATATGCTTAAGATTGAAAAATGCATGTTGATGGATGAGTGTGTGAGATAATGTAAGGAATTGTGGAGTGGAGGGATGAGAGAGGGAAATAAAAAAAATGTTATATAAAAAAAAAAAATTCCGGGTGAGCATGCCCCCAAACCCCCCTAGGGGTCTTGGTGCTTCGCACCTTCGATGAATTAGCCCTCACCCCTTTTAGCGTGCCATTGTTTCAAAACCAATAAAGTGAATGTTGGCAAATAGAATTCGCAAATTTTGTTTACTGATCAATAATCGATTTAGTATCTACCATTTTAAGAATGAAAGTGTTGTTATTTTTCTAGGCCCCCCTATATAACAATAATAATGAGGAGCATTTATATAGCGCCTATCCTACTACGTAGGCTATAGGGCCTACAGGACGCCTTACACATAACAAAATTGAAAAATAGAATTAAAAAAACCTGTTACCGAATCCAATAACGTGAGCAGCAAGTGCAGATGATATCATAAATATAACAACGATTTCCAATCTAAGAAAATTGGAATCTTCGAAGTAGCCTGTGAAATTATTTGGTTGAACCGTCTTTTTTGTCTTTTTCTTTTTGTATTTCTTCTTCTTCTTTTTTTTTTTTTTTTTTAGCGTCCCTTTGTTTCATGGGCTTCTGAAAAATCGGTCCCTAACTTCTGTTGACTAGTGTAAGTGGGAGGAATTGACAGTAGGCGGAGAAATCGAAGTGACCTCGACCTTTTTTCTTCTTCTTCTTTAGCGAGCTTTTTTTTAAGATTTCTGTGCAGACCTATGTACGCTATCTTCGCCGAGAAAGTCAAATTTTGTCCTTGTCGTTTGCTTTTCTGTTTATCTGCCTGTCTATCTGTTTGTCTGTCTTTTTAAAAGCATGATCTGCAGGCAGATGCCACTGTTACCACACACAAAAAGCCTGAATAGAACCAGGCCAACATGATGAAAACGTCCCACAATCTCTCACTGGCAAAAAAAGAGAGAGAGAAAAAATAATGTTTTACGCCCTCTTGGGCCTTTCGGCCATGTGGGGCTTGGCACAAAAAAAAAGAGCCGTACAGGCTTTTAATGACCTTGCAAGGAAATTGGGGGTATTTTGTATCAATTGATATTTAAAATTTCGATTTTGTATGATTTTCTTATTCATTTATCACCAATCTTATCTAGAGCAAAAACAAAACCTTTCAAAACTTATTCAAGGGTGACAGCTCTTTTCCTTTCCTTCTGTACAGTGGAATAGGATATCCCGAGTTCTCTCCCATATTTTGACCATCGCTTTCTCTGAAAATGAAACCAAACTCGTGTGGCCATGCACTGCGTCTAAACAAATCAGTTCATACGTTGTGGAGGGTTGTTGTTAAATGTGTCTTGTTATAAATGATGTTAAGTTGTTGATATGTATTCAAACTTTGAGGGACTGGGAACCACCTATCTCTTTTTCTTATTCTTCTTTTTCAAAATAAGGAAAACAAATCTCTGTTTATCTTTTCTTTTAAATTAAATTTATCTTTATCTTCATAATATCTAGACTACTGCAGATGGACTTTCAGTCATGATAGCTTTTTTCTTTCTTTCTTTAAAAATAACTGTTTATCCCCACGTATGAAAGTCCTCCGACCTGGACTCGTACATGTGGGACATTTTAACTATAAATATAGTGGGGCGATCCTGGAGATACTGCAATACCAGGAAAGTGCCGATGTTTTTGAATGATCAGGATGATGCAAGCTAAAAAGTTATCCACCCCCCTTTTTGTTGACAGTTAGCTGCATTGTAGATTTGGGTTGGTCTGTTTTGGTCTTTTTCTTTTCAGTCTTTTTTCCTTTTTTTTTCTTTCTTCTTTCTTTTTTCGTTTTCATATTTTAATTAATAAACCGCTTTTTTTCTTTTTGTCCTTTCTTTCCCTTTCCTCAATTCTTTCTTTTAAATAGACAAACAACAATGGGAACAGAAAATTAATTTTTTTCCCCTTTTAACAGTCGTTGGAAAGACACAAAAAATGCACCCCACAATCTGTTTTTCTTTTTAAAATATAAGCATTGTTTCATTTTGGGCTTTCTTCTGTTTTTCCAACGAGCACCCACTCTCTTTGTGTCTTCTTTTCTGTGGCATGTGTGGTCACCATGGCTACCCCTGCTGCAGTTTTTGTTCTTTTTCGACTTTTTTTTTTAAAGGCTAATTAATTGTTTGGGGGTTGTTTTTGTTTGTTTTGGTGGGTTTTTTTTAACTAGGTTCTCGCTGAAAGTACGAATCAAATGTTAGCTTCTTTTTCTTAAAGAATAAAGCATAACAACTGATAGGTGGGGTTTTAAAAACGTCTTTTTATATTATGTTCAAATGCCAGAGATGAAAAGGTTGAGCATATATTTTTTCTTATCAGTCCCTGCAGAAAGACAAAACCATCTATCACGTGACTACACAGTTTCGGCGAAAGTCTTCCGGTTCATTCAGCTATCGAAAGTGGATGTTGCATCTGCCGGTTTCACAAGGAAGAGTGTGCAGATCAATGTCACAAGTGATAAAAATCCATCGAAGGGGTTTGAGGACTTTTTGAACGAAGGTGAAGGGGGAAGGAAAACATGGTTTCGTAGTTAAATGATGTAAGAAAGATGCAAAAATCGTAAATTTGTCAAAGACTCAAACTTCGATCAGCGAGACCCGACTGGCGACTGGCTAGGTCATCTTCGTAGAGTAGGTTTTTGTTTTTGTTGTTTTTATGCCCGAATTCGGACCTCAACCGCATATAGTATCATAAAATCAAACTGATGATTGTGGATACTCAACGGTAGAAGAAGAAGAAGAAGAACTCAAACAGTCAAAGCACACACTGTCACAGTGACACACTCACTGTGACTCACACAGGCTACTAGCCTACTGGGCAAAATAAAGAACTTTTGCTACTCCGTACTCGTGCTTTATCTGTAATGCCAAGTCCATAAGTGACCACCATTAAACCAATTAAAATGGGATACAGATACACTCAGCAATGCTGATTCATATCTGTTTATTTTTAGGCAGAGGCCTATATGGGGTTCGCGGAAGCAAACAACATCCTACGAGGGGAGCAGCATGGGTTCAGGAAGGGGCCGTTCTTGCGAGAGCCAGCTTGTGGACGAGTTGTCACACTCAGGGGCAGACAGAACGATGTGTTGGCGATGGATTTTTCCAAAGCCTTCGACAAAGTCTGCCACTCCCTTCTATACTAAACTCCGACACTATGGCATAACGGAAAACTTGAACAGATGGATCCAGAACTTCCTCTCGGGAAAAAAACCCAGGCAGTTGTTGTGGACGGCACCAAGTCGGAGGCTGTTTCTGTTGAGTCAGGAGTTCCCCAGGGCTCAGTCCTGGGGCCGACTTTGTTCCTTCTCTACTTTAACGACCTACCAGAAAAACTGTCTTCAACTTCTCAATTATTTGCGGATGACACCCTCTGTCACAGATCCATTACATCTCAGAAAGACCAAGAGGCACTTCAACATGACATTGACTGCATAGCAGAGTGGGGGGCAAACTGGCAAATGCAATTCCATCCAGGTAGATGCCAGACTCTACAGGACAGGTATCAAGAAAGAAAAACATACAGCCTGCCTCCTACCATCTTCATGGCCAGAAATTAGAAACAGTCCAAGAAACAAAATATCTTTGGGTCACCATTTCACCTGGGACCTAACCTGGGACTCCCACATCAACAACATCACGAACAAGGCCAACAGGACCTTGGGTTTCCTTAGACAGAATCTAAAAGTAGGGTCCATCAGCGTGAAGGAGACAGCCTACAAGGCCTTGGTACGACCAACATTGGAGTACACTGCGCCTGTATGGGACCCGCACACTGCCAAAAACATCGGCAAGCTAGAAAAGGTGCAACGCCGCGCAGCTCGCTGGGTAGTCAACCGCCATCGTCAATCATCAAGCGTGGACAGAGCTGCACTGGCCTCTTGTCAAGGACAAATGACAAGGCTGGCCACCTTCTTCAAGTACCACCATGGAGAGGTGGCCATCAATACTCAACATAGGCCAACCCCTCACCCACCACTCAGACAGATGAGACAAGCGCACACTGCTGCGTACAGGTCTGCTTCCTGCAACCAAGACCAACTACAGGAAGTTCTCCTTTTTTCCCAGAGCAGTGTGCGAGTGGAACAGCCTTCCAACTGAGGCAATTTCATTTGTGATTATTAGACCAGATTTTTTTAATCAACATACATTCAATTTCAACACACAGGAGCTGGATTTTACCACTTATTCTGACTGACCTTTTCTTGTCCAGGTACCTTAATTGGGGTGGCAAGTCACAATGGATGTGCTGACCATGTTCCTTGGCGGTGTGGTGGTGCTGGTCACTGGCTGTGCTCTGTACTCTATCATGACTGACCACTCTTTCTTCACCTCTGGTCCTGTGGGCACACTCCGCTTCGGATTCTCAAAAGTAAAAGAGAGAGAGAGAATGTGTTTGTGTGTGTATGTTTGTGCAGCCATGTGCATGTGTGGGAGAGAAAGAGAGAAAGAAAATGAATGTGTGGATATGTCACGTGTGTGCATTTGCTTGTAAAATATACTCAGTGTGTCAAGTTCAGTATCCACTTTGAAATATAATGAATGCTTGTTCATACTTTAATCAGAGTATGTGCAAAATATGACCTCCTGGAGTCCTGCATGATTATATTTTATGTAAAGATGCAGTTAGATGTTAGATTGATTTATATTTAACTTTAAGTGTGTGGGTTTTTTGCGGATAGATGTGATAGGTTTTGAATGTTCACATTAAAAGCATTAATCTAAATTGAAAACAAAGATGTTTTCTTTTACTTTCAGATAGTCCATTTTCTGATTCCAAATGCTTTGGTCACAACAGTTGAAAGGATGAAGGAGTACACATTTCACACAAGGTATGAATAGTCCCTAGAAACGTTTCCCTTTTTGTAGATTAGTTCAAATATAGTTTTGACTTTAAAAAATTATGCTAACCATGCACAACATTTCATAAAATCTGTTTGACTGAAGTTGTCCACCAATCTAGACAGACAATGCAAACCGACAACAGCAACAAACAAAGGCATAACCTCCATGTCCATGTAAATTCCTCTCTGTGTTTATTTGAATATAACTCCCTTATTTTAGGGACTACAAAGTGTATCATACTATTACTATCAGGCTACTGCCCCAATTTACACACAAATTATGTGCTTGTTGCATTTTTGTTATTATATTAGTAATAGTACTTAGTCATATTATAAGGCACAGAGGTCATAGTCCTTTACAAACAACAACAAAAGTATCGCTTTATAGTCTGTAAAGTATGGTAACTAAAGTTGAAAACAGTTGTCGATATTGAAATAAGTGATATAAAGAACCACCGTGATGTGTTGTGCTGGTGTCTAGCAGTAGCAATTCTCTGTGCATGATTCAAACAGGAACCCAGTCTTGGGGAAATGCCAGAGAATTACTCATATCTTGTTGTTGGCTCACCCTGGCTAAAAGACTCCAGGGATCATTCAAACAGCGGAAGCACTTGAACACTATGGCACAAGTACATCAGCTGTAGTTGAGAACATTACGTGTGTGACCGTTTTTGATTACCCCTCCTCGCAGCCATCTTCATCTTCGGGGGATTTTGGAGACTGATGATGTTATGCTAGGAGCTTGTCATGGCTAAAGACAATCTCCGCATAACTATGCATAGCATAACAACATTTTGATGTAGCCTTGGTGTTCTAGCCTATGTCAATTGGTCTGACACAGCCTTAAACCAAGCTTGCAAGGCATATTACTCATATTATAAGGCACAGGAGTCTCAGTCCTGAAAAGAAATGTATCACCTTGTAGTCTGTAAAAAAAAAAGGTAATTAATGGTAATTAAAAATGGTCATCAAAACTGTTTTTCAAAATAAAAATAATAAATAAACATCTTGACAATCAGTAACAATTCTCGGTGTGTTCAAACAGGAACCCAGTGTTTCAGGTGGTGTTCGCGGCACTCGTGGTGTTGGGCCACGTGGTTCTGATCGTGGACATGCTTCCGGTGTTGACCTGGTCCGACCCTGACGGCAGCCACATCTTCCTGCCCATCACCCTCCTCTTCACCAACCTGCTCTTCTACCAGCTCTCCTTTCAGAGCGACCCCGGCTGGATCAACAAGAAAAACGTTGGTTCCTTCATCGGCATGTACAAGTACGATGGCGCCATGTACAAAACCAAGATCGAGTGCTTCACTTGTGGGTTCGACAAGCCGGCACGCTCCAAACACTGCAGTAAGAGACCTTGTTGTTTGTGTTGCAGTACCATATTTTTTTCAGATTGTAAGCCCCCCCCCCCCCCTCCCACACACACACACAAATTTTACACAAACTTCAGATTTTGTTATGATACTTTAATACTTTTTTTTAAAGATAAATATAGCAACCTTAGGGCCTTTCAAAGAAATCATTTACAGCCCTGAAATGATTGGCATTGCAAAGATTATATCCAGCTCTGAGATTTTTCATTTGTTATAATTGATTTATTAGTTTACAGTTGATTACTGTATTGGTTGTTGATAAGCACACACACACACACACACACACACAATTCTCCCACATTTTTATATTTTGTAAAAAAAAATTATTAAGTCTAATATCACCATTGCTGTGAACAGACTTAAAATTAAATCAATCAAATCATTATAAGGTGCAGGGGTCTCAATCTAATATATTGATTTACATCCCCAGAAATCCATATCTCCTTTTCCCTGTTGAGGCTTTGGATAGATGAAGCATTTTGATGGAATATATGTTATATGAAATTTGATGGACTTTCTTTATTCTTATTTAATTTTTGTTAAACATCTCCTTTTTTGTTGTACTTTGTATGCCAGTGTGTTACATGAGAATTTTTTATTGTCATTGTTGTTGCTGCTGCTGCTGTAGGAAATTCAAGGGAGGAAATCATACATGTATAATAATGTATCATCTTTGTTGGTTATTTCCCTTGAGGTATCTGCTCAAATCTCCTTGCACAACTGCTATCTTCAGGAATTTCTTAATAAAATAGAATAAAAATGCTTCATAGTCTGAATACTTCATTTCCTGGCCTCAGAAGGCTTTATGTTTTAAAGCTTTATGAATTATGTTTTAAAGCACACCAACAAATATAATTTATCAAATAATAAAACTTACTTATTATTACTCATGAGTCATCTGCAGTGCAAAACTACAGTGTTTGTTCCGATTAAACAGCAATACAAGAGATTTTGTGTTACGTCAAATTTTAATTACAGTACGCATATTAATAAAGACATTCTTATGAGCTGATAACTAGATTTCCAGTATACCAAACCATCAACGTTATTCTATCGCCAGGTTTTTGCCAGCGGTGCGTCCACCGCTTCGACCACCACTGCCTGTGGACCAACAACTGCGTAGGGGCGTACAACCTGCGCTACTTTCTCCCCTTCCTTCTCTCGTCGGTAGCCATGTGTGTCAACGGGGTGGTAATTTCTGGTCGCTGCCTGCTTCTGCTGGCCCCCAGACTGAAGCCGATGGAGGCGCAGAATGTGGACGCTGACACCGGTCAGCTACAGTCCGTTTCGTTTGCTGCGCTTGTTCAGGTACCTGAATCACCAGGGAGGAAAATTATTTGTGGATTGCAGTGTCATTGAATATGCTTATAGTGAAAGACTCTAAAAGGGTAAGATGGACTACTTAAGAGTTACGGCGAGCCGGGCTGATAGAGTTATCGTTAGTGGGGTAGTTACACCATTCACAGTGGCGGCTATCCAAAGACTCCAGACTGGAATTTGAACGGAGAATTCAACTGGCCTATCGACGTGTTTTTAACCTAAATGTGTCACGTTTAAAAGGGACATAACCAGTGTTTCTGTCCTCACTACTCATATAGGGAAAAGGGACTGGATGTTAGTCTTTTCTTTTCAGTGTCTTTGTTATAGTCCAGTGTATGAGTGTTGTGTTCATTTGTGTACCTGTGATTCATGCTTGGTCTTGATAGTTTCTAGTTTTCTTCATGTCCAACATCAAGTTTAAAAACAATCGGCAAAAGTAATGCACAAGAAATGAGACATTCAAAAATCAGCCTTTGAACATGACAACTTTATGAAGATTACCCATTTTGAGACTTAGAGAATAGTAATAATGTTCTTTTTTGTATGTCTGATAAGGCATGAATATCTATAAGTTTTAATTCAAATAATTATGCAAATATAAAAAATAATTGTCAAATGAATTTTTTTTAAACGTCTACAGTAAAAAAAATCGCTTAAGTCAAAATAAAGAGGACTGAAATTTTATTTTGAGATAGCCAATATTTTGAGTTAAAAAGACCTTTTAGCAGATAGATGATTAAACTGGGAGCAAAAAATTATTGTGAGTCATAGGCCATGGTCCCAGACCCCAAATTTCAATATTTTTCTGGTTGCTAGTTAAAAAGACCACTTTGGTAGCAGTAGTGGTTATCAGATTACTTAAACTGGGACATCAAAAAATTATTTGTTGTTTCCTAGTTCCATGTTCCAGGAACATTAATGCTGTAACAACACTATCAGTGTCCATCTAGTTTAAAAGGTTCATCATTATAGCGACCATCTTAAACATATTCTTTCAGATATCTTCCTTTTGCATCTAAGTGTTTTTGTTTTGATGATAGAAGGGATTCATTGGAACATTGTCATAACAAAATCAAAGAGTTCTGCAATTTTTCTTCATTTCAATCTAAACACAAAATCAATTTTCTTTGTTGCTAGCATCTAGTTTTAATAACAAAGAAAATAATCTAAGTAAAAATTCTAACACAGAAAATCAAGCATGCACACAATTTCATATTGTATTTACTGAAGAATTACAATAGCATATTCATCGTGATCTATTTATGCAGGGCTTTATTTGCTTCTTTTTATTTATTATTGATTTGTTTTTTTGTTTTTTTAATTTTGGTGATACATGTAGTGGTGGTGTATGTTTTACAACTGACTGGTTTTGGTTGTCAAGTTCTCACATAATTTTTTTATTTATTTCCTGCAGCACCTGTTTCTGCGATACGCCCGCATTGTGGTGCTGTTTGGGTCGCTGCTGGTTCTGGTGGCCCTCCTCACCCCCTTCATCCTCTACCACCTCTTCCTCGTCGCCACCAACCAAACCACCAACGAGCGCTTTAAGTTCTCCAGCCTGCGACAATCGCAAATTGCCAACAGCAACAACAATGCCAGCAACTACACAAACTTGCATTTACTTCGGGGTAGATTTTATGATAAAGGAATCGTAGGTAATCTTCGTGAAGCATTTTTTCCACAGTTGCCTCATTTAAGGAGGGAGGATATTTCTTCAAGATCTGTAGAATCATCAGACTCACAGATTTTGAAATCAAGAGGAAAGATAGAGTAGAGAACATTGTTTGTTGATGGAGAATAGATGTTCATCTGGTATCATTCGAAAGATCATACATTGTGAATTTATTCATATCCAAAAATAAGTGCCTTTATTAAAAATATAAATGTGTGTGTGAGTATAGGTCAGTGGTGGGCTGACTGTATACGTGCTTGAGTGAAAATCTGTTTAACGTCCTCCGGTCTGAAACAGACACATATGGGACATTAGTAGATATAAAGATGGTGAGAATGATCCTGGAGGCAGTGCAACTCCAGGAAAGTCCTGAATTTTTAACGATACAGATGTATATATTGACTGCTATATGTGCTTATTTGATGTGCTATTTGTTTGATCCCAGTGATCTCATTGACATTTGGTTTTATTAATCATTTTGTTGTTGTTGTAAACATCATTCATAGTATGTTTGTAACAGATTTATAAACTATTCATTGTTGAGTAGTGTGTTAACAATGTACATTGTTACAGTCAGATATGTGTGCCAATTATTATTAAATCATAACAAAACAGATTTTGCTAGCTGTTAACAGACAGATCTTCACAAAATATGGATTATGTGTTCAAACTATGTTGAAATCATGAATCATGTCAAAGGCGGATTGTTTAAAATCGGATTTACTCCTTATGCATCATACAGGCTGATTTTTGTTAATGTGAACTTTTGTAATTTTCATAAAGTTGTCATGTTCAAAGGCTGATTTTTTAATGTCTCATTTCTTGTGCATTACTTTTGCTGATTGCTTTTAAACTTGATGTTGGACAATTATTGCAATGCATTTAATGACAGAAATTATACAATTATGGTGTCTGTTTTGTCTTGAATTAATTTGTTGTTTGTTTGTTGTTGTTTTTCTTCAAACAATTTCTTTTTATAAAATCATAAACAAATTCCACTGCCTAGTTTTTCACTTCTTAACCTTCAGTAAACTGACTTACAAGGAATTATTGTGGTGTACATTACTGTTTATATCTTTGAAAATGTATAATTATAATGCTTAGAATTATCTTATAATTGAACTAAAAGCATCAAAACACTACACATTAACACAAAGAGATGAAGATAAGAAAATAAATGATGTAAACAACCTAAATTTTGGTTTGATTGATTAGTGTTTGTCCGTTTCATTGCAGAAATCTTGTGAAATTTTGTTTTACAATTCTTTTATATTTCGTAAGTTGTATGTAGAATGTCAACGTCTTGTAAACTTTAAACGCTTGTAAATGAGGTAGAAGGGTATCTTTGTTCTTGCAAAATTTGTCTATTATAATTAGTCATGCAACTGGTATGTTGATGGCAGTATGATTTTATTTGCAGTATTGTATCTAAACTTGATTGAGAAGGTGAATGTGGTCTATGTTTCTTCTTAGAATTATTGTAACTATTTTACTCTTGTATAATTGTGAGTG
>CM065682.1:46860306-46907806 GCA_017654935.2 Phymorhynchus buccinoides
TGATTTTGTTCAATTTTCTAAATGCTGTATATTGGTTTTATCGACATGGGTGCTCCTGGAAAATAAAAAAAATCCTGCAAGGCAGGGGTCTAGGGGCCGCCCAGTTAACAACTTGACTTAAACAATCCTAAAAATACAAAGTTCCGAGTAAAGGCATGTAAATATTTATCTGTATTCATTTCTTTTTTATTCTACACATGAGAGAAACCAACAAAACGTTTATAAATAGGAAATTCGTTGCTTCTCAAAATCTCAAAATCCAGCGACGCCGACCCTAGGCAATAAAAAATCCTGCATTTCAGGACATCCTGAAAGCAGGAGCATCCATGTATCTACTTCCATTCTCTCAACAATATAGCAGAGCTTGATTATGGACATGAACATATGTCACAGCCAGCAAGTGCAATAAAAAAAAAAACCCACAAATACTCCAAATTAATTGTCACATCTTATGATTTGAGAAATACAAACAACATAAACGGCTTTGTCTCTAAATTGTGAAAACTGTTATTAAAGATAGCAATGCAAACGCACCAGCAATGTGATTTTAAAGCACTCACATTCCTTAGCTTAAAAAAGCAAAAACAAACTTCCAGACTAACCTCTTGAGACATACTTATCCAATAATTTGATTAGAACAAGAACAGAGAGAAAACTATTCAACTCTATTGAGACTGGCACTGCATCAGTGAAACCACTGTGCTGGCCTGAGGCTGCACTGGAAAGATTGTTGTCGGATGACTGCTTGTACTCAAGCGAATGTCTAGAGCCTAAATGAAGTCTGTTATGAACCAAACTGTGTGTACTTAATGGAACATGGATGCTTAATCCAATTTTATGTTTTGTGAAAATATTGCATGAACGATTTACTGCCAACAGGCTGCTTGACTTCGAGATCGAACTCTGCAATGAGATCGAACATTTCTGCCGATAACAACACTTCTTGTTGCCACATTCTCACTCGCACTGGGCACAATGTTCTGTTTCATCAGTACTTCCATTATTTTCACTACTTTCATCCTCAAAACCGGACTGATGAGCATTACGCTCATCTTCATCAAGTTCAAGCAACCCGAGAATCTCTTTGGCACTCGGAGCTCCCAGTTTTGACATTTTTTAATAAAAAATCTCTTCAAATTTTGACTGCAGATGACCAAACAGCGCCATTTCTGTTTCACTATTCAAGGGAAATAACTAAAACCAAACAAGAAAGTCAGCTGGTACAATAGGGAGTTTTGTACCTTAGAACATGCAACCTATGATTGAAGGCTCCAGGCAGTGGGTGTTGCTCAGCTAGGCCTTCATTTGAAGGCTCCCGTCACGGAAGTGTTAAAGGAAAAGTGTGAACAAAATCGCATGCAAATAAAATAATAAAAAAAAGGTTGTGCACCTCTGGCTGCGACACGCTCTCCAGGTGGGAGCAACCTGAATTTCACAGAGACGCGTCTGTGTCTATAAAGTACCAAATACCAAAAGTCAAATTCAAGGAAAGCAGGAGAGACAAAGGTGAAGGGAGAAAAGATTTGTACCTTTAAGACGACCGGCTTAGCGTAACAGGAAATGTGGAGAAGAATAACAGAAACAAAATCTATCATTTGATGCAATCAACTTTAGACCAAAGATCTCATACTTGATTTTCAGTCTTACTACTCCCCGTGGGGATACCGGGGAGTCTTTTGTATAAATAGTTCCCCCACCTTCTGGACGTTTTGTGCTTGTGACTTCTACTAATCTGTCACTCTCTTTGACTCTGCCTTTTTCCTTTGCTTACTGTCATCTACTATATTTCTGCCTTACCGGTCCATTCTCCTGCCTTTTTTAAAGTAACACTTTCAAAAAGATTTCCTCCAGCCGAAGTCGGACTTGCTGGGCCTAACTATTTCTTAGTTAGGCGCATACCAGCAGCATGATGCATCTGCGCTAATAATTGACAGGAAACTGTCTGAGCGATCAAAGAAGAAGAAGTCTTACTATTGTATTGCTAATGCCCAAAGTGGGATGCCAGACACTGGACAGGAGTTGCTGATATGAAAGAAAAACGGTTTCCTCCTTACAAAGTAAATAATCATTGTCTATCAGGCACAAGTTTCTTTTCCCACTTTCTTATCATTCTGTTATTAAGATGATCATTACATTTTGTGCCTACACACATTTTGGAAATGAGACCTAAAGATCTTACAAAACTTGCTGAAAATGCCTGTACAACGATTGTTTAAAAAAAATCCTACTTCATATTTTTCTATCTATACTGACGCCTTTTAAAAAAAATGCTTTATGTACTTGGCTTTCATATGAAAACAAAACAAAACAAAAAGAACACGAAAAGATAAAAGTCCAAGCTAAAGCAAGGATTGATGATCAGCTCAATATCAAAGGACAGAAGTATGTACCAGGAGCACAACATTGATGTGTCTTTTCACACTAAAGGGACACAGGGCAATGAAGAGACCAATCTGTCCCCTTTCCAACCTCCAGGGGACCAATCACTGAAACAATTATAACATCTGATCAGTTCCACACCACAAACTAAAGCTCACGATGAAGTTTGTCTCATGATAGATGTTTCTCAATCAGCATGCACGATCATGAAAGATGAAAGACACTTGGCAATGTTCTTCTTAAACATGGGTATGCTCACCCAGAATAACAATTCACAGATCCCGGAAAAAAAGATGCATGAGAAGAACAGTAGAAGGAGGATCGAATGACAAACGACTGGCAAGATTGTTCATTCTGTTGGCCACCAACACTTGGTCCACACAGTTGTTAAAGTTCCATAGTTGAAGTCAGTCACTCAACGATCAACACAGATCCAAACCACCACCATTCACAGTTAAGTCGTCAAAATTTTATTCAACAGTGGGCAGGTTTCTCCCAGTCACAAAATGCCATTTTTCCTCAGCGTAGTGATAGCACCAAGCACGCCGGACCCTGTGTTGGGGAACACCTGGTGGTCCTCAGGCTTCCTGCCTGCCTCCAGGGCGCCGCACTCAGCCTGCAAAGCGTCACCAGAACCAGCCGACGGTGCCGGAGCCTCTGCCTTGTTCCACAGCAGGGAATAGCCGCTACTGAGCAGCTTGCCCAACAGACCAGAGTTGCTGCTGCTGCCTCGGCCAGAATTCTTCCCATCACAGTCAGGGGCGGAGCTAATGGACGCAGCAGCGACAGACTCTGCGGGGATGACGGGGATGGGGGTGCTGGCCCCTGATCTGGGGGAAGCTGTGGGGAAGGTGGCACTGTTTTTCATGATGGCGCGGGCTAAAGAGGTGTCCCGATCCTGTAGGAGAGCGGCCAGCCCCAGGGACATGGTGTAGCTGGCCTTGCCGGACGAGGGTCGGCTGTGGGGGGTGGAGGAGGCCATGGGCTGGGGGCTGGACATTCGGGGCCTGCACACATTCAGATATCAGTGTTGAGGAAGAAAGAAGGCTGCTAAAGCAACAAAGCTTTATGGAATGGACCAGTTAACCACATGCTCCTGGCTAAAACGTGAAGAAAGGTAGCTTTGAACATGTGTTTTTTTTTAGAAATGAAACATTGCTGTTTGGACTTGCTGCATCTTTAAACAATGGTTGCAAAAAGGGGAACTACATGTATTGTAATGTTATAATAAATATTTCATAAGATCATCAAAAAGGGCAAAAAGGGAAACCTTTTTCACAAATCCTTCATATAACTTATTTAGATATCCCCCCCCCCCACCACCAAATCCTACACATAACTTCCTACTTATGTTTGAGTACAAGACTAATGTATTAGCTAAAAAATAATACTTATAAGAAACATTTTCGGTTTTGCTTTGCAGTTTTCACTGATTCTGAGTCTACTTCCCTGTGATATATTGTATTTTTTGGACTATAAGGCGATACTTTTTTGGGGTCCAGACTGGAACCATTACTTCTTGATTCATAAATAAAGTAAGGAACTTATAACAAAATCAAACTTTGTGTAAAATCTGGGGGGTTGCGCCTTATAATATAATGTGGCTGGTCTGTAAAATATGGTAAATTAAGGTGTTATGAGCTTAGCTCTCTTATATGCATGAAGCCCCCAAAATCTGTTGTGTTTCTCTATTCACAATGCAAAATCCCACGCTGGGGAAATTCCATCAATCTGGTCAAGTCAGATTCCGAATGGGGAGTCACATGTCCCCTTGGGCATGCACTAGATGTTAATAAAAGTAATGTTACTGCCACGTGACTGACTGAATGGTTTAAAAAAACAAATAAACAAACACATATTCTTAAAAAGACTTGAAATCAAAAGTGAAGAGAATGCAAACAGTAGGGGGCATGCCACTGCTGGTTTTGCATACTCAAAAGGCTTAAATGCCTTTGAAGGTGTCAATGGATTAAAAAGCCTTAACTTTATACCTAATCTTCAATGCATATGTCAATCCCCAATCCAATAAGGCATTTGCCTCACACCGGCGACCGTCAATTTCACTGAGTTGAATTTAGAGAGTTGAACTAGAGAGGTCAGCATAACTCGGGCAAGTTTTTTTGTTTTTGTGGTTTTTTTTGTTTACCTTCACACATCATACTTCACTATGACAAACTAACACCAACATTACCTTCACACATCATACTTCACTATGACAAACTAACACCAACATTACCTTCACACATCATACTTCACTATGACAAACTAACACCAACATTACCTTCACACATCATACTTCACTGTGACAAACTAACACCAACATTACCTTCACACATCATACTTCACTATAACAAACTAACACCAACATTACCTTCACACATAATACTTTACTATAACAAACTAACACCAACATTACCTTCACACATCATACTTTACTATAACAAACTAACACCAACATTACCTTCACACATCATACTTTACTGTGACAAACTAACACCAACATTACCTTCACACATAATACTTTACTATAACAAACTAACACCAACATTACCTTCACACACATACTTTACTATAACAAACTAACACCAACATTACCTTCACACATCATACTTTACTATAACAAACTAACACCAACATTACCTTCACACATCATACTTTACTATAACAAACTAACACCAACATTACCTTCACACATCATACTTTACAATAACAAACTAACACCAACATTACCTTCACACATCATACTTTACAATAACAAACTAACACCAACATTACCTTCACACATCATACTTTACTATAGCAAACTAACACCAACATTACCTTCACACATCATACTTTACTATAACAAACTAACACCCACATTACCTTCACATATCATACTTTACTATAATAAACTAACACCAACATTACCTTCACACATAATACTTTACTATAATAAACTAACACCAACATTACCTTCACATATCATACTTTACTATAATAAACTAACACCCACATTACCTTCACATATCATACTTTACTATAATAAACTAACACCCACATTACCTTCACACATCATACTTTACTATAACAAACTAACACCAACATTACCTTCACATATCATACTTTACTATAACAAACTAACACCAACATTACCTTCACACATAATACTTTACTATAACAAACTAACACCAACATTACCTTCACATATCATACTTTACTATAACAAACTAACACCAACATTACCTTCACATATCATACTTTACTATAACAAACTAACACCAACATTACCTTCACACATAATACTTTACTATAATAAACTAACACCCACATTACCTTCACATAATACTTTACTATAAGAAACTAACACCAACATTACCTTCACACATCATACTTTACTATAACAAACTAACACCAACATTACCTTCACATATCATACTTTACTATAACAAACTAACACCAACATTACCTTCACATATCATACTTTACTATAACAAACTAACACCAACATTACCTTCACATATCATACTTTACTATAAGAAACTAACACCCACATTACCTTCACATATCATACTTTACTATAACAAACTAACACCCACATTATGTTCACATATCATACTTTACTATAACAAACTAACACCCACATTACCTTCACATATCATACTTTACTATAACAAACTAACACCAACATTATCTTCACATATCATACTTTACTATAAGAAACTAACACCCACATTACCTTCACATATCATACTTTACTATAACAAACTAACACCAACATTACCTTCACACATCATACTTTACTATAACAAACTAACACCAACATTACCTTCACATATCATACTTTACTATAACAAACTAACACCAACATTACCTTCACATATCATACTTTACTATAAGAAACTAACACCCACATTACCTTCACATATCATACTTTACTATAAGAAACTAACACCAACATTACCTTCACACATCATACTTTACTATAACAAACTAACACCCACATTACCTTCACATATCATACTTTACTATAACGCACCCGCAGCAGCACAGGCTTCTCACGTTAGACCTAATTCTATTTTTCTCGTCATGTTTTTTGGGCAAGTTAGTAGTCTAGTATAGAGTACGAACAGTCATGGCAAATGCTCTGTTAAGACAAAAAGATGATTGTAAGCATTAACAGTAATAACATCGAACCAACCTTGCAGAGGAGGTGAGGTAAGCAGGCAGGCTGATGTGGCTGTGGTTGGCGGAGCTGAGGAACTGGGGACTGGAGCTCTGGCTGTGACTGTTGTCCGTCACACCACTCAGGTACTCCAGTGCATCCTCTGTCAAGACAAAATGTATTCCTCATTGTTATCATGATTACATTACATCACATCGATGTATCGGGTCATACTTTGTTGAAATTATTGCTTGCTTGTTGATTGCATTTTACAGTAAATATTTAGTAAATAAACCAAGAATATGTGCAGGTCTTGATATGAAAAATGTGGTTCTAAAACAAGATATTCTTTTCTTTTTATCATTGAAACAACAGCCTACGATTACTCATTTAATAATTACAATTCATTTGTTAAAATAATTTTTTTATGATTTTAGCATAAGCAACAGTTAAACAATTCCCATCTTTAAGAACTTACATATTTGTCAACGTTTCAGGGGCAAAGGAAGCATTCACTCACCGTCTTCCTCGTAGTCGGTGAGGGAGTAGGCCTCGTCCTGCAGGTCCAGCCTGCGCTCCCCCTTGATCTTCACCCCTTCCCTGCGCTCAAACAGCCCTCCGAGGTGTGGCTGTGCCAGCCGCTGCCACTGCTGCAGGGTCACCGAGCCTGCAGGGCGAAATAAACAGACACACTGCATGAAAAACTAACAAAAATACAGACAAAACCACCCACAAATCACTGACCAAAACCACCCACAAAGCATAAACCACAAATCACTAACCAAAACCACCCACAAAGCATAAACCACAAATCACTGACATATTATTGCAGACCTTTCAGACTTTGCTTGAGAATCTGCTCCCTGTAGTGGAAGGAAAAGAAAGACCTGAGACTGATTCTCATTTTTCACTAATGTTGGTTCCAAGATAGAGCGACATACAACCCTAGACCAAATAATCAAAAGACAGAGCCCCCTGTGGGGATACCATGGTGTGTGTGTGTGTGTGTGTGTGTGTGTGTGTGTGTGTGTGCCCGCACGCACATGTCTTTCATACAAATAGTTCCCCCACCTTATGGAAGTTCTGTGCTTGTAACGTCCTCTAATCTGTCACTCTCTTTGACCCTGCTTTTTCCTTTGCTTACTGTCATGTACATGTACTTTCTGATTACTGGTCCATTCTCCTGCCTTTTTTCAAGAAACACAAAGATTTTCTGCAGCCGAAGACAGACATGCCGGGCCCAATTACTTGTGAGGCGCATAACGGCAGCATGACGCATTTGCGCTCAAATGACAGGAAACTGTCTGAGCGATCGAAGAAGAATAAGAAAAGACAGAGAGAGCTGTCACCTGCCACGGGTTTGACAATCTTCTGCAGTGAAAGGGTCAGAAAAAGAGGGCATTTTTACCTTTTTGTGAAAGTTTTGCACAGACAGGCATAACACAAACCAACAAAGACAAACACAGAGAGAGCCGTCACCTTCCATGGGCTTGACAATCTGCAGCATGCCAGACATTCTGCAGTGCGAGGAAGAGATGAGGAGAGTGTGAACAAACTTTGGGCTTCTTCGCACACGCGCGCGTGTATATGTAAGTTATATTCCTGATTAAGGTAAATTTGTTCCACTCGTACATTTTTATGTAGATTTTGTGTATCTGTGATTTTTCGCTCGCTTTCACATACTCCCGAGGATGTTATTGTTTGTATTTTTTTGTTTTCTTCTCTGTTTGTCGTGTTTTTCTTTTACTTTTGTTTGTGTCTTTTTTGTCCAATCAGTTAATTTTTTTTCTTCTGTCCCTATCAGTTGTTTTCTGCTTTTTTTTTGTCTCCTCCTTTCATCATTATAAAAAAAATCAATACATTAAGGCATGTAAGAAACTGTTGATGTGTATGTATGTACATTATAGATTGAAAACAAAAGTCAAATAAATAAAAAAACTTTGGGCTTCTTTAAAAAAAAAGAGTAAGTTCTTGGGTCTGCTCTTTGGTATCACTTTCTTACACTTAGCTAGGTGAATAGGTATGAGAAGCACCTTGATAGTAGCTAGGCATGCGTCTTTTAGGGGTGGACAGTTCTCCATCTTTGTTTACTGACAAGACCAGATAATCAAAAGCGAGAGAAGTATAGCGACAGAATAGTCAATGGTGACTGTGGTCACCCTACAGAAGGAAGGGAGAGTGTGTGGTCACTCTACAGAAGGAAGGAAGAAAGGAAGGGAGAGTGTGTGGTCACTCTACAGAAGGAAGGAAGAAAGGAAGGGAGAGTGTGTGGTCACTCTACAGAAGGAAAGAAAGGAAGGGAGAGTGTGTGGTCACTCTACAGAAGGAAGGAAGAAAGGAAGGGAGAGTGTGTGGTCACTCTACAGAAGGAAGGAAGAAAGGAAGAGAGAGTGTGTGGTCACTCTACAAAAGGAAGAAAGAAAGAGAGAGTGTGTGGTCACTCTACAGAAGGAAGGAAGAAAGGAAGGGAGAGTGTGTGGTCACTCTACAGAAGGAAAGAAAGGAAGGGAGAGTGTGTGGTCACTCTACAGAAGGAAAGAAAGGAAGGGAGAGTGTGTGGTCACTCTACAGAAGGAAAGAAAGGAAGGGAGAGTGTGTGGTCACTCTACAGAAGGAAAGAAAGGAAGAGAGAGTGTGTGGTCACTCTACAGAAGGAAGGAAGAAAGGAAGGGAGAGTGTGTGGTCACTCTACAGAAGGAAAGAAAGGAAGGGAGAGTGTGTGGTCACTCTACAGAAGGAAGGAAGAAAGGAAGGGAGAGTGTGTGGTCACTCTACAGAAGGAAAGAAAGGAAGGGAGAGTGTGTGGTCACTCTACAGAAGGAAGGAAGAAAGGAAGGGAGAGTGTGTGGTCACTCTACAGAAGGAAGGAAGAAAGGAAGAGAGAGTGTGTGGTCACTCTACAGAAGGAAAGAAAGAAAGGAGAGAGAGAGTGTGTGGTCACTCTACAGAAGGAAGGAAGAAAGGAAGAGAGAGTGTGTGGTCACTCTACAGAAGGAAAGAAAGAAAGGAAGGGAGAGTGTGTAGTCACTCTACAGAAGGAAGAAAGAAAGAGAGAGTGTGTGGTCACTCTACAGAAGGAAGGAAGAAAGGAAGAGAGAGTGTGTGGTCACTCTACAGAAGGAAAGAAAGGAGGGGAGAGTGTGTGGTCACTCTACAGAAGGAAGGAAGAAAGGAAGAGAGAGTGTGTGGTCACTCTACAGAAGGAAGGAAGAAAGGAAGAGAGAGTGTGTGGTCACTCTACAGAAGGAAGGAAGAAAGGAAGAGAGAGTGTGTGGTCACCCTACAGAAGGAAAGAAAGGAGGTAGGAATAGAGAAAAAAGAGTGTTCACCTTCCATGGGTTTGATAATCCGCAGCTTGCTGGACATTCTGAAGTGTGCGGAGGACGGGGGCTGGGGGTTCTTGCTGCAGCCCAGGTAGGAGTAGCCGCTGGTGGTGGACGACACAGTGTCCGGGCTCCCCAGGATGCCCAGTGGGCTCACCCTGTCACCCCTGGACAGGTGTCACACACTTACAAGCATGCATGGGTGCAACTCCCCAGAATGACAAAAAAATGAAAGACAGGGGTCCAGGGCCCACCACAGGCCCCAGCAGGGTACAGGGGCAGAGCCCCGTTGGACAATTCAGGGGGGCATCGCAAGAGACAGAGATAACGAGACAGATAGACAGTTACAATGATGGACAGAGATAGTTCGAGTCCGATAAGCCTTGTAAAATGATTACATTGCCTTTTGAAAACAATACTGCATCATCATGCTGTTTCCAAGCTAACCCGAGAGAGACTTCCAGGATAGAACAACCAAGTTCAAAACGCCCCAAATCCCTTGTGGCTGACTTTTTTTTTAGAGGAATTAAAAAAAAAAAGAACTTCAGTTTCTGGTAAAATTAAAAAACCTGAAATCAGTGTAAAACTGAAAGAGTAGCACCCATGAGCATGTATGTACACACACACATGCATGCACCCCATTAGCAGGCACTAATGTAGGCAAGCAGCACCAGATACACACGCATGCACATACATGTGCGCTGCGCACATACGCAAGCAAGCACACCAGCAGACGCACATGATGTACAGGGATATCAGTGATGCACATTTGCGTATCTATGATGCACTGTGAGCAAAACGGATGCACTAATAGACTATGTGGGGAGTCCCGGGGAAGCACTAAAACTAATAAATCTACAGTCTCTGCATTCAAAGCTCCGACCTTTACTATTGATTGAACTGCTAAGCCTAGTAGGTTTATCACAATGAATCAGTCCCCCCCCCCCCCCCCCCCCCCCCCCATCCGTTTTCTATTCTCTCTATTCAACAGTTTACAGGACCCATTCTCTGCCTGTCCATCAATGGTCGTCTCTTCCCCCACCCCTCCTCTCCCATCCCATCACCACCCCTCCTCTCCCATCCCATTACCACCCCTCCTCTCCCATCCCATTACCACCCCTCCTCTCCCATCCCATTACCACCCCTCCTCTCCCATCCCATTACCACCCCTCCTCTCCCATCCCATTACCACCCCTCCTCTCCCATCCCATTACCACCCCTCCTCTCCCATCCCATCACCACCCCTCCTCTCCCATCCCATCACCACCCCTCCTCTCCCATCCCATCACCACCCCTCCTCTCCCATCCCATCACCACCCCTCCTCTCCCATCCCATCACCACCCCTCCTCTCCCATCCCATTACCACCCCTCCTCTCCCATCCCATTACCACCCCTCCTCTCCCATCCCATTACCACCCCTCCTCTCCCATCCCATCACCACCCCTCCTCTCCCCTTCTTTCCCTCCCCCCTGCTTTGATCTTCCTATGTACCCCACTCTTACTCCCAGATCGAAGGACGGTAAACAATTTTCTTCTCTCCTGGGTGCGTTTCTCTGTGCCTTTTGCTACAGAGAGCTAGGTGGTAGTGCCTAAGGTGGCTTTGGTGGTGAGTTGTGTTCTTTTAATGAAAAGTTATCCACTTTTGCTTAGTTTTGTTACTTTGATCCGTTAAGTAAATAGCATCGAAATGAAACTCATTTTGATTCACACACTCATTTACACACAGGCAGATAGACATAACCACACAGGCGGTCACTGAAATGTGAACACCCCCCCTCCCGCCATCTTTAAAAATGAAAAGAACTGGGAGATGAAAAACTACACAATCACTGTAGTCAAAACTTTATTTCACGTACCACACATTCAAACAGCAGCCATCCAACCTTTCCTCATGGTCTCATCTATATCTTTCACCATTAACATTGATTTCTGTGGGGGGTTTTCCTTATTGTTTTTGATTTGGTGGACAGCAATTCACATACACTTCATATTTTATATTGCACAAAATCACAGAAAGTTTATCACATTATGCTTACATGGATGATATAAACGGTGACCCGTATTCTTCATACAAAACATTTCATATACATTTTCATACCCCAGCAAATCAAGGAATCATGATCACACTACCATTAGATGGATGACAGAAATGCTGACCCGTATTCTCCGTGCAATACATTAATGAATATGTAAAGTGGATGGACACTCATTTAAAGGCATTCTCCACACAATACATTGATGAATATGTATGGACACTTAAAGACATTAACTCATTCAAGTCATTCTGGCTATATATGTCCGGAATTAATAGATAGCTGTCAATTTGATGCATTTACTTCAAGGGAAGTAAATCTGTGTGTACAGACCTTGGTCACTTCTAAACTCGCTTCGCTCCCTTATACCACAATTTTGCCTTTGACTTTACTTTTGTAGTGGTTTGTTGTGGGGAAACCAATCGGTGTAGTTTTTTTCTATATAAAGTCTATATATAAAAAAGTCTGATCTACCACTTCCCTATGTCTAAACCTGAAGTAAAAACCTGTAATCTTCTTTTATTTCTCCTTTTGTTTATGTACGTTTTGTTTGCGTGTATGGCTGGGGTGATTTGTGAGGTTTTTTAAAGCGATGCGAATGAGTTAATGACAGGTCTGCAACAAGGACAACACATCCTTGATGATGAGACAGACACAGAGGCTTATATATTGCATATCAGTACAAATATCATTTCATTTTAAACACTTGAAATTGACTCTACAATACATGACTGTTTTCCTATGTAATAACATTACGAAAAGAGGGCTGGTATTTACTATTTTTTATGTAATATAGGTAAAAGGTAAAGATAAAAGTCCCATTGCTTATCAGCCGTAGAGGCAGTGAACTGTTAGAGGTTCACCATGTCACGGGCATGGCATCATGGAAGGAAGAGCCCATCCCTCTCTTTCCGCCGCCTTTGAACCTTCCCTGAATGAATCAGGTACCCATTCACTGCTGGGTGGAGAGAGAGGATTTCTAAGCCAGAAAAATCTGACTTCAAGCTGGACTCGAACCCGCCACCTTCCGCACTGCAGCTGAGTGCTCTAACTACTCGACCACAGGCCCCATATAACATTATGAAAAAAAAGACAATTATTTTTTTTTTACAAATTTCTGGAAAATTTAATTATTTGTTTAAGTTTTGTTTATCAATCTTGACCAAACATTGTTATGTTCGGATTAGCCCATTGTCTTACTCTTTTTTTCTCAAATTATAAAAACAACAAACCAATAACGATCATAGCTGCCAACTTTTCCCAAACAAAATCCTGGAGGGGGGTGAGTTTGGGAGGGGGGAGTATCCCCCCTCCCAGAGCGGGGGGTGAGGGGGCGCAGTCCCCTGAAGCTGAGAAACTTTTTTTTGTCAAATGTTTTGTGTTCGTCTGAAAAGACAGTCTTCCATTTCTTCGTCTTCTCCTTTGCCTTCAGCACCGTGGCGAGGTTACTTCAATGGCGGCGTGAGACAGGCCTAAAGACCGCCAAACAAAGGATTGCAGGATGAAGCAGCAGTACGAACTCTGCTCCGCGAAGCTTCCTGAAACCCAGTTTCAATTTTCGGGTTTCGTTTCTGAGGTCATCTAAGCTGGAAATTTCGAAATCCGGGAGTTTCACGTGCATTCCGGGAAGACCGGGAGAGGTGACAAAATGTGTCCGGTTTTCAGTTTTCACTGGTCTCCCCGCTGCGTACAGCCGAATCATTCCGATTTCGGAGGAGCTCAAATGAGAAAAGATTTTGAAAAAAGGCAGGAGAATGGGCAAATAAGTCAGAAAGATAGATGATAGAAAGCAAAGGGAAAAGGCAGAGTCAAAGAAAGTGGCAGATTAGAGAAAGTTACAAGTACAGAACTTCCAGAAGATGGGGGAACTATTTTAAAGAGCCCCCCGGTATCCCCACGGGGGGATTTGCCTTATAATAGGATTGATACTAATAGCAGGAAATCTATTATAAAAAAATAAAATTGGAGCAATGTTCTGTAAAGTCTGTAAAGTACGGTGGCGATACTGACCCACACAGGCTGTCCAGATCTCCACAGTAGCCGTCGCTGACCAAGGACTCGGTGTCCGAGGCAGCAGCCAGACTGTCCGTGTCCCAGCAGCTGGAGGCTGAGGAGGACACCCGCATGCAGTTTCTCCTTGACTTATGCACTGCCTTGTGGGCCGCCCGGGCCGTTTCAAACACCCTCCAGTTGTGCGACCTGCAATGCAGATGTCGGGTTATACGAGCATTTCTCCCGCAGCGCAGAATCGGGTTGAATAGCACAGGCAAACTTTTCAAAGGGGAAGTACCATATCCGTTTTCTTTGTTTACAATTCGTCTTACCACTTCTTAAACTTTCATGGAAGATATGTAATATGTAACCAAGTCTCGTGGAAACTCACGGGATATTGTAGGTAAGAAGGTTCTTTGGGGCCTCGTAATATTAGCTCCCATTGAGGTTCCTTGTCTGCTAGCTGCTTCAATATCACATTGGAATAGTTCCTGGCTCCATGACTTAGATCTACATGCTTCAAATAATTCATCTAAGGGAACATTTACAAAGTACTACCATTACCATTCCAGATGCATAAACTGCGACAGGAAAAAGAATGCTTTCCAACATAAAATGACACCGTATTTTTCAGACTATGAAGTGCACCTTATTATAAGATTTTGTTACCATATATTTTTTATATTATATTAGTAGTCATATTATAAGGCAGAGGGGTCTCACTCTAGGTAAAAAGTATCGCCCTATAGTCAGAAAAATATGGTACAAACTATTTTTTTTTATCATGCAATTTCAGGATCAGGATCAGGATCAGGATCAGGATCAGTACGTCGCAGGTGCCAATACTGGCAATAGTCGCGACGGAACTAGGGGGGCGCATGTACCCACAGAAAACATAGAAAGGACAGACCTAAAGCTTGCACTGGGTTAAGACCATTAAACCCCCCAGTTCAGCCGGGAAGGAACAGGCCCCACTTCCAGCAACAAGCGGGGGAAGGGGGAGGAGGAAGGGGGGGAGGGGGGGGGGAGGGGAAGGGAAGGGGGGAGGGGGGAGGGGGAGGGGAGGGGGGGGGGGGGTGGATCTAATTTTAGTGGTCAGTTGGGGCAAGCTCAGATTCAAATATGCTTCAATAAACCAATCGTTAACACGAACAAAAATCGAAGAAAGAAGGCCAAAGAAGAACACAAACGCCTCATGGATGTCCTACTTGCTAGCGGCAGCAGTATCATCCTCCAGGTGGAGGGACTGCTGCAGCTCGGAGGCCAGACTGAGGGAGTCCATGCTGGCCGCGTCCAGGCTGTGGGACCGTGACTTGCTGCCGTGGCGACCCTGCACCTGCTCACGAGTTCTCTGCAACGTCTCGAACAGCTCGTCGTACTCGTCTTTCTGGACTCCAAGCTAAAGCAAAAAAAGGAAAAAATCATTTATATCACTTTTGTTTTACATTTTTAAACTACACTTCCTCCCCCCGAAGACGGAGTGTGGCTGCCGATGTGGCGGGGTAATCGAAAACAGTCACACACTCCCCCCGTGGGGATATCGGTTCCGTACAAATAGTTCCACCACCTTCTGGAAGTTCTGTGCTTGTAACTTCCTCTAATCTGTCTCTCTCTTTGACTCTGCCTTTTTCTTTGCTTTGTGTCATCTACTATCTTTCTGACTTTTTAGCCCATTATTCTGCCTTTTTCCAAAAAAATCTTCCATATAGTTTTTTTTTGGGGGGAGCTCCTCCGAAAACGGAATGCATCGGCTGAATGCAGCAAGGAGACCAGTGAAAACTGGAAAACGGACACATACGTATCCATTGTGGCCTTATGGCCTGGGAACGCAGAAGAAGAAGAAGGTCACACACATAATGTTCTCATCCCTAGATGATGCATTTGTACCATACTGTTCAAGTGCTTCGACTGTTGGGATGATCCCTGGAGTCTTTTAGCCAGGGTATGTCAACAACAAAACTACACTTGTTATCATGGTACAGTGGAGACCAACTATAACGAACTCGCTTTTAACGAAATTTCGAGATTAACGAACTGACTTCAATTTCCCGGCAAATGCCCTTCTATTTGTCACTTGCAAAGCCATGGGTATAACGAAAAAATCCTTTTGAAATAACGAACACCCGCTTTTTACGAACACATGTTCTACGCCCCAGGCTAATTTTATTTACTAGGAAAAATAGCCTATAACGAACTCAGCCTGTGCGATGCGCTGCAAAAACCTAGGTCTTCAAACTCCAAGCTAGAACGTGTTGTCAAGAGGAAGGAAGTTGGAAAATATGAACTGCGCATGCGTGAACTCATTTAGATTCACAACAAAGCAACATTTATAATGCATCATTGCATGTTGCAGATTCTTAAAGATTTTTAGACAATTTTTTCTTAAAAACAGGAAGTTCATTTTCAGGTAAAATTTTATATAACTGAAGTCCTTGGAAAAGGAAAACATTGCACCCGTGAGTATGAGATGTACAAATGTAAAGATAGAGAAGGAAACAGGGATGGGATAAACAGAGAAAAACTAAATAGTTCATAATTGGATTCACCTGCCCAGCATTCCTTTATGGGTTGTACTTATGCATGTATGATACATGTGAATTTACATAAAACAATATTGAAGGTGTTTTTAAGGAAGAAACCATCATTCACAATAAATTAATGATCACCTCTATGGTCAGCTGTGTCTGTGATTCCTGAACAGCCTGTAGTTTGTCCACAAGATCAGTGTTCTCCTCTGTCAGCTGCAAAACACACAAAAACATGAAGTAAAAGTAAAGTTTTGAAAACACTCCCCCCATGGAGACACCGGGGGTGGGGGGTGTCTTTCGTACAAATAGTTCCCACACCATCTGGAAGTTCTGCGCTTGTAACTTCCTCTAATCCTTTCTCTCTTTGACTCAGCCTTTTCCCTTTGCTTACTGTCATCTACTATCTTTCTGCCTAACTGGTCCATTCTCCTGCCTTTTTTAAAGAAACCCTTACAAAGATTTTCTCCAGCCGAAGACGGACATGCTGCACCTAACTATTAGGTGCATAATGGCAGCATGATGCATCTGCGCTCATAATTGACAGGAAGGTGTCTGAGCGATCGATGACGAAGAAGTAGAAAATACTTCTTAAGTCCAAGAAATGACGGAGAACTAAAGTAAAAAACCAACTGATTTCATATACACAAGTAAACTCAATAGATGATGAAGACTGATGAACGCAAAAGCTGAAAAGTTTCGTTTTGAGGTACCGTAAGGGTTTATTTTCATGAAAGTTTAATAATAAAAAAAAAGCATCTGACATCATCTTTTTTAAGCAATGAGAGAGAGAGAGAGAGAGAGAGAGAGAGAGAGAGAGAGAGAGAGAGAGAGAGAGAGAGAGAGAGAGAGAGAGAGAGAGAGAGAGAGAGAGAGAGAGAGAGAGAGAGAGAAAAACAGACAGAGAAAGAGGACAGAGAGAAACAGACAGAGCATACAAACCTGTCTGACTCTTTGGCAGACTTCGTTGAGCTGCGTAACGAGGGATCTGATCTCGTCGCGCTGATGAGAGTTCTCCTTCTTCTTCCTCTCCAGCTCTTCTGTCAGAGAGTCCACTTTCTGCGTCAACTCCACTGTAGTTAGAGAGAACATCATAAAATAATAAGAGACAAACACAATCATCTCAGTGGAGAGTGAGTTATACAGAACTGAAAAACAGGAGTAGGGTTATGGACAGGGAGGTAAGAATGTTTTTGCTTCCAAGATGATCCATCCACGAAGGATCATAGTTTCTATATGTTGAGGTCACATTGTAAGACAGAAAGTTCTGATAAAAGAATAAAAAGACCAATTTAAAAAAAATTACAATTCATTCTCAACAGTTGATCAATTAACACAGATTCCTGGACAAGTTCTTTACAAATAAAGAAGAAAAAAATACATAGACTAAAAATATGTGAATGTTTTTTCTTACAATTCATTCTTCTGTTTGTTTATTAACAGTCGATCAATTAACACAGATTCCTGGACAAGTGACATATTGGTAACAAATACAGAAAAAAATATGAAGACAAACTCTAGAACCTTATAACTGCCACGATAGAACAGTAAATAAGTAAATACACATATATGTCAGTGTACGTAAGAGACAGCAAGACAAAGAGAGAGAGAGAGAGAGGGAGAGAGAGAGAGAGAGAGAGAGAGAGAGGGAGGGAAGGAGGAGGAAAAAACAATTACCAAACTGGTGTAGTGAGTCCTGCGTCATCTTTTTCTCCTTTTCTTCATGCCTCTCAGATTCTGAGCGCAGCTGTGCAGTCTGTGAAATGTACACACGTGCGCACGCACACACACACACACACGTTTATTATCATAGTGGGATGGGGTGGGTGGGATAAATGGAAACAACATTGTGTAAACCTAACATTCAAACAGACATATCAAACAACAACCTCGTACTACTTTTCACTTACATAACTAACTTCATTTTGGTATTGGTATTTGGCACTTTATATACTTGTATTCACTATTTATTCACTTGTACAATTAATTCGTTTATATACCTTCTATAAGGTGCAACTGGTATAAATGGCAACACACTCTATACAACAATACTTAAAATGCAATTCAGGATTTGCACACAAACAAAAACCTAGAGGGGAGCTCTCTTTCCCTCTTGCTCTCAAACCAACGATGTGGCTTCTGATGATAAACGATGTGGCATCTGCTTTATCATCTAGTGATGATCAGGTTAGTCAGTCAATCGCAAGGGGAACACCGCAGAAGCACTGAAAATTAGAAATAAGTAAGCTTGAATGTTCTGTTTAAATGTTTGTTTGCAATTGAAAGTCTTTGCCAAACCATACTTGAAATCCTACACTCATAGTTTTAGTTTTTCTTTTCTGTTTTGAAAACATGACCTTTTTTCCCCTTTGTGCTAATGGACTTGATTTCTTGGATGTTCTTTGCAGATTCTTTGATCATTTGCAGATTGGATGGAAGATGGAAAGCGTTGTTTTGCTGTCTTTGCTATTTGTTGTTTTGCTCTGTGTGTGTGTGTGTGTGTGTGTGCGTGTGCGTGTGTGTGTACGTGTGCGTGCGTGTGTGCATGCTTTTTTGTTGTTGTATGTTGTGTGTTGACAAAGGCAAATCCATCTATATTCCAGTGGTTTCGGTGCGTATTGTGCAAATAAAATAGCATAGCTTCACAACTGCTGTGTACTTGTCGGTATGTTGTCTGTTCTGGTGCCGTTGCAGCCTCTTTCAGATTTTTTTCTTTGATTTTGGAAATGATTAATTGAAAGCATTTAGGTCATTAACTCTTCCCCTCGTCCCCCCCCCTCCCCCCCTAGTTCTTATGACGAGGGGGGCACCGTCATAAGAACTTTTGATAATGACAATAAAAAAAATCAGTGTCAAATTGTCAGTTTCTCTCAAATTAACCCTTTCACCGCCAATGTCGCATTTTTGCACCAAATGATTTAACACCCATGTCATTAAAACTCTTGAAATCAGGATCTATTATTCAATGATATTGTGTTCTTAAATTCGGGTAGTAAGGCTTGAGCCTATTCTAAACGTGTCACAGAGAAATCTCACAATATTGCAGATGAAATCTTTTCTGTATCCAAGTAAGTTACTTTAATGGAATGCTTTTGCTCAACGATGGCTGGCGGTGAAAGGGTTAACCCCATTGACTGCCACATAATGTATCTATCCCATTCGTTGTTTAACAGTCCTTACTGTACCTCTTGCAGCAGGTGCAGATTTTCCTCTTCCAGCGCACCCAGCCTTCTCTGGAGCTTCTCCACTGCACTGGGGCTGAGGTTGGCCACTCCACCTGCCACTCTGTAAGAGCACAAGAAGGTTTGCAATACATTTTATTGATTACCATAGACAAAACTACCGTATTTTGGGGACTATAAGGCAATAATGTTTTCCCCCAGATTCAGACTCCTGCACCTCAAAATAATAATATGACTAATAAAAAATAACTACAACATCTAAAATTTGAGGGGTATGCCTTGTATTCCGGAAAATATGGCACATGACTTCAATAATTCAACCTTTGGGGACTATATACAGCAACGTAAATTACCATTTAGATTTACAGAACTGTTTAACTCTGTGTCTTTTAAACACACACACACGATCACGGGGGGGGGGGGGGGGGGGGGGGGGGGGGGGGGGGGGGGGGGGGGGGGGGGGGGGGAGAGGGAGAGAGAGAGAGAGAGAGAGAGAGAGAGAGAGAGAGAGAGAGAGAAACTTACACAAATTTATTTGCGGCATACAATCATATATACATGCATTCACCAAATGTAAAATAGCATCAACATTATTTTTTTTAGACTCTCTTTCGCTTCTTTGAAAATGTCTTGGTGAATTGAGTGTAATGCTAAAAACGAGGTGTTATGCTAAAAAGAGAAAAGAAAAAAAGAAAAAAAGAGAATTAGAATGAAATAAACTAAATAAATGTAAAGAAAGAACAAAGCTGTTTTTAGTTAGTTAGTTAGTCTATTATAGTCCCGTCAACAGCTGTGGTCATCTCAGGACTGTGACCATGCACAGTTCGACCACAATGCACAGACAAAAAGAAGCGGCACCCACCCAAAGGAGTCCTCCTGGGGGTTCTGGATCTGCAGGTCCTGGTCATACACCTCCAGCTCCTGCACCTTCTTGGACAGCTCATGGCGAAGCTGCTTGATCTGATAGTTATCAAAACATTTATCAGCAAATCCCTTCACAACACTTTGCACCGGTACGCATACCTGTCTGTTGTTTCCGATAACGACAACCAGACAGCATAAAGCCGGGTTCACATTAGACGTGTAAGTTCTGTACGGAAAACCTTAAATAAGTGGAAGAAAGAAGGATAAAAGTTTACGCATAGAGAGGAAATTCGGACACGTGCGCAAATCTTTTCCCTTCTTTGTTTCACTTATTTATGGATTGCGCACAGGTTTCTGCATGGAATATCCGCTTATGTGTGTACACAGCCGAAGAGGCAGCTGCTTTTTCCGGCAGGCTGGGCTAAAATTTGTTTATCGTGGAGAGGCCTTGTTCACAGTACATCCTCACTCTCTTTTCCAAAAAGGATTTGAGGACAGATGGCGTTGGGGAAGGTCCCCAAAGGCCAACTAATCCCTTTGGCTGCAGCACTAAAGCCAGTGCCAATTCCCCCTAGTTTGAGTCATACTCCTACACAAAAGACTAAAGGGTGAGCCATACGTCCACTAAAATTGTACGACTGTACGATACGAGTCGATCACGTGGTCTCCAAGAACAAATGTGATTTGCGCTTCAAGATCACGTGATCGAATCGTATGGTACAGTTGTGTGATTTTAGCCGACATGTGGCTGACCCTTAAAGGCAGGACCGGGATATAAAAGGAGGGAGTCGAGCAAAGACGGCAGTTTTCACCACACGCTGCGAGCAAACCCTTCTTTTCTCCTCTTGCTGGTAGAGGCGTGTGTCCAAAAATAGCCACCCGATTCCTGGAATCGCGAGCTACGGCTTTAAGCTGTACAATGACTTTCTGATACCGTAGAAAACAATGTGATGTACAGCTCTTACTTTACTATCGGCCCCTATTACCAGCTATTGTCAAACAGTGATAAAAGCCATTGGAGTGAATGGACGAGACGTTTTACTTTCTTTCTAACTGTACAAAAGAAGACAAGTAGAACCAAAGATATTCTAAAAGGATAAGATGCTCGGCGAACCGGGCTGATAGAGTTATCGTTAGTGGCGACAGTACACGTTTCACAGTGGAGGCTATCCAAAAACTCAGACTGGAACTTGGTTAACACAGTCTTCAACTGGCCTATCGACGTCTAAAATGTGTCCTGTTTAAAAGGGACATAACCAGTGTTTCTGTCCTCACTACTCATATAGGGAAAAGAGACTGGATGCTTATCTTCCCCTATACAGTCTTTGGTAGAACCAGTCAATTTTTATACAACAGATCACAGGGCAATATTGTATACATAGATATACCAACACATTCCTTATTTAAAGCAGATCTTTATCAATGAAATTCTAATGTACAACAAAGACAATCAGACAGCAACTACAAATTTAACTTTTGAATACCAGCACATCCTTTTTGCTACATGGCAGAAGTCAAAATTTCAAACAGTGTAATAAATATTATTTTGAACTCTGTTAGGAGTAGGTATGATATATATCATTTGACTTACTGAATGATTAAACAAACTAATCTGTAAAACTTATTTTTTTTCCATGCCAATCTGTCATTTCCGTCTATGACTACCAGATAGCTATTCTGGAGGGTTGGTCTAGAATTTTGTTTATGTTGTACATGCATATGCCTTGCCATGGGTACATCCCAGTGGAAAACAAATGAAACAAACAAACTTGAGTAAAATATCACAACTGCACTAAAAAATCATAACAGAAAATACAGTTTGTTTTGTTGTCAAGAATTGTGCTAAACTAACAAAAACACAGTTTCACAATAACGTTTAACAGTTTAAAACAAAAGTATCATTTTCCCCAGTGAAATTCAGCACAGACATACTAAGTGAAACAACAATAATCAGTCTAATTTCTCATGCACAGGTGTGCATCCGAGACGCTCAAATCTCCCATCTGATGCACTGGATTTAAGGCTAGTGCGTCACAAAACGTTACAAATTTTCACCTGATGCAGTTCCCCCCCCCCCAAAAAAAAAAAAGACCCCCTAAAATAATATCCAGGTGACCTTCTAAAAATCTAGAGGCATATTTCGTGCACTGATTCTAATTTCGAAAACAGAATTTGACACAGATCAGATCACAAGAAAAGCATGAAAGAAGAAATGTTACGGTGTCATTGGCCAAGGACAGCTGTTCCTCTAGCACCTCCTTGCGGCCGCTCAGATCTTTGTTCTTGCTGAGCAGCGTCTGCCCGATGCAGGCCGCCAACTCCAGGTCACGCTCCTTCTGAAAGTCCACAGGAACACATTGACAGTCCCAACGGAACAGACCGACAGTTCAACGGAATTATTACAACCCCTCCCACCCCACCACCCCCCGTGGGGATACTGGAGGGAGGGGGGTGTGTCTTTTGTCAAAATAGTTCCCCCACCCTTCTGGAAGTTCTGTGCTTGTAACTTCCCCTAATCTGCCACTCTCTCTGACTCTGCCTTTTCCCTTTGCTTCTATCATCTGCTATTTTTCTGACTTAATTGGCCCATTCTTCTGCCTTTTTTTCAAAACAATCTTCCAAATAATGTTCTCCTTTGAGCTCCTCCGAAATCGGAATGTGTCGGCTCTATGCAGCGGGGAGACCAGTGAAAACTGAAAAACGGACACATACGTACCTTACCCATTATGGCTATATGGCCTCGAAACACACAATTACAAATGTTTTTTCAACTGGGAAACAAGAAAGACACTAAATATATGTGCTGCCTGCTCTTTCTGTAAGAAACTGAGAACCTAGGTCAGGTAGATTGATGTGTCACAGGACAGTAAAACATTAAAAGGCAGCTGATATAAACATACTGTAGTAAGTTGCAAGACATGAGAAGAAAAAAATCATCAATATTTCAGTCATTTAAGGTCAAATTACATCATTTTTGTTCATTTGCATATGCAACAAGTTTGGACATTCTCCATTATTTTTCTACCATTTTTTTCAGTATGCAAATAACGATAAGATCAAAGTAACGTGTTGTTGCATTTCTTTTTTTAAACAGCATAAGCATGCACATCATCATCATCATCATTATCATCACTCATGCAACTATTAACTTTCATATTGTTACTACTCTTTGATGAACTGACCTCCTCCAGCAAAGTGGTGACGGCCTCTATGTCACTGTGGGTGCGGGTCATCTGGGTCACCCTCTCCGCACACAGAACTGAAACACACAGAGAAAAACAACTCTGCATTTACCACAGCTGCAGCCTCTCTGTCTTTCTCTGTTTCTGTGCCCCCCCCCCCCCCCCCCCCCCCCCCCCCCCCCCCCCCCCCCCCCCCCCCCCCCCCCCCCCCCCCCCCCCCCCCCCCCCCCCCCCCCCTCTTCTCCCTGTGTCTCTCTTGAACTAAATATGACAATTCTACTTCTAATGCTGTTTTTATAAGGCTTAGATTACCAAAAAAAAGGTTCAGTTTCAGGGGGCTTCAACCTTTTCTCAGCCCTTTTCAGCTTAAATAAAAATGTCTGGATCTCATGCCTGTTATAGGTTTAGGCTGGTTGTGTAACTATGCTTTTCTGATTATATTTGCTTTTTTTAAATTTTATAAATTTGATTGACATTAGGCAACTTGTGTAATTGTGCTTTTATGATTATTTTTGCTTTTTTATTTGATTGACATTAAGCTACTTGTGTTATGATGCTATGATTATTATTAGTAGTGACAGTAGTAGTAGTTGTTGTTGTTGTAGTAGTAGTAGTAGTAGTAGTAGTAGTAGTAGTAGTAGTAGTAGTAGTAGTAGTAGTAGTAGTAGTAGTAGTAGTAGTAGTAGTAGTAGTAGTAGTAGTAGTAGTAGTGGTGGTGGTGGTGGTGGTGGTGGTGGTTGTTGTAGTAGTAGTAGTAGTAGTAGTAGTAGTAGTAGTAGCAGTAGTAGTAGTAGTAGTAGTAGTAGTAGTGGTGGTGGCAATGGTGGTGATGGTGGTAGTAGCAGTAATAGTAGTAGGAGTGTCAATGGTAGTAGAAGAAGTAAATTGTGGTGGAAGTAGAGTTTTTAATTTCTTTGTTGGTTTGTTTGTTTATTTGGGTGGTTTGTTTTCTGTTTTGCTTGTTCTTATTACTGATGTTGATGCTCTGCCTAACATGTCGTTGTTATATTTCTGCTACTGCTGTTGTTTCTGTTGATGAGTTTTCTGTGTCACAATGTTTGTTTATAGTATTAGTTACATGTTGCATGCTTAGAATCAAGGACAGAATGGAAGACTAGGCCCAGCCTAAATTCTTATCCTTGGAAAATAAAGTATTTGAAGTTCGAAGTTCGAAGTCTCTCTCTGTCTTTTTCTTTCTGTCTGTCTACCAGTCTCTCTCTCTGACTGTCTTTATCTCTCTGTCTGTCTACCTCTCTCTCTCTCTCTGTGACTGTCTATCTTTTTCTCTCTGTCTACCTCTCTCTCTCTGACTGCCTGTCTGTTTTTATCTCTCTGTCTGTCTACCCCCCCCCCCCCTCTCTCTCTCTCTGTCTGTCTGTCTTTTTCTCTCTGTCTGTCTACCTCTCTCTCTGACTGTGTCTTAATCTCTCTGTCTGTCTACCTATCTCTCTCTCTCTGACTGTCTGTCTATCTCTCTGTCTGTCTACCTATCTCTCTCTCTGTGACTGTCTGTCTTTATCTCTCTGTCTGTCTACCTCTCTCTCTGTCTGACTACCTCTCTCTCTCTCTCTCTGTGACTGTCTGTCTATCTTCTTCTTTTCTGTCTGTCTACATCTCTCTCTGACTGTCTTTTTCTCTATGTCTGTCTACCCCCCTCTCTCTCTCTGACTGTCTGTCTTTTTCTTTCTGTCTGTCTACCCCCCTCTCTCTCTGTGACTATCTGTCTGTCTTTTCCTCTTTGTATCGTACCTATCACGTCTCCTCTTGTTTTCTAGCAAAAATGACAAAGTCATCCATTCATTAAAAAAAAAAATTGTTGCACCTGCGACTGTTTTCCATCTCACCAACAAGGCACAGCTACATTCTGCCCTTGGATGATAGATAAGATACCCTAACATGATATCACTACTAGTGTGCACGCACTCAATATATATGTCATCCACCTCTAACACCACACGCTTCCAACAGGGAAAATGGGATTTAATTTGTGCATAAGATACCGTGGCACCTCCCTATTAAGACCTTGAAAAATCATCCAAAATAAGGTCTTTAAGTGGGAGGGAGTTGCAATAGGGAGGTAATTTTAATACTTACAAAGAAGGGCAATGTCTGAGAGAAGTAGGTCTTAATGGGAGGGAGTCTTAACAGGGAAGGTCTTTATAGGGAGGTTCCACTGTAGTGAAAAGAATGTTATGCAAGGAACTCCAGCTCATACACACAAACACTGTTATATCATAAAAAACAAACAACAACAACAAAATATACAGAAACAGATCACTATTAAAACCTGCGGCCTAACAATCATTAGGATCACAACACTAAGCGCTCTGCTAACCATATCATCTATCCAGGACATGAGCTGTTAAGCCGGCACCACACAAGCGTAAAATTGTATGGGATTGTGATGCGACTGGGTCACGTGAGTCATGATTCATGTGAAATACTTGTCTAAAAATAATTCTGTCATTTTTGCTCACTATACTCAAGTTGACCCAATACATGAATTTCACGTGAATCACTTGACTCGCATCGTCAAAATCGCATCGCATTCAGATCCGAATCGCATGTGTGTAGCAGGCCCTTTAGAGGAAGAAAGGAAAGGAAGGAAACCATGAAAATCCGTCCGTAAATAACGAGTGATTAAAAACCATTGTTGAAGGGAGAACAAAAAGCCAATGTGTGACGTTCTACCTTACCAGAGTACTTCAATAAATCTGCCTTATACTAGAAAGCCAATACAGTGGCACCTCCCTTATAAGATATCCCATTATAAGACTCCCTCCCACATAAGACTTACTTCTCCGAGACATTGCCCTTCTTTTTAAGTATTGAAATTACCTCCCTTATAAGACCCCTCCCTTATAAGACCTCATTTTGGATGATTTTTTAAGGTCTTATAAGGGAGGTTCTAATGTACAGTGAAAATTGCTCAACTCAAAACTGAAGGGACTGGCATTTTATTTCGAGATGGCCAGTATTTTTTTTAGATAAAAAAGACTTTTAACATAAGGAGTGGGACCACATAATTATTGTGAGTTATTCAGTCTTTTTGAGTTATCCATTTTATAGTTAGCAGGAACTCACTGTACTGGTGTGAGGAACAACTGACTGTTTTTATAGTTAGCAGGAACTCACTGTACTGGTGTGAGGAACAACTGACTGTTTTTATAGTTAGCAGGAACTCACTGTACTGGTGTGAGGAACAACTGACTGGCAGGGGACGTCTCAATCAAAATGAGAGGTCTAAAGGATCCAAGACACAGGCACATGACGGATGATTATTACAGTGGAACCTCCCTCATAAGACCTTAAACAATCATCCAAAATGAGGTTTTACAAGGGAGGTAATTTTAATACTTACAAAGAAGGGCAATGTCTCGGAGAAGCAGGTCTTATGTGGGAGGGAGTCTTATAATGGGAGGTCTTATAAGGGAGGTTCCACTGTACTGGGTATTTATCCATTTTTACTACTGGGTAGGTAATTTGGCCAACAAAGCATAACTTTATTCCATGGGCTATGATTACGTCAAATGAAAATGCCCCCCACTGTTTGAAGAGCAATATCACCATGTAAACAGGATTGTATTATGACTTTACTCTTACGGTTTTCTCTTGAATAAAGTGTGTGAGTGTACATTGTGTGTGTGTGTGCTAATGGTTTTCTCTTGAATTAAGTGTGTGTGTGTGTGTGTGCATGCGCGAGTGCATGCATGCATGTGTGTTTGTGCAAGTGTGTTTGAACGTGAGTGTGTGCGTGTGCGCGCATGCACAAGTGCTCTGCATGCATGTATGTGTATGTGCGCATGACAATGCATGTATGCAAGCCATGTTGTATCCAAATGTGTGTGTTTTTGTGTTGGTTGGTAGATATGCATGCATAAATCTTTGAGTGTATAATTAGCCCACGTGCATGCATATCTACCATATGAAAAAAGAAATCAAACAAAACCAAAACCTGAGAGTAATATGAAATACAGAAGAAACTAAAACGACACCCTGCAGTAAAACTATTCCACCCACTTTTAACCATGTCCTTCCACATGGAACCCCTAAAATATCTGAAAAAACTAAAGTAAAAAATAAGAAAAAAATGTGGTGACAGGTAACAACAGGACCCAAAATGACACCACCACCACCCCCACCCCACCACCCCAAAAAAAAGCAGTCCGTTTGAACTCTGTACTTTAATACACATAGTACCTATACAAGTAGGTTAATACACCTAGTCAGTAGTCACAGTTCATTACCATGCACATTAACGGAGTGGTCTTTTGTCCTGCTGGCAATGGACCAACATTATGCATACATGTTGTGTGTGTGTGTGGATAGTTTTGATAGAAAGGACATGCTGAGAACGAGCATGAGAGAGAGAGAGAGAGAGAGAGAGAGAGAGAGAGAGAGAGAGAGAGAGAGAGAGAGAGAGAGAGAGGTGGGAAATGATAGTATAGTGGGGAAAAGGGGGTGGGGTGAGGAGGGGGGGGGGGGGGGGGTAGCCACATAAACAGAGAAACAAACGTATACCAAAGAAACAGCCAACTAAAACGCATACATCGAACAGGTAGGACCTATGTAACTCAATTGATCGATATAAGTAACTCGTTCAAACAAAAGTGGTAAACCAGTGACTGTATGAGTCAAAACCAGCTAGGCAAGGTTGGTTCAAAAACCATCGCTAGATCAATAATAACTTAAGTGCAAAACACACACACACACACACGCACGCACTCACACTTTCTAAAAAAAACTAGCGCAACGCCAAGTACCGGTAACGCTGAGTACCGGTTTCGCCGGGTCCGCGAAATATTATATTATTACTTTTGTCTCTCTCCCTCCTTCCATCTTCTTCTCTCATCCCGTTCCACACCGTCCCTCGCTAAAGTAATCTTTGCACTCACTCGGTGAATAGCGGGATATTGTACCTGGCTAAAGTAATCTCCAATCTCCAACCCTTTTCTTGCCCCTGCGCGCGCAGTACTGAGTTCTTTCTGTGTAAACTGTTTATTGTGGACGGCTTGAAATGCCGGTTCCTCCCAAATGTAAATTGGCTCATATCGCGCGCGTTTATGAATGGATGCTGTTGAAAATTTGCACCAAGACAGTCACTATCCCTGGTCATGCACGTTCCAAATTTCGAGTCAATGTCGGGTCTCGTTTCGCCACGGTTTGTGAAAAGGTGAAGAGGCGCATATCGCGCGCGTTTATAAATCGATTCGCTTCCAGTTTGGCACACAGGTAGTCACTGTCCCCGGTCATCTACCTTCCAAATTTGAAAGCAATCCTTCCAGAAATACCGGAGATACAGGCGCCGAGAGGCCGGTGGATACGCGTTTCGCGCATTTGCCAAACCGCGCAAATGACACAGCCGCCTTGGTTGCCGTTGCCATCGCCACGTTAGGGCTCACAGCAAATTTGAAGGGATTCGGTCGAAAAACGGCGGAGTTATAAGGCCCGTTCTGTGTTTCACACTGACGGATGGACGGACAGTTGCCTTTTAATATAATGATGAAAAATTGAGACCCAACATGGAAACATAGACATACAACGTTTTAGAGAAAGAGAGATAGGGAGGGAATGAAGGGTGGGGAGAGTGGCGAGTGGCCTTGCTATTTTGGTATTTGGTCTTTTATTTGTAGGATCCAGCAGTCTGTGAAGCACCATCCCTCCAAGCATTTGAAGGGGGTAGAGGTCAGGGCCACAGGGCGGTAGTCGTTGAGGGTGGATGGGGAGGGTTTCTGGTAGGGACTATAAACCCACAGAAGAACTCTGTGAAATTCGGGTTGCTCCCACCTGGAGAGCGCGTCGTAGCCAGAGGCGCGCCACCCATTTTTTTATAATTTGCATGCAATTTGTGTGTGTGTGACTGATGAGGAAGGAAAGGTGTGAGTGTGTGTGTGTTACATTTTGACCAAATGACAACTTTTTCGTTGCCACTGGGTTTAACGTGTGCTAAGTATTATGGACACACGGGACCTCGGTTTATTGTCTCATCCAAAAGACTCCACGTTCAGACCGTAAGACCTAGTGCAGAGTGAGAGGAAAAATCCCCTGTATCCAGGTTCGAACTTGGGTTTATTTAATGCTGGGGGGGGGGGGGGGGGGGGGGGGGGGGGGGGGGGAGGAGGTTTGAACCGAAAAAACCGGTGCTAAAATTTCGCGGTTCGAAAAAGCAGTTCGAGTTGCTGTGAACCGGTTTTTTTAACTGCAAACTAAAAGCAATTTTTTTCTTAGAATAACGTATTCTTTTCTAAGAACACCACTGAATCTCAGCGCATAATGGGTGTTTGTAAACCAAGAGTAGCTGTTTCTAGTTTGTGGTGTAGTATGACTTTGACTTTGTAAGGTGCAAGACAGTATGGCTGATGGTTACAATAATACGGTAGGCCTACTGAACCCGAAGGACAAGCCAGACATTTGGCGGCATTTTCACCTGAATAAATGATTGAGTGATAGAGTGATTGTAGAAAATATTGCTTTGTGCTTGCAATGTGGCATTGCGATCAATCGGGGGGATGTGTGTGTGTGTGTGTGTGTGTGTGTGTGTGTGTGTGTGTGTGTGTGTGTGTGTGTGTGTGTGTGTAACATCACACGTGACTAATCACCTAGAGAACTGTGAATTAAACATATTAAACAATGTCTTTTAAGTTTATTTATTTTCTATACGTTCTTATGATAAGAAGATGAACAAATAGTATGTTCGAAAAGATTTTGATCGGCACACACACACACATACACGCGCGCACACACACACACACACACACACAACGCACGCACGCACACGCACACACACGCGTTTTTCTCATCAATAAACGGACATGGCCTTGCTATATTTGCACTGTATTTTATTCATACGTAAATCTGCATACATAGTCTCTCTCTCTCTCTCTCTCTCTCTCTCTCTCTCTCTCCCCCAAAACCGAAACGAGGTACGGTTTTGTCTAAAATTTGATTTGTTTTGCGGGTTTCTTTTGGAGGAGGATGTTCAATGTTATAACTGGGATTGGGATTAGCTTCATAAACTGCTTAATGTACATTCAGTGGTTCTTTTTCGATTAAAAATGAATGCGTTTACTGAAGCTATTGTCTAAAAGTAGAATATGTCATTACTGTTGTAAAAGAGAGAGAGAGAGAGAGAGAGAGAGAGAGAGAGAGAGAGAGAGAGAGAGAGAGAGAGAGAGAGAGAGAGAGAGAGAGAGAGAGAATGTGTGTGTGCGTGCGCGCCCGCGCGTGTATGCGGGTGTGAGTGTGTGCGTGCGCGCGTGCGTGTGTGATATTTCCCCTTCCATTGTGAAAGATTTTCTCTTCTCATTTTGATTATTAGTTCAGATACATAATTAAGATTATTGTACTTTTTTTTATTCCTTGTCATCCTGCTACATATTTGATTATTCTCAAAGCTAGTTCATTGCGTTGTGAATGTGCCACCACCCTTCACACTCCAACCGCCATATGACGTATTGTTTTTGCTCTGATTTAATAGTTTTTCCTATACTATGATAATATTTTTCAACTACACCCCTACCCTCACCTTCCTTTGACACGGGCAGATGACCTCATCATTAAAATGTTTTGAGTTGAGCTGAGTTTTGAGTTGAGACTTGAGAGTGTGTGTGCGCGCGCGTATGTGTAAATATTTTGACAAATAAATATGTATTTGCATAGGTGAAACTACTGATGGGAGTACTGGTAAAGAAAAAAACACGGTTTGAAGAGGAAAAACCTGGTTCGGATTTTTGTTTAACCGGTTCTCAACTCTATTGTATACGAGGCGAACTCGTTACCTCTGTGCCACTCTACACCTTTTAGGAAAAAGAGATTCCTTTCAATCCAATGTTTTGCTACTAACAATCCCGGCAAAATGCTATGGTCATCTCAGGACTGTCACCACGCAAATTTCAAAACAAGTTTTGACAACACAATAAGCCTGAAAACATCGCCCTAAAAACACAAGACCCATAAACTCGAGTCCCACTGATATAGCAACTAAGAAGACACTCACCAGGCTGCAGCTTTTGGATCAAGTAATGCGAGTCTGCCATCAGCTTCTCCAGGCTGACACAGCTCGACACCGGCGTACAGGGCTCTGCGGGAGTGCCGGGCTCCGTCAGGGCATTGCGGTACCAGGTCTCTGGAAAACTTTCTGGCGAGCCAGCGAGCCGTCCCTCCAACCCTACACCTTCGTCCAAAGAGGCTCTCCTCTTACGCTTGTCAGTGACTAGAGGTGGAGTCTGGATAGTGGGCGTTTTAGCAGCATCACAGTCTTCCTGCTGAAGATTGTCCTCATCCGCGTGGGGCAGCATGAACAGGACGTTGTTGTTGCTGTTGTCGTCATCGTTGTCGCCAGGTCCCATCTGGAGTTCGTCCACCGACATAGCTCGGATTTTGCGGTCCAGCTCATCGTCACAGCTGTCGTAGAAGCCTTCTGATGAACTGCTGGCGGCTAGGCAAACACGGTACAGCTCCTCCGTACTCCTTGTTACATTCGGTGACCTGATGCTCCGGGAGCAGTGGCCAGGGCAGTCCAGGTCGTCCTCGTTGATGTTGAAGCTGGTGCCATCGTGCAGAGGCAGCTGGTCCAGAACGGATGGGCTGCACGATATGGGCGTGGGTGCGCTGGGGTGGCGATCCATGGGGATGACTTGATGGTGCCAGTTGTCCAGCAAGGATGTGCGCACTCTATCCTCTGACGGCTGCTTCAGTCTGTACTGACGGCGGCAGGACACCCTTTCCATAGTTAGCACTTTGAATCAGTTGGTTCATAGAAAGCTTTCGTTCACCACAACTGTGGCTTTCCCTTTGTTTCGTCAAGAGAAACCACTGCACGAAGAAGTGTTGATCAATATCCGAGAAACAAAAGCATATTCCCCCAATTCTGTTCTTCAAACAAGTATATCTTCGGTTTATTTACACAATGTAAGAGACTGATTCTCCAACGTTGTAGGGCCTACTCGTACTATTTTTACACTTTACTCACATAATATACGAAGCAGATTCCTTTTAATTATCTACACAACATATACCTGATCAACGCATGTTATAACAATACCAAATTACATCCTACACCAGAACTTTAGTAAGCAACCCGTCAACAAACGGAGACCCTTCCTTCCTTTGCCCCCTCCATGTTGGCAATTGCCATACGCATTGGTTTACATGGTGGTATCGTGGTGGACGAGCCAGAAGCTCCGGTCTGGTGCGCTTTACAGATTATTTTCATAAAAGCCCTCCCGGTGAGCCAATAAAACTATGTACTTTTTTTGCAGAGCGTGCAACTAATATAGTACAATACAGTGAGTCTGAGGCAGGCAGGCAGTTAGAGGGCGTCTGCACCACGGTAGATAAGGTCCACCAACCACCAATCAGACACACGGATCTGTGGTGACAGGGTGACACTGTACTGTCAACTGTCTGTCAGTCCGGCTACCAACGTACGGGTATGTTAATGTACCTTTCGGTGACCAATCATAGTCGCTGCCTTTTATTTCATTTCTTTCCTTTTTCTTTCTTTGGTAGCTGACGCGCGCTGCTTTTCTATGGGCTTGTGTGTATGTGTGTGTGTGTGCCCTGCTGACGTTTTTGTTTAAACAATTTTTGTTGTTGAGTTGTTTGTTTGTATGTTATTCCGGCCCTAACTTAATCTTTAACAAGGGCGTCGCCGAGCGGCAGACATGTCCGTCACCAGCAATGCCACGCACTTGCGACACCCCGTAGAGTGTCACATCCTGACACAAAATTGGAAGGGATTCTGTCTTCTAGTTCACGAGATACAGCTTGAAGAAGAAACATATAGCGCAAAGAAGGAAATTTCGGATTTCAAGGTCACACTTCAAGGTCAAGGTCAGCATTGGTGATAATTTATGCTCGGATGTTTTCTTCTCTAGGGTATACAGTACCACACACAATCTGAAGCGCTTCTGTCAAGTACCAATGTGGAAAATATGGCTTAAAACTCAATGTGTAGACCCCTACCACTTTCAAGGCCTACGGATCGCCCGGACCGTGACATTGACCTTGATCGGTATGCCACCATCAGAACGGGCATAAGCCAAAGTACCTTCATGCCAAATTTGAAGACTCTAACACTAACGGTGTGGGAGTTATGGCCCCTGAAAGATTTTCGGTTTTCAAAGTCGTACGCCAAGGTCAAGGTCACGACGGCAATATGGTTTGCGCGGATGCCTTCCTCTCATGGTGACACACCAGCACACACAATTTGACGTGATTCTGTCAACCCGTTCGAAAGATATCCTTGGGACAGACAGAAGGAGAAAAAAATGACCCTCCGATTTTCAGGCTCCAGCGATCTTTTTGACCTTGACCTTGACCTTGATCGGTATGCCATCATCAGAACGGGCATAAGCCAAACCACCTTCATACCAAGTTTCAACATCCTATGTTGATCGGTGCCCGAGATATGGCTAAAAATAGATTTTCGGTTTTCAAGGTCGTACGTCAAGGTCAAGGTCACGACGGCAAAATGGTTTGCGCCGATCTCTTCCTATTAAGGAGGCACACCTTCACACAAGCGGTCAAGCGGTTCGGGAGATATCCTTGGGACAGTCAGAAAAAATAAAAAAAAACAACAAAAACACAAACAAACAAACAAAAAATACAAAACCAGCCCATCGCAATAGTCCGTCTTGGTGACGGACTAAAAAGGTCATCTATTACCAATGCTCTCTCTCTACTTAATTGATAATAATTTATCTTGGTCTAACCATGTACAAACTCTTTGTAAAACAATTTCCAAGAAAATATATCTTCTATGCAAAATAAAACACTTTCTAAACACAGATTCACGCAAAATTTTCTTCCATGCATACATTGATTCTCACATAAACTATTCGTCTACACTCTGGGATTCAGCAAGTGAGCAAACCCTAAAGCCACTGCATAGTCTCTATAGACGAGCACTGAAATTAGTCTTACTAAAATCATCGAGTCTTACTCAATCCGATTATGTATCATTAGACATTCTCCCTCTTCATTTTAAATTAAGATATAATAAAGCAATATTTATGTACAAAATTATGTCAGGCTGTGCTCCTCCTTCTTTACAAGAAAAATGTCAATTCAACATGAAACATCTTCCTCATAGACTGATGTTACCTCTTCTCAAATTAGATTTATTCAAATCTAGCTTACAATATGCAGGTGGTCTCCTTTGGAACGGCATTTCTCCCCAATTAACGTTTCAAAAAAAGATATCATCAAATACTCATGAACGAACACTCTAGCTCATAATATCCAAGAATGTCTACTTAATATCCTTTGTAAATATCTCATTTGTTATAATACATGCTTATGTGTTAAGTTTTCTTTTATGTACATTGTATTTACTATGCATTATTTTTCCTGCATATATTGCTTCATTTCTTCCATTTTATTCTGTTCTTTTATTTTGACCTCCCTCTCTCTGTCGGTATCTGTCTGTCTTTGTCTCAGTCTCGTTAATTGATGTAATTTATTTTATTTATATGCCTTGCACGGAGCGTCCGTTTGCGACCTTGATTGAAGGTTGAGTTTTTTTCTTGTATTTTGCGATGTCTTTTTTTTCTATTTGTATTTTTAAAATTAATTTTCTTTTGGTTCTGAGGGCCGGATGAAAAAAAGCCGGTTATTGTGCTTATTCCGCTTTTCCTCAATAAAAAAACATTCGTTCGTTCGTTCGTTCTCTCTCTCTCTCATTTTGTATTCATTTGATTGTTTATTCATTTGATTATTTGTCATGTTATTCTTGCCATGTCACGTTAGGGGATGTGGGCCTAAATCATTAAAACATTTCGGAGTTCTCTCTCTCTCTCTAAGAACTTCTTTTCATAAAACCAGATTCTTTCTCTGTCTCTGGCTGTCTTGCTCTCTATCTCTGAGACCTATTCATAAATCCCCCAAACAATCTGCACTGAACAGCGAAGAAACAAACCAACCTATTTTGTGTTCAATAGGAAATACTAAAGAAGGCAAATGTAGATGAGAAGCGCCAAAGCCCTGAAAGTAAAACTGTAAGAGAAAGGAACTACCTCTACTTGTTTTCAGAGACACTTTTGGAAAGACATAAATTATTAAATTGTTAATTATTTCGAAGAAGAACATCGCACGATCAACACTTTGTTAAAAATATAAGGATGGAGGTTTTTTCCCCCACAACACCAGTTAAAACAATTCGCGGGTTTTTTTCTTCAAACGATTTGTATTATCAAATGGCCAGGTGAAAAAGTCACCTCTGTCAACGTGCATGTAGACACACACACACACCCTCTCCCCCACTAAATCTTGCCCATTTGTTAGGCATTGTTTCAGAGCGCTCTTTACGAGACAGAGCGTGACGACCTCGTTGTGAAGAGAAATGGAATGATATAACGCTACAGCTACGTGACGACCACCACGTCGGCTTGATACACGACGGTCATTGACAACAATGGATTCCACCAGACAGTTCTACTGTTTACAGGACCGCTGCTCAGACGCCTCTGTAGGTGGACACAAGAAATTCAGTTGATCAAAGATCAACACGAGGCGAAACAGTGTTGGCAGTATGTAGAAGTGTTCAGAATTACATTGTTTTATTAGAGGGCCTACGAAGGGTCAAGCACATTTATAGTTGCGCGTAATATTGTGCAACAAGCCTACAGAAGGCAGAACAAATTCAATGTTAAAACGTTGCATCAAAAGAGGTCACCGGAAAGGGCCATAAAATTGTTCATGAAGCAATTATTAATATTTATGTTTTATATCGTTGCATGAAAAATATCCTGTAACAAGGATAATACAGTATTTGGAATTTGGAATTGGAATTAGAATTATAACATTGTAACCAAACAGTGCAACTGCAAAGGCCATACAAATTTTTGTTTGTGGCTCAAGCCACAAACCTATAACTCACTTTGTCGGTCGGTCGGTCGGTCTGTCGGTCCAAAATTGTCGCACATTTTGACAAAATTGTCACACATTTTGACAAAATTGTCGCACTTCAAATCGAGGCTACACTTCAAAATTAATTGAGGCCGCTCTTTAAAATGATGTATTTTAAAAGCGTACAAAATAATAAACATATGTAATACAGACACTACAACAGACACGACGAGTATGCGGTGCTTCTTTTGATGAGCATAAGTAGGATACATAGTTTTAAATGTTTTCCAAAAGATATAAAAAGTTACGAAATGGTGCAGAGATAACATTCTGGTTTACAGATTAAAATTATTGAAAAGCCAGGGGAGGTAACTCATGATTGGAGTGGTAAAAATAGACCGCGTGCCACAAACTATTGCGATTTTCGCGCTTGTTTTTAAACAATCATAACATTGTGACTAAAGAGTGCCACTGTAAAGGGCCATAGCATTGTTGTTGCTGCTGCTGTTGTTGTTGTTGTTAAATAATCATTACATTGTAGTCAAAGAAGGTCACTGAAAGGGTAATTATTCCCCCCCCCCCCCCCCCCCCCCCCCCCCCTTTACAGTGGACTATAAACGGCCTTAATTATGAGTGTCAGATAAACACATGCTTGTGCATAACATTGTGCAATAAGAAACACGCAGAAAGGGCCAGATCATAAGGGCTTTTTGGACAGAACATTATAAATGTATTAATCGAATGTAGCTTGCTTATTAATGACATGAAAGCCTATCACTAGTATTAACCCCTCTGTGACATAACATGCTTGATTGTTCTAGACAAACTGTGTAGGCAGTGGGTATGTTGACGGTCATGGTAATTCAGCCTGAAGGTTATTTTGCCGGTCACAATATTTTAGCCTGCACGTTATTTTGCTGGTCACGGTACTTTTTAGCCTGTAGCCTGTAGCCCCAGCGTAGGCTAAATTACCATTCGATGTAAACTAACCTGGAATGATCGAAACAGCTGTCTTTGCATAAGGCACTGTCCCTCCCCCATTGGGAGAAAAAGTAAATCAGCACAATTTATATAATATATATATATTTATTTTTTTTATTTTTTTTTTAACACGAACATTACTCAAAGTTAACTTTAACTGGTTTTGTTTCTGAGGTTCATAAATAAAGACATTGGACACAGAAAAGTTTTGGTAAAGGTAAAGATGTGCCACCCCCCATGCATTTCTCGGTTAATTGTATTTTTCCGTTTTTGCCTTTCTTACCATACATAAAGCTGTATTTTAGGAACATTTTTAGCTAATTACCTTTTTGGAATACTACCCCTAACCCTACCCCTAAACCTAACCCTACCCCCCACTATGTACTGCAGTACACCGCGATTGGTCACAGTTGTGGTTCGTTGCGTTTTTCCGTCTTATACGGTGGGGGGTAGGGTTAGGGTTAGGGCTAGGGTTAGGGTTAGGGTTAGTATTCCAAAAAGGTTATTAGCTAAAAATGTTCCTAAAATACAGCTTGAAAGGCAATAACGGAAAAATACAATTAACCGAGATAGGTAGGGGGGGTGGCACATCTTGACCTTTACCAAAGTTTTATCAAAGCAAACTATGTGTATATAACGTTTTGAGCAAGCTGTTACACTGTAGCCGATCGAGCCCTCATGCAATGCTAAAATATCGAGAGTGTTTTGAAACGATACTTAAAATGTTGCATGCGCATGCACACCGTTCAGTTAAACTTTAAAAGGGTTAAAAGTGTTTAAACACCAACTGTGAATAAGGCCACAAGACTCTACCTACCCTTGTCATTTGTACACAAAAAGAAGCATCAAAGACTTGGTGCAGAAGAGCAAATTCACACAGTTTGTGTGTGTGTGTGTGTGTGTGTGTGTGTGTGTGTGTGTGTGTGTGTGTGTGTGTGTGTGTGTGTGTGTGTGTGTGAATTTGCTCTTTTGCTCTGCTGCACCAAGTCTTTGATGCTTCTTTTTGTGTGAAAATGACAAGGGTAGGTAGAGTCTTGTGGCCTTATTCACAGTTGGTGTTTAAACACTTTTAACCCTTTTAAAGTTTAACTGAACGGTGCGCATGCGCATGCAACATTTTAAGTATCGTTTCAAAACACTCTCAATATTTTAGCATTGCATGAGGGCTCGATCGGCTACAGTGTAACAGCTTGCTCAAAACGTTACTAATGAGAAAACAGCGTCAGAAATGTTCGTGTTTCTTTTGGAAGCCAGTATACGTTTTCTTTGAAAGACGCCACAACATTCCTGCTTGGTACTTTATGGCAAAACACCCCATAATCCAGATAACAGAATCGGGTAAAGGGCCTGCTACACGTCAGCTAAAGTCGTACGACACGATTCGATCACGTGGTCTCGAAGAACAAATTTGGTTCGCGCTTCGAGACCACGTGATCGAATCGTATCGCACAGTCGTACGGTATTAGTTGACGTGTAGCAGGCCCTCAACTGTCACAACATGATAACGAAAAGCCAGAAACATCCGGGGTGACCACGTCAGCAACAAAATGAATGACTGTACTGTTTAGGTCAGGTCAGGTCAGGTCAGAGAATGAGGATAACTAGGCTTCGCGGCCTCTTAATGAAACGTTTCAATTAGTTGGACAACAAAGGTGCGGCTTGCATTCACGGATTGGATACAGACGAAAGAGTGGAAAGTCCAAAAACGTTCAACGAAAACAGACTCTATTATGCACCATTTCTTTCACCAGCAATCATGGTCAGAACGACGCGTTTTACAACAATGTAACAACGTTTAAGAGTGAAAAATAGCCATTATCAAGACCTAAACCCTTTTATGAAAATTGGAATATTATTTGACTAGACCTTCAGAAAACCCGTCCTTAGATTTGAATACAAAGAAATAACTCGCCCCCAAAAAGTTCTTACTTAACTTAATTTTGTTCCAGTCGATTGAGAATAAAATCACCAAAATCGCTTTAATGTTTTAACAAGAAAAGGTGTGAAAGACAAATAATATATAGTATATATAAATTGCTTTTGTTAAGCGAGATACATTCAAGAAGGACAGTTCTTGAAGCCTGTGTAGATGAGTTGCAACGATTTAACCCTTTTTAGCTACACATTCCTATTATTACTTGCACTGATGATTATACTTTGATTTCTATTATTACTTGCACTGATGCTTATACTTTGATTTCTATTTATTTTCGTCCTTAATTCGCACTCGCAGTCCAATTGGCACCTTCTTTGTAACAAAACAAAGACCCAAGTTATCTTTTGTGTTTACGGAGCAAAGAAACTCGAAGGCGAGCTGGACAACAAAGGCTCTTCATGATCGTATCATATACCTGAGGACATTGATCCTTAGCTTCTCAGATCGCAATCCTGCTGGGCTTGTATCTTTTGCTGATATGTCAAATATATTGAAACACCTGAACTAAAGCAAGTGCTATTACTAAACGATTATAACCAGGATATTTATTTTTCTCCTTAGCATGAGTTTCACCTACTAAGAGGTCTTGGTATAATGTCTACATAAGCAGACGACGGCAAGTTGGCATGTGTTGTGTACGGTACCTACAGTTGGCAATCCTGCTCAATAAGGCAGTTGCCACCAATCTTACCTATAGGATTAATAGTGTCTTTAATCCATTTTCGAACATATTTTCAACTCAACTCAACTTTTATTTTGTCTTCATAAAAACAAGGATACTTTTCTTGCGGACACGTCAAATATACACAAAAGAATCCAAACAATTCATAAAAGAACAACTTGTAATGACATGCCTTAAAAGTATTCTTTCACACATCACACGCCCCGCTCACCCCAACAACTGCACGCCCGCTTGCGCGCTCACTTTCATACAACCCTCCACCCTTCCCACCCTTCTCATCACAGCACTTTGGCAATAAAACATTATAGACCCTATTTGAACAATCAAACCAAAACATCTCTCTCCCTCTCTCCCTTATTCTCCCTATCACTCCCCTCTCCTCTTCTCTCTCCATCCCCTTCCCCCTGTCTCTCCCTCACCCTCTCCCACCATCTACCCCCTCTCTCTTCGGCAATAATACAATGAGCTAAAATGAATATAATTATACGTGCACATGCCTAATGAAAGATAACAGAATGAAAAACTATCGTTCGTCTTCAAGAGCTGAACGCTATACCTAGACCTTAAATGCAAAGTTTTCCCATTCGCCCAAAGCGTTTACATACAATTTGACCGGTTTAAGTGAATGGTTGACCTAACATGGCCAATGACAGCAATAGCATTCTGCATTACACTGTGTACATGTCTGTGTCTTTCTTAATACTCCAGAAGGAAACTGTCTCTAAATTGCCTAGAAAAGGAGATTTTATATTTTCTTAATTATTTTAGACGGTTAAAAAAAAACCCAACTGGTATTGGTAGTATGGTGTTTAAGAAGTATTATTTTTAAAAAAATCGCCACTTATATCCAGATCAACATGAAGATATAACCATTTAAAGATAGAATTTTATGTAAATTATGTCAATAAAACGGATATATCTTTGTATTGATCAGGATATAAGAGGCGATTTTTTTTACGATAATACTTCTTAAACATCATACTACCAATACCAGTTGGATTTTTTTTTGTCGTCTGAAATAATTAAGAAAATAAAAAATCTCCTTTTCTAAGCGATTTAGAGACAGTTTTCTTCTGGACAATAATAAGCAGTAATATTATTCCTACGGAATATGCAGATCTTCAGATTGTCTGGGGGCCTGGGTCAATGACCCAAATTGACCCTCATTTTGTGCAGCCAGGTGATATTATGGCCCATGTAGTTTGAAAATTATCTGAAGCTCTGACACATTACTAGCCCTTATTTTGGACATTGACCCCTCATTTTCTCTAATCAGGAGTCAAATGAGCCGTGAAATTTGAAAACAACCTGAACATCTGAGTATGCTCATTGCTGTGATACCATATTTGTAAGCAACAAACGCATGCCAGACGTAACGCACACGCACACCCGCGCAAAACAAAATGCTTTCAAAGGCACTTTTTTCAGTGTTCAAGAACAAATGTTTTACTGAACCAAAGCTTACGCCCTTTAAAGTGGGCAGTGAGCCCACAGACCTCAATAATTGCTGTGACCCTAGCCAAACCTAACAATGCGGTTAATGGGATTGATAACCTCGCAACACCACCAATACTACGCATGATTGAACAACTACACAACAGTTCACACTGCGGACAGTTTCCAACAAATTTGGAACCATACACAGTTTCCTGCCGTTGGGGGAAGGTTAGGCCTACCGAAGGAGCAGTGGTCTAGGGCGTCTAGTGTCAACAAAGACGTATTCTTACGTGGTTTTTTTTACCTTCGTTCTATCACCGAAGAGGGTTAGAAAGCAAGAATGGAAAGAGAGAGAGAGAGAGAGAGAGAGAGAGAGAGAGAGAGAGAGAGAGAGAGAGAGAGAGAGAGAGAGAGAGAGAGGGGGGGGGGGGAGGGCTGTAAACAATAGCCACCCATATGAATGTATCAATTACGAAATCGTTCACCAAAGTCTTGTAAGGTTTTTTTTTCTTCTTCGTTAAATTCTATTCTTAAGCGTCTGCCATGCAAAATCAAAATCACTAGGATAAATAATCAGTAAAACTACACGCATCCTTCAACATAAATAATCCAACACATATAAAGTTGCATCGAAATTCATTATCATCATCATTACACTAAAATATTTCATATTAAAAGCATGAAACCCTTTTATCTAACAACAGCTATAACCAAACACACGTTCTAAAATGGCATGCAGACCGAAGTAAACAAAGGACAAAGAAGTGTATGTGTCACATTGTGGTGTGTGTGCGTGTGTGCGTGCGTGTGTGTGGTGTGTGTGTGTGGTGTGCGTGTGTGTGTGTGTGTGTGCGTGTGCGTGTGCGTGTGTGTGTGTGTGTGCGTGTGCGTGTGCGTGTGCGTGCGTGTGTGTGTGAACTTAATTGCTAGTGTGAATGTGTAATTCTGTGAATAATAAAGTCTGTATTTGTATGCGCGCATGGCATGTTAAAACGCGTGTTAAAGTACAAAATCAATACAACGTACACAGAGGCGAACCAATGCCATTCAACCGACATGCAGATAATTATGTAGCATAGCAGAGCAAACCACACAGCAGTAAAGCACGGGTGCGTGCTAAAAGCGACAAAATACACATGTGACGAAGAGAAAAAAAGCAAAAAACTCATCTTTTTTTAACGATGGCTTAGAGTCAAAACGGACTCTTTAGCCATCGTGACAGTCTGTAATCACTCTTCTAATGCAGGACACACGAGTGCAGTATAACAGTACATACAATGGATGTGCCAAGCAAAACAGTCAGTAATATGTGCAATAGGCGTAAAATATGAAACACACAGACCATAGAAGCAATCTTTACCTCATTCAAACTAAACAGACGACTCATTTGTAAGACATTCAATTCTCTTACTATTGTTATGGTCATCGGATTTAAATGTTTTAAAATATCTACAACTGTGACTGGTTGTTGTCCGTATACCTTTCCCCACAAATGGTATTTACTATAAATGGGCGTCATTTGTCAGCTACCCCACGCTACTCTTCTCAATCCATCAATCATTATTATGTATCTGATCTGACTATGGGAGGGTTAAGGTGACATTAAGGAGGCAGAGGGAGAGAAATAGCGCGCCTTTTCATTATAAAGCGCTCCGGTTTATTGTAACACATCTTTAACAATCAGTTCAATGCCCCTTCAATCATTACAGTGTTACATCTTCAACCTTTTAAAAGACAAACATTCTGAAGACCCACTAATGTATATTTACACTCTCTGCGCTGAAAGAAAGCAACTAAAAAGCTCTGAAAACCAAGCAGATAGGAATCAGAAATTGTGCTACGACAGGGAATAAAGATAGGCGTAAGAACTGTGCTATAACTGAGAGAACATTTCCAGGTTGATAACATGTCCAACCTGTAAAAGACAAAAAGCTAGCAGATTACACAGCAGGAAAGCCCATCACCATAAGGCAAAGGCCTAGCTGGAAGAAGGAAATGCTGCCAAAGGGACACACACTGTACCTGCAATGTCCTCCAGCTCCTGAAGTCCGTCCTCCTGCAAGCTGTCGGACTGGGCGATCATGGCTGCCAAGGCGTCATCAGGGCCTGCCACCTGCCTGTCCTCCCTGCCCCTCTCACACTAGCGGCACGTGCTGAACGAGTTGGCCGTTGTGTGCCGCCCATTTTACACCTTATTTATCATCTGAATAAGGGGGACACTTTTTCTTGGAATATAATTTTCAAAGTTGTGTCACATATATTTCACTTATACTAGTTCTGGGGGAACTTGCTTGAAGGGGCCTGTGGTAAAAGTTGATTTTGTTATCTGATGTTCATGCTTGAAAATCTTACACTCCAAAAGATACCTTTTTTTGTTTTGTATATCTCTTGTTTTTGCATCAATCTTTGTAATTTAATTTCTAAAGTTGCTCTACACTCTCTTATGGTTCCATCAGAACGTTGAAGCAAAAAGCCTTCCTCGGCTCATCTAGTCTATGTTCAGTCAGCAAAAATATCTTACGTCAGTGTTGAATCTCTACGCTTTTTTTAAATTTATGGATCACGAACATCTTGTTGGATAAGTGAGTCATTGTTTCAAAACAAATCCAGTATTTCCACACGTCTGATCGATCTCGCTCTATTGGCTTGGTCATTGTGTTTGTTTGAACACGAAGATGCTTGGCATTGTGTTTGTTTGAACACGAAGATGCTTGGTGTTTTAGACTCACAACACCAACACTATCCTTTGGCATATTCCCACGAAATCATGTGCTTCCTATCTGGCTTCACTTTCAGGCAAGCATTGCAGATGTTTTGCTTACAAGAGGATGGACGACAGTGTTCATTCTCCAGGCGTGTCCAGTGTCCCTCTATTCTCTACTGGCTGCATTCCAATTCACTGGTTAACACGCAAAGCCCTGTGTGGACAACAGTGTATAAGAAGTAAGTCGCACATTCGTTTTCTGTTCATCGTGAACAACAACAGCAATATTAACAACAAATCCAAACAAGGACCAGACCATGACGACAAAGACAAAAACATGCATGTGATTTTACGTACACAACATGCACACAACAAGCACAAGCACGCGGTTAATCTTGTACACTTTCATCAAGATGTGCCCCCCCCCCCCCTACATTTCTCGGTTAATTCCATTTTTCCGTTTTTGCCTTTCTTACCAAACATGAAGCTGTATTTTATAAACATTTTCAGCTAATTATCTTTGTTCAATAATTAATTGCAGTCATGATAAAGGCAATTATCTAATAGGACCCCCCCCCCCCCCCCCCCCCCCCCCCCCCCCCCCCCCCCCCCCCCCCCCCCCCCCCCCCCCCCCCCCCCCCATATGTACTGCAGTACACCGCGGCATTTGTCACAGTCGTGGTTCATTGCGTTTTTCCGTCTTATAGGGGGGGGGGGGGGGGGTGTAGGGGGGGGGGGGGGGGGGGGTAGGGTAGTATTCCAAAAAGATAATTAGCTGAAAAGGCTAATAAAATACAGCTTTATGTTTGGTAAGAAAGGCAAAAATGGAATTAACCGAGAAATGCAGGGGTGGGGGGTGGGGGGTGGCACATCTTTACCTTTACCCATAGCAACTTCTTCCAAACAAGAAATTTAAAGAATCAGAGCTGATATGAAAGAAGAGGACCGACAGCTCAAACAAAATAAAAACAGGGTCCACAAGAAATCTGAAGACCTTAACGAACCATGCTTGTCAATCAAAACAGTTCTTTCAAATATAATTCATTAAACAACTTCAACTAATGACTGACGATCTTCTAAAACTAGTAAAGTATATATTCCCAGAAACTATACATGTTGAATGTTTACAACAGTTATCAATGCTAAGTATGGGCAAGCCCAATTCTTGGCAGAACTGATGGCAGAACTAAGCATGATTATGCAAAGTCAAGCCAAGTCCTTAGTAAACCCCAAGAGTCCATTGTGCTATTATATTATATTTCATAAAACAACAAAAACAACAACAAATTAACCGAACACAGTGGTCACAACAAGGGTGGCATTTAGGCCTACATTTCTTCGCAACAGACTTGATTGAAAGCCATCCAGTTTGACTACAATGAATAAAAAAAGAAGTCTCAACAAATTGAAAGTCCTCTAGTTTGAACGAAAGTAATCCAATGCGGGGTGTCTTAAGCGTATCTATAAAAGTAATAGAACTTGACTTGTTTTCAAGTCCGAGACACTTCCACACATTGATAGACGATTTGAACATGAGAAAGGCTTACACTCAGCCTGAACTATCTGGGCTAATAGAAAACCCTTCAATATAACCCTTCAATGTAACCAACGAGCCAGATCAGTAATAACACACACGTATAAAGGAATAAACAAACTCTCCAAAACTTCCACACAAAATATGTTTGCTTGTTCTTTCTTTCTGTAAAAAAAAAAATATACATTTATATTTTTTTGTTGCACAAACAGCCATAAAACAAACCAAGGCACAAAGAAACGTGCTGCATATCTTCTCTCGACACAAGCTAAGCGCACAATGTAGGACTTCCCCCTTTTTTTTTTCTTTACAAATTCCTGTGCCGTCAACACACACCACTCCACTATCAACGATAACAACCGGCTTCGGCAAGCTTCCTTGCAATTCTACGTAAAGTTAGCATTCGAGGGCTATACGCCAGAAAGTACTACCACAAAAGGAATGCAGAAGATCGATAGCACCTTATGGAAAATACCTTTCCCATTGGTCCAACTAACTCTACCTACAAAGGCTACCTAGTAGCTTGAGATAAACTGGTTCAAGTGGATTGCAATACACTCAGCCAGTGGTCAGGTCGCTTTCTTTAATATGACCATAGAAAACCACTATTGAAGTATTCCAAATCACAGTACGTTAATCAAAGTGGTAACATTAACGGTATTCAGATTAAAAGGTAAAACATTCATCACTTGGGCGTTAAGGATGTTAGTCCTTATCTTATCAATTTGATTTTAGTGGCGACAGTCACAGTTATGGGGAAATACAGTTTTTATATTAATGTAACTCGTTTTCGCTGGATGATTTACGTTCAGCTTTCTTTTCATGTGCGGTGTTTCTGGTTTACTTCATAACTACACAGAAGCGTTTTCGTGTGCGCCTGAACACACACACACACACACACACACACACTCCCCACCCGCCACCCTTCCTACACACACATTAAAGCATGGTCCCGATTATCCTAAAAGAAACTTCATCTCTCCTTTTTAAAGTGAAGTCGAGCGAGCTTTTCGTGCTAACGCAGGAAACCCGAAACCCCCTAAAACATATTATACAACTAGCGCAACGCCCCGTACCGGTAACGCCTAGTACCGGTAACGCCTTGTACAGGTAACGCCAAGTACCGGTACCGCTGAGTACCGGTTTCGCCGGGTCCGCAAAATATTATATTTTTACTTTTGTGGCTTAAAATACCATTTTTTGACCCCTACCACTTTCAAGGCCTACCGATCTCCATGACCTTGACCTTGATCGGTATGCAATCATCAGAACAACCATAAGCCAAAGTACCTACATGCCAAGTTTGAAGTCCCTAAGACCAACGGTGTGGACGTTATAGTTCCTTAAAGATTTTCGGTTTTCAAGGTCATACGCCAAGGTGAAGGTCATGACGGCGATAATTTATGCGCGGATGCCTTCTCTCATGATGACACGCCACCACACAAAACTGGAAACGATTCGGTAAAGCAGTTTGGGAAATATGCGTGGGACAGTAAAACCCAATCATTAGACGTGAGTGATGAATGAAACAAAATGCATACACACACTCATGGATGCATACAAACAAACAAACAGAAGGAAACATAACCTCACACACACAAAATACTCAAGCATCATAGCATAGATGCCTACACTCATGGATACATACAAACAAACAAACAGAAGGAAACATAACCTCACACACACACAATACTCAAGCATCATAGCATAGATGCCTTAAAGATAATATAAAATAGTCGAAAATGTCATTAC
>CM065682.1:46910806-46960806 GCA_017654935.2 Phymorhynchus buccinoides
CTGCTTACAACTCTCAAGATTAGGTTAGTTGTGTCTGTTATAAAGTTAGTCTCTAATTTATCAACTGCTTTAATTTTGAATGAGGTTTGCTAAGTTGCTTGAGTTAGTAAGGGAATTTGGGGGCAAAGGTTTGGGTTATTTAGGTAAAATTTCTTCTTTTAGTTTGAACAGCACCCCACTCAGAGCACCTAAAACAAAATTTCATTTATTGATTTGTTCTTGATCTGGCTCTAAGTATAAATCCCGAGTCCGTTTAGAATGATCGATCAAGAGAAACTGCTGAACTGACTTGGTGCATAGATAAATTAAAATGGAAAGTTAGAATATACTTACTTAGACTTAAAAACTCCTGCGTTGTGCGACGCATGAGGCAGCCAGGGCGCTCCAGCAGCTCCTATCGGCAGTCAGTCTGATGGCATTACTCCAGCGTCTGTTCGCTAATAACAAAGATTTTGTTTAATGTCTTTGCATTTGCTGTCTTTCCTAATCCTCCATTTCAGAGTATATGCCATTGAATGAGTGTATTCATAGGTAATGTGATCATCTTGGTAAATTTGACAGACCTGGCATTCATGGGGTTAATTGATTTTTTTAAAATTCGTAATTGTTTGTTGGCCAGGTACCTGGTGACGTTCAGCCCCCTGCGGGACAACCGCGAGGACCCCCAAGCCATCATCATTTGGGACGCGCTGACCGGTCAGAAGAAACGAGGATTCCACTGCGAGACTCAGACCACATGGCCCATTTTCAAGTCAGTTTTCTGTCTTGTTTTCTTTTGCTTGTTATGATTGTTTTTTTTGGCACACACACTAATTTAGGTAAGCAAGTTGGCACACATCCCTATACAACGACATGCATACATAAAAACCTGCTTTTCTACCTTCACATCAATTGTACTCTGAGCATAACAACCAACAGTTTTCTTTCTTTTCTATATATTTTTTTTAATCCCTTGTATACTTAACCCTTTCACCGCCAGCCATACTTCAGCCAAAAATGTCCATTCAATTTACCTGGGTATAGAACAAAATCCATCTGCAGTATTGGGGATTCTTCTGTGACACATATATAACAGGTCTATCCTTACTTCCCAAAAGTAAGACAATAGGGTCTTTGGATAATAGACCCCAATTTGATGCCTTTTAGTGACATATGTGTTAAATCACTGTGGTGCTAAAATGCGACTTTGGCGGTGAAAGGGTTAAAATGGTAAATACATTCTAACATTTGTTAGAAAAAAAATCATTCTAAAGACAATTTCTTGTTTTACTTGCATGTGTGTTCAACTTCAAGTCTTGCATACATATATAACTTCTTTTTTTTGGAACATATCCTTTTTTGCAATGGTTTTGTAGAATAAACTTGAAAGAGAGAAAGCATCAGAAATGGTATGGACAAGCTGAGTAATACATGTACTTGAATAAAATGTTTGTAAAAATTCAGTTGCAGTTTCTTTTTCTTTAGTCTTAAATTTCATCACAGAATTGTTTTGAAGTCTCTTTAAAGTTGGCAGATTATGTTGTTTTTCTCTTTAAAGTTGGCTGATTATGGGTTTTTTTTATTATGTTGTTATTTATTTTTTAGTTAAGTGACTGTCAGTTTGTAGTGTTTTTGTTTTTTATTTACAGTGTGTTTAATCGTGAAGAAATTGATTTACTTCTTTACCGTCTCCATTATCTAGTATTTTGTGAATAGATGAATGGAGCGTTGTAGTACATTGATACTTTTAACACAATCGTCAGTCATGCCCTCAAATCATGTTCTTATTTATTTTTGTTTATTTATTTTGTTTTCAGGTGGAGCCCAGATGGCAACTACTTTGCCAGAATGGGGGTTGATTCCATCAGTATATACGAAACCCCGGTAAGCACTTCTTGTTTTGAAATTATTGTTTCAAGACAGTCTGATTAATCTTTTGTTGTAACTATAACTTGTTTTTAAACAAGTAAAATTATTATTTTTTATTTTTTTTCTATGCTATAGGTGAATCTGGAACAAGTATCCTGTTTTCAAGTTATACCAAAAACGTTTACTATAGCATTTTCACAAGCCTATGCTGTTGTAATAAGATGCTTGAAAACTATGTTGGAAAATGCTGCAATAATGTCAGAAAATGCCTCAGAAGTATCATTGTGACATTGTTCTCACGCATTTTAATCATATATTTGATAGGATACTTAAGAGGATACTTAGAATACAGAATGGAAGTGTGTTGGTATGCTGTCCACTTGATCATAAAGTAAAAGTCTTTTTGGTTTTCTCTTCCCTGTAGATGATTTTGGTACATGTACAAGGTGATAAATGGGAGAAAAACACACACGACAAAAGTGTACAGAAATAGCAGAAATAGTGAACTGAATATCTATATGTGTGTTTTTATTATTTCTGATTGTATCAATAATGAGTTCTGTGTTTGTTTCTTTAGTCTTTTGGACTCCTGGACAAGAAGAGTGTAAAGATTACATCGATTAAGTAAGTGTCGCTGTTTGTAAGTTTTATCTATAATCACGTTTGTGTTTAATGCATCAAAGCTCTGTGTGTGTGTGTTTGTGTTTTCACTATGGTTCTGTCTCTTATGCATGGTTGCATCTGTGCTGGCTGTGTCTTAAAAAGTTGAATTGTTTGTTTTTAAAAACTGACTGGTGCCAGCGCTGGCAGATTTTTAAAATCTGAAAAGATATTTTAGAGGCATTTTAATGAATTTCTAACTTCTTAGCCCCATGACTGCCATATAACATATCACCTACAGGCTTGATGACATCAGATGAAGGGGAATACCTTTGGATTATAGGCTTTTGCTTCCGGACAGTCAGGAGGTTATATCGCCAGACCATTTTGCCAGATTGACTATCAGTTCTCTTCTACATTTGAACATTTTTAATGTCTTTTTTCTTAATGTTTCTCCGGCAGTCAAGGGGTTAATGCAGTGTTGATACCTGGGTATAGTAATGATGTTGCAATGTAGTACATTTGTTTGATAGTTTAGCACTGAATTAAATGGACTTGCTTAACATCATGCATAAGTTCAGCCAATTTGCTTGTGGTGGGTTCGTTATCAATGGTTACAGTTTCAGAAAAAAGACGAGAACATTTTTTTAAAATGAGTTAAGATCAGAATAAGGAAATGTAAAACTACATCACAAGGAAAAGGGTTTGTTGTTCACATTTGCGAACATGGTAAGATGGGCTACATCGCATTAAAAAGAAGGAAATTTACTATGAATGTTTCTGTATCAGAATAAGTAAATGTAGAACAGCACAACAACAACAACAACAAAAGCCCAGATTTGTTCAAAACATGGTGAGATTGGTCCTGAAACAAACAAAAAAATCATCTCTTACAGAGACTTCAGCTGGTCGCCAACGGACAACATCATCGCCTACTGGGTGCCGGAGGAGTCGAACATCCCGGCCCGCGTGACCCTGATCGAGATCCCCAGCCGCCGGGAGCTGTGCGTGCGCAACCTGTTCAACGTGGCCGACTGCAAGATGCACTGGCAGAAGAGCGGAGACCACCTGTGCGTCAAGGTGGACCGCTACTCCAAGGCCAAGAAAGTGGAGGAGAAAGACCAGTACAAGTACAGTGTAAGTTGACTTTTGTTGAATCCATGTGATTCCCTAGTTACTTACCGCTACTCCAAGGCCAAGAAGGTGGAGGAGAAAGACCAGTACAAGTACAGCGTAAGTTGACTTTTGTTGAATCCATGTGATTCCCTAGTTACTTACCGCTACTCCAAGGCCAAGAAGGTGGAGGAGAAAAACCAGTACAAGTACAGCAAATGTCGGTTCTCCTTGAATCCAGTCAGTAAACTTAGTTGTCCACCACTACTCCAAGGCCAAGAAGGTGGAAGACAAAGACCAGTACAAGTACAGCGTAAGTGAATCCAGTCAGTAAACCTAAGTTATCTACCGCTATTCCAAGGCCAAGAAGGTGGAAGACAAAGACCAGTATAAGTACAGCGTAAGTGAATCCAGTCAGTAAACCTAAGTTATCTACCGCTACTCCAAGGCCAAGAAGGTGGAAGACAAAGACCAGTGTAAGTGAATCCAGTCAGTAAACCTAAGTTATCTACCGCTACTCCAAGGCCAAGAAGGTGGAAGACAAAGACCAGTACAAGTACAGCGTAAGTGAATCCAGTCAGTAAACCTAAGTTATCTACCGCTACTCCAAGGCCAAGAAGGTGGAAGACAAAGACCAGTTCAAGTACAGCATAAGTGGGTTCTCTTGAATCGGTGGAATGAGTGTAGGTTTCAGTGCATAAACTGGTTAATTTGAATTTGTTTTTTAAATGACATTGGCCATTTCCTCATTGGCTGTATGATATCAATAGAGAATACTTTGCACAAGAACCTTTTTAATATGAAAACAAAATTATGTGGTTTTCTTTCTGTCAAATTAGTTGATATAATTGTTATTTTCAATTTACAAAGCTGGCATTTGCATTTAGATGGGGGTTTTCCTTGCTTGTTAAAGACCAACCACGCCGTGTGAAAATCAGCGTTTTCACGTGTTTTACCTCTCGCTGGTAAGAAATCTTCTTAGGAAATATTCCGAGCAAGAGAGGGAAAATACACATCGGCGTGGTGGGTCTTTAGCTGTACTGGTTTTATGAATTTACGTATAATTAGATGCATGATGGGAAAAAAGCATGGTATTTTGGATCTTTTATAACATAGTGCAATACTGTATACAACAGTGTGAGAAGAGCTAGGTTCATGGTGGATTGGTAGCTGTTGTGTTAAATAACCATTTTTATTTTTTATTTCAAAGGCCCCTCCCCCCCCATGGGGATACCGGGGAGGTCTCTTGAATAAAGAGTTCCCCCACCTTCTGGAAGTTCTGTGCTTGTAACTTACTCTAATCTCACTCTCTTTGACTCTGCCTTTTCCCTTTGCTTACTGTCATCTACTATCTTTTTGCCTTACCGGTCCATTCTCCTACAGGTCTTTTTTTAAAAAAGATTTCCTCCAGCCAAAGTCCGACTTGCTGGACCTAACTATTTCTTAGTTAGGCGCATAACGGCAGCATGGCGCATCTGCGCTCATAATTGACAGGAAACTGTCTGAGCGATCGAAGAAGAAGAAGAGATTTGAAAGGGGCAATCTTGTTGCAGGGGATCTACTACAACTTTGAGATCTTCCGCATCCGAGAGAAGCAGATCCCCGTTGACAAGGTGGAAACCAAAGGTAACATGCTTTCTCATTTTTCAAGCTGTATGCATCATTAGTGGGGATTTTGCATGTAAAATTTAAACTTTTCACCGCCAATGTCGCATTTTAGCACCACACTGATTTAACACCCACACACTACTAAAAGGCATGAAAGTTGGATCAGTTATCCAATATCCTGATGTTGTTAATGTTAGGAGATAAGGAAAGGGTTTATTTGACGCATGTCATTGGGGGATTCACAGTACTGGAGATGCCTACTTTTCTTTACCTAGGTAAGTTTCAGAGAAATTTTGGATTAAAAATGGATGGCAGCCAAAGGGTTAACTCATTGTAGCTACAACTATTGTAATCATTTTGCGAAGCTAAACTGGCCTCTTTTTTTTTTAAATGAGCAGTTTCTTTTAACATTTATGGTATATTTTCTAAACATGGTATTCTGAATGGGGAACCAAAAATAAATTATTCTTTAAAAAGAATGTGCCAAGCTCGCCTTTATGACCCTCACCCACACAGTACACATCAACAATGGTGGAGAGGACAACATACAAACAAATCAACACATGTCCAAGAGTGGCATAGCCTTCTAACCTTGAATATGTTACACATAAACAACATACAACACAGAACAAACTGGTAAGCCTCGAAAGAAAGTTTGGTTAATCAAAGAATGAAATAGTGAGGCCAAGAGAGGAGATGACGAAATTGAACAAAGGGTAATTACTCTCTTTTTTTAATTAACTCCCCTCCACCAAAGGGGAGTTATGTTGTTTATGTGTAACATATTCAAGGTTAGAAGGCTATGCCACTCTTGGACATGTGTTGATTTCTTTGTATGTTGTCCTCTCCACCATTGTTGATGTGTACTGTGTGGGTGAGGGTCATAAAGGCGAGCTTGGCACATTCTTTTTTAAGAATGATGCTTTGCTTGTCTCACTTTGGTTCTGACCCACGCACTGCTAGGTGAATGGTATCGTAATCAACTTTGGTGGAGGGGAGTTAATTAGAAAAAGAGAGTAATTACCCTTTGTTCAATTTCGTATTCTTTAAAAGTTTTGAGCTATGATTTTGTGTTGTATTACTTAACTATTACTTGTTTCACACACTAAGTACTTTTATTATTGTTTTTCTTTTCTTCTGAGAACTGCATTTTTTTTTTTATTGTATTAAATGGATTAAAACATTGAATGTTATTTTATAGACCAAATAGCAAGCTTCCATACTGTATGTATGCCTTGTCTAATACACACTTACAGTGTACAAAGATTTAACCCTTTCACCGCCAATGTCGCATTTATGCACCACAATGGTTTAACACCCATGTCACTAAAAGGCATCAAATCAGGGCCTGTTTTCTGAAGACCCTATTTTCTTAACTTTGTGAGGTAAGGATAGGCCTAATGTTATGCATGTCACAGAGGAATTCCCAATATTGCAGATAACAATTTTCTCTACCCAGTTAAGCTTAATGGTATTCTTTGGCTGAAAAAATGGCTCGCGGTGAAAGGGTTAACTGAATGGATGTATTTGATTAACCGTGACTGTAATCCAGTTGTTAAAGGCTCATTGCCGTGTGTTTTAAAAACAAGATTATTTGGTACAGTGGAACCTCCCTTATAAGACCTTCAAAAATCATCCAAAATGAGGTCTTATAAGGGAGGTAATTTTAATACTTACAAAGAAGGGCAATGTCTCGGAGAAGTAGGTCTTATGTGGGAGGGAGTCTTATAATTGGAGGTCTTGTAAGGGAGGTTCCACTGTATTGCAATTAAATTTATACACTTCTGTATCGTTAAAAATTCGGGACTTTTCTGGTGTTGCACTGCCTCCGGGCATTGCCTCCAGGATCGTTCCCACCATCTTTATATCTACTAATGTCCTATATTATGTGTCTGTTCCAGAGCAAGTGTTGGCGTTTGCGTGGGAACCTGTGAACAACAAGTTTGCCTTCATCCACGGGGAGGGCCCTCGCATCGGAGTGTCCTTCTACGCCATTCAGGCCAAGGGCAAAGTGGAGCAACTCAGTAAGTTCACTGTTGGCAAGCATTGTCGCGTGCACATTTGTCGCTTGTGCAAATCTGTCGCTCGCTACTATGAGAGTGTGTATTTGCGACATTCACAAATTTCACTTTTTCCGTACTTGAACCATTTACCTAACCCTAACCCTAACCCTATCCCTAACCCACGGAAAAAGTGAAATTTGTGGTTCATGCTCAATGTCGCAAAATGCTGCAAATACAGACTCATAGGTAGCGAGCTGCAGATTTGCACGAGCGACAGATTTGCACGCTACAAGCATCAGCGCGGTTCTTTGTCACCACCGCTTCCAATAGGAATTGTTCGGAAATAATTAAGGGGAGCAATTTCATGGTGTGTGGGAGTGATCTTGCCTAATGAGCAACTTAGGATGTGCATTTTACCGCCAGGGGGCAATCAAAGCAGTAGGGGCTTAGCGCGCGATATTCTTAGTTGGGTGTAGTGAGAGAGAGAGGGAGATCAGTCCCTCCCTCTCTGTCTTATCTGTGAACTTGTCTCGTTTAAGAACTACGTTGTTCTGACATCGAAAATCAGCATTATGTGGCAAGAATTAGACTACCGGTAATAAATTTATTAGGGGTGCCAGAGACTTAATTTCATGTATTTTTCACTTTTTCCTTCTAATAGAGTTTGTTGCTTTGTGTCTTTGAGAGCCCTGTGCTACTTTGTCTATGCTGGGAGGATTGGGTGGGTTGAACTCGCATTGTCTTACACTGAATTAGGATGAAACTAATCTTTATAAATAGAAGCATCACATTTACATTCATTCGATACATGTTTCTTTCACCTTTTGTTTAGTTTTAAGACATTCGCCAATCTTTTGTATGTACCCGTGATCTGGTTACATTGTATTTTATTTTATTGACCCCTTTTGACTAGGTGTGTATGGGAACCAAAGACTTGGGTAGACATTTGTGTGCTGAGTACGGTTTAAGCATGTGTAAATTGGTTGCATATTCACACATTTTCCTTTCTTGACCTATCTATGTTGGACATAGTGGATACACGTTTGTGCTTACAGTATGTGTGCAAATTAGTAACATATTCATTCATTCCCATTTTTTGGATCTTGTCTAAGTTCATAATTCTGTAATTATGAATAGTAACTGACAATGTAAAGTTGACAAATGTTGGTAATAAAAGCCAGTGCTGTGTTGTGCTAACTCGCATAATCAAGTTTAACCCTTTCACTGCCAATGTCGCATTTATGCACCACAGTGATTTAACACCCATGTCACTCAAAGGCATCAAATCAAGGCCTGTTAATCCGAAGACCCTATTTTCTTGATTTTGGGAGGTAAGGATAGGCCTAATGTTACACAAGTCACAGAGGAACTCCCAATATTGCATATAATTTTTCTTCTCTACCCAGTTAAGTTTAATGGCATTTTTTGGTTGAAAAATGGCTGGCGGCGAAAGGGTTAAATGTATTCAGTTGAAGCGGAAACATTGTAGTCTTTGGTATGTAGGAATTAGGACCCAATGACCTTTGTATTTTCCTTGTGCGTGGTGTGCAGAAACTTTTGAGAAGCGTCAGGCTAACCACCTGTTCTGGAGTCCCAACGGACAGTTCATTGTTCTGGCTGGACTGAGAAGGTAATGACGATGTGTAATCAATTAGTAAAAATTTTATGTTTCTGATCAAGTATTCTAAGTTTGCATGATTGTTTTCAAAGAGAATAGAACCATGTTTGTTCTACTAATTTCAATTTTATAACAATGTTTCAACATATTTTGAACAGGGGGAAAACTATTATTGCTTCTAGTTCTATTGTTGCTTTTGTTAAGAGAAGATATTTGTGGTTTCTAAAGATTAAAAATGTTTTGTATGTATGTGAGTTTTAGCATTTGGAATCCATGAATGTCTGCACAATCAGTAAGAAAGCAACTGTTGTGAAAGTGTCCACTGCTTAGTTAAATGTTTATTGTGTCTGTCAAATCCATGCACGCGCGCGCACACATGCAAGTACACTCACAAACCCATCCAGAATAATTATAACTACATGTGCGTTGCACGCACGCACAAACAACAGTATGTGGGACTGGCAGTATGTGGTAGCAAAAATATGCTTCCGATGCTGCCCTTGTTCCCCCACTGCGGACTACTTGGCCCCTGGACCCCTGTTTTCTAGGTGTTCCGGGATATGGTAGAAGCCTCCATGAACGTCATTGTGTTGTTCTTCAGCTTAACGTCCTTCCACTAAAAGTGATTCAGACAAAATTATATTGCGGTGTGTTTTTGGTGTGGTTAAGTTATGAGTAGATGTGTCTGAGAATGTGTAAGAATATAATAAGTAATAAGTTAGTGATGTAATCATGACCCCCACCCCATTAAATAAAGTTAATCTTCACTTAAAGAATATAACCGATAATGAACAAGGTTAAAGAAATAATACTAATTGAACTACTTAATAAACATTTAGGGGGTCCCAGGGATGCACTAGAAACATTCTTTTTAGCATCCGCGATGCCACTGGGACCCTTTATCCCGCCTCTAGGACTCTCTATGCTGCAAGTGAATGAGCCCCTGGGACCCCTTGTTTTGCGGGACGATTGGGAGCCTTGGCTCTCTGGCGTCATTGTGTGTGTTTGTGCGTGGTGCAGCATGAACGGGGTGCTGGAGTTCATCGACACCCAGGACATGACGGTGATGGCGCAGACGGAGCACTTCATGGCCACCGACGTGGAGTGGGACCCCACAGGGCGCTACGTGGCCTCCGCCGTCAGCTGGTGGGGACACAAGGTCGGTCGCACACCATTTCACTGCATTTTCTCTCTCTAAGATAGCGCGGCATGATGCAGGCAGGGATGCTACTCTTTCAGTTTCACACTGATTTCAGTATTTTTAAGTTTACCCCAAACTGAACTTCTTTTTTTTTAATTCATTAAACAAAAAAAATGACCACAAGCGATTTGGGGCATTTTGAACTTGGTTGTTCTATCTTGGAAGTTCACAAAGGCAATGTAATAATTTTACAAGGCTTATCGCACTCAAACTGTCTGGTATATCATTTTAACTGTCTGTCTCGTTCTCTTTCTCTCTTAAGTTGCCCCCTGATTCGTCCGAAGGGGCTCTGCCCCTGTCCCCATGGGTCCTTGGACACCTGCCTTTCAGTTTTTTTCATTTGGGGGAGTTGCACCTATGTACAGGTCTGTTGCTTTAGTATTGAAAATAAGCAAGGAAAAGGAAAGAGTAGACATTAACATAAAACATGGTGAGTGACTTGAACAATAACTAGTAAACATTACATTTTAAACTACAGCTGTCCATATCATAGCTGTTAATTGAAAGTGCGGTTGGGGTGTGAATTTTTGCCAAGGGTTAAGACGGCGTTAACGGCTGCAGCTGAAATAATTTGCTGGTTTACGACCCTTGCAGACATTTAAAAGCAAATCCTGAATTCGCTGAAACAAAACCTGTAATCATTTCCACATCGCCACCTGCCATGGCTGTGTTCACAACTTAAGATGATAACATTCAAAAGCATCAAAAAAATAATCAACCAAACAAACAATGATAGTACATAATAGAACGGTCAGGGCTTAACAGTAACTTTTTTTTCCACTTGCTCAGTCGGGCAAGTTAAAGAAAAATTCACTTGCCCAAACAGCTTTTGGACTTTCCCGAAATTCAGGTGTATTGCTAGTCACACACACATAATAACATCTCTTACCTGAGTCATTGGCTTCTCTTTGTCCAAAACTTTGATTCACATAAAAATGTCACAAACTTCTCTTTCTGAGTCCTTGTCTTGCCTTCTGTCCATCCCCTGTCCCCCCCCCCTGAAAACACTGTTCTCGTTCTTCGTAGTCAGCCTTTTGTTGTTTGCGTCGTTTCGCTTTCTCAATCTCACTTTCGTTATTGGCAGAACTTGCGGATTTTGATTGTGACGGTCGTTTTCCAAGAAAGGAAAGGAAAGCAAGGTTTGCTGAGCCATGACGATGTTTTTGGACAGATCAATCTCGAATCATCCACATGGTGTGCAAACACGCGTCGGCCAAGTACTTCGCAATATGAATTTCCATTGGCTTTCCTGCCCAAATTAGGAGCCAATGGGAAGACGTCTTGCATGAAACTGCGTCATTGGCGAGTAAACACTGCTATGCGCTTCAGAAACTGTCATCTGCTCTGTGAGCTTTCTGTCGCAAGTTACGTTAAAAAAAATACGGACATGATCTTGATCTTGATGGGTCGACGCTGGCAGAATCCATCTTGGATATAAACGCCAGCGGGGGAAAAACTGGGAAGAGCACTATAATCTACACAAAAACTAAAAACTAAAATAAAAATTTGAATGAAGTTTGGGGGGTTATTTATCGGCAGGCTACACGATTTGCTTTTTTATCCAACTGACGAACAGCTGAACTAGCCGACCCCCAGCACCATCTAGTATGGTAACTGGGGCCCCCACCTTAAGTTCAGTGTGCTGGTTGATTGCTGTGCCTGCGATCAGACACAGCCCTCCTGAACTGGCTGGACATGAGAAGCTGCACTGAATAATACAAGCAATGAGCGTTCGTTTATGGAGAAAATAAGTGTTGGTTGTCAAAAATTTCACTTGCCCGGTTGGGCACATTTAACAGAAGCGTGGCCTGCCCGACACGGCTGTGCACTTGCACCGGGCAGTCGGGCAATGGTTACTGTTAAGCCCTGGTCAAAGCAGTTCTTGTTAGCACATTGTGTTGATCCAATATGCACACCTAATCAATCTATACATTTTGAGTAGTATTCTTCACAGTTTGGACTTCAAAGTTGACAATTATGCATATTTATTCTTGACTGCTACACATTTTCAGTGAACAGTGTTTGATGGTTTTGATAAATAGGACTACACAGTTCACACCAAAACTACACATTTCAATGGTCCAGACTACACACAGCATGTGTGAGGTGTAATCAGAACTGGGTATGGCTTGTTGCAGGTGGACAACGCATTCTGGATGTGGAACTTCCAAGGCAACCTGCTGTGTAAGCAGCCCTTGGAGCGCTTCTGTCAGCTCATGTGGAGGCCCCGGCCCCCCTCCCTGCTCTCTGAGAAGCAGGTCAAGGTAGGTTGGGTGTGTGTGTGTGTGTAGCACCTGTCAGCTCATGTGGAGGCCCCGACCCCCCTCCCTGCTCTCTGAGAAGCAGGTCAAGGTAGGTTTTTTTATGTGTGTGTGTGTGTAGCACTGTCAGCTCATGTGGAGGACTCTGCCCACCTCCCTGATCTGAGAAGCAGGTCAAGGTTGGGTGATGTGTGTGTTTGTGGAGCACTTCTGTTAGCTCTTGTGGAGGCCCCGGCCCCCCTTTCTGCTCTGAGAAGCAGGTCACGGTAAGTTGTGTGTTTGTGGAGCACTTCTGTTAGCTCTTGTGGAGGCCGAGGCCCCCTCGCTGAGAAGCAGGTCAAGGTAGGTTGTGTTTGTGGAGCACTTCTGTTAGCTCTTGTGGAGGCCCCGGCCCCCTCCCTACTCGCTGAGAAGCAGGTCAAGGTAGGTTGTGTTTGTGGAGCACTTCTGTTAGCTCTTGTGGAGGCCTCGGCCCCCTCCCTACTCGCTGAGAAGCAGGTCAAGGTAGGTTGGATGTGTGTGTGACTGAGTGCATGAACTTGTTTGTGAATTGTGGGTGGGTCGGTGGGTGAACATAATTTGCTGTTATTTGGCAACATTGTTGATTATAGTGAAGAGCTATGTGGTATGACTGATTAGCTGTCTTGCACAACCCTCAAAATGACAAAGGCCGTGCACACATTAGACACGGAAACATGCGCTTATCCGCAAATAAGTAAAAGAAAGCAAGAAAATAAGCGGATGGGTCAAGCGCATGCGGAAACGGATGTGCTTATTTTTCTTTCTTTCTGTTACTTATTTGGGGATAAGAGCATGAGGTTTCTGCGTCTAATGTGTGCATTGAATATGTGAACTTCAAAACAACAACAAAAACATAATGCTTGCTGTCACTGAGAAATTGTGCTTAGAGGAATGTTTTTTATAAGTTTCTATCTTCGATTATTTTTAAAGTTTGACCAAAGAGTAATCAATGAATGATACAGGAACATACAAATTATGACACAATTTTTCAATTTAATGATGACTGATTGTTGCAGGAGATCAAGAGAAACTTCAAGACTTGGGCCCAGAAGTTTGAGACTGAAGATGCCATGAGGAAGATGACTGCCTCAAAGGTAATGTATACTGTTTCTGGAAACTTGGTGATTTTCATAACCCCTTTCCATAATACTGCTGTTTCAGGTTTATTCTGATACAGATTTTGGGAGGAATAAGCTAATACATTTGTTAATTTCATGCTGGGTTTATTTTTTAGTGAATGTTTTTGTTCAGTCCTAAAAACATGTTAGCTTTTTTTTTTAAACAGTGAGTGATCTTCGACTGATTTGGAGATGATGAGGGTTTTGTTTTAATATTTTGGAAAGAAAGAATATGAAACAAATCATACAAAACAGCCCCCGCAATTAGGATTTGCCATTAACCCTTTCATCGCCACTGTCTTTTGGCACCAGAATGGTTTAGCGCCCATGTTTCTAAAAGGCATCACATGAGGGTCTGTTAACCAATTACCTTATGTTCTTAATTTTTGGAGGTAAGGACAGGCCCTGTTCCATGCATGTCACAGAGGAATCCCCAGTATTGCAGATAGAATCGTTTCTCTATCCAGGTAAGTTTAATGGAAAGCTTTGGGTAAAAAATGGCTGGTGTTGAAAGGGTTAAAGGAAGTAGAAATTATGCATAATATTGTGGGTTCTTTTTCCTTTGTAGGAGATGATTGAGAAGCGTCAGAACCTGATGGAGGACTTCAAACGGATGCGCGCCGAAAAGGAGGAACTGTACAAGGATATGAAGATCAAGCGCTTGGAGCTCAGAGGAGGCTAGTATTTGTTCTCCTCAACTCGCTTAGAAAAGATATTAGTATGAAAATTGTTTGTGTGTGTAAGAAAATGTGTCCACATACATTGTCGTTCCTCTTTTTAAAAAGCTTTCAGACATTTTGTTTTACCTCCACCAATTTTTTCTCCCAATTTTTTGTTTCAACTTTTGAGTTGCTACAGTTCTTTTCTACATTTTATCTTGTTTGTGTGAAATTTGATTGCAATTTTGATATTCCCTCAGATTAGCTTATAGCTTTGGAATAAATAAATAAACAAAAACTTGATGTTTGTACGAAGAAGCTGGGTTTTTTTGTGTGTGTTTTTTCTAAATGTGAAATGAGAATTGGTGCCCATTTGATAAAGAGAAAAGTAAAAGACTTGCTGGTGTTCACGGACCTTGCAATAACTGTGTCTGCAGGCGTGGACACTGACGAGCTGGACAGCCACGTGGACAACGTTGAGGAGGAGACAATCGAGTTCTTGGTCAAAGTCGAGGAAACCGTGGAGGAGTAGTCACCTCCCCTGGTTGCCGCTGCTGTCAGTTCCATCTTCTTTCTCCTGCCATTCGGAGGACATCGGCCTGTCATTTCCGTCTCTCGCTCTCTGCTGGGCCTGACAAGATCGACTCTTCTCTCCGTCTTTTGAGATCTACTGTGGAAGCTTGTTTGTGTGTGTGAAGGGTTGGGCATATTGTCATTGGACTTGAAAGGTTTTAAAAAAGGTTTTGGTTATTTGAACTGTTTGTGTACTGTTGTCTGTTCAGCGGATGCTCGGAGAGCATACTGCTGCGTTTGTGTTCATGACCAGTATGTGTGGGTTGTTTTTTAGGTATTTTGCTCCTTCATTGAGCCTTTTATTTGGACATTTCTCGGGGCGTTTTCCTCCACCGTTTAGATTAGGCTTCGTTGGTGTTAGGTAGGTTGTATTTGTATCCTAAACATTAGCTCTTAATCTTTGTTTTTAAGTATTGTATGCGAGTACATGATGTATTGCATGTAAATTGTATTGTGGTCAGGCACAATTGAAAACTTTTACTGATGTGGAGAATATGTTCAATGCATTTGAGTTATTGATGCACATATGCCTGTGTATGATTTATTTGTTTCAAGATTATTACAGCTAAAATGGAATTGACTAATGGATTGAACAATTTATGCAAAATAGATATTTAAGGAAGCAGACTTAATTTATGTATTATTTGAGGAGCCAACACAATGCATTACGAATAGTTTGAAATATTGATACATAATTGACCTGCCTGTTTGATTTGTGTGAGAGAATACACTACAAAGAAAGCCACATAGAAAATTCAGGTTTATACCATACACTTGATTCTGAAGAAAGTATGTACAACGAGGTTTTAATTCAAAAAAGTTTGTTGCAAATAAATTAGCTGTGGAGTTTTTTTGTGTTATGAATGACATTTTTATCTTGTGGTTTTATGCTCGTGTTAGTTTTTCTTTCAATCTGTCGGTGCAACATCACATGAGCCTAGAGTAGAGTGCTTCTTGTGCTAAATAATTTATATCTATATTATTATAGTATATAAATTCAATTCAACCATCTTGGATTTGGGGACAAAAAATGTCATCGTTCTGACTTCCTGGCATTGTATATAGTATAGGTCTGCCTGTTTTCTCTAAGAATTGTTTAAGTTGTTAAGACTGTATGTGAAATATTTATTGAGAAGCTTAGGCTCAGACTGAGATTACTTATTTCTCTCTTAGTATAATAAAATGGTAAAGTGCCCTTCCCCCCCCACAAATAGTTGGAAGAATGATAGATCGGTTTATCAGATGAAAGCTTAAATCATTTTAAAAACATGTTCTATTTGCCTTTTGTTGTAGTTCTAGGTTGTGTATTTATGTTCAAGATCAGGCAAGCATTGAAGAATGAACCATGATGAAAGAATGATGCTAGCATTATACTGATTCAGAGCATTCGTCTACAATGTGACAAACTTTTAATTGCTCTTTTAGAAATGTGTTTAAATGCTGTGGCATTGTGAAGATATGTGGAATGTGTGGTAGTCGGTTATGTCTGACCATGATTGTATTGTATCAAAGACAATATGGGGACTGCTTTTCTCTGAAGTTGAGCTAGGATTGATTTGTAGTTGAGATGCCTTGTCTGAGGTTCATCCTCTTTCTTTTGGTCTTGAAAGTTATGATACTCCGCGTTTGGTCCTAAATAATACTAAAGATATAAGCCACTGACATAGAAGGCACATTTGTTGATGTTAGGGTCCCATCAAACCAAGAATTCACACACTCCAATGTCTTCAGTTTTATGTTTATAGGCCTTTATTTCATCCATAGAACAAGCATCTCAAACAAGGCGGTTAACTTGCATAATAAAATTTCAATATCACAAAAAACAGCAAACCCTACCATTGCCCTTAACAGCATTTGGGGGTAGGTGAGATGCGACTTTCATAATTTTTACAACATTAACAGAGATTGCAACTCTAGAAGCGAAAATGTAAAACTAAACAAAATTGTAATGTGTAAAAATACAATTGATTAAACGCCAACAATGAGTGCAAATCATATCTGAACCATTGCGATTTATACTTGCTCTGTTAACAGTAATCTACCTTCAAGGAATAAGACTTAACCCCTTCACTGCCAGAGAAAATGTATTATGCAATGAAAAAGACTTTTTATACTCAATCTGAAAAAAAAAGGTCTTGAAATATATCTTTCCTGATTTGTCTAAAACAAAGACCAGCATTCCAGGTCTATGACATCAAAAGTAATGACATCACACCCCCGTAGCCAGGCAGTGAAAGGGGTTAAGCTTTCAGAGCAGTTACCACAATAAGCTTTGATCTAGCTTACCCTCAAATACTAATCAGCATGAGTGCGTAGAGGTTTCACTTTACATGTTGAGACGCGAGACTTGTCGGCCAGATATGTGAATGGGGGTTGTCAGTTCATCCGAAATTAAAAAGGTGTGGAGTCAAATTTGGAGTTGTTTGTTTTGAGTGTATGTTAATCTATTCATGCATCATTTCTTTTTGTTATGCATCCCTTTAACCCTCTTGCATTCACATTTTTTATAGAAAAAACTTCCAGTGTTCAGATTCTTTCGTTTTCGGGAAAAGCTGTCTTTTGAAGCACACAGAGCATCGATGATACAGTTACTTAATCACATTGCAAGTGAGAAGCTTCTTCATAGTGTGTGTATATAACAAGTCAGAACTTTGTGTGTGATGAAAATGCCCTCGGAGAGGAGGCAAGCTATAGGCGGTTTAGGGCGATTTTGAATGCACAGAGGCAACTTTAGCTGGGCGGTTTGGGGCGGAATAAATGCACCCCCAAAAAAATGGGTGGCGCGCCTCTGGCTGCGACGCGCTCTCCAGGTGGGAGCAACCCGAATTTCACAGAGACGCCTCTGTGACTATAAAGTACCTAATAATATCTAAGAGGGTTAATCGGAGCCTGGGTTTTTCAATTGTAGTTTACAACTAAACAGAAGTAACGATAAATTGATAAATAAATTATAAAAAACACCAAACACACAAAAACCCACATCTATTTTTTACCCCCTTTAAACAACTTAAACAGTAAGTTGAACACAATGTTATTGGGAACATTTACGTCAATCACAAATCGTCACTAATAACATTTTCCAGTCATTAAAATGGCACCATAGTTAAAAGAAAACCAATAATGTTTGTTTCTCTCTACTCCAGATTGTTATACATCTTGTCTTATCCATCCCCGATTGTTAAATTATATTTAAAATATTGTTTCAGAATTCTGACTTTGCTATTCAGTGTGTTAAAAGAAACATTTTATACTATTTAACAAAAAAGAAAAACAATAAAACCTGTTTTGCCTCCATTCCGTAAATGATGCCCTCAAATTACGGTGCACAAGTTTTAAGCCCCTGAAACATAGGGGAGGCACTTGCTCAAATGCAGGAAATATTACTTTTGCACTCACACTATCACAGAAGTTGCTGTCACACTTGAACCAAAGCAAGAGGTAATGCTGGAGTCACAATGCCTCGCAGCAGTAGTCTACCACACAGACACCTTTGTTAAGTTCTTCCCCACTCGCTGCACAAAATAAGCACCAGCTTCTCTGTACCTATTTTTGATCGAGTCTTGACGACTGACTTGTGGATTTTGAACGGAGGGTAACATTTGCTCTGCTCTCGCATAAAGTTTAACAAACACTATAGTTTTGTTGGTTCAAGTGGATTCTTATTCCTGCATTCACGGCTGTTTATGGTAGGAGTTGTACGAATTTCAAAGAAATGACATGAGCGAGTGCCTCACTAATGTTACATGGACTTTAGGGATCACAAGAGAAAATAAATCAATTTCCATAGGCTTTTTAGTTTTGAAAGAACAAGAGAACCTGGCAGTGGCAACTAAAACAAGAGCTGGTTCAATCAGTATTACAGTGGAGTCCGGGTAAAATGAATTTTAAGGGAACACAGACTCGGTTCGTTGTATCAGGATTTCGTTATACATGTACATGTACAATGTATGTTGAAAACAAAAACAGTTCAAACACTCACCAATGATAACCGAAAACATAAACTTCACCAGTTTGGATCGTCTGTCTTAATCACGGGATGTACAAGGCTTGAAGAAGTTCAGCAGTGTTGTCTGACGCTGATCTGTTTTGGCACAAGTTTGTCCATTAAGTGACAACACATCACACAAATTTAGTTTGTTATAGGCTTTCACGAACTTTTCGATCTTTATCTTGAGCGCGAATTGTAAAGCGACCTTGAGAAACCGAATGATCTGTAGGAAGCCTAGGCCTAGCAGACGACCCAGTGTGAATCTAAATGAGTTCACGCATGCGCAGTTCATATTTTCCAACTTCCTTCCTTTTGACAACACGTTCTAGCTTGGAGTTTGAAGGCCTAGGTTTTTGCAGCGCATCGCACAGGCTGAGTTCGTTATAGGCTATTTTTCCAAGTAAATAAAATTATCCTGGGGCGTAGAACATGTGTTCGTAAAAAGCGGATGTTCGTTATTTCAAAAGGATTTTTTGTTCGTTATACCCATGGCTTTGCAAGTGACAAATAGAAGGGCATTTGCCGGGAAATTGAAGTCAGTTCGTTAAAAGCGAGTTCGTTATAGTTGGACTCCACTGAATGACACAAGGTTAAAATCTTCAGTGAAGATAAGTTGCTGCAAAAAGCGTTCTTGGTATTATTTATAAGTTATCCTATTTTTCAGACTATAACAGTATAAGACACCTGTTATACCTTTTTTTGGTAAAAGTATATTATTTATTTTATAAGATGCAGGGGTTTCGGTCTGGGGAAAAAAATATCATACTTTTTATAGTCTGAAAAATATGATCTATATCAACAAGTTTCATTTGTCTTGAAAGCTACATATTGGTGAAGTGCTTTATTGAACTTACTGCCTGGCATAGAATTGTGTTTCAAAGAAATGTAATTATAAAAATTTCATTTCACTGCATTAAAAGTCATATGTATTGAATTTTGACATTCAACACTGTAAAGCCTGTTAATATTTTAACTAAGAAACCATTTTTGAAATTAAACCTTTTCAACTTGTGATCCCTGACAAAAAAAAAGCAGAACAAATCAACCGGGGCATTTTCGTAGCACAGATTCGTTGAACATGAAGAAGAAGGCAGCAGCAGCATGGACATGAATCAAAGCTGCTACTGTTTGAAAGGCACCAGGCTCTTGTCCAGGTTGTCGGTGTCCACCTCGTCCCAGAAGGGGAACATGTGCGGGATGCCCTTGGTCAGCTCCTCCATCATGGGCTGCAGCAGATCGAACAGCAGCTGGGACCCCGATGGTGCCAGGTGCAGACCATCGTTCAGCATGCTCCCCCAGTCCTAAAACCCAAAACAGAAAACAAAAATAAATCATTCTTTCCCAGTCCTGAAACCACCCAAAAGCAAGCAAAAAAAACCTAACATTCAGCATACTTTCTGTCCTGAAATGCCACAGAAAACAAATAATCAACATTCTCTCCCAGTCCTAAAACCCAAAGCAGTATGCAGTTGTCATTGAGCAAGCCATTATTCAGCATTCTCTCCCAGTCCTAAAACCCAAAGCAGTATGCAGTTGTCATTGAGCAAGCCATTATTCAGCATTCTCTCCCAGTCCTAAAACCCAAAGCAGTGCAGTTGTCATTGAGCAAGCCATTATTCAGCATTCTCTCCCAGTCCTAAAACCCAAAGCAGTGCAGTTGTCATTGAGCAAGCCATTATTCAGCATTCTCTCCCAGTTCTGAAATGAGCCAAGTCACACCCATTATGTGGCTGCTTCTCTGCACGCTATGTGCCTGATTTCCGTGTTTCTTTTTTCTGGGCCGTACAGTAGCGTTGCTCCCACGCCGCTCAGTTCTCTCCCAGAATGAGCCAATTCTGCTTCTCTGCACGCTAGCCTACACCCTCCCACGGTTTGTTCAAGTCGCAGAATCCGAGATGATTTCCGTGTTTCTTTGACACAGGCAGATAGTTGGGTGGGGTGTTTTTTGGTCGCTACCACCACTTGCCCATGTCATGCCTTAGGTTTGTACTTTGCTTCAAGGAGTCTACCAAATCCCACTAAAGTACAGTAACATGTTTTCCTTCAGCTTCATGTGGATTTTGCCTCCCTCACCCTCCCAACAGGGATGGTACCCCTGTACCCCACCAGGGACAGGCATCCCCTGGACCCCTGCCTTTCAGGTTTTCTAGGAATCTGTAGAAGCACCCACGCAAGAAAAAAGATTGATTGATTGATGCAAACCCTTGTTAAGAGAGACAACTTGATTTCAATTTGTTAAACCCCCTATCCAGTAACACAATTCTGTTTCCATGAATTTGTCATGACAAGGAAAGCTCAAGATATAGGAAATATATTTCAGAATCATCCTCCCACCATCAACATACACAGGAATCCTGCCTGGCTTTAACTCTTTCTATACTAACCTGCGCTCTCGTCGCAGGGCATGCGCACAACGCCTCGTTACTAAGGTAACGGGATATCGCATGTGAACTTTAAAAATTCATAGTTCATAGGTTAACAGTCATGCGTGCTTCAAAGTGGCTCAGAGGGCTACTACTACGTTTCATTCATGCCTCTGACACTGACTGTAGACTATTTTGGGACCTTAAAATTATATTTTCGCTATTATGAGTGTGCCTGGCTTGACAAAACATGCATTTATTTTAAAATATCACAAATCAAAACTAATCAAGTGGATGCTTTGAAACTGTTGCAGGTGTTAGTACTGTATATTGTGTACATATTGCCAAAATGTCACGTTTGTATCTGTTACCATTATTTAGAAAATAATTTTTTGGCAACCTATGCAAATCGGCCAGTACAGAACGCTTGCAAAGGGAAGCAATTGGCCAGCATGGAATGAGTTAATGGTTTCTAGTCACAGACTATGTGAAATTCAGGCTGCTCTCCACCTGGAGAGAACGTTACCGCTAGAGCAGCGCTACCTTTTTTTCTTTTTTCTTTGCATGCTATGTGAAATTGTGTCATTCACCCCACTGGCACTACACGCTCTAGTCTTAACTCATTCGCATCGCAATGATTTTTAATTATTAAAAAAACTCACAAATCACTCCAGTCATACACACAAACAAAACAGACATAAACAAAAAGAGAAATGAAAGATTACAGGTTTTTACTTCAGGTTAGCTCTACAGCAATTGGTTACCCCACTTTAAATTGCTTATGTTGGATTATGAGAAACAATGATTTTCTTACACACACACACAAATGTGTACAATAAAAAGGGCCTATATAAGCATTTGCTATATTCAAAGGAATGTAGCATTCATACTAGTCTAGAGGGGTGAAAAAAGAGCAGTAAATGTGTGCGTGTACGCTGTTCCTGCACTCCACCGGGGCCGCCCTCTTGCAGGATTTTTTTAATTTCCCAGGAACACCCATGAAAGAGGCAAAAGTGTGGTCTAAGGGAGCGAAGCGAGTTCAGAAGTGACCAAATTGTGGTGTGCACACAGATTTACTTCCCTTGAAACAAATTCATCAGATTGACAGCTTTATATTAATTCCGGCCATATATGGCAGAAACGACTTGAATGACTTAACTGAATAGTGGAACTGGATTTAAGTCCAAGTGCGCAGGATCTTGTGCAGTGTTCGCACACGGGACCTCAGTTTTCAGTCTCATCGGAAGGACTTTTCCCCCCAACTGACTTTAGGTACCCATCTACACCTGGGTGAAGTGAGGAAATAGGAATAAAGTGTCTTTCCCAAAGACACAACACTGCAGACTGCACGGGATTCGAACCCAAGCGAAGTGAAAAGGGTGAGGTCAACTCACGGGCGTGTCCATCATGTTGGTGTACAGATCTATTCGCTTGGTGCCACACTCCTTAGCCACCTCCATGCAGGCCTTGGCGTATTTCCCTGTCGTCTCGTTGGTCTTGGTCAATTCTCTGCCTGTGGTCAAAACACACACACACGCAAGCACACGTACACACATGCACATACACCCTCACACACACACCAAGCTTCAGTCAAAAATGGACAGTTAACTCACTCAGCACTGGCCAGTTGCTTCCCCTTACAACCGCTTAGGATCGGCCATTCGACTAGGTTCGAAAACCCATCACCACAAAAAAGTTATGGACTGATATTTTCAGATAAGATTACTAACACCATGCACTAAACGATAGTAAAATATCAGATTCCATACCTTAGTCGTTTTTCCTATTGACGAAAACAGCTAACACATAGAAAGAAGGAAAATGTAACATTCCGATCTTTGACCCCCCCTCTACAACCAAACCTGAATGGGAAGTCTGCAATGATTGGTTGATTTCAAGAGAGGCAAGGTCAAAGCAATCTGAAAATAGGTTATGACTTTGCACCGGAAAGCTGGTTACATACCAGAAATCAAAACCTCTTGAAAACTCTTATGAGCCGGATCCGGGCCATTCGTCCTAAACGGTTGTGCGAGCCATGAGCCGGATCATTCGTCCTGAGTGTGTTAAAGTAACTCACTGAGTAAAGTGAGTGCGTATTCCACCCCACCCTACCCCCTCCTTTACAACCCCCCTGCTCTTTCTCTTTCCTATCCCGATGCCCTCTCCTTTCTGCAGTTCTTAGCTAAGGAGATAGGTTCTCTTATCTGGAAGACAATAAAAGATTGTCAGAGAAGAAACCCTCCTAATAATGTGCCCCTAAACTCTTTACACTGGCAGACCTGGTTACTCTATACATTTTGAGAAGCATTTGACTTCATTTGGACCTCTTGCTACACTTCAAAATTGATAATTAGGCTCTTCGATTCTTGAGGGTTACACATTTTTGAAACCATTGTTTCATGGTCTTAATGAATAGGACAACACATTTCATGCCAGAACTACACATTTCAGCTCTCCAGAGTGAGACTACCCATGGCTTGTATAAGATTAAGAGGTGACCAGGTCTCACTAGAGTCCGAGTCAACTTTCACTTGAATCAAAGTTAAAATTGTAAAAAGAAGTGTGCAAAAGACCAGTGTTTGGGATTATCTTCTCTTGTCAGGGTAAGTGTTTTTAATTGGAGCACTATTAATTTTAAGGGAAATATGTCCAAAAAAGCAACAATTCATCTTGCGCGATATTGGCAACAAGCACCAAGTAACCACACTCCAGCTGTGTTCCACAGCTTAATATCTCCTGTATTATTTGTGGGTGTGTTGGGCCTGTAACATTCCAGCTAAATGACAATTGTTAATGGACTGTTCTTTGGAAAACACCATTAAAGCCACCTCAAAATTTGTAAACAAAAATTAAATTATTCACAAACAAATATCCATCAACAAAAACATAACTTTGGAGTATAAATAAATGAATCAACTTGCATTATACATGTATATAGGGAAGCACTTGCCTTTTTTTATGCATTCCTCTTTCCATGCTTTTGCGTAGAAGGCCGGTGGAGATATCAGGATGATTTTATCACGATGAACTCCCACAGACTGATAAAACAACAAAACAATAATATGCCATAGGCATGTTAAAAACAACCACCAAAAAAAGCAAGTAACGTAATTCAAGACTTGCCTTCCAGAGATGGTGACGAAACATAAGAAGACATTATTTGCCATGGAAAGTCAAATAAAGGCTTGTCTTCCACAGAAAACAAATCTGCTGTGAAAGTCATAAACATAGCTTCTTTCATAGGTGGTGAATCAACAATATGCCCTAGACCATAAACATTGAGATACTTAATATAGTAATTGGTTCAGTAACTTATTAATTCAAACAAAGCTAAACAATACTTTTTAACCACAACATCGTCATAGGATTACTACATGATATAAAACAATAAAAAGTTGGCCAGAATCAACCATTGTCTTAAATCACGGACAGACTTGGTTCAGTAACTGATTAATTCAAACAAAGCTAAACAATACTTTTCAACCACAACATCGGATTACTACATGATATAAAACAATAAAAAGTTGGCCAGAATCAACCATTGTCTTAAATCATACAGACTTGATTCATAAAATTAATAAACAAAGCTTGGCCCACAACATCGATTACTACATGAATAAAACATTTGGCCAGAATCTTAAATCATGGACAGACTTGGTTCAGTAACTGATTAATTCAAACAAAGCTAAACAATACTTTTCAACCACAACATCGGATTACTACATGATATAAAACAATACTTAAAAACTACATGATATAAAACAATTGGCCAGAATCAACCATTGTCTTAAATCATGGACAGACTTGGTTCAGTAACTGATTAATTCAAACAAAGCTAAACAATACTTTTCAACCACAACATCGGATTACTACATGATATAAAACAATAAAAAGTTGGCCAGAATCAACCATTGTCTTAAATCATGGACAGACTTGGTTCAGTAACTGATTAATTCAAACAAAGCTAAACAATACTTTTCAACCACAACATCGGATTACTACATGATATAAAACAATAAAAAGTTGGCCAGAATCAACCATTGTCTTAAACCACGGACAGACTTGGTTCAGTAACTGATTAATTCAAACAAAGCTAAACAATACTTTTCAACCACAACATCGGATTACTACATGATATAAAACAATAAAAAGTTGGCCAGAATCAACCAGTCTTAAATCATGGACAGACTTGGTTCAGTAACTGATTAATTCAAACAAAGCTAAACAATACTTTTCAACCACAACATCGGATTACTACATGATATAAAACAATAAAAAGTTGGCCAGAATCAACCATTGTCTTAAACCACGGACAGACTTGGTTCAGTAACTGATTAATTCAAACAAAGCTAAACAATACTTTTCAACCACAACATCGGATTACTACATGATATAAAACAATAAAAAGTTGGCCAGAATCAACCATTGTCTTAAACCACGGACAGACTTGGTTCAGTAACTGATTAATTCAAACAAAGCTAAACAATACTTTTCAACCACAACATCGGATTACTACATGATATAAAACAATAAAAAGTTGGCCAGAATCAACCATTGTCTTAAACCACGGACAGACTTGGTTCAGTAACTGATTAATTCAAACAAAGCTAAACAATACTTTTCAACCACAACATCGGATTACTACATGATATAAAACAATAAAAAGTTGGCCAGAATCAACCATTGTCTTAAATCATGGACAGACTTGGTTCAGTAACTGATTAATTCAAACAAAGCTAAACAATACTTTTCAACCACAACATCGGATTACTACATGATATAAAACAATAAAAAGTTGGCCAGAATCAACCATTGTCTTAAATCATGGACAGACTTGGTTCAGTAACTGATTAATTCAAACAAAGCTAAACAATACTTTTCAACCACAACATCGGATTACTACATGATATAAAACAATAAAAAGTTGGCCAGAATCAACCATTGTCTTAAATCATGGACAGACTTGGTTCAGTAACTGATTAATTCAAACAAAGCTAAACAATACTTTTCAACCACAACATCGGATTACTACATGATATAAAACAATAAAAAGTTGGCCAGAATCAACCATTGTCTTAAATCATGGACAGACTTGGTTCAGTAACTGATTAATTCAAACAAAGCTAAACAATACTTTTCAACCACAACATCGGATTACTACATGATATAAAACAATAAAAAGTTGGCCAGAATCAACCATTGTCTTAAATCATGGACAGACTTGGTTCAGTAACTGATTAATTCAAACAAAGCTAAACAATACTTTTCAACCACAACATCGGATTACTACATGATATAAAACAATAAAAAGTTGGCCAGAATCAACCATTGTCTTAAACCACGGACAGACTTGGTTCAGTAACTGATTAATTCAAACAAAGCTAAACAATACTTTTCAACCACAACATCGGATTACTACATGATATAAAACAATAAAAAGTTGGCCAGAATCAACCATTGTCTTAAACCACGGACAGACTTGGTTCAGTAACTGATTAATTCAAACAAAGCTAAACAATACTTTTCAACCACAACATCGGATTACTACATGATATAAAACAATAAAAAGTTGGCCAGAATCAACCATTGTCTTAAACCACGGACAGACTTGGTTCAGTAACTGATTAATTCAAACAAAGCTAAACAATACTTTTCAACCACAACATCGGATTACTACATGATATAAAACAATAAAAAGTTGGCCAGAATCAACCATTGTCTTAAACCACGGACAGACTTGGTTCAGTAACTGATTAATTCAAACAAAGCTAAACAATACTTTTCAACCACAACATCGGATTACTACATGATATAAAACAATAAAAAGTTGGCCAGAATCAACCATTGTCTTAAATCATGGACAGACTTGGTTCAGTAACTGATTAATTCAAACAAAGCTAAACAATACTTTTCAACCACAACATCGGATTACTACATGATATAAAACAATAAAAAGTTGGCCAGAATCAACCATTGTCTTAAATCATGGACAGACTTGGTTCAGTAACTGATTAATTCAAACAAAGCTAAACAATACTTTTCAACCACAACATCGGATTACTACATGATATAAAACAATAAAAAGTTGGCCAGAATCAACCATTGTCTTAAACCACGGACAGACTTGGTTCAGTAACTGATTAATTCAAACAAAGCTAAACAATACTTTTCAACCACAACATCGGATTACTACATGATATAAAACAATAAAAAGTTGGCCAGAATCAACCATTGTCTTAAACCACGGACAGACTTGGTTCAGTAACTGATTAATTCAAACAAAGCTAAACAATACTTTTCAACCACAACATCGGATTACTACATGATATAAAACAATAAAAAGTTGGCCAGAATCAACCATTGTCTTAAACCACGGACAGACTTGGTTCAGTAACTGATTAATTCAAACAAAGCTAAACAATACTTTTCAACCACAACATCGGATTACTACATGATATAAAACAATAAAAAGTTGGCCAGAATCAACCATTGTCTTAAACCACGGACAGACTTGGTTCAGTAACTGATTAATTCAAACAAAGCTAAACAATACTTTTCAACCACAACATCGGATTACTACATGATATAAAACAATAAAAAGTTGGCCAGAATCAACCATTGTCTTAAATCATGGACAGACTTGGTTCAGTAACTGATTAATTCAAACAAAGCTAAACAATACTTTTCAACCACAACATCGGATTACTACATGATATAAAACAATAAAAAGTTGGCCAGAATCAACCATTCTCTTAAACCACGGACAGACTTGGTTCAGTAACTGATTAATTCAAACAAAGCTAAACAATACTTTTCAACCACAACATCGGATTACTACATGATATAAAACAATAAAAAGTTGGCCAGAATCAACCATTGTCTTAAACCACGGACAGAATTTGGAGGGGAAAAAAGAAACGCCATCATATCGCCGCCCGCATGCAATACAGACGTAAGTCGAGAGACGTCACTTCACAGGAGAAGCAAAAAACTGATTTTTTTCGGTCATTTCAAGTCAAATTGCTTCAGATTTTTTCATACGGCTTTATTTCGAGCCATCAAATAACTTTTGTCACTTCAGTTTTTCAAATAAATCACGACTTATTTCAGTAATATTAAAAAGCCATTAGTTTTCGCTAATAAGGCAAATCTTTTGTTTATCTTCTTCTGAAATTATGACGTCCAAAAGGTAAAATGACGTCAAATGACAGACAATTGTGTTTTGTGGAAGCTTTTGAAGCGTCTTTATCTTTTGGAATTGCGGTTAATGAAGTTGGTGAGTCTGTTCTTGTACTATGTATAAGCAAAAAATCTCAAAATCGATACAAATTGAGTTACGTCTGCATTGCATGCAGGCGGCGATATATTAATTTACCATTAAATATTCCACCATGGCAGTGAGCCCCTCTCTGTATTCGTCCAGGGGAACATGCTGCCTGCGGTTCCCATCACAGTTGTTGGAGTCGTTAGCACCTAGGAAAATGGTCACCATGGCGGCGTCCTCCGCCATTTCCTTGCTGACTACCTGGGGCAAAAGCCGCCGGCACCATCGCACATTGTAGCCAGAGAAGCCGCGGTTTATCACGTCACATTTCCTGTTGAGGAGACAAAGACAAAACTAGACCATGACGTGAAAAATAAACTTAAAACTAGGTTATCAGCACAAAAAAACAAATAATACAATTACTTAATTAGTCAAGAATATAAAATAATCAGGCTTTTTTTTAAACTAAAACTTTTAGCTTTAGTAAAAGAATAAAAATATTACTCACGGATGTGGAGATATAACTACAGTATGTTTTCCAATTTAAATTTTTTTTTTTATTCAACGGTAAGTTTCCACCTTTTAAAAACATCATCAAAATCTGTTCACAAGTTTAAAAGTTTGTACAGATGGGCGAACAGACAAAACACAAACAGTTCAACTGACCTCTGCAGATAGTCAGCCACAAGCGTTCCCCAGCACCCATCATTGCTGAAGCTGTACTGTAAAAACCACCAACACACACACATGGTATGGTACGACTTTTCTAGTCACAGAGATGAGTTTCTGTGAAATTCAAGCTGCTACCTCCTGGAAAGCGTGTCACCACTAGTGCACTTAAAACCCTTTCACCGCCAGTGTAGCTGCTTGGCACCACACTGATTTAACCCTCTTGCATTTATTCCGCCCCAAATTGCCCAGCCAGAAGTTGCCTCTGTGTATTCAAGCCGCGCAAAACCGCCTATAACTTGCCCCCACTCTGAGAACCTCTCTGATGGCATTATCATCACGCACTAAAATCTAGCTTGTTATACACACACTATGAAGAAGCTTCTCACTTGCAGTGATGTGATAGTAACTGTATGGCGCTCTGTGTGCTTCAAAAGACAGATTTTCCCGAAAATGTGTGAAAGAACCTGAATACTAGATGAAGTTTGTTTGTAACAAATGCAAAAGCAAGAGGGTCACTAAAAGGCATATTCAATTCAATTCTATCATTTTATTGTCTTCACAGAAAGCAAAGAAATTCACTGCCTGGCATGCACATGTATTTTATAAATAAGACACGGCACAAGTAATGTTTAGGAAGACAACTTAAATAAGACAACAAAATTTTAAAACACACACACACACACTAATAGTTTTAAGGGTTCTTACAAACTATTATTAATAGCAATAAACCAACCATAAAATATAAAATCCACCATAAAGGATGCTATCACAGAAGATGTTAATCCAGGTCTGTTATTCAAAGGCTTTGTGTTCTTAATTTTGGGTTATAAGGATAGGCCTACTATTACACATACTATGTGACATAGTATCATTGATTCTGCACTATTGCTTACTACATCTTTTCTATTCCCAGGAAAATGTTACAGAAATTTTTAGCTGAAAAATGGCTGGCGTTTAACTTCCCACCCTTATCCTTTTTTACTGTTTTTGTTTGTGGCACAAGCCACAAACCTATAACTCACTTTGTCGGTCGGTCTGTCTGTCGGTCCAAAATTGTCGCACTTCAAATCGAGGCTACAAAATTGTCGCACTTCAAATTGAGGCTGCACTTCAAATTGAGGCTGCTCTTTAAAACGATGTTTCGTTTTCAATTGTCGCACGCCACAAACGATTGCGAATCCGCGCTTGTTTGAACCTGGATCCGTTAAATAGAGTAGAGTGGCTCAACGTTTCCAGCACTGTGTGGACTTATATGCTATAGGGTGCAATGATGGAGGTGTTATGTTATGAATTGTACTGTATGTTTTGTTGTTTACAGGTTGTTGAATGCTGGTAAGATACATTGATTAGTGTTTTGTAATAAGTGGTCGAACTTTACGCGGTGACAGTCCTGAGATGACCATAGCTGTTGATGGGACTATAATGTAAAAAATAAAATAAAATAAAAATAACACCCCCACCAAAAAAAGAAAAGAAACAAAAGGGTGGCGCTTTACTGCAGCGACGCACTCTCCATGTGGAAACAAGTGGAATTTATTACTAGAAAACTATAAATACAAACACAGTGCCATATTTTTATTTTATTTTTATTTTTGGTTAACTTAGAGCAGATAGAAGAGTTTTTGTATGTTGCCCTCATAAAAACAACATTGATACAGTGGAACCTCCCTTTTAAGACCTTGACAAATCATCCAAAATAAGGTCTTAAGTGGGAGAGAGTTGTATATGGGAGGTAATTTTAAGAGTCACAAAGATGGGCAATGTCTCATAGAAGAAGGTCTTAAGTGGGAGGGAGTCTTATAAGGGGGGGGGGGGGGGTCTCACAAGGGAGGTTCCACTGTACAGTATTACCAACCTACAAATCCAGCGAGATAAACTCTTGAAATGTAATACTGTATATGCCAAGCAACATCTGGCAACATTCATAAATAAATTCTTCACACAGACATTGTCACGAAAATAGAGTAACATTTAGAATTGATTGATGCGACACCTGTTTTCGCAATGACCCAACAACTGTTTCTCAACAACTTAATTGTGTGCACTGTACTATACTATACTATTGTACATGTACTATGCAAACCCGATTACCAAACTACTTTTGATACTGGGTTTGAAAGGTTGCAGTGTATAAACATAGGAAGGCAGGCAAGTAGAACTGTATCAAGTGATAGGAAAACACAGTAAAAACAATTAATGGGCAGAAAAAGAAACAGCAATGTTCAAATATTTTTTGTTGTGAGAATATTCTGTGTGTGTGTGTGTGTGTGTGTGTGCGTGCGTGTGTGTGTGTGTGTGTGGTGTGGTGTGTGGTGTGTGTGTGTGTGTGTGTGGTGTGGTGTGGTGTGGTGTGGTGTGGTGTGGTGTGGTGTGGTGTGGTGTGGTGTGGTGTGGTGTGGTGTGGTGTGGTGTGGTGTGGTGTGGTGTGGTGTGGTGTGGTGTGGTGTGGTGTGGTGTGGTGTGGTGTGTGTGTGTGTGTGTGTGTCCATTTTTTATATATTTTCAGATAGTACATTGAATAAGCAATAATGTTTGCTTTTTACATAAAGCCATCTATAACACAAATACATGACGAGAAATGAGCATGCAATAATTTTAAAAACCCCACAAAAACAACAACAATAAAGCGTAAACAAACTATATGCTTGCAAATATGCCCACTCACACAATATGTACCCCTCCCCCCTCTCTCTGTCTCCCTCTCTCTCATGCACATATACATCCTAATTCATATACATATATACAATAGTGTGTGTGTGTGCGTGTGCGTGTGTGTGTGTGTGTATGTGTGTGTGTGTGTGTGTTAGGGTTGTCCGTAGATACCCCCCCACACACACTCCCCTAAAGAACAGCGACAGAATAGTAAAGAGGACTTTCCTCTATTGAAATACAGTTATACACTATGTCCATGATTAGTCAAAACATCACTATTATTTAATTGCTCAGTTAAAAAGAAATTGGGATGCCCGAGAAGCAAATTGAGATGCATGTCAAAATTACACGTCTGCTCATGATCAGTGCTGATTTTCATGCCAAACTAAGCTCTCATGTCCATAACATGTAACATCAGGTCTACATCAGGTGCATGCCCCGTTGTAGAAAATAGACCAAAGTGTACAGGTGGTCCTTAAAGGGACACCCTGACGGATGAGTTTTTTGCAAGAAACACATCGAGGTCACCAGAAAGACAGCCTTTTCAAAGATCTGAACAATCATTTTGCTCTGGTTGACTAGAAATCAAACCATCAAAACGGCGATTCCTCCTCGGCGGAGTTGCCGGAGAGAGAAGCCATTTTGGATGGGGTGGGTGGAGGCCACTCAGGGTGTTGAAGGTTTTTCTTCTTTGTAGTTTGCAGTAAAAAAAAAAATTAAAAAAAGGAGCTATTTCCTTTGTTGTGAGCGAAACTCCTTTTGGTAAACTGTATAAAAAGGCTTGGATTGTGGAAATTTCGTGCAAACGATTTGGTCTAACTCAGGCGGCCATTAGAAAAGAATTTGACTCCCAGCAGTGAGCACCTCCGCCAAGGAGGAATCGCCGATTTGACGGCTTGACTTTAGGAAACCAGAGCAAAGTGAGTGTTGCGATCTCTGTCAGGTCAGGTCAGGTCAGGTCAGGTCAGGTAGATTAAGACGACTAGGCCTCGCGGCCTCTCAAGCGTCTTTTTTTTTTTTTTTTTTTTTTTTTGAGTGGGCACAGCTGTTTTTGGTAAACTATTACTATTAGTCATACTGGTATTTTAATTTAGTAAGGTTTGGGTCTTTGTCCAGGAGGTTATAAGATACACTGTATCAACTTGTAATGCTAGTCTAGTGCTGTCTCAATCCTTGATTGTGGCAGCCATAATGATAATGTCATTAATTTAATTAAAGGTGTAAGCCTACCTAAATTTGGGTCAGATTTACCGGCTTTCGCCTGACAGGTCAACACTTGGACTAGTGTCAGTGTCACAGCTGGAACTGTGTTGATCATTCTTTTCTAGTCCTACCTAGACTTTACAAATCTAGAGTGCCGCAAGCACCTGCTCAGCTGCTGTGCCCTACCTTGCACTACAGACTACATCGAATTGAGAATTGAACAGTGAGACAGCATTCAAGGAAACTATACCTGGGTGATGGAGTCCCCAAATAGAATGACCTTCGGCCAGTTCACCGCCGTAGACATGACGCGGGTAGAGAGGAGACAGCACCGAAGCATAGGATGCGTTCATGAACGACGAACGACCCGAGAAAGGGGGATTACTCTATTGATAGAGTATGCGGGTTGTGTCTACTTTCGATTTCATTACGTGTGAGTGTGAGTAAAAAATAATTTTTTTTATCGGGTTTATGACCAAAATGGTCGCGCACCACAATGGTCGCGGTCAAAAATACACGCGTCTTTGCGCAGTAGCCATACATCATGACGGCAAGCGGCCATTTTCAGTCACTTACGTTGTTTCATGGAAACTGACTCTAACCCAACCCTAACCTAAACCTTGTGCTAACCCTATCCCTTACCCGAGAAAAGCAAAAAGTTGTTTGTACTGAGTATTATGCCAAAGTTTAACCTTTGCAAGTGACAAAAATAGCAGCCAATCAAATTGAAGTATGGTTACTGTGCACAGCTCTGTCCGTCAAAAATGGCCGCGCACCACAATCGCTTCAAATTTGCTATCAGCCCTAACGTGGCGATGGCAACGGCAACCAAGGCGGCCGTGTCATTTGCGAGGTTTGGCAAATGCGTGAAACGCGTATCCACCGGCCTCTCGGCGCCCGTATCTCCAGTAGTTCTGGACGGATTGCCTTCAAATTTAGAAGGTAGATGACCGGGGACAGTGACTATCTGTGTGCCAAACTCGAAGCGAATCGATTTATAAACGCGCGCGATATGCGCAGCTTCACCTTTTCACAAACCGCTGCGAAACGAGACCTGACATTGACTCGAAATTTGGAACGTGCATGACCAGGGATAGTGACTATCTTGGTGCAAAATTTCAACAGCATCCATTCATAAACGCGCGCGATATGAGCCAATTTACATTTGGGCGGAACCGGCATTTCAAGCCGTCCACAATAAACAGTTTACACAGAAAGAACTCAGTACTGCGCGCGCGCGGGCAAGAAAACGGTTCGACAGCGGAGATTACTTTAGCGAGGTACAACATCCCACTATTCACCGCTATTGTCTTCCAGATAATTGACGCGCAGGCAGGCACATGCGCACACGCGCGCACACGCACACGCGCACACACACACACACACATCACGTTTAGTAATGGAGAAAGAAAGAGACAGTAAAACTAAAAGGAGAGAGAGAAAGAGACATAATTATAGAGAGGATGAATGAATACATTGAGTGAATAAATAGTTTATTAAGTGCTTTTGCGAGAGAGCAAAACTGAAAGAGGGAGATCGATAGACTTCAAAAGAGAAAGGGAGAGAGAGGGGGAAGAGAGAGAGGAGAGGGAAAGAGAGAGAGAGAGAGAGAGAGAGAGAGACAGTGAACCAGGGAAAGGAGAGAGATAGAGAAGGGCACACACACACACTGAACAGAAGTAACAGGAAATAATTAACACAAAGTCCTAAAGTAATTGTCTGATGCATTTTATTCACAAAAGAACAAAGATTGTGTTCGACTGACAAAATGACTGGTCGCAAGACAACAACAGCGCGTGCCACACCAACGCATTATCCATATAATAATTACACTGTTCATAAGTCTCCACAGTGCCAGACAAGACATGGGACCAGCCAACATCAACAATGCTCTTTAAAGAAATTTCATTTCTTGTTTTAATACTTTTTTTTAGTTTGCTTTTTGATCGCAAAATCCACTTTCGATTTGTTGTGCTGCACTTTTGCTGCACCACAACAATTTCAACAGATACATTTGAAGAGGGGTGAGGGATCAGGAGGGGGGGGGAGGTCAGGAGGGGTGAGGGTTGATTAGGGAAAGTCAACAATATGTATTTTCACCAATGAATGACTATACAAAGCTGGGCAGCAGCCATGAGTGTTATGTGCACACCATAGAGAGAACGCACAGCAAGCTTCAGGCACAAAAAGCTTCTTTTTTTTTGACAGCTAACACCGTTGTTGTACTGGACTGGACTGGACTGGACACAACTCTGTATGTACTTTTAAAAACAAACCAATATAACTCTCTTTCATAAACTTTTTAAAAAAATCTATGTACAAATATGTAGAATCACAGATACTCTGACCGTATGGTTTTCTGTTCATACTCAAACACAGGCATATACATTATAAACAATTCGTAATTATATGCAGAACTTCCCATTTGTAACTGGTTTGCAACAACAAAATTATCTTGGATATTTGTGTGTGTAGAGATGTGCATGCATGTGTGTGTGTGTGTGTGTGCGTGTGTGTGTGTGTGTGTGCGTGTGCGTGTGTGTTGATTAATATGTATGATGAGTGTAACAGGATTGAATTTAACGAAGATTCATTATCCTCTCTTGAAACCAGTATGTCTACCATAATAATCAATCATTTATAAACTTTACACAGCACCCAACAAAGACGCACCATAGCAAAGACCTCCGAATGAAAGGTCTTTGACCATAGTCAAAACAACATTGCTGTACGTTTTGCTTTTCTGAACTTTCCTTGGTCTCAACGTACCATATTTTTCAGATTACAAGGCGCACCTTATTATAAAGCACAATACTCACACAAAATTCAGATTTTGTTCTCCTATTTTCTTACTAAATTATTAGTCACATTATAATGCACAGGGGTGTCAGTCTGGGAAAAAAAGTATCGCTTTATAGTCAGGAAAATATGGTTCTTCACAAAACAAATGACCATCATCCATGCTGCGAAAGGCAACCAGACTTCTTTCAATCAGGAAACAAATGTATTCTGTGTGCAGTCAGCTTAATAAAAAAAAATAGCATTCACCTTTTTTCTTTATGTCAAATTACATTTAAGGTAAGTTTAAGGTAAGACAGTGCACAGATGGAACAGAGCTGTGCAAGAGGCCAAACAAGATCAAGGAATCCATCCAGATTTTTAAGAGTTTTGAATTTTGTGGGTTTGTTTTTTTACACCACCACCCCCTCCCCCCTGAACGAAGAAATGCGATCATTTTTTTTTAATGATTTTTTTTTTTATCTAGCTGATGCCCACATTGACAAAAGAGTCAATGAATCAAAAGCCTGCATTTAATTTTCATTAACATTTAACCCATTTTGCAAATAATAATTTAAAAAAAATATATAGCATTTGTCACAAACTGGCAATTTTTTGCTTGAACTTCCAGTGCATTGAAGTGTAAGCTAATTTCCCAGAAAAGAGTACGTAGAGATAGACTTAATGAATATCTGAGATTGTTATATTGTAGTAGTGGTCACCACTTTGGCATACACTCTACTACTACCAAAGATATTCTAAAAGGGTAAGATGGATTACTTAAGAGCTCGGCGAACTGGGCTGATAGAGTTATCGTTAGTGTCGACAGTACACCATTCACAGTGACGGCTATGCAAAAACTCAGACTGGAACTTGAACGGAGAATTCAACTGGCCTATCGACGTGCAAAATGTGTCCTGTTTAAAAGGGACATAACCAGTGTTTCTGTCCTCATTACTCATATAGGGAAAAGAGACCGGATGCTTATCTTCCCCTAAACAGTCTTTGCTACTACTTCTTCTTCTACTTCTTCGTCGATAGCTCAGATTCCTGTGAAATGAGCACAGATGCATCATAGTGCCATTATGCGCCTAACCCAGAAATAGGTAGTTCCAGCATGTCCATCTCAGGCTGGAGAAAATCTTTGTAAGAGTTTCTAGAAAAAAGGCAGGAGAATGGACCAGTAAAGCAGACAGATAGTAGATGACAGTAAGCGAAGGGAAAAAGCAGAGCTAAAAAGAGTGACAAATTAGAGGAAGTTCTGTTGAGCCCGTAACTTCCTCAAAGTCACAAGCACAGAACTTCCAGAAGATAGGGGAACTATTAGTACGAAAGACACACACACACACACCCATCCTGGTCCCCCACAGGGGGGTGTGAGGGTGGGGTGTGTGTGTGTGTGTGGTGGGGGGGGGGGGGGGGGGAGACACTCTACTGACTTGCATGGACTGTTGTGCACAATTTCAACTCTGGGGCATCACACTACAGTGGACTACATTGTTCTACTCTTGTGACGTGTTACCCATGGTAGACAATACAGTGATCAATGCAGATGGAGCCAGTGCAGTGCTATAACAACGGTGCACGGATCTCGAAGCCCACAAGAAGTGCAGCGGAACAAGCCAAACCAGTTATAAAGCCTAGAGAAACTTCACAAAGTGACCACGAGCACAGTCATTACTACAAGACAGAAATGTTACAGCCTATTAGCTCCCAATGAAAAGCGACAGCGACATATCATCAATCACTGGTCAACGAAAGATCAAGGCATGCTGGCAATGTGTCGTAAAACACGAAAACGTTTCAAGTAATACGAAAACAAAAAGCCCACCCCCAAAGCTAACAAAACCTCAACAAGCCTCAGTAATGTACACATTTCTTGATCACGGGAAATGTAATAACAGTAACAACGTCGATTGTTTTCAGATGGACAAGTTATATCGAAACAAACTGTATTTTTATTTATAATATTCTGGACAAAACATCACCGGAGAGACAGGCTGTATTTTGTTCCTGTTGTTGGCATTTAACAACTGTTGAGCTACGTAACAAAAGCAACATCATTAGAAAGATGTAGGAGTGTTTTATCAAGATGTAAACACATTTCCTCGACTCCAAAGACAAAGCTCATTGAGTAAAAACAACATTAAACATAGCAATTTTAACTGGAACTTGTGTCTTTCTTTAACTTTTCTAGCACCACGGGCGAATACACTCGCCCAGTACATCACTCTACACTCCCACCAAATGCAAAGACATTCACTGCCAAGCACCCTGCCATGTGTTTGTCTATTTTAAGAGCTTATGTCAGTGATTTTTTTGTTAAAGCAACGCATGCGCACTTGGAAAAAACAGACTCCTCTCTTGTCGGTTGAGATGCGACGGACAACCAAGAATGTAAAAAACCACATGGCGCCAGAAGCATTAAACGCATTGGGTTCTTTTCTTTAAAGTCAGAAAGGAACAGAGACAGAAGGAAAGACTATTGTCTGGAGACAGAGGGCAAAGGCTTGTTACTGGTTATGTCAAATACATTTTTACCCATTTTTTGTTTTAAACAAGAAATGTAGATCTATTCTCTGCTTTTGCTTTATAAAGAATACAAATTCAGCGAACGTTATGACAACTAAGTAAAAATATATTTTACCGTACATTATGTCAGTTATTGCCGGCTATGGCAGGTGGACATCATTGGCAGAAGATATGAGGCTACAAAGAATGCACAGATGCACACACACTTCTCTCACAAATTTACGCTTCCCAGCCCATTCCATTAACAGACTGTTCCCTTCACCCCTCTACCCAACCCCTTGACCTTCACCCTACATAAACAATCATAACACACTCCATCTTGTTCTGGATTGAACAAAAAAAAGAAATATAAAAGCGACACAAATATTTCAAAGAATCGCTTTGTACAAGTAAACAAAAAGGCATTGGACACCCTCTATCCAGGGTTTCTTTACCCCCACCCACTCCCATCCCATCCTTCATTAAAAATGACAAAACAAAAACAACATTTGAACAGATATTCTTAAAAGATGGCATGATTATCATCTTAACCGGAAACGCACAGGCTAAGTAAGGAAAACTAACTTTTTGCTACAGGCTTAACTGGCAAAAGAAAGTAGCAAAGAACAAAACACACACATACACTCACACAAACTACGCACTCTCTCTCTCTCTAAATTCACAGGTGTTATAACTTCTTAAAAGTCATGTCTCATTGAAGTTGTTACTTGGAAAATCAACCTTCAATTTATGAATCAAAAGCTTGAACACAACTTTGTTCGTTAATTGCAAGCATTGAACACCATTGAATTTATTACACTTTTCAGATCAATTGCCGAAGAGCAAGGGAAGTCGATGGATAAAATGGATAAGAAAAGCAGTTGGTCCACTCATACAAGTATTACCTTCAGAATATCGTCTGCGCTATATTAAAAGTGAAAGTTTGTTTACTGGTGCATGCGAACATGTTAATTCCGCAGGGACAGCTATTAGATATCTATTGTTATAAGTGTATGATATTCATTTTATTACTATTAACTATCTGTATTTCTACTCTGTGCACTTCTTTTTTCTTTTCTTTTTCTTGAATACTTGATGTTTCATTTATTATTCAAACTTCAAATACTAAATCAATATCTGATATTTCATTTCTCTGAAATTCAAATACTTCTTCTTCGTCGTTCCCAGGCCATATGGTCATAATGGGTAAGGTATGTACATATGTGTCCTTCTTTAGCTGTCACACATCAAAACTTAAACATCATTCTGCCAGCTCAAAATTAGATCACAAAAATTACTCATAAATAATGTTCTCTTTTTCATATGTGCATGCTTCTTGTTCACATTGTTCATACACATTGTGAAACACTTTTGTGAGTGCCCGAGGTGAATATTCAAGTAGAGAAAGGGAAATAAAAGCAAACGAGCTTGGAGCAAACTCTGAAAATACATTTCTTAAGAAAATCACTTTATTCCTTTCATATCAAAGCAGCTTTCTTGTCTCCTCTTCTTTTGTGAATACACATCAACATTACAGGCAGGAAAATAAACTATTGGCCAAGACACATTTATAAATTCAGAAGGATTGAAGCTCTACAGAGGCATTTCATAGGCAGAATGCCTCTCAATACCATGCACAAACACAACTCAATTAATTCATATTTCAACGGTTCAATGTTATCTTTTCTTTGTGTGTGTTTTCCCCCCACAAAATCTCTGAAACAACAACAAACAAACACTTGAAAAAGATACATGTACCAATGGGTTTCAATAGGAAGTTTGCAATTCAAATAGCTCTAGTTAGCAAGAACTACCTCTTGAACAGACAGATGAAAGTGAAAAAACAAAATGGAAAAAGTAATCAAAGGACAGGTTCACCAAATACACGTACCGGTATGTATGCCAACAAGTTCTCCTTGAGTGAAGCAACAAGACAAAAATGTGTTCAGAAGCACCGGTAGAAGAAAAAAAAACCCACAAAAAACAAGACAGAAAGCATGTTCGTGATCAACAAGACAGTTCTGAAATAATAATGCTCTGCTCAAGGATGGTAATACATTTCTTCCGAGATTTAATTGAACAAAATTCTATTCATTCTACATGTATATCAAATACCGTATTTTTCTGACTATAAGGCGATACTTATTTTCACAGACTGAGACCCCTGCGCCTTATAATAAGAAAATATAATAACAAAATCTGAATTTTGTGTAAATTTTTTATAAAAAGGTGTGCCTTATAGTCAGAAAAATACAGTAGATAAAAATTTTCTGTATAGTTACATTTCCATTTCAGTACGTCATTCAGTACATTTAATAAACAGTAAACCCATGGATTTGGTAGAGTGGAAAAATTAGACGTAGAGGAAAACCGTACTGACAGTAAAGAAAGTAGAAGTATTGTAGTTTGTAGATCCATATTGTAGTTTGTAGAACCAAACAGGGCAGAACCTGCTAAGTGTTATAACACAATGGTAAAAAATGTCGCAAAATGCACACCAGGCAAGATACAGATGGGCATAAGTTTTCCATTTTATAAAACAACTCACCGGTTTTTGAAATGATAAGATGTATAGTTGCAGACTTTCTCAGCAAAGCTGACTTTTCGGTATGCATGACTTTGGTTCGCTAGTTAACAGGATTAAGACATCATTGAACAAAATGAAATCGGGAGACGCATATAACTCTTCTCGTGGAAAAAGTTTCCTGAAAGTTTAGAATGGGGTTAGTTACTTAGCTTAACATGACAAAAACAGCTTTTCTGGATACACATGCAGGACTCTCTTGTTACCAATTCCATTGACACAATGTGGGTAACAACAGAACTTTGTATTTTTCAAATCTAACTTAGCCCTGAAGCATGCCTGGACTCTTTCAGACATTCACAGTATCGATATATATATCCCACAATCAACCGCTTTTCCCTCCTTAACTCTCATTTTTCATTTTGATATCACAAGATTCAGCAGTCAATGTTCAGTCTCTCTTTTGTTTTATAGTTTTCTCCCTTTTAAGTGGAAATAGTTATCTTCATTAAAAAAAAAAGGGGGGTAATCCTGTGAAACGATACTGCACTTGCTTGTCACTTTAAATTAAAGAAAAAGAATGGGGAGGTGGTGAGGGGGAGGGGTTGGGGAGAGAAGAGATTTTAAAAATGCCGGTCCCTGTGACAATACATGAATAAAGACAGTGTACATGTACTGTGAAATTAGACACACACCAACATGACCCATCGAAGCTATCGACTATTTCACTCAGCATTTGGCAACCATCAGTGATAATACTGTTATGGCATTTTATAGCTATCCCATGATCTTTCAGAATGCAACCAGTTTACAATATTCACAAGACATGTACACACAAATGCATTCTTTACACACAAAAATTAGGCTGACCTTAATTTCTTTACAGTTATATTTCACAATACAATCAGAACAGTCCATAATAATACTGAAAGTGGAATGGTTTATTCCAGAAATACATTCAGAGTTCTTGCTATCAAAATATTTATTGATGAAATCGCTCATTAAGTTAAAAAAGCCTACAAGCTGTTAAGAGCTTTCAACTAATTAATGTGGTGAAGGGTGACATCAGCTTATATTTCATGGTCTTCTTTGGTCCATTCCAATGACCTTGGATATCACTATAATTTAGCTTTGTTGTGTCCAACACAATCTATCTTTGTTCAATGAGAAAAAGCAACTCTATGTTTGCTCAGTTATCAGCCCTTTTTTATGTATCCAATTCATTTTCTCCATTCTTTATGTCCAGTATTCATGCTTCCAATCAGTTATTTTTGTTCGAAAATCACTTGCCATGTATCAAACCCACTATCTTTGTTCAACCCCAAGAATCTTGTGTTATTTTCAGTTGAAGAACCATCAAGTTGTTGAGGTGAAGAATACAACAAAGTTTCAGTTTGAAATGTTTTAAAATCAAAAAGGAAAATTTCGCCATTATTTCAAGTTTCTGCAAAAAATTTTCTCAATTTCTGAACAAATCTCAAAATAATGTGCGTAAGCACACCAATCAGGCATGTATAGTGTTCTTCTATAAGTCTTAGCAGAAATATGTCAGACTTCCCCGTTTAAACTGTGTCGACAAGCTAAGGCGAAAGACAGTCCTAAGGTCCTTCGCCAACACAATGTCCACATGAACTGAAAAGGGAACAGAACCATTTTGTTAACAGACTAGTTCTTATGATGCTTAAGGTCTCTGTACACGTTAACACTATTCACAAAACATCACTATTTCCCCATGGCAACACAGTGATTTGTAAGTCATATTATGAGTGGCCTAACACTGTGTTGCCATGGGGAAATAGATATTTTGTGAATATTGTTAACATGTACAGAGACCTTTATTTGGTTGGTTGGTTGGCTTACCCTGGCTAAAAGGCTCCATGGATCATCCCAACAGAGAGAAGCACTTGAACACTAAGGTACAAATGCATCAGCTAGGGATGAGAATATTACGTGTGTGACCGTTTTTTATTACCCCGCCACGTGGGCAGCCACACTCCGTCTTCGGGGGAGAGAGAGACCTTTATGAACCATGTTTCAAGATAAAGCACGTTCAGATGCCTGAATTTAACACATTTTGCACCGTACTCCCAACCTGTTGTTTGTGCACACAGAACATACAGGTATTTCATCACAATCAACATTTTTCATTTTCGTTAATCCAAAATCTCTGAAGAAGAACAAAATCAGAGTATACAACTTTTGGGACAAAGAAATTAAGCTACCTTATAATTCTGTTATCAGATATTGTTCACATTTTCTTTCAAGCTATTTTGACTAATAATCCACATCACAGAAACCAAGAACATGTCTATACACAAGTCCTCAAATATATATGTGATTTTTGTCATTAACTCACTGGCCTTTCTGACTTTCTCCCACTAAATTCTAAGCATCACACCTTTTAAACAAAAAATACATAGCTTTCATATTTTTCTGTAATACATAACAATTTCAAAAGTGTACTGATTTCAATATTATGCTGTTAACATTTACAATCGCAGGCAGTTTTTTGTCCAATGCTTTTAGGCATCAACAAAGTCATGGAAAGTATAGTACAGACATATTTCTAAACCATACTGAAAGCAATTTTTCTGCTGCAACTCTTGTCATCAAATAATCTGTTCAGTTTAGTGTCAAGTACCTGACTTTTCATATTTTCTATTAACAGTAAATGCAGCACAACTGTTTCTGTTGAAGCTCAAGCTCGTTGACTGTGCAGTAATTAGAACCACCCAAAACCTACACACAAACACCAAGAGACCAGTCTTCCTCCATTTGGTGGTCACTGTACACTTTTGTCATGGCTGCTTCAAGCCCAGTCTGAAAGGAAAAAGAACACGAAACAAGGTCTATCGGCAGTCTAGGTTCACAAGGAATGAAATTCTACCTGTCAGAAAATAGTGACTGATGTAATGACCGGTACCTAAAGCGCGAACAATAGTCAACTAGTGCTGCTGCCAGCGTGAGAACTAATAAAGCACTTCTGCAACGTCTTGGTGTCCAAACCAGCCACGTCTTTGGCACTGGAGGAAAACTCTTGGCCGGGGTGGCCCCCACCGCCCCTGCCCTCCCCACCAGGCAGCAAGGGTTGTGGGTCGGCATCGTGGAAGGCATCATCCACCAGCGCCTCTCGTATAAGGGCTTCCTCCGCGTCCACGCTCTCCGCGCTGGTGGTGGACCAGTTACGAGCCTTGCGGTAGTGCAGGAAGCGGTTGGAGCCCCGGTTCGGGCCCCCCATGCCCTCGTCCAGCTCTTCCGAAGGCTTGCGGCGGCTGCTGGATGGGGAGGAGCGGGGCACCGGGGACAGCAGGCTGTCCACGCTGGTTCCCAGGCAGCCGGGGTGCGGGGAGTGGAGCGACTCCGACTCCACGCTGTCTACCGAGGACACGGAGCAGGTGTGGAGGCCGGTTGAGGAGTCCAGGGTGTCAGTGCTGGAGATGGAGCCCGAGGGTTTGTGCGGCTCCCCGTCGTCCGGCACTGACAGGTAGCGGCCGCGGCGCGAGCCGCGTTTGGAGTGGGTGCGCATGTGGCGGGTGATCATGTCCCTGCGGCACGCGGCATAGGGACAGTGGGGGCAGCGGTACGGCTTCTCCCCGGTGTGGGTGCGACGATGCGTGTTGAGGTGGTCGCTGCGGCTGAACACCTGCCCGCAGTCCATGCACTCGTAAGGCTTCAGGCCCGTGTGCAGCCGCATGTGGCGGGTCAGCATGTCCGAGCGGGAGAAGGAGCGGTTGCACACCTTGCAGTAATGCACTTTGTTGTTGTCCCCGGCGCGCAGAGTCTCTGAAGGCAGGTGTTTGGTCATGTGCTTGGCCAGGTTGTCGTTGGTGGGAAACACCTGTCCGCACACCGGACACAGGTACGTGACGTCCGACTCTGACAGAGACCGCTTGCTGTAGAAGCCCTGCTGGTCGCCCCACTTAGGGTCCATCCCCCCTCCGCCACCCCCAGCAGGCTTGTTTCGCAGGAAAGCGGGGGGTGGGGTGTAGGGAGCCCGAGGAGACACAGCCAGGCGGTTCACCTCAGACATGGGCGTGGGCATAGAGCCTGGAGGGGGGAAAGTGAAGATACGGGGAGACACGGGGCTGGGGGAAATGAGGTCAGAGTCCGAGTGAGGCCCTTCGTGAGGGCTTGGTACGTTGAAGTTGAAAATGCGTCCGCCTTCCGGAACAGAACACAGCGGGGATTGAGACTGGGGCGACATGAGTCCGTGGGGAGAATAGGGCATGCGATGAGGGGACCGAAACACCGGCGAGTACAATTTTGAGGCCGGACTGAGATGGTCAGTGTCAAGGAGGGGGCTGGACCCCGAGCTGGAACGAAAGCCGGGATAGAAAGGGCCGCGGGAGAGGTCGAGGGGCTCCCTCTGATGAAGGGAGGGAGGCTTATGCTTGGTGCGCACACGTATGGTGGGCTCCATGAACACGTCCCCTTCGTCAGCGCTGCTGGTTCCCCCCACCTCTCCACTGTCCGCCGGCACCATGTCCGTGTCTGAGGAGGACCGGCGAGGGCTCTTGGGCATGGGGCTGTCCGCGTGCTGGGGGCTCTCGCTTCGCTCTATCTTCGACACGGGTCTCTTGGAATCGTTGTGGCTTTCCCCCTCGCCACCCTCACCCCTTTCCGCCCATTCTTCTTTGACTTGGTTCTCCTCCCGGGGAGTGGCATCTTTCAGACTTGACACGTAGCGCTCGTGAAGTCGCCTCTTGAACTTGGAGTGGTGAAACTCGGTGTCAGGCTGAGAAGTAGACGACTCCCCTCCCTCTTCCTTGTGTTGTGGGTGTTCCGCCTCGTCAAGGGGTGTGTGGTGGAGCGTCAGGGCGTTTCTGGTCAAAGGGGAGGGCGAATGGTCCGAGGGCGACCTCAGCGACAAGGATTCCGCCATGGCCGAAAACGGGGACTGCTCCCTGCTGCTGCTGCTGTCCTCCAGCAGGCTGGAGCCCGTCTCCGAGTCCACCAGGGTCTCGCTCAGCTCCGTGTCCCCGCTGTACATGCGATGCCGCTCGCGAGGCTCCTGCACACACAGCGCAACATCAGAGACGTGTTTTACCATAGATATGCGCAGACTGAAATTCTATTAATGAACTCATCGCCAGACAAAATCCCTACAAATCTGGATAATTTCCTTGGTCAACATTGTGCTGAAATAACAGAGATGTTAAGTACACTGTGCCTATGCAAACAATTGGCAACTTTAATCAACATTATCTAGATAATTTTTATGAACACTGTCCTTAAATGCATGGCGCTGCACTGCGGCGACACGCTCTCCAGGCGGGAGCAACCCGGGTTTTTTCACAAAGATGTGTCTGCGACTATAAATAATAATTTAAAAAATGACCTACTATTATTAATTACTGTTATTATTGCCCACTGCAAAGACCACCTTTTGCAAGAGTGAATGCCTTTGGTGGGTGGGGGAAACTTGCTTGAGTACTGACCAAACAAGGGTATAGCTCTCACCAATAACCCTATTTGAGGCCTCTGAATGGCTGCCTTTTGCAAGAGTGAATGCCCTTTTGGATACTGACCAACAAGGGATTAACTCTTGCCATCAAGGGCGTTAATAACCCTAGTTGCAGTGGCCAATTGCCATAAGCTGACATTTAGTGTTTGTGTGCTATATGCCACCAAAAAAAAGTGTTAAAAAAAATAATTAAAAAAAAAACAACAACAAAATTAACAAACATTCATACGAAGAACCGGGAAAGTCAGATTGTTTGTCAACATTTAACCATACAAGATTTATTCAGTTATCTGGCGAGCGACAATTACTTGTAGCGGTGCCATAGCCGATGAGGTTTAACCGAGGCGTGGTCACCGCTACAGCTGTCTGTATTAATTTAAAAAATCGGGACTTTACTGGTTTCGTACTGCTTCCGGGCATTGCCTCCAACCATATTTGTATTTACAAATGTCCCATATGTGTCTGATTCAGACCAAGAGGACGTAAAACACCATTTTCTCTCTCAGTTATCTGGCTGAAAAACTCAAATGTGTTCTAATTTCAACCATATTAAGTTAACAATATTATTATAAATTGTATACAGTAAAGAATTACAACTGTTTCTTTTTTACTTCAAATTATACTGTACAAATCTTGAATGAAAATCTGCTTAATGTCCTCCGGTCTGGAACAGACACATGTGGGACATTAGTAGATATAAAGATGGTGGGAACAATCCTGGAGGCAATGCCCAGAGGCAGTGCAACACCAGGAAAGTCCCGAATTTTTAACAATACAGATGTTGACTGTACAAATCTTGACACTGAGAGTGCTACAAATGTACAAGCCGATGTGCTTTAAATGCAGAGTTAATGTGATGCATAGTGAATTATTGTGTAGGAGTATCTTTCATTACAATATGAATTCCACAAAATTGACAAACTACAATATTTAATGAACAAAAGTCAAGGAATTTTCAATCTGAAAGAAAACGGGGCAAAGGGAGAAAAGAGAAAATGGAAAAAAATGGAAACAGATGCTCAGTTTTGCCCTGACTCATGCACATTCCAAAAACTATGGAGTTGTTTCCCTTGCACTGGGACTAGTTCAAACAAGCATGGCCAGAAATGCAGTTTGTTCATGTTTCGCAAATGACTTTGATTATCAAACAGGGATGCACACTCCACTCAACCAGTAAGGGGTCTCCCTCAGAGGACTGCGGTGGGGTGACTATCTCCAGCTTGACTTCGTGCTTCACAGGGGTCATGAAGGGGTTGGGACGTGACAAATTAGCACACTCCACTCAACCAGTTACCTGCAGCAGTAAGGGGTCTCCCTCTGAGGGGTTGGGACGTGACAAACTAGCACACTCCACTCAACCAGTTACCTGCAGCAGTAAGGGGTCTCCCTCAGAGGGGTTGGGACGTGACAAACTAGCACACTCCACTCAACCAGTTACCTGCAGCAGTAAGGGGTCTCCCTCAGAGGCCTGAGGCAGGGTGCCCATCTCCAGCTTGACCTCGTGCTTCACGGGGGACATGAAGGGGTTGGGACGTAACAAACTAGCACACTCCCACTCAACCAGTTACCTGCAGCAGTAAGGGGTCTCCCTCTGAGGGGTTGGGACATGACAAACTAGCACACTCCACTCAACCAGTTACCTGCAGCAGTAAGGGGTCTCCCTCAGAGGCCTGAGGCGGGGTGCCCATCTCCAGCTTGACCTCGTGCTTCACGGGGGACATGAAGGGGTTGGGACATAACAAACTAGCACACTCCCACTCAACCAGTTACCTGCAGCAGTAAGGGGTCTCCCTCTGAGGGGTTGGGACGTGACAAACTAGCACACTCCACTCAACCAGTTACCTGCAGCAGTAAGGGGTCTCCCTCAGAGGCCCGAGGCAGGGTGCCCATCTCCAGCTTGACCTCGTGCTTCACGGGGGACATGAAGGGGTTGGGACGTGACAAACTAGCACACTCCACTCAACCAGTTACCTGCAGCAGTAAGGGGTCTCCTTCTGAGGGGTTGGGACGTGACAAACTAGCACACTCCACTCAACCAGTTACCTGCAGTAGTAAGGGGTCTCCCTCAGAGGGGTTGGGATATAACAAACTAGCACACTCCCACTCAACCAGTTACCTGCAGCAGTAAGGGGTCTCCCTCAGAGGCCTGAGGCGGGATGCCCATCTCCAGCTTGACCTCGTGCTTCACGGGGGACATGAAGGGGGAGCTGCCGCTGTCGGAGCCCAGGTGGCCCGAGGAGGACGACGCCTGCAGCTCCGGGAACACGAAACGCGGGGAGCTGGCGCTGCTGCTGGGGCTGACAGGGGAGTGGTCTGTAGTCAGCACCTGCCACAAAGCCACACTCTGGTGAGAAACTAAAAATGGAGTGAGGAGCAATACTGCCATTTTTCAACATTTGTACAGAGGAAATCTGGTAAGTCAGAACTGAAGAGACCAACATTTTATTTTGATATCACCAATATATTTAGATTTAACAAAAATTGCGATAAGGTTTAAATAGGGACCAACAACTTATTGTGGCCCCCATTTTTTAGTTAGCTGGATTCCACTGTATGTAGTCTTACATCACCGACCAACTTTTGATTAAAAAAAACCCCAAAACAACACTGATTTGCTTCAATACTACTTTTAGCCAACTGAACATACCACATAACACTACTCTTATCCTTTACCTGTTTATTGATCTGTTTTCCCTATTTACCTGTAAGGTGGGTTTCTTGTCCAGCATGTTGGCAGAATAGCCTGTTGGAGACAGCTGGTACTGGTGAGGAGAATGACTCTCTGACTGCCACTGCTGACCACTTGGCGCCTTCTCCTGGAGGCTGTCCTGTGAGGCGCTCCCTGCCTGACACTGCTGGTAGCTGCGAACGTAAGGCGCCGAACTAGCAGTGACTGTTGACGAAACGCTGTTAGCGGGTTGTCCTGCAAAACTGCAGGGAGGCGGCAACAAGGAGATGGTTGGGGAGCGGCTGCACTGGTGGTGAAGTTCTTTGGCTTCTGATGAATACTGCTGCGAAACGTTGGTCTTTTCACGACTGACCAATTCCTGACTCTGGGAAGAACCGGAGGGGTGTGAAATAAGGGGAGAGCTAAAATGGTGAGGAGCAACAGGCTGGGCTGGAGTGAATGTGTGAGGCGTGTGGGTCACTACGTTTTGCGGTCGGGGAGGGTGGGACAGCTCAAACCGTGGAGTCCCACCACTCGAGGATGAAGGTAGAAGAGTGGAGGAGACACCAGGATGTTGGAACTTGGAAGCCGATGTTGAAACACAGAAACTTTGATGTTGTTGCTGTTGGCTCTGCCTTACGCTATAAGGATGTGGAGAAAGGTGAGTCTCAGACTGAACGGGGTTAACAGGAGCGTAGGAGCTTGTTGACTCAGCCTGAACCCCGGCTGAACCACACTGATTCAGGTTCTCCGCCCCTTGGGGACGGTGATTGTGATGGTGGTGATGAGCGGAAGGAAACAAAGACGAGGACGATGAAGCATGGACGAAGTAGGGCTGTGTGCTGAGCGGGTGAGCCACGGTCAGGGTCTCCTGCAGAGGGGGCTGGGAGGCGACGGTGTAGTGGGCGTGGGAATGAGCGGTGGACAGGTGAGAGCAGGTCTGAGGCTGGCAGCCCATCATGGTGGGCCCGGGGCAGAGTCAGCACACCGCAGTGCTGACAGGGGTTGCTGTCGCTGTTCTGCACACATCCCTAGCCACAGGATCATCACCAGCGCCTGTTAGTTCGCACATCATGGCTCACACCTCGCCTCACCTAAAAAAACACACACAAAGATCCAGTATTAATTCTTTCTTCAAAATGAGGTCAAAATCAGCATGCAAAATAGACCTTGAGACTTTTAGCTGGTCGCCCGGATATTCTAGGAATTTACGTTATTGCCTTTGAACAATTATTCAAAGAAAATGTGCGTCAGGTGAAAATGTGCTGTGTTTTAGGCCTGAAATCCAGT
>CM065682.1:46963306-46998306 GCA_017654935.2 Phymorhynchus buccinoides
GGCTTCCATTTCCAATGAATTGACCTATACTACTTGCACATGTATGTCAAAGTCTCCATGTACACCTTTTTTCGCTGACGAAATCCCATAAGCTCTTAAATGCCACTTCTCAGCTTCTGGGGTGTAGCTTTACAATAGAAACTCTTCTACTTTTCAAATAATACTTCAGATTTCCTTGTAAGTGAACGTCAGTGGTTGCACACAAAACGTAACCCCCTATCCTCTTCTCATAGTACAGGTCCACACGGTTTCTCATTCATGAGCGTGCTTTTCTCATTTATTGAAAATCATGAGCTTCTTTGGGGAGGGGGGGGGGGAGAGAGGGGGGGGGGGGGAGAATGAGAGAGAGACAGAGTGCGATAGACAAAGAAAGAGAGCACAGGAGAATGGGAGAGGAGAGAGGGGGGAGGAGAAGGAGGGAGGGAGGAAAATGCAGAGAAAGAAAGAGTGAGAGTTTTATGAAAACAAATTTGGAGGATGAAACACGGACAATATGAATAAACGCAACATGAACAAGACCTCTTTTAGTCTCATGCAAATACCATCACCACGTGCATTGGTAAATTGCATTAACCACTTTCAATTGCCATCATTGCACACACAACTCTGGCTGGGAAAGTTGATAGGGGTGCGCCAGTATGTAGGTCTATCGCAGTACTTTGTGCAATGCTAATCTTTCCAAGGTGTGTGTGTGTGTGTGTGTGTGTGTGTGTGTGTGTATGTGTGTGTGCGCGTGTGTCTCTCTGTGTCTGTGTGTGTGTCTCTGTGTGTGTGTGTGTGTGTGTGTCTCTGTGTGTGTGTGTGTGTGTGTGTGTGTGTGTGTGTGTGTGTGTGTGTGTGTGCATCAATTGCACACGCAACACTGGCTGAGAAAGCAAAAAGAGGTGTGCTAATAATTATAGTTCTGCATCAGGGCTTTGCATGATCTTTTCAGCATGTCATGTACTGAGTGAATGTAAGTGTGTGAGCACGCGCATGTGTGTGTGTGTGTGTGGTGTGCATTTTTAACTATAAGTTTGAGAGAGAGAGATAGAGAGAGAGAGAGAGAGAGAGAGAGAGAGAGAGAGAGAGAGAGAGAGAGAGAGAGAGGGGGGGCATAGAGACAGACAGAGACAGGCAGGTAGACACTCAGATCATAGGGAGAAACAGACTTTCGGAAAGAAAGAAAATACAAGTGCAACGCCGAGCGGCTGCAAAGTCCCCTCGCAGCATCACAGAGCTACTCCGAAATCGAGAGAGAGAGAGAGAGAGAGAGAGAGAGAGAGAGAGAGAGAGAGAGAGAGAGAGAGAGAGAGAGAGAGAGAGAGAGAGAGAGAGAGAGTGAGTGAGCATCAACCACAGAGCTACAAAGCTGTTTCATGGCGCATGTGTGTTCGGACCCGTGATTTGAGCGCACGCGATCATGCGCACACGAGCGCACAGAAAAATTCATGACAACTGTGTTATAGACCATTCATCAAGAAATGTGAAAAAAAACTGCATTGAAATACATGCAAAACTTCGGGAGATATTAGTGATTATGTGTTTGGGGGGTTGAACCCCGTAACTGGCGCGATCTTGACCTTAATGTAAAACTAAATACATCAGTGGATAGCTTGCATCTTGGCAAACTAGTATACCAAATTTGATGATGATAGACTGAATAGTTTTTGAGAAAAATGGACGAATAGCCGGACGGACGGAGGCACGCTGGAGGGATCAGACAGAAACAATAGCTCCCCGAACCTTGGGCTTGGGGACTAAAAAGTGAGACACACACACACACAGTAGAAAGAAAGACACCCGATATAGTATGCAAGTGCACTCTTTACCAGTCATTCACCTCAGCAGCGTATCTTGTTAGCCAATCTCCCAGTACAAATGAACGCTTTTTATTTCTTGTTTATTTGATCCCTCTTCTCCCTTTATCTGCACTCACCAAGCTAAGGGATGGAGAGTGAGACAGACAGACACACAAGACAGAGACAGACAAGACAGGGGCAGACAATGAGGAACAATAATTATGTCAATGAAAGAATGCTTCGGGAGTCATTCGCTTAATTATTTGGGATAAATACAGAAAATGTTTTTTGACAAATTAAATTTGGTAGTTGTTTTTTTCCCCTCCGCTCTGAATTATTTTGCTTCCTTAATCTTAGTCCTATGCTTTCACACATGCCAGGGCTCACAATCGTACCGCAAAACAGGGGGTTCCAGGGACTCCTTCACTTAGAGCATAGAGGGTTCTAAAGGCGGGATAGAGGGTCCCAGTGACATTGCGAATGCTAAAAAGCAGTGCATCCCTGGGACCCCCTGCACATTCTTTTAGAGGGTCCTTTAGAATGTTAATACTTCATAGACCCCCTCATGGGGGTCCCTGGGAACTCTGCATACAAACATACACATGCACACAGTGACAAGCACACACACACAGACACACATAGAGTGAGAGAGTGACATACATACATAGAGCGACACATGCACACAGTGACACACACACACACACACACACGCGCGCACACAAATAGTGGACAGAAATAGCACGGAGGCGGAGGGCGAGGGAGGGCGACCTGGCCACGACCCTACAGCCGATCGATTCACAGACTTTTATGTGGACACTCACCTCTGACCCCTCCCCCACCCCCCACCCCCTCGCCAACCCACCCCTTTCTGATCGATGGTGGTGGTCACCTCTGGTTCTACAACAGAACCAATGACAGCGCTGTGGGGTCAAAGCCAGAACGCACTACGACAAAAGAACAAAAAGGAAGGCTGGTACTCAGGAAACCGCAGGCTCAGCCTCCCATGGCCATCGATCGCCCAACAACCCCACCTACTACTAGTACTAGGCCTATACCCATACCACCAGTGAGCGAGTGAGTGAGTGAGTACTGTTATCATTACGCATGGCCTTGTGCCAGAAAAAAAAGACTAACTGGTGAGTGGGTGGGTGGATGCTGGGGCAGTAATTCCTTTAGTAATTCCTACTCTATATATATCTCTCTCCCTTTCTCAGCATCATCTGGCAAGTCTCTCTCTCTCTCTCCGCTCCAGTAACAAGACAGAACTTTATATTTTGGTCAATCTCAATCCTTCCCTCCCTCTGTACCACTGTCGGTCCCCTACACCCACCCACCCCCACCACCCCTCGCCTTCTGTCTTCTTCATAATACGTAGAAACAATGTAAAAGAGCTTTTTTTTTTTTTTTTTTTTAAGCAAGAGGCAGAATAGGCATTCAAGACTGTACATGATCATCTCCAAACATGGAACACTCAAAAACATTTTTTAGTGAAGTTTTATATTTTTGTGTATTTGACGGTTTAAGGTTTGGGTTAGAGTTAGGGATAGGGTTAGAGTCAGTTTAATTTCGGGTTGAAAGGTTAAAAGATACAAATTCTAAACTTTCGCTAAAAACCGACATTATCACATGAATTACGTCACTTTCCATATCTGGAGATGACTATGTGCAGCACTGAACGTCTTGTAGAGGAAGACCTAAGCACACACACCCCTCCCCCCCTCCCCTTGCCTACGTTACACAGGAATTTGTCAATAATAGCGTTGTACTGTTGTATGGGTAAAGCAACATTACAACACGACGGGTGAACACGACTTGTACACAATGTCCGAAAATGGATATAAAATGAAAGCTTAATGGATGAAGGAATACAGACTGAGTGTGGGTGAAGGGTGGTAACCGCGTGAATGGCAGGGGGACAAAAAGATATCACGAAAAAAGAGAAACAAGTGTAAGTCTGACTTCCAACACAGAAACAAACGGGAAAATAAAAGCCAACAACAGCAAACCACCATCAACAAACCTAGCCATTCCTATCCAATTAACCCACTCCAAAAGATAGAGATCGGTCTTACATAGTACTCTGCCGACGGATAACGATGACAAGGATCAATGTTCTAAACTATATCATATACACACACGAACGAACGAACAGACACACACACACATGAACACGCGCGCGCGCACTCACACACACACACACTCTCACACACACACACACACACTCTCACACACACACACACAACAAAGTTGAACAGCCGCTAAGTGTTTGTGTCGCACACGTCAGAAGAGACTGAGTTTCCTAAAGTGTCTCAAGGACTCTCGATTTTTTAGTCCCCGAGCGGAAGGTTCGGGGAGCTATTGTTTTTGTCTGGTTTGATTTTTGGGTGGGGTTTTTTTTGGGGTGTGTGAAGGTAGAGAGAGAGAGAGAGAGAGAGAGAGAGAGAGAGAGAGAGAGAGAGAGAGAGAGAGAGAGAGAGAGAGAGAGAGAGAGAGAGAGAGTGAGAGAGAGAGAGAGGGGGGGTGGGGGGTGGGCGTGCAGTAGTGAGGGCTGGAGAACCAATGGAGGCTAGACTACAAGGACCTACATTAGAGGTCACGACCTCTGCTGAGCAGTCCACCACCACCACCTCATCCCCCGCATCTCCATCTGCTACCCACCCCCAAGCTGCTGAGGTCAGCTTTCCGCTCCAGTGGCATAAGCAGGCGCAGTCAGTCAAGAGGGCAAAGTGAAAGTGGCCAAATAAAATACAAAACCCCTCACTGTACAACTGGCAGGTCGTAGTGGGAGGTCCTTGTCCTTTTTGGGGGGGTTGTAGTTCCAGTTCTATAATTACGACGGGGTCGAGGGCTGTGCGTCTCTCTCTCTCTCTCTCTCTCTCTCTCTCTCTCTCTGTGAGTGTGTTCCAGTCCATAGCACCTAAACCATTAGACCGATCGTAATAAAACTTGGTACAATGATTACTTAGAACCTACAGATGCTGCACACCATGTCGGATTCACAGAACAAACCATATCAACGTAATCCCAGTGAGAAAATTTTGAATATTAAAAGAAAACACTGATTTTTTAAAAAGATAATGGGTGTATTTAAACCAAAGTAAGTATACTGAAAAGGGGTTACTTAATACTATTTTGTTGCAAAATATCTTATTTCTAAATAATGCTATGCCAATACAGGAAATTATTAAACACAAAAATACCCAATGACCATAGAGTCCAAAATTAACTCCCCTGAATTTCATCAGTCTAATGGTCGACTTAGTGGGATTTTTTTCAGGGGGCAGTCAATCCATTAGGGGCTTATCACGCGATTCTCTTAGTTGGGCGTAGTGTGAGAGAGAGAGAGAGAGAGAGAGAGAGAGAGAGAGAGAGAGAGAGAGAGAGAGAGAGAGAGAGAGAGAGAGAGAGATGGTGGGACTCCTCCCTCTCTCTCTCTCTCTCTGTGAAAAGATCCCACTAAGTCGCTCATTTGATGACATTCAAGGGAGATCATTCTAAATTTACAAGTAGCATTTTCCCATTTTTATGTGTGTGTGTGTGTGTGTGTGCGTGCGTGCGTGCGTGTGTGTGTGCGTGTGTGTGTGTGCGTGTGTGCGTGCGTGTGCGTGCGTGTGTGTCTGAGGGGGGGGGGGGGGGGTGTATATGTGTGTGGGTGTTGCTGGTAACTGGGACTACGTTTACATGGCGTTGCCATCTTGTTTTGTTTTAGTTATTTTACGTCTGACCGTAACTATTAGGTACACGCACAATACAACGTAGGCATGCTTTCTTTCGCTCGATGGATCTGGTAAAAAAAGAAGGCGGTGAGAACTGACACACCCACTACCTCCTACACCTAATTTTCCTCTCGATTAACCTTGCAGCCTGGCTCCTCACCCTCCCATTTTCCACCCCTTCACACACGCGCACGCACACACACACGCACACACTTTCCCCAATTTTCCCTTGAGCGGTGAGGTGTGAAGTCATACTATGTACGTCTACTTACCTACCACATGTCAGGCCTACATTGTTCGATTATGTCAACACCGAACACCAAACTGCCATTGCCCTCACCCACCCCCACTGCCCTCCTTCTGACCCTTAGCTTTCAACAGGAAAAAAGCCCCACCAGAAACAAACCCGCATAAGTAATATGGCAGGGATAGGAGACAAATCAGAGAGAGGGAAGATGAAGGTGGTAGTAAAAAAAAAAAGTGGGGTGTGTGTCTTGAATAAAAAAAAGAGTGAATGAGGTAAGCTGGTGAAAACGCAAGTGTGCCAAGCATACCATCGAACTTATTAAGTTATTATGGTGTCTACTGTCAACAACAACAACAAAAAGAAAAAGAAAAGCAAACAACATCAAAACGCAATTGCCCCATCAGAAGCTTAGAAATAAACATTATCAAAGCAAAAACAACATCAACAACTTCTGTGAACACGAGTGTAACTTGAGAAACATGAAGAAATGTACACGAAATATTGATTCTTAAATAACACCAATAAAAACTAAACAACAAAAACAACCAACAAGTAAGTAAAATTTGAGTTAACATTGTCGGCAACAGCCATGCTGTTGTTGTATCATATCCCTCCCTGTGCATATTAGCTGGAGAAAAATTAATATCAAAATGGCAGATTTGACAGTCATGCCTAAATTATTTATTAAAAGGATTCAATTCACCTGGCATAGAATTTGATGCAAACACTGCAAGAGCATGAAACTCAATTCCCATCGAAATCTTAATGTTCCTGCATGATACCACTTGATTCCACTTTAGAAAAGATGATAATGATGTAAGGAGCAAAACTTGTTTTTGAAACTCTAAATATCTGTGCTTTCAGAATTTGACTATTTCGTTTTATTGGTGAATACATGACATGACGCAAAGGAAAATGTCCTTCTTCAAATACTGTATTACACCATCACTGCCCTGTTGAATAACTTGTGCACAGGTAAATAGCACAAAGCAGACCCTTAGCATTAATGAGCATGAACAGCCAAGCCGCAATGTAACCAATACTCTTAATATATGAAACAAAACAAACTAAAGAAAGAAAGACGAAAGGACGGACAGAAAGACAGAGAGGTCGGACGGAAAAAAAGAAAGTGGGCACTAAGACAAATTGCAAGGAATGTCAAACGTTTTTCCTTGATAACATCAATTGGTATCCCGTATTAAAACATGCTGTACACAATACATACTATAAAAAGGGGGAGAAGAAAAAAGAAGAAAAATAAAGAAAAGAAAACATCCTTCCTTGATCAAAACTGAACATAGCACGAATACTCACAGAGCGGCACTGACTTGGGGAATGCGGAACACATTTTTGAAACTTCTGAAAATTGTGCCACGGCCTTCTCTAAAACTTTCGGCGAAAGATTAATTTAGCACTTTGCCCCCCGTCATGTGGCGGGAAGATCGCGACTTTTTTTTCTTTCTTTTTTTCTCCTAATCCCTCACACACGAATCTCGTTAGCGTCAGTCGCTTAGCTGGTAGCTTGGTATTCCAACGGTAAGTAAACTAAAGTGAGCGAATGAACCAACTGTTCGGCTCACTCGCAGTTCAGCCACCAAGAGAAAGATGCCAGGAAGAACAGTGGCACTGAACTAATAGACGGGCGACCTCGCTTCCCCCCATACCTCTACCTCTACCCGAGCAGAGTAGTGAGAGAAAAATGTAACCTGCCCGGGTCAACAGCTGTGGCATGACCTACTTACCCACTTTTCGCTCTCCATCTCTCGCGCACACTATCCGTCCACTTTGCCTTGTGTCCTTCTCCCTCTATTCCCAACGGTAGACGTCACGCCATAATAATACTTTTCCCCCCCAGACGCGCTTTTTGTTTTGTTTCCAGCAGAGCTGCAACTTGTTGGATTGTCTGTCTGGAGGAGAAGAGGCATCACACACAGTAGCATGCAACGCACACACACAGTGGAACACACACGCAGCAGCGGCCGACGCCTCCCTCTCACACTAGGCCTAGTGTGAAGAATCAGGCGCAGCTACTGTTTGTAGTGCAGACGCACCCACAATCATTACCAAACTTTATCTCACAAAACGCTTGGCCTCTTGGTGCCAGCAGAGAGCGTGTAAAGAAGTTCCTCTCTGGTGCCAGTCACTTAAAACTTCCCTCCCCCCCGTCCATTCTCCTTTATGCATTGGCAAGATTCCCCCATCCTCACCCCACCAACCCCGTCCCCTCAAGCGCATAATTCCGTGTCCACACCTTTTGTTCTGAGGTGCATGCGAAATTGAACGGAATTAATTAATATTGCACACAGTTGCTTGAATATTGTCGATTTTCCCTGACCCCCCGTAGCCCCGCTCCCCCCCCCCCCCCCTCTCTCTCTCTCTCTCTCTCTCTCTCTCTCTCTCTCTCTCTCTCTCTCTCTCTCTCTCTCTCTCTCCTACCTTTGTAAACTAAAGGTAAATTTATCGTTATCACTCTCCTTCCCCAGTCCTCCTTCTCTCTGTCTCTGTCTCCCTCTCAAGGACAGATTGTAAGAATAGGCTTGGCCTAAACATTTTCATTCCTGGAAAATAAAAACTTTTCATCGTTCATTGTTTGGTGTTCTCTCTCTCTCTCTCTCTCTCTCTCTCTCTCTCTCTCTCTCTCTCTCTCTCTCTCTCTCTCTCTCTCTCTCTCTTTCTTTCTGAGAGATTGATTGTCACATTCCTGTGTAATGTTACACAGCACCCAGATGTTATTAATGGGAATCACACTGTATCTGGCATCCAGTGACCGCACATTATGTAACATGCCCTTACAATCTGCTGCATTGCTCCCTACTTGCTCTCCCACAGACAAGACAAAAAAAGTATGTGCCCAGCATTTAACAATACACGCAGAGAGAGAGAGAGAGAGAGAGAGAGAGAGAGAGAGAGAGAGAGAGAGAGAGAGAGAGAGAGAGAGAGAGAGAGAGAGAGAGAGAGAGAGAGAGAGAGAGAGAGAGAGAGAGAGAGAGAGAGAGAGAGAGAGAGAGAGAGAGAGAGAGAGAGCACTGGGATGTTTAATGATTAGGGCACAGGCCCATATCGAGAGAGAGAGAGAGAGAGAGAGAGAGAGAGAGAGAGAGAGAGAGAGAGAGAGAGAGAGAGAGAGAGAGAGAGAGAGAGAGAGAGAGAGAGACAGACCGACAGACACAGATAGACAGACGGACAGTGTTTACTAATTACCACTGTCATACCTATGATAATTGTTTTACCGTTGACTCCATGGAAACAATCAAACCGATTTTGACACACTAAAGGAAGGAACGAGAAAAAAATATCCACCCCTATCCGCAAAGACTCTAAAAAACAGAAAACCCTTAAAGAATCTAATGCAATGGGACATAACGCCGAGGAGATTAAAAAACAAACAAAGCCTTAACTAGAATTAAAAAAAGAAAGAAGTGAAGAGTCAGAGAAACAAACCATCGGTCGTGAGACTTGACTGATCTTACCATACCCCTTGAGGTGAATAATCAATGACTAGAACTAGAAAACGACAATTTTGTCATTCTATTCAAGATTACGCCAGCGCAGCTGCAGCAGCAACCCAGTCCAGATGACGATTAAAAACAGTCTAAAAACCATACCCACCGCCTCTGTATCACGATCAAGCATGTACGTGGCTAGATTAAAATTTCAACAACAAAAAAGACACATTTTGTACTTGATTAAATAATGGAAACGAAAGAATTCGCCACCATCTTTTTATTAAAAAAAAGATGATTGAAACCAACCACAAAACTTTACCCAAAGTTGGCAAAAGAATGTGGACATGGTGCCAAGTAGCACGGAGAGGGCAGGGATTTTCCACATACATGTCCTAAAGAGGCTTTCAATATAAATACTCAATTCGAACAGGATACATTCTCTAAACTCTTACACCAGCCATGTAATGAGACTGAACAAGAACACCCCAAACCACCAACACAATTCTCGTACATTACCTTGTCAAAAGCACATAGACAATGGACTTCACTACTACAGAGGTACTGCCCGTTACCTATTCTTTTCCGCGGTCAGAGGATTGCTGAAAAGGACACTACCGACTTTCCTACACGAACAGTCTTGGCTCAATGAAGTCACCACACGCAGGCCAGGTTCCCGGCCATTGATTGGGAAGCACAGGCTTTGCTAGTGCCAGTCTCTGACTAGTTCTGGTTCTTAACCTCACCTAACTGCATGCATCAGTATCGCCCGTCTTGTCATTCATAACTTCTTGTCACTATTTTTCTTCCAGAGACGTACTCGATTAGTAAGAACTGGGAGGGGGGGGAGGGGTTGGGGGAGGAGAGAGAGAGAGAGAGAGAGAGAGAGAGAGAGAGAGAGAGAGAGAGAGAGAGAGAGAGAGAGAGAGAGAGAGAGAGAGAGAGAGAGGGGGGGGGGGGTAACTGGACAAGCACCAAGTCTGATCTGACACATGCACATTACTTTTTTTGTCAGAGTAGTTAAAAAGAAGTTGACACTGAGAGAATATTAATTGATGTTTGTATGATATGAAAATTGAGCAGTCTTCAACTTCATAATCTAATTAGAGTGGCTGGCAAATTTGTGAAAATAAAAAAAACCACGAGGTTTTCATTAAAACTATTTAAGATTTTTGACTTTAGAAATTTCTAAGAACTTGAGAAATATCTCTCTCTCTCTCTCTCTCTCTCTCTCTCTCCCTCTGATAGCGTGTTGTCACAACCATTGCTGTCAATATTCTGCCACCGACAAACCAACTATTAGCCGAAGAGACACGAGGTACAACAAAGCATCCTTGATAGACAGACACATTTACGTACCTCTGCCAAGTTGTCTGTCCTTGGGCTGACCCTTACTGAGCCTTTCAGTGGCAGTCTTTTTCCTCTCTTCCTTTCTTCCTATCTCTCTTTCTTCTTTCTTTCGTTTACCGCCCCCCCCCCCCCCCCCCCCCCCACAGGGGTGACAACACCTGAGATACCTACCTTCACGGAAGTAATCAATTTGGAGGCCTAGTGAGAGGCGCCAGTGACTGCTGGTCACACATGAAACTGAATCTCACGCCCCAAGGCCACGGCACAGCAGACTACACTACACTGACTTTGATGACCGCTCGTGACTAATGGCCAGCTGTGACTCCAAGCAAAGTTGCTTGACCATTCACGCCAACAGTAGGCCTATGCTTGACCATTCACCTCAACAGTACAATGTCAAAAATAACCAAGTTTTGTATAATTCGCATGTTCTTAAGTCTAGCAAGGTACCCCTTTGACCAATTTTCAGCGCACTAAACCTGAGTAGCGCTTTGGAATAATGCGCGAGTTCAGCATCTATTACTATGGTACATTAACAAGCATCTCTACTTTCTCCCATTTCCCCACTCTCTTTCGTCTTTTTTTTTATTTTACGCGTTCATTTATAAAGTTATCCAGTCAAAGGTGTGACATCTGTGCTTGTGGATTTGTGTCAACTTAGGAGATACAGCCTATCATAGCCCCTCTCATTAAAGAAACATGCCCTTGGCTCTAGCTACTTTCCATACACACAAAACAAACTTACTAAAGTTTGATAAATGTATCAACTCCAAATCCTCTTCCGCCTGTCCCCGAGTTAAACAAAAACTACAACTGACTGACTCGCAAGCCCTCGTGTCAGCCTCTAAAAAACTCCCTCTCTACTCTCTCTCCAAGCTTTAAACACACACACACACCTGGCTCGCTCCGCTCCTCTTATCGATCCGAAATCTACCTCCCCCATTCAACCTTTCATTCCCTACTTCTCTCTCCCATCTCTGACCTTTCCTTCTTACCTAGACACACTTAAAAAAATTTTTTACAACACCTACAGTTGTCAGCCAGTCAATATGTGACGTGATATTATTTACTCCAAATGCGCCCGACTCTCCCGTGCTTCGTCACAGATAGACAGTCAGAATACCTGACCTGAGCACAGACCATGCGCCCACTCGGTTTCAGTGATCATCGCACGATCAAATCAGGTATCTCTGTCTCTCTCACTGTCTGTCTCTCTGTCTCTCTGTGACTCTCTGAGACTGACTCTCCCCCACCCCCCTCTCGATCAGCCATCATTACTTTTAACGAGAGAAACCAGCACTTAAAAGTCGATGGCAGTCAGTCAGTCTGTCTGATGGCTGTGACGACAAGTTTTGCCAAATAACAAGTGTCGATAATAACGAGAAAGAAGACACAGTCAACGAACGAGCTCAAGTCACTCCAACACAACAGACATAACAGCTAGGCCCACACCTCACTCACACCTTGCTCTATTTGTTGGCAGACAAAGATGACAACTTAACGATTTATTGACCACCCACTCCCCCCAGTCAATGTAAAACACACATTTCATTACGCAACCCGTCCGTTTTGCGTGCTGGTAACATCTGGGCGGATGATTAAAAAAAGAAGTGAAAAAATGACTTCTGAGATAAATTATAATTGAGAAAACAGGAAGAACAAGTTGATAATTATCAACAATACGCGTTATTGGCGATTTTAAAAAGTACAGAAAAGAGAGGGGGGGAGGAGGTACAGGGAGAAAAAATGTGTTACTAGGTTAATAGCAGAAAAAAGTGAAGAGTTTGTTATGTTTTATTTACATAAGATTATGTAAATTTACTATTGTGAGAAATTACAAACAGGTTCCAAAGTCAATAATTATTATTTTATACCATAAACATGAGTTCTTGCCATATACTCAATGAATAATAGCTGCATTTGTATTTCCTCAGATTATTATTATTCCTGAACCAAATTACTGCTGTCACGTTAATTTTATCTGGGACAAGGGCGTCGCCGAGCGGCAGACATGTCCGTCACCATCAATGCCACGCACTTGCGACACCCCGTAGAGTGTCACATCCTGACACAAAATTGGAAGGGATTCTGTCTTCTAGTTCCCGAGATACAGCTTGAAGAAGAAACATATAGCGCAAAGAAGGAAATTTCGGTTTTCAAGGTCACACTTCAAGGTCAAGGTCAGCATGGTGATAATTTATGCTCGGATGTTTTCTTCTCTAGGGTATACAGTACCACACACAATCTGAAGCGCTTCTGTCAAGTACCAATGTGGAAAATATGGCTTAAAACCCAATGTGTAGACCCCTACCACTTTCAAGGCCTACTGATCGCCCGGACCGTGACCTTGACCTTGATCGGTATGCCACCATCAGAACGGGCATAAGCCAAAGTACCTTCATGCCAAATTTGAAGACTCTAACACTAACGGTGTGGGAGTTATGGCCCCTGAAAGATTTTCGGTTTTCAAGGTCGTACGCCAAGGTCAAGGTCACGACGGCAAAATGGTTTGCGCGGATGCCTTCCTCTCATGGTGACACACCAGCACACAAAATTTGACGTGATTCTGTCAACCCGTTCGAAAGATATCCTTGGGACAGACAGAAGGAGAAATAAATGACCCTCCGATTTTCAGGCTCCAGCGATCTTTTTGACCTTGACCTTGACATCATCAGAACGGGCATAAGCCAAACCACCTTCATACCAAGTTTCAACATCCTATGTTGATCGGTGCCCGAGATATGGCTAAAAATAGATTTTCGGTTTTCAAGGTCGTACGTCAAGGTCAAGGTCACGACGGCAAAATGGTTTGCGCCGATCTCTTCCTATTAAGGAGGCACACCTTCACACAAAATTTGACGCGATTCGGTCAAGCGGTTCGGGAGATATCCTTGGGACAGACAGGGGGGAAAAAAGAAAAAAAAATACAAACCAGCCCATCGCAATAGTCCGATCACCTTGGTGACGGACTAAAGAGGAGGTGGAGAGAGGGCTGTAATGCCCCCTCCACGGTTCGTCAAACATAATTTCAGCTCTGCTTTGTTACCTTCAATGCAAAGAATGAATTTACGGACTTGTTTTGCAAGTCACTTCTAGTTACCAAAGTTCAAAACCCTTCCGGAGTCAACGATGGGATTTTGTGTCATGTTCGCAGAGAAAAGAAAAAACCCAGAACCATCACCACCCACCAACTCATTTCCCCACCCCCCATGCACAACAATAACAAGAGATTGGCCCTGGTTACATTTTATTTCTCCATCCCGCACCCTTCAGCCCAAACGATGATAACGGTTGAGCGGCGTTCCGTATTATGTGTATCACGTGCAAGGTCGCTAGAAAACGAGCTTTAGGGTGCACTTTCATCAAACCACTACGTGGAGGCAGGGACCTACGTTGTAAATGCAGTGTGCAGACAAGGCAAGGCATATATATATACCAGAGAAACTCCAGTAGTACGTAGAAAGCAGCACGCAGAGACCTTACGAACAGGCAAGTAAAGTAAAGCGAGTATGCCAGTCAGTCGTTTCAGACCATGACTGCCAGATAGCAAAGGGGGCAGATACTATTCTGGCAGACTGGGCGATAATTTGTTTATAGTGGATGCCTTGCCCAGGGTACATCCCCACTCTCTCGGCCAAAGGCATTTGAGGACAATGCTGGCGTTGGGGAAGGACCCCAGAGACCAGCCTATCCCTTTGGCTGCAGCATCAGAGCAGGTGCAAGCCCCCACCCCCACCCCCCCTCCCTTGTTTGAGAGTCATGCTTCCACAAGAGACTAAACTGTACCATGATTTTCCATTACTGTAGAAAGTAAAGCGTAGTAGTGTGGCAAAGCAAAGGCTGGAGTAAATCTGACCTTTTCCAGTCCAGCAGCCCGTCTGGATCGCGGGAATGGAGGCTGACGTCAGGAGGTGGATGAGGAGGAGAAGGAGAAGGAGGAGGAGGAAGAAGAGGACGATGCTGCTGCTGCTGCTGAAACGGTGGTGGAAGGAAAAAGACCACCCTCATGTCACTATCTGGGAGGGGGACAGGGTACTGTAGGGGTGGAGGGTGACAAGGCGAGGGAGGGTACAACATTATGAGAGAGAGAGAGAGAGAGAGAGAGAGAGAGAGAGAGAGAGAGAGAGAGAGAGAGAGAGAGAGAGAGAGAGAGAGAGAGAGAGAGAGAGAGAGAGAGAGAGATTCAGGATATGTGAAGGTAACGGGGAAGAAATTTTAAGGCAAATATTATCACTCTGAATGCTGTTCTATATCTTTTGAGATAGTTCCGCTAAGCTAAGTTTATGTGTGTTTTTTTTAAAGAAGAAAAGAAAAGTGGGGTTGAATGGGTGATGAGGAAAATTAAAAGCCCTGTCATATCTCTTCACTAACAGACCTAATAGTGGACATGGTCGATTTCAAGGCTTCCTTTCCTCCTTGACCCCCCCCCCCCCTCCACCACCACCACCACCCCCCAATTCCCACTACAAACACACTTTTCCATTTCCCTCTTTCCGATCACAATTTCTCGCTATTATAGAGTGGGCAGGTATAACATTGATGACACTCGACTCGAGACTCATAAAGCTGTCAAAATCGTCAACCCATTTTCCCTCCGCTGTTTATGTAGAAATAAAGTGGAAATGTGATTTCAATCGTGAAATTCATGGCAACGAAATAAGTAACGAAACAAAGAAATTAAGTACGTACCATTATTTCAACTTCATTCCGAGAAATTATTTCAAGCTGAAAAATTATTTTAAAACAATTGAGACTTTGAAAAAAAGAAAAGAAACCCAACAAAACAAACATGCGCACACGCATGCACACACACATGCGCGCATGCACATCATTGGAATGGTTGTTTTTTCAGACCTGCTAAAATACAAAACCTGATTTGAGAATGTTCAAAAACAAAAAATATTCAGCCCCCGGGTAAGATAAGATCACCTAACGCTGTGAACACCTGTACGGCCATACAGAGCTTGCTAATAGCCATATGACATGAAGTCGTGAAAGCTCCTTAGGATGCAGAGATATCAATCAGAATGTGTTTTGACAATGCGACAGTTGACACATACTCCACGAGTCTTTGGGTGCATGCCTGTAATACGCCCAGTCTAAGTAAGTAAAACAAAGACTAGTATTCCATAGACTTTGCATTCACAAGTGACCCAATAGTTGTTGCCGTCTGCGCGCGCATAAACACACACACACACACACACACACACACACACACACACACACACACACACACACACAATCAGGTGGTTTTAATGTTGACATATGTTAATATAGCTTTTGCGCCATACCTTTTCCATCTTAAGTATGAAGTGACGAAACGTTAACTATGGAATGAGAGAGAGAGAGAGAGAGAGAGAGAGAGAGAGAGAGAGAGAGAGAGAGAGAGAGAGAGAGAGAGAGAGAGAGAGAGAGAGAGAGAGGTAGGGAGAGAGGTAGGGAGAGAGAGAGAGAGAAGGGGGAAGGAGGATAACTATAATAATATACATCCTCCTTTAGTTGACTAGTTCTGCCCTCCCCAACACCCCTTCCCATCCACTCCTGCAACCGAGATCCCGTTAAATGGCAAAATGTCAGTCTCTGTATCACGTTACACAAGTAATTGCGCACAAAATAGCATAATATTATAGCGGCTAAAAAAAGGGAGGGGATTGGGGGTGGGGGTGGATGGCGAGGAATGTGTGATATGTTGGAGAGAGAGAGAGAGAGAGAGAGAGAGAGAGAGAGAGAGAGAGAGAGAGTGTGTGTGTGTGTGCCATGCACGTGTGCGTGCATGTGGGGGAAGAGGGAGGCTGATGGAGGCATGGGCTATAAGGAAAGACATACACTAATAGTGAAAATCAAAATCATACCCAACTTTTAAAGCAAATCAAATGTAGACCCTAGTATTTTAACTAGTCTAACATTTCATGGGGTAAAATATCCAAGGTGGTGGTCAAATGGCCCAGGAGAAAAAAACTGTTATATACATTTTCATGTATTTTATATATATAAAAAAAACATTCAAAAGGACAAAGTAGTTGTCAGTTGGAATCTACCCTTTTAAATGCTTTTTCTTCAGAAGCAATAAGAGAGAGAGAGAGGGTGGGGAGAGAAAGGAGGGAGGGAGAGAGAGAGAGAGAGAGAGAGAGAGAGAGAGAGAGAGAGAGAGAGAGAGAGAGAGAGAGAGAGAGAGAGAGAGAGAGAGAGAGAGAGAGAGAGAGAGAGAGAGAGAGAGAGAGAGAGAGAGAGAAACGAGGGTAATACAAAGTCAAAGATAATAGTTTTAGATTTTTAACAAATACATTTTTACATTACAGCAATAGTTTTAAAAAAAGAAAAAGTTTTAGCTTGTTTAGTCTGTTTAACTGTATTTTAATATTTTTATTAGTTCCATTTCTAAATGAACCTAGAATCAAACTCTTTTAAAAAGAGGTTTGAAATTCTAAATGAAAATCTTGCAATTTCCTGATTTCACACATTATCATCAAATCAGTCAAACCAAAACACAGATGGAAAACAAGAATGATATAAACACACCCCTCCAACATACACACACCAAAAGCAAAACAAAACAACATCAAAACGAAACAAGAAGATTAAAAAAAAGCCAAAGAAAAAACAACAACTTATAAACCACACATCAATAAAACACCTTTTTAACAGACATTTTCCTGCGCCCACAAAATGTAGAATTAGAAAACAGTAAACACATTTTTTTCAAATCATCTTCTTCCAAAAATGTCAAAATAAGCTACAACAGCCAAGCATACGTAATCCTTTCCCGAATACACCAGGTATCGAGCTTAGCGCATCCTACACACTTTAACGATCATCGTGCCACAACATCCATCCACGCATTGCCTGAAAATAGCTACGTTTTCTTCACAAAACAACAAGTGACAAAATCCAATTGGCCAATCCTTGCAAAGACCTCGCTGCACACGTGGGAAGAGGAACATCTATTTACCAGTAGAAACCCGATTTCTGATCAGATACCACTTTCTTCGATATTTAGCAGCTGATCTAATCCACCTACGAAACGCCTACGGAGCAAATCAAATGACATTTAGTTTTGTTTTATTTTTAAACTGAAAAATGAAGCAAAGAAAGGAAGGAAGGTAGGTAAGAGAGAGAGAGAGAGAGAGAGAGAGAGAGAGAGAGAGAGAGAGAGAGAGAGAGAGAGAGAGAGAGAGAGAGAGAGAGAGAGAGAGAGAGAGAGAGAGAGAGAGAGAGATGAGGGTGTGTGAGTGGGAGGGAGGCTTATAAGGGCGGCAAAGATAATTGTGTAACATACAGCAAGCTATGACCTTTCACATTATATAAATTCAGAAATTAATTAAGGCGGCTCTCTAAAGGTCAAATGACAGGAGTCATTGCGAGTCAATCCTATTATATTTCAGAGGAAAAACAAATGCTTTGATTAATAAACAAGACTTTTTTTTGTACAGTACAAGTGTTTTTTATCCATTTGTATCAGCTAACGTTTGGTGAAAGCCTTGAACTGCAAACACTTTTGTTGGCACTTACATTCAATACTAAAGTCTTGTCCACTGTAAAACACTGCGCAAAAAATATATCATATCCAACACATTACCAACTATGTTTACACTCATTAAAACAAACATTTTTTTTTTTTTAAAATGCACATCACTACATGTCGCAATACATGTACTTGTTAACACCCCCCCCCCCCCACACACACACACCCCCCACACACCCCCCCCACCCCTTCCTCCTCCCCAAACCACTATTTTTTGAAAATGCATACAAAGATTAACTCATTCTTTCCCAGGGCTGTGAGTGAGTGGAACTCCCTTCTACCAGAAGCAATATCATCAGCCTTGGTGGAGGAATTCAAATCCCAGATCTGAACAAATCAAGATTAAATCTTAATAACAGAGACAAACGTTTTGTAGTTTTAAAAAACCCCACATTGGATTGTATTATTTTAGCATTTACCCCTTTGCTGCTCGCCACAAGATTGATTGAAGATCACGTTTTACGACCTCTCGGCTGCAAGCAGCACATGCGAGACGAAAACCATCATAATGCTCACCACAAGAGTTTTCAGCCGAGTTTGAAGCTCCTAACACTCACGACAGCCTCTCTTCACTCACCTCAATGAACAGACAGTCTAACAGGAAACTGGACCTGAAGTTCACTGTTGTGGAGTGTTGCAAAGCAACTGTTCAATCATTGGATTTCCTTTGGTTATATATATATATGAGCAGTGAGAACAAACTGCCAAATGAATGGACACTATCGGCTGTTGATTTTCCCCATCCCTTTTAACCTCACTCTCAATAAAGCATTCATCGTTCAACCAACAAATCTCTGTCAAACATCTTAGTCAGGCATGGCCAGTCAGTTATCGAATGCTGGTCACAGCTTGTTTGGCATTCATGGACGTAAGAAAGAGGGTGGTTTTAATTCAAATTGGTTGGATACTGTTCCTAGTATACCGAGAGTTGTCTTATGTAGTCAGTGATATTTATGTCAATCTAAGTTTGTTAGACAAAGACATTCATCCACACAGGCAATTCCTTATGGGGGTGTGGTGCTGTTTTTTTCAAGCTAATCACATCATTTGTTGAAAACAAATTTGAGGAACTGAAGGCTTAAGGACAAATCGGACAATAGGAAACACACACACACACTCTGTCAGTGTGTGTATGTGTGTGTGCATGTGTGTGTGTGTGTGTGTGTGTGTGTGTGTGTGTGTGTGTGTGTAATGTGAACAGTTTTCACAGTGAGGGAACAGAACAGAAATAGACTTTCTGGTTTGGCCATACATAATTAGTGAAATTAATTACCAAGCAGACGTTACTATTGTTCAGATCCACCTGACCACTAACACTCTTTAGGGAAACAAACAAATTTATAAACAAGATCTTGATACTGATTAGTGACACAGAAATAAAGTAATCACAAAATTTCTAGAAACAGTTGATTTTCTGAAGATTTCTGCACTTTCAAAAATTGTGCTTCAGTAAAAATGCCAGAATAAAAATGCTGACATCTTGAAAATGTTAATCATCGTTTAATCTCCTTTGTACCGGTAATATTTCCTTGATATAATTTGTGAGAAAAAGAGTCAATCTAAAGGTGAGCAAGAGAAAGATAGAGATTGTGTGAGGGTGGTGGAGATTTTCAAAAATACAGGCCTCTAACAGTTATCAATTGAACAAACAAATGAACTGGGACACACATAAACAACAAAACAGCCATGAATAAAGAACAGCAAATGCCAGGAACAACAAAGTAGCCTTAGGCGATAATAAAGGCAAATTATTTTGTTATAAGAACAAAATACAAGCATAGATATTGCATTGAATTATAATAGTGCAGTGCTATGAGTGTACACATGTATGTACACATGCTCACACTGTGTGGCTTGTGTGCGCGCGCATGTGTCTGTTTGTGCACTCACGTGGATAAAAAAAATTAAAGTACATGTATGCTGATGTGAATATATGAATCAATAATTATGCTTGTAAATGAGCACACAAACAAGCACGAGGATCAAGAAGTGATAGGACAAACTGTCCTGAGACGAGAGAAATCAAGAGGACAATGTCCTGGTTCTTGAAGTTCATCAATAGGACAAAATGTGCCAGTGTTAAAAATGCAATCAGACATTTGTCCTAACAGGGGAGAACACAATAGGACATTTTCAACTTTAATATGTTAATGGCGTATGACCAGGGCCTCGGGACACCACTGCACAAGGTGTGATTGCTGCACATGCATTATGCATTCCTGCTAAACAGCAATAATGAAACAAAGCGATAAAATGCTCTGCTCTAGCAATCAGACATTCACTGACTTGCTATCAGGCGTTCACTGATGTAGCTCACTGACTTGCTACATCGACTGCATCACATCCACCCCCCACCCCCCACCTCCACCTTTCACCACCATCACTACTACAGCTCTCAAATAGCGGAAAGACGTCATCAGCAAGGTTGACAACCTCAACACCCACCCCCCCAGCCCCAACACCTCCTTTCATCCCCCCACTTCTACTATGTAAACAATTACTACATGCCAAACAAGACTTGGCAGAGTAGGGAGGATGGGGGAATAATGAATGGAAAGAGAGTAGTAGAGGGATCCACTTGTAGCTGACAGGACGGATGATAGCAGAAGGGAAAGGGGGAGGCTTCCTCCCTCCCAATGCCTGACAAAACTGGGTCACTGTGTCAGTGTGACAGCTGAACCTGCCGGGACAACTCGATCATCCCTCCCCCCAGCTTTTTTCTTTTAATTCCAACACCCATCTTTCCTATCCTCCTCTCCCTTCCTTTCCTCCCCAGGCCACTTGTCAATATTATAAGGAGCTGGTGACGTCAAATCCTTTTCCTAGGCCACACACGCACACACACACACGTACACAAGCTCACACAGACAATCTCTCTCGCCCCCTCTCTCCATTCTCCTCTTTATTGATATTTTTCACCCACTTTACTCTCTTAAAACCTCAGAAGTATCTCCCATTTCTCTCCACCCTCTCCCTTCCACTGTTAGATCCCTTTCTATTTCATTTGCCTTCTGGGTGAGAGCTGGAGTGAGGAGGATAGAATTAGAAGAGGGGATGGGGGGGGGGGGGAGTGGAGTTGGAAGGAAAAGGAGGCAAAGTTGGAAAGGAGCTGAGAGGTAGCTTTTTGTCCTTGGTGAGGACTGTCAATGAACCCCCCCCCCTCCCCTTTCTACCCCCCCCCCTTCTACCCTTCCCTTCAGTAAAGCCCCCCCACTCCTCACCACCAGCATCCTTAACACAACCCACTTCATTCCTTTCTGTCCAGATTTCCTTCCCCCTTTTTTTGCTTGGTATTTTTTAGGTCAAATTGAACTTCTCTTAGTCTTCGATTTATGGTTAAACCCAGCCCGTTTATTAGGCTTGAAAATTGGGGCTGTTAAAACAAACATACACACATAAAGTTCACAAGCAGCAAACTTGTTATTATATTTATTTAAATCTATTACTTCATTTGCTTGGCCTTGTTTAACCGTTTTAAATTATATTTTCCACTGTCAAGACAATCACTTATTGCTTATTCAGCAGCAGTTTTTTAAATATATTATTTTAGAATTAATTATATATCAAACATACATTACAAAGATCATGTGCATTGTTAACATTCAGTATTTTTGTTCTGGTTTTTATGTGATGGATTAATTTCAACAGCGCCGCGCATAATACACATATAGTACTTTTTAAAAATCGCATGGAATTTTATTTAAGTACATAATTATATGCATTAACTGAATCGCAAGCAAAATGTTGACAACTCACTGACACACACACACACACACACACACACACACACACACACACACACACGACATCACAATGACAGACCCAGAAATTAAATTGTCAGCACATCACTAAACACCTACTTATCTTTCTAAAAAAAACTAATAAAAGTCCTCACTGCCAAAGGCTCTGAAAAAATCCAAATCTAATGTTGTCATTGCTAACACAGACATTGGACAAACAATTAAAAAAGGGTGAATTTACTGACACACAGACAGAAAGTGCTTGCTTACAGAGGCATGATTTGTGCATCTAAGAGAGAGAGAGAGAGAGAGAGAGAGAGAGAGAGAGAGAGAGAGAGAGAGAGAGAGAGAGAGAGAGAGAGAGAGAGAGAGAGAGAGAGAGAGAGAGAGAGAGGGGGGAGAGAGAGAGAGAGATCAAAAATCAAATCAAATCAAATAGGTTTTTATTGCCATTAGCATACATAAGCCTTTATGGCAAGGGGATACTGTCAAATAATATAAATCATTTTTGTACTAATTGTAGGCAAATAAAGAAAATCACTCTATTCTTAATTAAATAAATAAATAATAATGCCCCAAAAAGACAACTATTTAGAAATAAAGTAAAATTAAAATACAATTATTCAGTGGGCAATCTTTCTCGTAACGCTTCCTCCTCTATTTTCACCTGCTCTTTCCCCTTCACCCCCCCCCCCCTCTTCTCCCACATGTATACAAAACCATCCGTCCACATTTACAATTAACTAAGCATACTGTAATTATTTATACACTGTAAGTACACACACAAAAAAGAAAAAGAAAATACTTGACGTGCTTACAATATATAAAAGAGAGAGAGAGAGAGAGAGAGAGAGAGAGAGAGAGAGAGATCAAATGCGCAAACATGTGCTGAAGTTTAGTGCATCCTTTTTTTGTTACTTCAAAGATTATACACAAGTTCACCTTCACCACCACCATCAACACAAACATGACATGTACAAAATCATGCAAATGAACAAAAACCAAACAAAACACAAGGTCGAAAATAATGTAAACATAACATGTTTCTAAGCACATTCAATAATGATCTAAGTTTGTGTGCATGGTCGAGTGTGCTTATGCATAAATCCATGTTAGTAGTGTGTGTGCGTGTGTGTGTGTGTGTGTGTGTGTGTGTGTGTGTGTGTGTGTGTGTGTGTGTCAGTCATCAGAATTGTCTCAGATCTAATCTTCTGATTTTAACCGCAGTACAAGGGCCACCAAGGCCCCAGACTGTAGAGGGACAACACTGACATTAGTTCCCAACATCACCAAAAAAGGCTTAATGCAGAGGGAATAACTTTAAGATGCTATTTATTAGAAAAGATAACTCAATGAAAAGGCAAAACCTCTGACAGTAGAATAATAATAATAATAATAATAATAATAATAATAATAATCATGAGGAAAATTTATATTGCGCCCATCCTACTATGTAGGCTACAGGGTGCTTTACATAATTATAATACAAACAAAATAAAAACATGAAACAAAAATCGAATAACATGAGCAGAAAATACACATAACAATCAGCAACAACAACTGTGGTGCTCAATCACAGGGCGCATAAATTGTGCGCAAATGTCTTCAAAAACTACTAATATTAACCCTTTCACCGCCAATGTCGCATTTATGCACCACAGTGGTTTAACACCCATGCTACTAAAATAAGTAAAAAGCATCAAATCAGGGTCTGTTATCCGAAGACCCAATTCTCTTAATTTTGAGGGGTAAAGGATAGGCCTAATGGTGTCCATGTCACAGAGGAATCCCAATATTGCAGATACTTTTTTTTTCTCTACCCAGTTAAGCTTAATGGTATTTTGGGGCTAAAAAATGGCTGGCGGTGAAAGGGTTAACTCTGACATGTTCCTAACCCTATAACACCTAACACTATTCCTTACCAAGATGCGTTAAATATACGAAATAAGAAAATCCATATTCAATTTGTTGAAGAAAAATTCGACTAGGAAGAGTTACTATCCCTGAACATGGTCTGAGTGTTGCAGCACCGCCGTACCCATAGCCACTATATTATAACATAGTTATGTCATCTCTTCTCTTGACACATTCAGATTCAGAGTGAATTTCAATGTTGCATTAACATTGATACTATGTCTAATAGTTAAGTCTTATCAGGCTGTCTCTACTAGTAATAGTACGACCTCCTCTTAAAGTGATCAACATATTCCTTGAGAGCTTCAATGCAGTTTCATAGCATGCTAATTACCCCCAATTATAAATCAGCACAGGGAAACCCCCCACCCACAGATTGGTACACTTATTGCAGCTGTGTGGGTTGAAAGACACTTGCTAGGTGAAACACTGATAGTTCACGTTTAACAACACATTGTAGCGCGCAAGCTACATAAGCCAACAAGCAAATTATCACGCAAATACATTTGTATTGAAAGTCTACTTACAGAAAGTTAAGTCGAGACGTCTGCAAGCTCCCCTTTCTTTCACAAGACTTGCAGTATCTGAAAAGCATAGAAATTAGGTGAGTAGAAGTTGACTGCGAACTGCGAACTGAACGCACACGCCCACAGCTGATCTTGATTTTGCATCCTACTCTGCTCAGCTGTGCCTAGTCACTAAGTCAGGCTAGTGCGCTCAGAGAACCAAAACATTAAACAGGATGCAACACATTTAGAGACGATAAAATGTTGCAACATTCCCTCAAAACTGTACTGAAACAAAGTTCCATCATTCTTGGTTTGTTTTCGACTATTTTCGTAATGGATACTTACTTTTCACAACGTAAATTGTGTTTCAAATTTCGCCCCCCACCCACGCACAACCAGCCATGACAGTCACGGAGTCAGTTTTAGCAGACTTTCGTATACGGAGCTGTTGTTGTTATCTTCGTAGAAACTTGTGGAGTAGGGCCAAACACACCAGCTACAAACTCGAAACAGTAGTCCAAAATGATGCACAAAGTTGGATATCGTTAGATTTTACTATCTCCACAGCAAGTTTCCAAAAGTGATCGATTTTTGCTACCGTTTCCAAGCAATCTATCTACGCAATGCGCTGACGTCATATCGTGTCCTCGCACTAGACTAGTCTAGAGTGCAACGCGCCTAGCCCTAGGCCTAACATGAGTAACACTTGGGAACGCTTGTGCAGCACAAAAACATGAGCTAGGCCTAGTCTGGAAGCGACGTTGGTCCAGAGTGCGTGCCTGAATCACAGACATTGTGCACGGGTAGTTCAACAACACGCCATAGTTCGATTATTTTAGTTATGTTTACTTAATTACGAGGAGTGGAGTGAGCGTGAGTGGGTGGGGTCACAATGCCAGGCTAAAGGTCAAACCAGGTCACAGAGAGATGTTGTTAGATTGCTCTCCCTTGGAGAGAGAAAGAGAGCTGGCGGCAGAAACTAGCAGGGATGTGTGCGTGTGTAAATAAGCTCGCTTAGCCAAACACACAGTTAACAGTTTTTAACGCTCTGCTTTTGTTGTTGTTCATTTAATTTTTTAAAGAAGAGAACAGGAAGAAATGTAATTGTTTACTGACGTCACTCTGCAAGTTTGTTTTCGGTTTAACTAATTATTGGGTACGTTTTCCCTTTTCCCTTAAAATTATACCATTCTAGTCTCACTTTTATCGAAATAACACTTACGAAAAACGAACCAGGAATTGCAGTGTACAAAGATACAGGAACATGAACATATTGCCACAAAACCCAACAAAGGCTAATTACTAGGCACAAGAACTGATAGGTTTTTCTTTAAAGGACACACACACACACACACACACACACACACACACACACACACACACACACATATATATATATATACACGCACACACGCACGTACGCCTACACATGCACACCTACACCTACACACACACACCTACACACACACACGCGCCTACACATACACACACACACACACACACACACACACACACAAGCGCGCGCGCGCACAGCAATACAAAACACTATGACTTGAATTTTGTGTTACAGCAGATAATGTAATGTGGATGGTACTTTCCTGCTCAACCATAATAATTATTGTAATTAATTCAGTGATTTACTTGTGTAAGCCTATTCATTCACCCTGTCATCAATCATGCGTTCATGATTCCCGAAAATCGCAGTGTTAATTCATTATGGAAACGACACAGTTGGAAGGCTGGGGATGGTATGGGTGGGGATGTTGAAAAAGGGATGGGTAAAACGTTCTGGGTCATGGTTTTGCCAATTTGTTTGTCAGTGTCACGCACACACGCACACACACACACAGTGACGCGCGCGCGCGCATGTACGCATACACACGCGGTGGAGAGGGAGGGGATGGGGACTGGTGAGGGAGTGGGGGGCAGGGGACAGTGGGTTGTGTTATGTTTACATGCGTTAAAAAATTTTTTTAATGCTATTCATTCTTTTATTTATTAATTTCGTAGAGATGCGGTATGTAATAATAATACGTGAGCTTTTTTAGACAAAACTGGTTCCCATACAAACCTTTGGTTATGTGACTGATTGTCGCCCCCGGTTGCTATTTCTTCTGTTTTTTATTATTTGTTTCCCGATTCAATAAATTGAAATAGGCCAGTAAATTTTGTTAAAGATAGTCCACGTGTACTTTTAAATTAAGCTTGAACCTTGTCTTTTTCCATTCCACAATGTTAACATATATTGAAATAAGATGTGTGTGAATCTCTCTCTCTCTCTCTCTCTCTCTCTCTCTCTCTCTCTCTCTCTCTCTCTCTCTCTCTCTCTCTCTCTCTCTCTCTCTCTCTCTCTCTCTCTCTCTCTCTCTCTCTCTCTCTCTCTCTCTCTCTCTCTCTCTCTCTCTCTCTCTCTCTCTCTCTCTCTCTCTCTCTCTGTATGTGTATGTAAACTTGTGCAATTGTGTTGTATGCTTATGTATGCTTTTTCTTATTTTGTTTATTTTTCGATAAAATTATGTTCAACAAAAGTATTATGATAATATAAGAAAAGCATTAGGTGAGCGATTAACACTTATGTTTCATTATTCAGTTATGTTTGTGTATTATGTTTATGCAAATTGCGTGAAAAAAATGTTCAATAAAAAAAATAAAAAAATGTTCAATAAAAAAAAAAAAAATAATAATAATACGTGAGCTAGTCGTTTTGAAATGTTTGCATAGTGTGTATCTTGTTGCTGATTGTATCAATAGTGAGTGAAAGGGCATTGAGTTGCTTAGCAAGATTATTCGCTATATAAGCATTATTCATTATTATGATGATTTTTTTTTTTTACGGAATCTTTTTTTTTTTCTTCTTCTTTTTTATTCTTCCATGTTATTTTTCAAAAGAAAAGCAAAACTTTAATTTCCGTATTTTGGAGATATTTCAGCAAGAACGTGCGTAATTTGGAAGGCTGGGGATGGTATTGGTGGGGATGTTGAAAAACGTTCTGGGTCATCAGTGGCTTTGCCAGTTTGTTTGTTAGTGTCACACACACTGACACACACACACATACGCGCGCGCGCGCGCGTGTGTGCAGACACACCCGGCACGCGCGTGCATACACACGCCGCACGCCGCGGGCGCACGGGCGCGCACACACACACACACACACACGCACACACACATACACACGCTGTACACGCACGGCATACGCGCACGCACACACATACACATACGCGCGCGCGCGCGCGCGAGACGGGGGGTGTCATTTTGCTCGAAAGTGATTTTCACTCCATCCTTGAAAAAGAGGTCACTAAGTTTGTAGGCAACGAAAAAGAAACAGGTCAGTTTATATAAAACCCGACATGATTGACCCATATTCTTCCATTTTTATTTTTCAAAAGAAAAGCAAAACTTTAATTTCCATATCTTGGAGAGATTTCAGCGATAATGTGCGTAATATAGGCCTACAATTATGTTCACGAATAATTCTGAAAAGGAAGAAGTCGGTTAGCACAGTTTTAACATCCTGTGCGCAAAAAATCAATTATATCGTTCATTCGTTGCCTTTTCTATATTGTGTCTGGAATTCTTCTCTCCCTCGTTCACTGTCTTATTTTATTTCCCTCTTGCTGGCATCTTATACACGCATTTGTGTGTGTGTGAATGAATCTCTCTCTCTCTCTCTCTCTCTCTCTCTCTCTCTCTCTCTCTCTCTCTCTCTCTCTCTCTCTCTCTCTCTGTATGTTTGTGTGTATGTCTTTCTCTCTTTCTCTTCCTCTGTCTCTGTCTATTTCTCTCTGTCTCTCTGTCTCTCTCTCTCTCTCTCTCTCTCTCTCTCTCTCTCTCTCTCTCTCTCTCTCTCTCTCTCTCTCTCTCTCTCTCTCTCTCTTTGTATCTCTCTCTTTGTGTACGTGTCTCTGTCTGTCTAATGACTGTGTATATGCCCCCCCCCCCCCCCCCTCTTCCCCCTTCTCTCTCTCTCTTTCTGTCTGAGCATCTATACCTATATAATAAAATCCGCGGGGTGTGTGTGTGTGTGTGTGTGTGTGTCCAAACCGTTGGCTATAGACCCCTATAACCAATGTATTCTTGATCATTATGCCACAACCTATTCAGATCCTGATTTTTGAACCGCCAGTGCAAACCTCCGCCAAGGAAGACTCACAAAACCGAAATTTCCTTCATTGTGCTATATATTTTATGTTCGAGCTGTATCTCATGAACCAGTGGACAGAATGGCATCAAGTTTCGTTTGGTGGTGTATCACAGTACAGGAATGGTCCAATAGAAAAATATATAATGGACTGACCTTGACCTTGAAATTTGACCTTGAAAGCCAAATTTTCTTCTTGAGACCATAACTTCCATATTGTTGGTTGGACTCACAATCTTTAAACTTAGGACGGGGGTGCATTGGATAATGATGATTTGGAATATTCGATACTGATTAATGTCAAGGTCAGGGTCACAGACCTTGGAGGGGTCAGATTGTTTTTTCTGGCCATATCTTTCACATTTTTTCAGGTATAGGCTTCAAAGTTTGCAGGTTTGTAGACTGCCTCAAGATCATGTGTGGTGCAAAGTATTGATTATCCTAATGACCTTGACCTTGACTTTTGAACTTCTCTTTTTTACCTGTGGCTGTAGTTTGGACATCACGAAACCATATATATTCTTGGTCACCATGATCTAAGGAATGCAGTTGGGGACATTTAAAAGCCACATGACGTTGATCTTTACATTTGACCTTGAAGCTGTTACATGATGATGGTCTGTCCAGATAAAAGTGCCCATAATTTCTAAACCGTTGGCGTTAGACCCATATAGCCATAACATTCATGATCAGCATCACAGCGGAAGACATTTTGAAGGGCCAATAACACAGTGAGAGTGAGAGCTGAGGGGACTCCGAAAACAAGTGCTCATAGTTTTGAAACCGTTGGCGTTAGACCACTTTAACCTATATATTTGTGATCAGCATTAACAGGGGAATGCAGTGGAAGACATTTTGAAGTGAGAGTAAGAGCCGAGGGGGCTCCGTAAACATGGCCTACAGTGAGAAATATTTCGAAGTGCTATTCTGGCAACTGCTATTCTAAATACCTGTGCCAGGGAGAAAAGCTGCCGCGAAGCAAAGCGAGCGCAGGGCGTTGCAAGCGCGGGGCATTACTGCTAGTTTTATATATACTTTTAAAAAAATAAAGCCATTATCACGCGTTATCACATGCTATGAAAGCTTACCCATTTTAACACAGACAGAAAAGTCTAAGACAATTCAGAACTCAGATCTCTGTCTATGTGCCCCTCTCTCTCTCTCTCTCTCTCTCTCTCTCTCTCTCTCTCTCTCTCTCTCTCTCTCTCTCTCTCTCTCTCTCTCTGTGCTTGTCTGTCTGTCTGTCTGTCTGGGCTCTCTCTCCCTCCCTCTCCTTCCCTCTCTCTCTCTCTCTCTCTCTCTCTCTCTCTCTCTCTCTCTCTCTCTCTCTCTCTCTCTCTCTCTCAATCAGCAGTTTGCATAGATTTTACTGAATCACCTCTCAAGCTGTCAATGAAAAGCAAAACCATCAATGGGGGAATGCGTCAAGTTGAACTGAATGACTGAGAGGCTCACAAGCAGCTCTGGAATGAAATGCAAAGCACAATGCAAACCACAATGCTATTACAGTTGCTACGGGGACCAGAGTTTTAAGGCGATTGCTTCTGTTTGGGATGGGATCACGGTATTCATTGCATGGCTGCTGCTTATGGCATTCCATACGTCAAACAATTATTTGCTCGATTTTTAGTGGTAAAATGAGGCACTTTCCTCATTCTGTGCACACAATTCATTCTGTGGCACACACAATTCATTCTGTAGGACAGAATTCATTCTGTAGGACAGAATTCATTCTGTGGCACACACAATTCATTCTGTAGGACAGAATTCATTCTGTGCACAAAATGTATTCTGTGGGATACACATTTCATTTTGTGCGCAGAATGAATTCTGTGTCCCACAGAATAAATTTTGTGCACAGAATGAATTCTGTTATCCCACAGAATGAATTCTGTTATCCCACAGAATGAATTCTGTCCGACAGAATGAATTCTGTCCGACAGAATGAATTCTGTCCGACAGAATGAGTTCTGTGGTAAACACAATTCATTCTATGGAGAACGAGGCTCATTTGCATATGATGGTGATTGTAGGTACCTAGGTAGTGTTCATTAGTTTAGAAATGTGTTGTTGGAAATGTATGCAACTGTCTTAAAACTTAAAAGAAACTCAAAACTTTACTATATTGTCCGTGAAAACAGTGACGGTGTGTATGATTTTGTAATTAAGACCCCCCCCCCCCCCTTTCTTTTCAAATAAAAGAAAATAATTATATTATACGAAACCTGCTAACAATAGTATAGCTCCTCTTATTTTGGCCTACCAAAGCAACGCCGACATTTCTTGGTGTACGATCGATGGCAGGAAGACCAAAAATTGATCTAGACGTTGATCATATTGAGGAACTCATTTTTGAGATTCGACTGCCGTTGTCAAGAGTAGCGAAGCTTTTTGGAGTGAGTTGTCAAACAATCTACAATCGCCTACAAGAAGAAGGTAGGCAGTTTGCCCCCCCCCCCTCCTCCACACACACACACACACACACACACACACACACACACACACACACACACACACACACACACACACACACACACACACACACACACACAGTGACGTCATATGCAAATGAGCCTCATTCTCCATAGAATGAATTGTGTTTCCCACAGAACTCATTCTATAGGACAGAATTCATTCTATAGGACAGAATTTATTCTGTCAGACAGAATTCATTCTGTGGGATAACAGAATTCATTCTGTGCACAAAATTTATTCTGTGGGACACAGAATTCATTCTGCGCACAAAATGAAATGTGTATCCCACAGAATACATTTTGTGCACAGAATGAATTATGTCCTACAGAATGAATTGTGTGTGCCACAGAATGAATTCTGTTCTACAGAATGAATTATGTCCTACAGAATGAATTCTGTGCACCACAGAATGAATTGTGTGCACAGAATGAGGAAAGTGCCCACAGAATGAATTGTGTGCACCACAGAATGAATTATGTGCACAGAATGAGGAAAGTGCCTCATTTTACCACTAAAAATCGTGCAAATAATTGTTTGACGTTTGGAATGCCATAGCTGCTTGCTGAATCAGCACCACGAGGTAATGAGTGAGTGGTGGTAGCTGGCTCCATTGACTGATTTCAGCTGAAACTTACCACCCCTCATTATTCTGTCTGTCAGGTTAAATTGGGGGTGGGGGCAGAGTTGTGCTTTAGGCACCTCTCTCATATTTACACCCTCAAATTTCAAAGTCTGCTTCTTTTCGTTTTATCATAAAAAATAACCATGACCCTATCCCTTGCTCGAGTGTGGCAGAATGTTGCCTCTCGGTGAACATTTTCAATGTGAAACTTTCTTACAATTACCTAGCCTTTTTTCTGCACATTTATAACAGTTGCTTTTTAATATTTTCTGATGGCCAATCTGTTTATTTGAATTAGCTCGCAGCCAAAATCGTCGCTCGTTCATATCTGTCGCCCGCTACTATGAGAGTGTGTATTTGCGACAACCACAAATGTCACTCTTTCTTTACTTGAACCATTGACCTAACCCTAACCCTAACCCTATCCCTAACCCTAGAAAAAATTGAAATTTGTGGTTCATGCTCAATGTCGCAAATACACACTCTCATAGTAGCGGGCGACAGATTTGAACGAGCGACGATTTTGGCTGCGACATAGATTGGTATGACTGAGTCTAATTCAAAATCCGCTTATTTCTCTGACTTGTAAGCACGTCTTCAAACGTGATGGCTGACCAGATGTTGTTGTCGTTTACGTACCCTGGCTAAAAGACTCCAGGGATCAGCCCAACAGCCGAATCACTTTAACACTATGGTACAAGTGCATCAGCTAGGGATGAGAACATTACGTGTGTGACCGTTTTTCATTACCCCGCCACGTGAGCAGCCACACTCCGTCTTCGGAGGATTTTGGAGAATGTTGATGTTGTGCTAGGAGCTTGTCATGGCTAAAAGACAATCCCCGCATAACTATGCATAGCATAACAACATTTTGATGTAGCCTCGGTGTTCTAGCCTATGTGAATTGGTCAGAGTTGCGTAGGATTCTATTAGGTAGGTAGCTTGATAATGACACTTCTGTATTCTTAATTCCAGTTTTTTCTGTACCTACTGGTCCTTTCTTTTCACTTCGACGAGAAAATCGAACTTAACGTCGAGTCCTTCGGATGGGGACTTAAAGCAAGTCTGACCCGTGCGCTTTTCGCAAGTAAAACTCCCACGGCAGTTAAAAAGTCGATAAGAGCAGCGAGAAATCCCGCTGCCTGGTATGTACCAACTTGATAACTAGGTTTCCCGACTCCACCCCACCCCCCTTCTAAAACAAAAGGTGGCGCTGCACTGCGGTGACGCTCTCTCCAGGTGGGAGCAACCCAAATTTCACAGATACACGTCTCTGTGACTAGAAATGATACAAAATAATTACAAATACAAAATATCAAAATACATAGTGTCTAAAGACACTTAAGACAGATTGATTTCACAAAATGTCCATCAGTAGGCTATTTATGCTTACTGTGGATCCGTGAAAAGAGACACCATGTTGTTTTGCCCCAGAAGGCCTCGAAAATGCTGTTAAAGGTGGACCCTGACGGATGAGTTTTTGCAAGAAACACGTTGAGATCACCAGAAAGACAGCCGTTTCAAGGATCGGAACACTCACTTTGCTCTGGTTTCCTAGAAATCAAACCGTCAAAACGGCGATTCCTCCTGGGCGGAGATGCTGGAGAGAGAAGCCATTTTGGATGTGGTGGGTGGAGGTCACTCATTGTGGTTGAAGCTTTTTCTTTTTTGTAGTGCAGTAAAAAAAAAAAATTGAGCTATTTCCTTTGTTGTGAGCAAAACTCCTTTAGGTAAACTGTATAAAATTAAAAAAGAAAATAAATAAAAAGGCTTGCATTGTGAAAATTTCGTGCAAACGATTTGGTCTAAACTCAGGCGGCCATTAGAAAAGAGAAGCCATGGCTTCTCTTTCACTGAAATAAATTGACTTCCAGCTCCTCCGCCAAGGAGGAATCGCCCATTTGACGGTTTGATTTCTAGGAAACCAGAGCAAAGTGAGTGTTGCGATCTCTGTAAAGGGTGTTTTTCTGGTGATCTCGACGTGTTTCTTACAAAAACTCATCCGTCAGGGTGCCCCTTTAATGCGTGGGCAACACTGGAAAGCTTTCAGAGCTAGGTCAGTTTAGTGAACTGGATTCTTCTCTTCTTCACCCCCTTGGGTAATCATGTAACCCAGCAGACTGACCTATAAACTGTCGCAAATCCCCAAAGATAATCTCTGAGCAAGAATGATGGGATGGGCTTTGTCATTTTCGGTGCCTGCCAACATTTTACTGCACTAAGGGAAAATAGCAATGGCAAAAAATTCAGTGTTAAACGCAAGAGGCAACTAGAGCGTGAAGACGCTATGCCACCAGCCGCGCGGCATATTTTCTGCTCCAGCGACATTAGCCTTTGACCTTAATCTTCGAACCTGGCCTAGATATCCTAACTACCTATGCACATGAAATATTTGAGCCTCAAACGTTACCGTCGTAACATACATACATACATACATACATACATACATACATACATACATACATACATACATACATACATACATACATGCATACATACATACATACATACATACATACATACATACATACATACATACATACATACATACACACACATATACATACATACACACACACACACACACACACACACACACACACACACACACACACACACACACACACACACACACACACACACACACACACACACACACACACACACACACACACACATACATACATACATACATACATACACACATACATACATACATACATACATACATACATACATACATACATACATATATACATGCACACATATGCACGTACGTACGTACGTAAGTACATACATACATACATGCATACATACATACATACATACATACATACATACATACATACATACATACATACATACATACATACATACATACATACATACAAGAACAAACGTACAGCAGTGGAATCATTACCAGCAAACGTACAGCAGTGGAATCATTACCAGCTGCCCTTCGCGGCTGGTAATGATGCAACATAATGAAACTCCTCATAACATGACACCACGGAGTTTTATAACTTATAACTCCGTGCATGACTCTGGTTAATTGTACACTGAAAAGCACGAAAACCACTGCAATTAGCAATGGCAGCATTAGAAGCAGCAGCAACGGCAGCATTACTGGCAGCAGCAGCAACAGCAGCAGTAGTAGGACTAGCAGCAGTAGCAACAGCAAGCAACTGCAAATCCTAATAAATAGTAAGTAGCCTGCCCATTGTCCAGCTTCCAGTGGGAAATCCGAGATATAACACACGCACACACACATGCACGCACACACGCACCCCCACCCCCCCACCCCACACACGCGCGCGCGCACGCATACGCACACGCACGCACACGCACACGCACACGCACACGCGCGCGCGCACACGCGTGCACACACACAAACATACACACACACCACATTCGTCCACCACCACCACCCCCGTCACCAGAACAACGACAACAATGTCAACAAACGTATGCTTCGCTTAATTAAGATACTAGTATCATAATATCACAGCTGTCATTTGTTTATTATTTATCTTTTCTTGCTC
>CM065682.1:47003306-47013306 GCA_017654935.2 Phymorhynchus buccinoides
TTTTCATTTTCTTTTGTTTTGCTTTTTCTTCTTGCGTTTTGTTCAACAATCAATTAGCCTTTCCTGGTGTTGCGGTGTCTCCAGGATCGACCCACCATCTTTACATTTAACAAATGTTCCAGATGTACCTGTTCGGGGTCGGAGGACGCTAAACACATCTTCTTCTCTTCAAATGCCGCATCGTGATATTTCGGAAGTTTCAAATCCTCGTGGCTGAAAGAGTGGGGATGTATCATGGGCAAGGCATATCCACCGTAGACAAACTCTATAGGCCCAGCCGTCCAGATGAGTGGCAGCCGCTTTCTCTGCTATCTGACAGTGACAGTCGCAAAAGACAAAGTGGCATACAAAGATAATGATGTCGCAATCATCTTCAGAGGTCACGGACACGGACAATCCGGGCCATCCAAGGTCCCACAGGTCCCACCAAAATGGGTGAAGGGGCGGCCAGTCTGTCAATCATGGAATAAGAGGTAAGCCTACTAAGCTTATTATTGCCAAAAAGCCAACATACAGAGAGTTGGCAGTCCGCAGCTGACTGAAGCTGGGTTCTTCTTCTTCTTCTTCTTCTTCTTCTTCTTCTTCTTCTTCTCTTTAGGCAGCCAACTTCATCACGTTGAAGATTCTGCTGCACTTTAGGGGGTAGCACGAAAAAGAGATAAATATCAAAGGATAGAGTACAAAGCGAAATGATAACACTATGGGGGAAAAGAAAGAAATGATTGCAAGATAGTCCGGAAATAACTGGAGTATTTACAGATCTACACTGTTTATTATGTATACTAGCGCAACGCCTAGTACTGGCAATGCACCATACTGGTAACACCTAGTAACGGTAACGGCAAGTACTGGTAACGCTGAGTACAGCAAATTTGAAGCGATTCGGTTAAGAAACGGCGGAGTTATAAGGCCCCGTTTCCCGTTGGCGCTGCTCTGAGAGTGACGCGTTCTCCCGATTCTCTTCAAATTTGCTGCTAGGCGTTGCCCGGGCCATAGCAAGCCTGACAGCAAATTTGAATCAATTCGGTTAAGAAACGGCGAAGTTATGCGTGAAAAGGTGAAGCGGCGTATAGCGCGCGCGTTTCTGAACCGATTCACTTCCGGTTTGGCACAACGATAGTCACCGTCCCCAGTCATCTACCTGCCAAATTCGAAGGCAATCGGCCCAGAAACACCGGAGCTACGGGCGCCGAAAGGCCGTCGGATGCGCGTTTCGCGCATTTGCCGAACCGCGCAAATGACACGGCCGCCTCGGTTGCCGTTGCCGTTGCCATCGCCCCGTGAGGGCTCACAGCAAATTTGAAGCGAATCGGTCGAAAAACGGCGGAGTTATAAGGCCCGTTTCGTGTTTCAGACAGACAGACAGACACACAGACACACACACACACACACACACACACACACACACACACACACACACACACGGACAGTTGGCTTTTTACTATATGATGATGATTAATGAGATTCAAAACCGAAGGAAGTTAGTTAGATATTTGAAGATTTGATTTTGGAGGGGAAAAAAGAAAGAAAAAGGGGGTGGGAATGGATGGGGTCGGGGTTTTGTTTACTCCCACCCTTTCACCTACACTACAGGTGGGGGATCATTGTGAACTCACTCACTGCCTCTGTTACCATACTTAACACTTCCCACCTTCCAGGTGGGAAGTGAGAAAATTGGCTTCATTCCTTGCAAGGTTGGTAGGCTGCGAAGTAATAACTCCTCAGTTGTGACATGATGATGTAGGCTATTACCACGACTTTGTGAGTCGTCCCAGCCATTTCCACATAACACACTGACATCGCTTATTACTCTCCCAGTGGGGATACTGGGGCGGAGCGGGTGAGTCTTTCGTACAAATAGTTCCACCACATTCTGGAAGCTTTATGTTCAAAACTTCCTCTAATCTGTCACTCTCTTTGACTCTGCTTTTTACCTTTGCTTACTGTCATCTACTATCTGTCTGCCTCACTGGGCCATTCTCCTGTTCACTATTACAAATATTTTTGTTGTGCAAAGACGGACATGCTCATCCTAACTATTTCTTAGTTAGGCGCATAACGGGAGCATGAGGCATGTGCGCTCATTTGACAGGAAACTGTCAGAGCGATCGACGACGACGACGACCGACGATGACGACGACAACGAGACGTCGAAGAAGAAGAAGATCGCTTATTATTGTGTGTGTCGTAGGGGAAGACGGGGTAAAAAGCCCATGGGCGGGTAAGAACCCCATGCCAATTATATCATGAAATAAAGACATTTTCAGTCAACTTTGCCCATGAGACGAATGCTAAACATTAACACTCGTCTCATGGGCAAAATGTGACTGAAATTTGCTTTGTTTCACTGACATAATTGGCATGGGCTTCTTACCCGCCCATGGGCTTTTTACCCCGTCTTCACCTATAGACCGTCAAACGGACAGGTAAATGGGACACCTGTCTTTTCACTTCTCATCTGTTTGTCTCTGTATCTCTTCCTTCGTAGGACTCTCTCTCTCTGTTTTTTTCTCTGTCTGTGCCTCTGTATTTGCATATATAAGTCTGTCTCTTTCTGAGTGAGATAAAAGTACGTCATGTTGAACTTCATTTGTACGTTTGGAATTTTCATCTCTTTTTTTTCTACGGGGAACAATTCCATGTCATACTGGCTACAGTATGACGGTGTACCCACTATCAATCAACGATTCTTTATCGTGTCTGCTTTCCATTATTCTCCAATACATACTCTCTCTCTCTCTCTGTCTTTGTCTCTGTCTCTCTCGCTGATGACAATTAAGAGTCAGGTATCCAACGCTCTCTCTCTCTCTCTCTCTCTCTCTCTCTCTCTCTCTCTCTCTCTCTCTCTCTCTCTCTCTCTCTCTCTCTCTCTCTCTCTCTCTCTCTCTCCCCTCTCTCTATCTCTGTATTTATGTGTTCATATGTCTCTGTCAGCTGCCTACCCCACCCACTACCCGTAACTCGATTTATTGAGTAAATTACACCCACCCACCCTCCCTTTCTCTCTCTCTCTCTCTCTCTCTCTCTCTCTCTCTCTCTCTCTCTCTCCTCTCTCTCTCTCTCTCTCTCTCTCTCTCTCTCTCTCTCTCTCTCCACAAACTATAATGCTATATCTCTCTCTCGCTCGCTCTCTCTCTCTCTCTCTCTCTCTCTCTCTCTCTCTCTCTCTCTCTCTCTCTCTCTCTCTCTCTCTCTCTCTCTCTCTCTCTCTCTCTCTCCCCCTCTCTCTATCTCTGCATTTATGTGTTCATATGTCTCTGTCAGCTGCCTACCCCACCCACTACCCGTAACTCGATTTATTGAGTAAATTACACCCACCCACCCTCCCTTCTCTCTCTCTCTCTCTCTCTCTCTCTCTCTCTCTCTCTCTCTCTCTCTCTCTCTCTCTCTCTCTCTCTCTCTCTCTCCCCCTCTCTCTATCTCTGTATTTATGTGTTCATATGTCTCTGTCAGCTGCCTACCCCACCCACTACCCGTAACTCGATTTATTGAGTAAATTACACCCCCCCACCCTCCCTTTCTCTCTCTCTCTCTCTCTCTCTCTCTCTCTCTCTCTCTCTCTCTCTCTCTCTCTCTCTCTCTCTATCTCTCTCTCTCTGTCTCTGTCAGCTCCCCCACAAACTACCCGTAATGCTATCTAAATTACTCTCTCTCGCTCGCTCTCTCTCTCTCTCTCTCTCTCTCTCTCTCTCTCTCTCATCTCTCTCTCCTCCTCTCTCTCTCTCTCTCTCTCTCTCTCTCTCTCTCTCTCTCTCTCTCTCTCCCCTCTCTCTCTCTCTCTCTGCATTTATGTGTTCATATGTCTCTGTCAGCTGCCTACCCCACCCACTACCCGTAACTCGATTTATTGAGTAAATTACACCCACCCACCCTCCCTTTCTCTCTCTCTCTCTCTCTCTCTCTCTCTCTCTCTCTCTCTCTCTCTCTCTCTCTCTCTCTCTCTCCCCTCTCTCTATCTCTGTATTTATGTGTTCATATGTCTCTGTCAGCTGCCTACCCCACCCACTACCCGTAACTCGATTTATTGAGTAAATTACACCCACCCACCCTCCCTTTCTCTCTCTCTCTCTCTCTCTCTCTCTCTCTCTCTCTCTCTCTCTCTCTCTCTCTCTCTCTCTCTCTCTCTCTCTCTCTCTCTCTCCACGCTGATCAATGGCGGTCAATTAGGGTCAAGGCTCCAAGGCTTCAAGGCTGCAGGGAAGCTGGCTGTAGGCTATGTATTAGATTTCCACCCCCTGCCTTGCATTGAATGGAAGTGCTAGCGTCAGCCGTCAGCTGATCAATGCCAAATCACCTTGAGTGCTCTGGACAGGCATACTTTCTCGGAGAGACGGAACAAAGAGAGACTGACATAGAGAGTGACATAGAGAGACTGACATAGAGACTGACATAGAGAGTGACATAGAGAGACTGACATAGAGAGACTGACATAGAGAGAGTGACATAGAGAGACTGACATAGAGAGACTGACATAGAGGGACTGACATAGATAGACTAACAACGAGAGACTGACATAGAGAGACAAAACAAAGAGAGACTGACATAGAGAGACTAGCAAAGAGAGACTGACATAGAGAGACTGACATAGATAGACTAACAACGAGAGACTGACATAGAGAGACAAAACAAAGAGAGACTGACATAGAGAGACTAGCAAAGAGATACTAACAGAGAGAGACTAACAAAGAGAGACTGACATAGAGAGACTAACAGAGAGAGACTGACAGAGAGAGACTGACAGAGAGAGACTGACATAGAGAGACTGACAAAGAGAGACTGACAGAGAGAGACTAACAACGAGAGACTGACATAGCGAGACAAAACAAAGAGAGACTGACGTAGAGAGACTAAACAAAGAGAGACTGACATAGAGAGACTGACATAGAGAGACTGACATAGAGAGACTGACATAGAGAGACTGACATAGAGAGACTGACATAGAGAGACTAACATAGAGAGACTGACATAGAGAGACTGACATAGAGAGACTAAACAAAGAGAGACTGACATAGAGAGACTGACATAGAGAGACTGACATAGAGAGACTGACATAGAGAGACTGACATAGAGAGACTGACATAGAGAGACTGACATAGAGAGACTGACATAGAGAGACCGACATAGAGAGACTGACATAGAGAGACTGACATAGAGAGACTGACACAGAGAGACTGACATAGAGAGACTGACATAGAGAGACCGACATAGAGAGACTGACATAGAGAGACTGACATAGAGAGACTCCATAGAGAGACTGACATAGAGAGACTGACATAGAGAGACTGACATAGAGAGACTGACATAGAGAGACTGACATAGAGAGACTTACATAGAGAGACTGACATAGAGAGACTGACATAGAGAGACTGACATAGAGAGACTGACATAGAGAGACTGACATAGAGAGACTGACATAGAGAGACTGACATAGAGAGACTGAGAGAGACTTACATAGAGAGACTGACATAGAGAGACTGAGAGACTGACATAGAGAGACTTACATAGAGAGACTGACATAGAGAGACTGACATAGAGAGACCGACATAGAGAGACTGACATAGAGAGACTGACATAGAGAGACTGACATAGAGAGACTGACATAGAGAGACTGACATAGAGAGACTGACATAGAGAGACTGACATAGAGAGACTGACATAGAGAGACTGACATAGAGAGACTGACATAGAGAGACTGACATAGAGAGACTGACATAGAGAGACTGACATAGAGAGACTGACATAGAGAGACTGACATAGAGAGACTTACATAGAGAGACTGACATAGAGAGACTGACATAGAGAGACTGACATAGAGAGACTGACATAGAGAGACTGACATAGAGAGACTTACATAGAGAGACTGACATAGAGAGACTGACATAGAGAGACTAACATAAGAGAGACTGACATAGAGAGACTGACATAGAGAGACTGACATAGAGAGACTGACATAGAGAGACTGACATAGAGAGACTGACATAGAGAGACTGACATAGAGAGACCGACATAGAGAGACTGACATAGAGAGACTGACATAGAGAGACTGACATAGAGAGACTGACATAGAGAGACTGACATAGAGAGACTGACATAGAGAGACTTACATAGAGAGACTGACATAGAGAGACTGACATAGAGAGACTGACATAGAGAGACTGACATAGAGAGACTGACATAGAGAGACTGACATAGAGAGACTGACATAGAGAGACTGACATAGAGAGACTGACATAGAGAGACTGACATAGAGAGACTGACATAGAGAGACTGACATAGAGAGACTGACATAGAGAGACTGACAGAGAGACTAGAGAGACTGACATAGAGAGACTGACATAGAGAGACTGACATAGAGAGACTAACAAAGACATAGAGAGACTGACATAGAGAGACTGACATAGAGAGACCGACATAGAGAGACTGACATAGAGAGACTGACATAGAGAGACTGACATAGAGAGACTTACATAGAGAGACTGACATAGAGAGACTGACATAGAGAGACTGACATAGAGAGACTAACATAGAGAGACTGACATAGAGAGACTATAGACACATAGAGAGACTGACATAGAGAGACTGACATAGAGAGACTTACATAGAGAGACTGACATAGAGAGACCGACATAGAGAGACTGACATAGAGAGACTGACATAGAGAGACTGACATAGAGAGACTTACATAGAGAGACTGACATAGAGAGACTGACATAGAGAGACTGACATAGAGAGACCGACATAGAGAGACCGACATAGAGAGACTGACATAGAGAGACCGACATAGAGAGACTGACATAGAGAGACTGACATAGAGAGACCGACATAGAGAGACTGACATAGAGAGACTGACATAGAGAGACTGACATAGAGAGACTGACATAGAGAGACTAAACAAAGACAGACTAAACAAAGAGAGACAAAACAAAGAGAGAATGACATAGAGAGACTAAGCAAAGACAGACTAAACAAAGAGAGACAAAACAAAGAGAGACTGACATAGAGAGACTAAGCAAAGACAGACTAAACAAAGAGAGACTGACATAGAGAGACTAAACAAAGACAGACTAAACAAAGAGAGACAAAACAAAGAGAGAATGACATAGAGAGACTAAGCAAAGACAGACTAAACAAAGAGAGACTAAACAAAGAGAGACTGACATAGAGAGACTAAGCAAAGACAGACTAAACAAAGAGAGACTAAACAAAGAGAGACTAAACAAAGAGAGACTGACAACAAAGAGAGACTAAACAAAGAGAGACTAAACAAAGAGAGACTAAACAAAGAGAGACTAAACAAAGATAGACTAAACAAAGATAGACTGACGTAGAGATACTAAACAAAGAGAGACTAAACAAAGAGAGACTAAACAAAGAGAGACTAAACAAAGAGAGACTAAACAAAGATAGACTAAACAAAGATAGACTAAACAAAGAGAGACTAAACAAAGATAGACTGACGTAGAGATACTAAACAAAGAGAGACTAAACAAAGATAGACTAAACAAAGAGAGACTAACATAGAGAGACTGACACAGAGAGACTAAACAAAGAGAGACTAAACAAAGAGAGACTAAACAAAGATAGACTAAACAAAGATAGACTAAACAAAGAGAGACTAAACAAAGATAGACTGACGTAGAGATACTAAACAAAGAGAGACTAAACAAAGATAGACTAAACAAAGAGAGACTAACATAGAGAGACTGACACAGAGAGACTAAACAAAGAGAGACTAACATAGAGAGACTAAACAAAGAGAGACTAACATAGAGAGACTAAACAAAGAGAGACTACAACGAGAGACTGACGAGGTGAATCGATCCTTCGGTTTTTCCCAGCCTACTCAAGGTACCAGCCAAAGCCTGGTGATGTCTGGAATTCTGCTGAGTAGTTTACTTAGTAGTCCACAGATGAGAGGGAAACTCTGTCTGTCTCTCTCTTTGTCCATGTCTGTCTGTCTGTCTGTCTGTCTGTCTGTCTGTCTCTCTCTTCTCTCTCTGTTAGGCGTTGCCTGAAATCTTTATCCTTGAAAAATAAAGTTAAAGTTTTCAAGTTCTCTCTCTCTCTCTCTCTCTCTCTCTCTCTCTCTCTCTCTCTCTCTCTCTCTCTCTCTCTCTCTCTCTCTCTCTCTCTCTCTCTCTCTCTCTCTCCCCCCCTCCATCTCTCCCCCTTCTCTCTTCTTTAAAAAGACCCAATTGAAGCCAAGATCGGTACATCACGACTGCCCGATTCTCGGTTCTTCGAATCACTGAATTCACGATGTTATAGAGTCCGTTATTGTTGTGCTATTTTAACAAAGGAAATAGCGCGGAAACAGCGTGTGTCATCCTCTGAATTAAAAGGACATTTAACAAAGCATTCGCCTTCAATTTTTCAGAACATCGTACCAAAAGGGAAGTATGACTGTATATTCGCTCTGCACTATATCTAACTTTATATTGTCTGTGTCTCCCTCTTTCTCCAATACCTCGACAGATTTTTGTTTTGTTTTAAAAACATCCTAATCGATTCTTTGTTTGTAATGCCGATTTATGTACACCGTTCTTTGCCATACTTCCTTTACTTTCTTCAGCTCTTTCCATATTCATTTTGTGTGGGGTGGGGAGCATGCGCGCATGTCTGTGTGCATGTATGGAGAGAGAGAGAGAGAGAGAGAGAGAGAGAGAGAGAGAGAGAGAGAGAGAGAGAGAGAGAGAGAGAGAGAGAGAGAGAGAGAGAGAGGGGGGGGGGTGGGGCAGAGATACAGAAAAAGAAGAGAGAGCGGGTTTGGTGGTGGTGTTTATTTAATAAACGAATTAAGTACGGATTAGGCACACAGTACTCAAGCAAACACGAACCATGTATTTGGTGTGAGTGAAGAAAGCTCTAGGGGCAAAAAGTTAAGCAACCCCTCTTTGAACTCCACAACAAAAAGTTTGATAACTCATAAAACGAACGCAAACTCAAAGAATCATTTAAGTCTTTCTCAGTTACACTAAGACGAGTCTCGGTTATGTGCCGAATACAAAAAGTACCCAAAATGTTAAATCATAGTAACCAATGTCGTTCTGTAACGATGGTGACTGATTTTCACCATTTCACTTCTTCTGAAACAATTTGACTTTGGAAGCCCACACAGAACAAATAGAGACGTGTTGCCTATTTTCCAACATTTCCAACAGACTGGCTCACGCATCCTCACCACACATCTCCTTGAAAATGAATACATTATAGAGAATGCATTGCATATAATCATAACACAACACACTAACACCCACCTCCCCTCAACCCCCCCCCCCCCCCTCCCTCAACCCCCCCATCCACCACATCCCCACCCCCACCCCCCTACTCCCCACCCCCACCCCATACACACACGCGCACGCATTAACCTCATGCTCAACGTCATTGAGCTGGAAGACAAGAGTGGGGAAATGATCATAGACTTTACAGAGAGAAAGCTTTCCTGAAGAAGTGGGGTTTTAGTTGGGACTTGACTGAAGGAAGAGTGGACTGGTTACGGGAATGGCCAGGGAGAGAATTCCAAACGCTTGGTGCAACGAAACTAAACGCCCTCTCACCCGAAGATTTCAAGGACCGCTTAGGAACTTTAAGATGTTTCTGGGAAGAAATGCCAGCTCTGTGCTTGCAGTGTATTGGACTGTTGAGCACTTGAAAGAGCCTCTCTCACACAGTGTCATTGACTGACTTTCTCACGTTGTTGTTCCAAAACGAGCAGTGATAGCTGACCATAACTGCCTTGCCTGAACACAACCCACTCTCTGCCACCTCTGTATAATTTTTTTCCAGGTTCTGATATGTTTGATGTGATAAGGGAGCAGCCTTGAATATGTGCACCAAACTTGACGTTTTACAAAGGGTACCCTAACATTGGTGTAGGCATTACCCACAACGTAATTTGCACGTAAACAATGTGAAATTGTGCATACAGGTCAAGTAAATACGCTACATTTGTATTGATTTACAAAAGCTGTGCCAATCATCCAGATAAATGTTTTGCCTT
>CM065682.1:47018306-47020806 GCA_017654935.2 Phymorhynchus buccinoides
ACAGCCTTGTTACAAAATAATAAACAAACGTTGGCAAAGATGTAGATACTTTAGACATCCCCTCGTGTTTACGACCCTCAATCTCAAAGTCTGCTTCTTTCATTTTTATAAAAATATTCATAGGCTGATCCTATCCCTAACCCTTTCCAGAGAACAGCAGAATGTTGCTTTCATTGAACATTTTCAACGCGAAAACGTGACGGGGAGGGGTGGGTGGTGGTGGTTTTGATGACAATTTTATGACTTAGGGGAAGACGGGGTAAAAAGCGCATGGGCGGGTAAGAAGCCCACCCCAATTATCTCATGAAATGAAGCAAATTTCAGTCTCATTTTGCCCATGAGACGAGCGTTAATGTCTAGCATTCGTCTCATGGGCAAATTTGACTGAAATTTTCTTTATTTCATGAGATAATTGGGGTGGGCTTCTTACCCGCCCATGTGCTTTTTACCTCGTCTTCCCCTATCAAGCCTCGTAAGGCCCAAATCCTAATCCGACAACTAATTTTTATTCATGAATTTTGGAAAAAGGCAGCGCAATTAGGTATGTAATCATCCGTTTCAGTTCTTTCTTTATCTCTTTTCTTTGTTTCTTTATCTGTCATCGCTCTGATGATTAGGCCTATAACAATGCAATCATGTAGTAGTAGTAGTAGTAGTAGTAGTAGTAGTAGTAGTAGTAGTAGTAGTAGTAGTAGTAGTAGTAGTAGTAGTAGTAGTAGTAGTAGAAGAAGAAGAAGAAGAAGAAGAAGAAGAAGAAGAAGAAGAAGAAGAAGAAGAAGAAGAAGAAGAGCCAAGTAAAAAGCCTGTCTGCTGTAGAAGGGGTAGACTAAAAAAGATAGAGTGTGGTAGAAGGAGAAGCAGGAGGAGGAGAAGGAGAAGGCGGATCAAGATTCAAGATTTAAGATTCAATATTTTATTATCCTTTCAGCCCTATTGGTGCTTGGAGGATTCCATTAACCCTTTTGCCGCCAATGTCGCATTTTTGCACCACAATGGCTTAACACCAATGTCACTAAAAGGCATCAAATCAGGACCTGTTATCTGAAGACCCTATTTTTTTAATTTTGGGAGGCAAGGGTAGGCCTAATGTTATACATGTCACAGAAGAATTCCCAATATTGCAGATATTATTTTGTCTCTACCTAGGTAAGTTTAATGGTATTTTTTGGCTAAAAAAATGGCTGGCGGCGAAAGGGTTAAACTTCAACTCTAAACAAACATAAGATTCAAACTTATACAACGTGGCATGCTTTAATGAATTTGCTTAATCTTAGTCAAATATCTTTTTTAGCAGAAAATAAATTACGAAAAGAAAACACAGATCTTGGATAAAGTAATCTATTAGGGAGAATGTGCTTTCGTAAATGGGAAAACTATGAACACTCCATTATAAAGTTATACTCATCACCTAAAGTATTTCTATTGCATTTTCTACAGGTTCTTTCTGATATTGGGATACCATTTCTACGACTTGTTTCAATAGGGATAGAATGATTATTACATTTAAATTTGATTAATAAAATTGCATAAATGTATAGTAATTGACTGAATAAATTTTCTCTATTAAACTCTGTTTGATAGGTGTTTTAAAAAAAATAGAATACACATGTATTACTTTGCTGTAATGATTATAGCCATTCGTTTTCAAAATTATTTTTTCAAAGTTTTAATAACATTCTCGTATAGGCAATCTTTCTTCATAAATGTTTATTATTCCCATACACAGTCAAAACTCGTTTCAATTAATATTTGTTGAATTTCACTAACCCAGGTAGACCCAAATGATCCTTTTGTGTATAAATTATGCAATGTTCTATACATTTTGGAAGCTATTTTATCCGATTGTCCAGATACAGGTGAAGTCCACATTCTAATAGGTCTTGATTTAATAAGGACTGAAAGAGGATACATTCCAGTTTCAACATAGATGAGATTATTCACGGTACTTCTTTTCAAACGAAACAAGTGTTTAAAAAAAAAACCACTGTAACTTTTCAAGCATTATCTATGTTCTCATAACCCCAATATTTCGCATTATAATTGACAGGAAACTGTCTGAGCGATCGAAGAAGAAGAAGAAGAAGAAGAAGAAGAAGAAGAAGAAGAAGAAGAAGAAGAAGAAGAAGAAGAAGAAGAAGAAGAAGAAGAAGAAGAAGAAGAAGAAGAAGAAGAAGAAGAAGAAGAAGAAGAAGAAGACAACTCCATTATATGTCCAACGTTCTCTTGCAGCTAAGTACCACCTTTCCTAAATACTTTTATCTAAATTAACATCAAAATCTGAAGGTACTGACGCTTTATGCAAACTATTTAATTGGGCCTGTAGGCCAATCAGTTTCTCCGGGAAGATCCAGTCTTCGGGAACACTGTTCATACGAGTCAACGACTAACTGGACGTTAAACTCACCATCCCTTCGCCGCCAGACGCAGTTTCGGACAACAAAAGCACATCGCCAGCAAACCATAATATAAATAATGCATAGGAATCGAGCGGGGGAAAAAA
>CM065682.1:47028306-47035806 GCA_017654935.2 Phymorhynchus buccinoides
ACTTGTTAGAATTCTACCGGTAGAATACTATTGCATTTTGTAAGAGGTTTTTTTTTCTTTTTTTCTTTTTTTTCTTCTTCTTTTTCTTCCCCTTTTCCGATTTGGCTGAAAATTTCAGGGCACTAAGGGATTGCCAAATTTGCAATATTAAACGATTTCGCCGATGTTTCGGCGAAATATGGCCGACAAATGGAAAAATCGGCACAATTTAAATTTTGAATATCTCATAAACGGCTGAACAGAATGCCTTTATGTTTTCACTACATAATTAAAAGTAAATTTCCCACACTTCCTGTATAAAAGCAAACCGGAAGTGCCCTGGCTAGGAAACTGCAGGTACATTTGTGTTCACGGCTAAGCCAAAACAGGAAATGACGTCACAAAACTAACGTTTGGATATTGTAGCCCTTATGTTGGCTCAATGCGGAAAGAAGTTAGGTGATGATGTGTTAAATAGTTTGGAAGTTATTCAAATGTATGTACATTCGGTTGTGTCACTTCCCCTGATTTTTCAATGTATGGATTTTAATAAAATGTTCATCCGATTTCTATGTTCTCTCTTCTCTCTCTGTCTCTGTGTGTGTGTGTGTGTGTGTGTGTGTGTGTCTCTCTCTCTCTCTCTCTCTCCCTATCTCTTTCTCCTCTCACCCTACCCCTCACATACACTCTTTTTATCCCCCCTCTCTCTCTCTCTCTCTCTCTCTCTCTCTCTCTCTCTCTCTCTCTCTCTCTCTCTCTCTCTCTCTCTCTCTCTCTCTCTCTCTCTCTACTCTTATGAGTGCTAGGCCAAAGGGATTAGTTGGCAAATGACCTTCCTCAACACCAGCTGTCCCGAAGTCCTTTTGGACGAGGGAGTGAAAATGCACCCTGGGCAAGGCTTCTCCACTTTAACCCTTTCACCGCCAATGTCGCATTTTAGCACTACAATGATTTAAAGACCCGCCACGTCACGTGTCAAAATCACGGTTTCCACGTGTTTTCCCTCTTATATTTGGTAAGAAATCTTCCTAGCATAAGAGGGAATGTTACACGTGACGTGGGGGGTCTTTAACGCCTATGTCACAAAAAGGCCTCAAACCAGGGTCTGTTATCCAAAGAGCCTATTTTCATCATTTTGGGAGGCAAGGATAGACCTTACTTTATGCATGTCATAGAGGAATCCCCCACTATTGCAGAAGATTTTTTTTCCCCTACCCAGTTAAGTTTAATGGAATTGTTTTGCTGAAAAATGGCTGGCGGCGAAAGGGTTAAACAAATTCTAGCCCAGTCCTCTGGGATCTGGAAGTCATCGTCGGAAAGACAGATAGGCACACTTTTTTTCTTCAAACATGGAATGCCTTTTCAGTCTATCTCTCTCCCCCTCCCCTCTCTCTCTCTATCTCTCTCTCTGCCTGCCTCTCTCTCTCTCTCTCTCTCTCTCTCTCTCTCTCTCTCTCTCTCTCTCTCTCTCTCTCTCTCTCTCTCTCTCTCTCTCTCTCTCTCTCTCTCTCTCTCTCTCTCTCTCTCTCTCTCTCTCAAGTATATTTTCAAACATAATCCATGTAGAAACAACTATCCCATTTAATTAAAAAGTCTTCTTGCCAATGAAAATACATTCATAACTAGAGATGTTGCCATGTTTGTATTTTATGCGTTTAAAAAAAGATATGAACATAATAAATTACATAAATATGTCAGCTGATACATGAACTTATATGCATTATAAAATTTATTGGGATAACATGTTAGTGCTAAGTGAAAGAATATTCACTTTTGTCCTGTTTTCATTTATTACATGATGTGTGTATATGCGCACCCTCAATGTTATAGGCCGGAGGTCTGACATTAAAACATTTGTGAGTTTGAGTTTGAGTTCTCTGTCTCTGTCGTCTCTCTCTCTCTCTCTCTCTCTCTCTCTCTCTCTCTCTCTCTCTCTCTCTCTGCTTTTAGGGGGGAAAACCCCCGACTTAAATTGTGAACATTATTGTTTGTTAGTGGGAATGCTGCAAATAAAACAATGACCACCATTTCAGAACACAGGTTGATTGGCGCATGGCTCGTATCAAGCTTGGGACCGGTTCCAATTTATCTGATGCGCATTTCACAATCATCAAACGTGTTTGAAAATGAAACTAGAAGAAAACAAAGCACCAAAGTTTCGAATTACAATAAACGAAAAACATAATGCCAACAAACACGGGAAACCGGAAAAGCTAAAGCCCAGAAACTTTGACATTTAAAGATATTATTGTGCAAGGACAAAATGTTGTTGTTGTTGTTGTTGTTGTTGTTGTTGTTATGCCTGTGTAATTGTAGCTCCTAAAGACATTTATGTTCACTTTCCATTACTGTTACGCGTGTAAGCGCGCCTGCATGTATGTGTATGAATAAAAAAATGTTTTATTGCACTGTGCGTTAGTGAGTGAGTGAGTGAGTGTGTGTGTGTGTGTGTGTGTGTGTGTGTGTGTGTGTGTGTGTGTGTGTGTGTGTGTGTGTGTGTGTGTGTGTGTGTGTGTGTGTGTGTGTGTGTCTGTGTGTGTCTGTGTGTGTGTCTGTGTGTCTGTGTCTCTGTGTGTGTGTGTGTGTGTCTGTGTGTGTGTCTGTGTGTGTGTGTGTCTGTGTGTAGGCTTATGTGTGTGCTCGCGTGCGTAGAAACGGAGATGCCTGTAGCTGTGTGTTCGTACGTGCGAGAGGGTTGGATAAAATGGTAGTGCAAGGTTGAACGATTATTTAAGGATGGTGTTATGTATCATGCGGTGATGATAGCAAAGAAGAGAGACAGACAGACAGACAGACAGACAGAGAGAGAGAGAGAGAGGGGGGGGGGGGAGAGAGAGAGAGTGTATGAGAGAGAGTGTATGTGTGTATGTGTGAGATGAGAGAGAAAGAGAGAGAGAGAGAGTGAGAGAGAAAACTTGAAAAGTAAAACTTTAGCTTCCAAGGATATAGATTTTAGGCAACACCTATTCTTCCAATCTGTCCTCTCTCTCTCTCTCTCTCTCTCTCTCTCTCTCTCTCTCTCTCTCTCTCTCTCTCTGCCCCCCCCCCCCCCCTCCCTAAGTCAAGGTGTGGGAGACAGCAGAGCATTTGTAAGTGAGTTCAAAGACCGGTTAAGCAACACTGGCATTCCAAGATGGAGGAGAATGAATACTATTCCTTTCATTTCATTTAAAAGTCTTTTACTACCAGAAACATTTTTTTAACTGTTGCAACAAATAAATGGCATAGGGATTTGTGTGTGTGCAAGATTTAGAAGTAGAACCCTTGTTGGTTCGAAGGCAAACAACAGATGGTTTGATCCGGAAGATGCTAGGCCTATTAATAATGTATGCATGATGTGCTCAGATGGTATTACAGAAAGCGAAGAACATTTTATTTTCCATTGTAAAGCCTACAACGACATAAGAGAGAAGTCCCAACTTACGAACATAATAGTATCCAAAAGTCATAATTTGCGTATTTTGTTATCTTCTGATGATGAAGAGATCATGCATGTATTTGCTAGATATGTTGCAGAAGCCTATAACATCAGAAAAAAGAAAATGCTTATGAATGATTAATATTGTCTATTTATTTAGGATTTGTTGTATGTTGTATTAGCTTGATAATCTCAAACATTGTTGTTTTCGTTATTTTCATTCTTGTGAAACACACGTTAGCTGTGAAGATGACAACAGGAATAGTGTACGCAAATGCATAGCACAATGTATGTATAGTGAAACACACATTAGCTGTGAAGATGACAACAGGAATAGTGTACGTAAATACATAGCACATGTATGTATAGTGAAACACACGTTAGCTGTGAAGATGACAACAGGAATAGTGTACGCAAATGCATAGCACAATGTATGTATAGTGAAACACACGTTAGCTGTGAAGATGACAACAGGAATAGTGTACGTAAATGCATAGCACAATGTATGTATAGTGAAACACACGTTAGCTGTGAAGATGACAACAGGAATAGTGTACGCAAATGCATAGCACAATGTATGTATAGTGAAACACACATTAGCTGTGAAGATGACAACAGGAATAGTGTACGTAAATACATAGCACATGTTTAAAGTGTATTTAACGTCCTTGTGTTACCATACAATATTTAAAAAATGTTATTAAGACGGTAATGTAATAATTATACTGGTAATACTTATTTGAGCACATGTGCACAAGTCTAAATGTTCAAAATTCCTCCTTGTTATCTACCAAATCGTCGTAACTTGATTGTGTCGAATATGCGTGTGTTTGGGGGTGTGAGGTGTACGCTTAGGTTTGAATGATTTTCTTTGCTTGATGCAATAGCTTTCGTTTCTATGCATTCATTATTATTTAATATGTTTGCTTAATCGGCGCTGTTTTAAAGTACTGTGTACTTTCTTGACATGAAGGCTTAATTAGACCATTGTCAATAAAACAAAATGTTTCTGAAGCGTCTCTCTCTCTCCCTCTCTCTCTCTTTCTCTCTCTCCCTCTCACTCTCTCATACACACACTCACTCTCTCACTATCTCATTCTAGAGGAAGGGGGAGAGGGGGAGAGCGCGCGCAAACTAACAAAATAATAAAACATACATGACTGTGCAGCATTTGCTTTAACATTTCTTCTGAATAATGCAGCATGTGATAACCTACATTGCCTACCCTTTAATTTAACTGGCTGCCTTGCATTTTGCTTCACTGTTTTCTGTCGTCTATCCTCACTCAACCCTTAATCCCTTCCCAATACCTTATAAATATGCACATAGCTATAGTGTATGGAAACTGCCATGGTCACGACTCACGATGCTCCACGTCGATCGAGAAAAAAATCTGCTGTAAATAAGGAATCACAAGTATGCATATATACAGTGTAATATATTGCAAGTTAAGGGCCAGCCACAGATCAGCTAAAATCGCACGACTGTGCGATACGATTCGATCACGTTGGTCTCCAAGAACAAAATGTGATTCGCGCTTCGAGATCACGTGATCGAATCGTATCGTACAGTAATGCGATTTTAGCTGACGTGCGGCTGGTCCACATGACGGTGTAATAGCGAAGGTTATATTAGTGAAGATAATAGAATGCATAACGCGATGACCCTAACTGTCTATAAGAGGCTACGTCTAATTAGACGTTAAACCAACCAGAGAGAGAGAGAGAGAGAGAGAGAGAGAGAGAGAGAGAGAGAGAGAGAGAGAGAGAGAGAGAGAGAGAGAGAGAGAGAGAGAGAGAGAGAGAGAGAGAGAGAGAGAGAGAGACGATGACCCACTTTCAATCGTTCCCTCTGTCTGTCTGTCTCTTTTCTCTGTCACTGTGTCAAATAGGTGACACGATATTGAAGTGTATTCCATCTCCCCCCCCCCCCCCTCTCCCACATGTCTGCACCCACCCTTTCCTTCCCTGTCACTTATGTTTCATCTTGCCACATACACCCCCACCCCTACACTCCGGATTCATTCTCCCCGGGTTTTTTATTAGTCCCAGTTCTATAAGAACGGGACTTGGCCTACATTATTTTATCTCCTTTCCGACGATGTGGAGAAATCTGAGGCAATCTGTTATTTCTTTGACCTTGAAACTTGAGGTGTAAATATAATATGTGAGTAGGTCATGCTTTACTCACTGTCTCTCTCAGTGATGTGGCGTGTGTGTGTGTGTGTGTGTGTGTGTGTGTGTGTGTGTGTGTGTGTGCGTGCGTGCGCGCGTGTGCGTGTGCGTGTGTGTGTGTGTGTGTGTGTGTGTTTTTCAATATTACGTCATTTCACTAAAAGTGCTTCAGACAAAGTGTGTATGTATGTATGTATGTATGTATGTATGTATGTATGTGTGTGTGTGTGTGTGTGTGTGTGTGTGTGTGTGTGTGTGTGTGTGTGTGTGTGAGAGAGAGAGAGAGAGAGAGAGAGAGAGAGAGAGAGAGAGAGAGAGAGAGAGAGAGAGAGAGAGAGAGAGAGAGAGAGAGAGAGAGAGAGAGAGAGAGAGAGAGAGAGAGTCAAAGTCAGATACCCCCTCTTTGATCAGGGTGCGCCAGGCCAGGCCGTTTTGTGCAGATTCTTCCCAAGATTGGATGCCAGTGCAATCAAAGAGTCTTCGTACCGCTTCTTTTGGCCGCCATGGGAATACAGCAAACATGGTGTGCCCACCTGAGCTGACAGCGTAAAAGTGTGGCATGAATGCTCTCCATGTGGGCCTTCTGGAGCACTTCTGTGTATGGCACGCTGCCCTGCCATTGGATGTGTTGCATTGTTTTGCGACATCTGACTCGGATATGGAAGAAATGAACCTGGTTGGTATGCTGGCTTTGCACTGTCCAAGTTTCGAAAGCATACAGCAGACGACTGTGCAGTTCGCTTTGAGCTTTGTCTGCAGGCCGACACCTCTTCTGTTTACACACTTTGTCTCATAGTCTGCCAAATTCTGCACTTACCCTTGCAATAGGGCATTTGCCACGAGTGCTTGACTACTAACTTGCCCGAGCTCGTTCTTCCCGAGTTACGCTGACCTATATTATTCAACTCAGTGACTGACATTCAAGGTCGCCGGCACGCGGCAAATGTCCCATTCTGGATGCAGCTTCTTCATCGATGTTGACAGATCCGAGAGAGAGTGTGCTGCCAAAATATAGTATAGACACATTTTTTTGCCACTGCCGGGCCTAGCCTCGGACCGTTGACAAAGATGTCGGGCTCTGTGTTGAGGGCTGTTGGAGCTTGTTGGTGTATGGCTTCAGTCTTCTTTGTACTGATTGTCAGACCGAAGTCCTCAAGGTTTCGGAGAACAAGTCCCCCGCTTCCATGCATTTACACAACCACGGGAAGCATATTTATACGGCTTACCATCTCGTTTCTTTTTCGTTCGTTCAGTCATGCCTGCTGCTGCTGCGACTTGGCCGACTTCGAGATGTAAAGGGAGAGAACACTGTGACCCGACATCAGTGACGTCCCCTTCGGCGGGAAGAGAGAAAGACAAATGATGAACACTGAGAAGGGATGAACAAGGAATGGGAGACAAATTAATATAGATAAAGAAGGAGAAAGACAGAAGGGGGTTAGAAAAGGAGAAATAAAAAGCCAGGCTGGGGATACAAATGGCGGTTACAGGAGAAACTCTGTAGGCCTAAAGGGAGGAAGGGAGAAGGACTGGAGGGTTTCGGTGGTGGTGGTGGTGGTGGTGGTGTGAGGAACTAGGTCAGTACGGTGAAGCCCGAACTGGGTCAATGTTTAGCGCCACTGCGTGCTCGGCGGCATCTCTGTTGTTGGTCGATCGGCTTTGATCTGCTGATTCACGTGACGCACATAACAGCTATATACTACCGACAGATCGATTAGATTTTTCTTTAAATTTGTAACGTAAAAAAAAAAGAGAGTTGATTATTGCCCTTTCTACCCCCCCCCCCCCCCCCCATTCCCCTAACCCCTTTTTGGCTCACTCGTGTCAGCGAAGTGAGTCTATGTTCTTAATAATTATGCTTCTCCGGTTTTCAGGGAGTCTCTGTGTGTGTGTGTGTGTGTGTGTGTGTGTGTGTGTGTGTGTGTGTGT
>CM065682.1:47043306-47045806 GCA_017654935.2 Phymorhynchus buccinoides
GGCAAACTAAACAAAATAAAACAATACGATACACGCATTCACGTAAGCACGCACGCACACGCGCGCACTAACGCACACGCACGCACATACATATCCGCGCGCGAGCACACAAGCACAACGGAGAGAGAGAGAGAGAGAGAGAGAGAGAGAGAGGGGGGTGAGGAGAGATGAGAGAGAGAGAGGAGAGGGAGAGAGAATGGGAGAGAGAGAGAGAGAGAGAGAGAGAGAGAGAGAGACAGAGAGAGACAGAGAGAGACAGAGAGAGAGACGCACGCACGCACGCACACACACACACATATACACACACAACCACAATCAAGCACACGCAAGGACGTATGCATGCACGCACACACAAACACACGTGTAAGCATACATGCTTGCGCGCGCACACGAACACATACACGCACTACCAAATGCTCACAAACACACATACACAGACGCATAGAGACACGCACACACACGCGCGTACAATATGTACAACTAAATACACCCACACACTCGCACACACGCACACTCACATGCAAATGCACACATAAACGCACGCTCGCGCACACGCACGCACACGCACACACACACACACACACACACACACACACACACGCACTACGCACGCACGCACACACACACGCACACACACACACACACACACACACACACACACACACACACACACACACACACACACACACCTTTTTCTCTTGCTTTCCAGGAAAACGAAAAATGAATGATGGAACAACACACTGAAGACAACAATCAAAGCAACAACAGCAGCAACAACAATAAGAGGGGCAGCAATTAACAACGACAGCAGTAACAACAATAACAGGGGCAGCAATTAACAACAGCACAACAATAACCGGGGCACAGCAGTAACAACAATAAGAGGGGCAGCAATTAACAACGACAGCAGTAACAACAATAAGAGGGGCAGCAATTAACAACGACAGCAACAACAACAATAACAGGGGCAGCAATTAACAACAACAGCAGCAACAACAATAAGAGCAATTAACAACGACAGCAGCAATAAGCAGCAATTAACAACGACAGCAGCAACAACAATAACAACGACAGAGGGGCAGCAATTAACAACAACAAGCAACAACAATAAGAGGGGCAGCAATTAACAACGACAGCAGTAACAACAATAACATGGGCAGCAATTAACAACGACAGCAGTACAACAACAATAACAGGGGCAGCAATTAACAACGACAGCAGTAACAACAATAACGAGGGGCAGCAATTAACAACGACAGCAGTAACAACAATAACAGCAGCAATTAACAACAACAGCAGCAACAACAATAAGAGGGGCAGCAATTAACAACGACAGCAGCAACAACAATAACAGGGGCAGCAATTAACAACGACAGCAGCAACAACAATAACAGGGGCAGCAATTAACAACGACAGCAGCAACAACAATAACAGGGGCAGCAATTAACAACGACAGCAGCAAGTTTCATGGGGTGCAACAACAACAATAAGAGGGGCAGCAATTAACAACGACAGCAGCAACAACAATAACAGGGGCAGCAATTAACAACGACAGCAGCAACAACAATAACAGGGGCAGCAATTAACAACGACATAACAGGGGCAGCAATTAACAACGACAGCAGCAACAACAATAACAGGGGCAGCAATTAACAACGACAGCAGCAACAACAATAACAGGGGCGTTCGTCTCATGGGCAAAATGAAACTGAAATTTGCTTCATTTCATGAGATAATTGGGGGGGGGGGGCTTCTTACCCGCCCATGCGCTTTTTACCCCGTCTTCCCCTACGATGAACAAGAAGCTGATACAAAGACCCATTTAATGTTCCGCCCTAAACACCCAAACAATGGCGAACAAAGTAGGTTTTTATCAAATAAAATAAAATGTATCCTGCGCAGTATTATACTGGCTACCAAAAAAAACACCACTGGATTTGTATCATACGTGTACACGAAGTTTTTGAACTATCAAGACAAAAACAAACAAAAAGAAGAAGAAAGAAAACGAGAAGAAGAAAAAAAGATAAAGAAGAAGATCAAACCGATGGAACGTTCCTACCTTTTAAATGATGGTGAATCAAATTGGTTTCCTTTGTTACATGATTGTTTACGAAAAAAAAGTGTGTATTAAAAAAATTGGTTTTACGTCCTCCGACCTGCTAAAGGTCTCACAGCAGCAGCTGTGCTTTGCAAGTCTCTAGACCAAAGTCACAAGGGCGCAGAAATACAGAACAAGAATGCAGGCCTTTGTAAGCCCCCCCCCCCCACCCCCCAGACCCCCCACGCCCTATCCCCCCTTCCCATCCTACCTGAAATCTTGCCACACATACTTTTCCAGTTTTCGTTTTCACCCGTATCCTCCTTCATTTCCATCGGGGTTTTTTTCATTTATTTTTTCATTTTTACACAGTTGCACTCTTTTAAACAACTAAATTGATTTTTTTGTTTTTTTGAGAGAGAGAGAGAGAGAGAGAGTGAGAGAGAGAGAGAGAGAGAG
>CM065682.1:47055806-47060806 GCA_017654935.2 Phymorhynchus buccinoides
AAGAGAAAGGGGGTTGAAGGTATGAAGGGAGAGAGGGAGTGGGTGGGTGAGTTGGTACTTAGGGGAAGACGGGGTAAAAAGCGCATGGGCGGGTAAGAAGCCCACCCCAATTATCTCATGAAATGAAGCAAATTTCAGCCTCATTTTGCCCATGAGACGAGCGTTAATGTCTAGCATTCGTCTCATGGGCAAATTTGACTGAAATTTTCTTTATTTCATGAGATAATGGGGGTGGGCTTCTTACCCGCCCATGCGCTTTTTACCCCGTCTTCCCCTACTTACCTTTGTGTACTTATCGAACGTTCGTGGGAGGGTGACTTTTTCCTTTCCAACGGGCAAACCTTTCTTCCCAAGGTTATTTCAAAATACTAGGTCTTTATTTGTCTTTCTTTTTCCTTCGAATAACGAAGGAGATGCGTTAGTTAATCTACCTATGAAGGCTTGGCCCGTCTCTTTAAGGAAGAACAGGAACAACAACTTGTTGTAGACGATTATTAAAAGGGCAAGATCGAACGCAGTGCGTGGGTTAGTGAGTCAAGCAGGCAGTCATGATTAGCCTAGTTCACTCACGGATCAGAAGACCTTCCCCGGGAGTGGGATGGCAACCTTTCTCTATTCATTAAGAGGAAGAAAAATAAAACCCTTTTTGGAGATATTAAAAACAGTAGTATTTTTTTTAAACTCCCACCTTTTCTACCCCAAGGGATGAGTGAGGCAAGCGATTCTGGTCGGTTTGTCAACTGCGCGTTTGATTTTCTTGAGGTCAACCATGTTTTGTTTTTCTGTATGTCGTTTCCTTTTTCCTTTTCGTTTCCTTTTCAATAATTCCTTGTTTAAAAAGTAGGTCGCACATTTTTGCCAACTGCCCCCAAGGGCATTAGATAGATGGCTGTAAATGCAGTAGTGGGCCCACGTAACGCGGAGCCGGAGGAGGTTATTAAAACGAGGAAGAAGAGATTACAAAAGATGACGATTATATAATGGAGACGACGGCGATGATGGGCGATATCGTTGTTGTTGTTGATGATGATGACAATGATTATGACGATATTATGATGAAATCGATGCCCATAAAGACGATAAGGAGGGTAATAAGAAGGGACGGAAGGGGGGGGGGGGAGGAGGCGTGTAGAGGAAGAGGAGATTACAGAGGATCGTGATATTGGTGCCGATGTTACTTTTGATGATGACGATGACAACGATGAATAATAACAATAAGAAGATGATGATGATGATGATGATGATGATGCTTTTGCTGCTGCTGCTGCTTTTGATGACAATGATGATGATGAAGATGACGACGACGACGACGACGATGATGATGATGATGATGATGATGATGATGATAATAATAAGCATCCTCATCATGAGGAGGAGGAAGAGGGGGAGAAGAAAACAGATTCCAAGAAAAGATGAACTAGACATGATACCCGCAATAAGAGTTTAAAATAAATCGCAGACAAACAAACACATAAACTTTTTTTTTTTAAAGGAGTGATCGACAAATTAAAACAAGTTAACAAACACCTGAGCTCACTTACAAATAAGGGTAACAAGGAAAAGAATACCACGTTCAAAAAACAAAGTAAATTATAAAAAGAGTAGAAAATTAGTTTCCATTTTAATTTTGAAAATATTGAAAATAAAACAAACAAAACTGAACAGAACCCCATAAAAAAAAGGGCCAGACAAACCAGACAATAACGTTCTTTGCGCCCACACGTCTAAGTTACTACATTTGACCCCTACCTCCGATATGAACCGTTTTGTAATACAAGTTCTTTTCAGAACTGGGGTACCTTTTTTTTAAGAACGAGAATTTTTTTTTTTTTTCAAAGACGGGACCACAGTGATTTAACATTACTAAAAGGCATGGGATAAAGGACCCTGCAGTTTTGCGAAGTAAGGATAGACATTCTCTTTCTTTCTGTTTTGTTCTCTACCCAGGTTTTGTGGAATGTTTATTGACTCCCGATGTGGGGAGTTCATTACGATGGGGGGGTGCGGTCTGGTCTTTTATTTCTTTCCGTGGGGGGGGGTGGGGTCTTTTTCGTACAAATAGTTCCCCCACCTTTTGGAAGCTCTGTGCTTGTAACTTCCTCTAATATGTCACTCTCTTTGACTCTGTCTTTTCCCTTTACTTTCTGTCATCTACTATCTTTCTGACTTATTGGCCCATTCTCCTGCCTTTATAAAAAAAAATCTTCCAAATAATTGTTCTCCTTTGAGCTCCTCCGAAATCGGAATGTGTCGGCTGTACGCAGCGGGGAGACCAATGAAAACTGAAAACCGGACACATATGTACCTTACTCATTATGGCCATATGGCCTGGGAACACAGAAGAAGAAGAAGAAGAAGTCTGTTTATCGGTATGTCTGCTTGCAAACCATTATGCCCATTCTTTTCCCATAAAACCAACTTCACAGATTGGGTTTAAACACAAAGCACATACACATATGCATAAATACGCACGTGCGCGCTTTACTCGTTGACACACAGACACAGACACATTAACGCACACACATACACACAACCCGCTACTACCATCACACGGTTTTTTTACTCGCTATTATGATAAAGGTCATGCAAAGTTGGAGAGAGCGTAGAAAGTCTGGGCTGAAATATAATAGAAAATCGATAGATAATTGGCTGAAGTCCACACGCATACAGACACACACACACAGACACACACGCGCGCGCGCGCGCACGCACATACGCATACACACACGCACATGCACGCGCACGCGCGCGCACATGCACGCACGCACGCACGCACACATATTACACACACACCACATACAAATACCACAGACACGTACACACGCCCGCATGTGTATGCTACGTGCGTACGCGTGCGTTTGTGAGTGTGAATGTGTGTGTATGTGCGCGCGTGTGTGTATATGTATGTGTGTATTTGTGTCTTTACATGTATGGATGATTTTCTACAGTAATGGAAAATCACGGTACAGTTTAGTCTCTTGTGGAAGACTATGACTCTCGAACGAAGGGGGCCCTTGCACCGGCTCTGGTGCTGCAGCCAAAGGGATGGGCTGGCCTTTGGGGACCTTCCTCAACGCCAGCTGTGTCCTCAAATCCCTTTGGGGATGTGGGCAAGGCATCTCCACTATAAACAAATTCTCGCCCAGCCCGCCAGAATAGTATCTGCCCCTCTGCTTTCTGGCAGTCATTGTCGGAAACGACAGACTAGCATACAAAAACAAAGCAAACAAGTGCAACTCCGAGCGGCTGCAAAGTCCCCTCGCAGCATCGGCGAGCTACTCCGAAATCGGAATGTGTCGGCTGTACACACAGCGGGGAGACCATTGAGAACTGAAAACAGGACGCACGCACGGACGGATGGACGGCCGGAAAGAAGTGGGAAGTGGAGCGAAGTGGAGGGAAAATATGTCACCAGCCATAAAAACACATATACCTCCACACACACACACACACACACACACACACACATCACACACATACACACTGACACAACACATACACACACACACACACACACACACACACACACACACACACACACACACACACACACACACACACACACACACATACACACACACACACATACACAACATACACACATACACACACACACACACACACATACACACACACACACACACACACACACACACACACACACACACACACACACACACACACACACACACACACACACACACACACACACACACACACACACACACACACACACACACACACGCGCGCGCGCGCGCGCGCGCGCGCGCGCGCGCGTCTCTCTCGTTTCTAGGCCAGGAGGACAAAGCGAAGTGGAGGAAAAATATGTCACCAGCCATAAAACACAACAAAGTTGAATTAAAATAAAACAAACAGAAATTAAAATTGAATTATGGAGAAAATAAAAGACAGAATAAAAAGAGAGGAGACAAGTCATATAAATGCTCCTCCAAGAATGGCCGTTTTTGTCATATTCATAGTTCTGGTCTTGTCAACTACTAAAAACAAAAACTAGTAAAGCAATTGGTAGCTGTGAATTTGATCACGCATCAAAAGTTGAAGATACCGGACTTTGGTTTAAACGCATTTTATTAATAAATATTGCGGATACAGAAAAGAAAGTTACACGAATAAGCTTACAACAAGCTAGAAGGTTATATAAATGCACTCTAAGCACACTAAATCACATATATCTGACTTTTGTAACAAGGATACCACACACAGGAACATAGGATGTTCTCTATCTTATCTGTACAACTGTACAAGATCAGTGCCAAAAGTTACTGACGGTGTATTTTTTGCAACGCACACATACACACACACGCACAGAGAGAGAGAGAGAGAGAGAGAGAGAGAGAGAGAGAGAGAGAGAGAGAGAGAGAGAGAGAGAGAGAAGAGAGAGAGAGAGAGAGAGAGAGAGAGAGAGAGAGAGAGAGAGAGAGAGAGAGAGAGAGAGAGAGAGAGACCCGGAGAGAGAGAGAGAGAGAGACCCGGGGGTACCGGAGGACTTTCAGTACAGGCAGTTAATAATAATAATAATGATAATAGTGAATCATTTACATAGCGCATTCCTCCACCAAATGTGGAGCTCTATGCGCTTAACAACAACAAAAATTAAAAGCAACAAAAATTCAACAACAAAACCAAATAATCACTCACGCACATGCAAATAGGCATACACATACACCCCCCACCCACACATACACGCACGTACGCACATACACACACACACACACACACACACACACACACACACACACACACACACACACACACACACACACACACACACACACACACACACGCACGCACACACACACACACACACTCACACACACACACACCATTACCATCACATCAGTCACCCCACCCAAAAACACAATACAAAGTACAATCAGTTGAATAAAGCATCAACACTCTCTCTCTCTCTCTCTCTCTCTCTCTCTCTCTCTCTCTCTCTCTCTCTCTCTCTCTCTCTCTCTCTCTCTCTCTCTCTCTCT
>CM065682.1:47065806-47070806 GCA_017654935.2 Phymorhynchus buccinoides
TGATATTGTGAAATGCCTCATCAGTTCATCCTACGATCATCTCCCACTTCCTTCTTAAGGATACACTGACTCACCACGATTAAGTCCCTTGGTTTTTTGTCTGGGTAGCTGTGACCCATATACAAATGCCCCCAACTTCAAATCGAGGCTGCTCTTTTGAAATGATGTTTCGTTTTCAATTTGGGGGCATTTGTATGGAAGTAAAACCTGGTCAAAACAAGATTTCTTACCAGCTATAAGAGCGAAAACCCGTGAAACCCGTGATTTTGACACGTGATCTGGTGGATCTTTAACGCTTTCACCGCCAGCCATATTTCAGCCAAAAAATGTCCCATTACATTTACCTGGGTAGAGAACAAAATCCATCTTCAGTATTGGGGATTCTTCTGTGACACATATAAAATAAGGTCTATCCTTACTTCCCCAAACTAAGACAATGGGGTCTTTGGATAATAGACCCCAATTTGATGCCTTTTAGTGATATAGAAGTTAAATCATGGTGGTGCTAAAATGCGACTTTGGCGGTGAAAGGGTTAAGCCACTCTGAACTATACTATACTCTATTCACGATGGCGACCCTCTGACCTACTTCATCCCTTCTCATATTTTTCTCCTTTTCAATAATTTCTTCTTATTTTTTTCCAATTAAACGGAACGCGTCAGTGTTAGCACACACACAAAAACCCACCAAAGCAACAACAACGACAACAACAACAACAACAACAACAACAACAACAACAACAACAACAACAACAACAACAACAACAACAAATCACTTCGACAGAAAAACCTTTCGCAATCTCCAGCAATTTTCACACGCGAGATCATTTTCTACATCTAAGGAATAATTAAGAACAGACAACATGACATCAACCGGTTTTTGTTGCTAGCTATGGCTACGCCTTGGAATTCTGGGAGTCAAACGGCCAATCAAAACAAAGGTTAGTTGGTGACTGGGAAATTGCGTTCCTGTTCACATTTTTGATTGGATGATTTCAAAATGGCGGGGGAAATGGAGGGGTGGGGGGTGAAGGGGCTACAAAATGCAATAATGCTAAAGGATTGAGCAAGTGATCTATTATTTTGAAAGTGTATAACCGTTTACAGAAAGAAAGGTTGGGGTAAAGAGGTGTGTGCGTATGTGTGCCCTTGTTTCTCTTCAACTAGTAAGACAATCATTTACCTTCTTCGTCTACACACACACACACACACACACACACACACACACACACACACACACACACACACACGCGCGCGCGCGGCACAATGCAGCTTGTCTGAAAACAGATTGACGAACGTTCTCTTGAAATTCACCTCCAACTTCACCCCACCCCCTCTTCACTCTCTCTCTCTCTCTCTCTCTCTCTCTCTCTCTCTCTCTCTCTCTCTCTCTCTCTCTCTCTCTCTCTCTCTCTCTCTCTCTCTCTCTCTCTCTCTCTCTCTCTCTCTCTCTCTCTCTCTCTCTCTCTCTCTCTCTCTCTCTCTCTCTCTCTCTCTCTCTCTCTCCTTAATATCTGAGTCCCAGTTTCTCACCTCATAAGCTGTTTCTGTCAATAAACTATATAATTACAAAGCAATAAGCATTCGATGGCACAGACATCTGGGAAGGCTGCTGTGCTTTTCCATACATATTGTAACATTCTTAAATCCGATAAAGAAACAAACAAAAATAAGTGTTAGTCCCTCAGAAGGAATGAAAATAAAGATGACAAAAAGAAGTAGAATTCATACAAAGACAATATGGTTCTCCTCTACAAGAGGTGAATCCTTAAAAAAAAAAGCATAAAAAGCAGACCAACAAACACGCACAAACAATTCTAACAACAACAAATTTTTTTTTTTAAAATATCTTAAATGAATCATAGACAACAAAAAGAAAAAGAGCAATAAGAATCGGGGGGGGGGGGGGGGGGGGGGGGATAATTGGAAACAATAAAAGACGAAAAACAAAAAACGCAATAAGAAGCAGGAAAATAAAACCACGAGACATTAGGGGAAGACGGGGTAAAAAGCGCATGGGCGGGTAAGAAGCCCACCCCAATTATCTCATGAAATAAAGAAAATTTCAGTCAAATTTGCCCATGAGACGAATGCTATACATTAACGCTCGTCTCATGGGCAAAATGAGACTGAAATTTGCTTCATTTCATGAGATAATTGGGGTGGGCTTCTTACCCGCTCATGCGCTTTTTACCCCGTCTTCCCCTAATAATTTTTTTAAAAAGCAGAATCAAATTCTTTAAAACAAACAAACAAACAAACAACCCAAAACGTGCAAATGGATTAAGTGTTAGCGGGCGTGGCGCGCTTTTCAAGCCATGAATCAAAGAATCCCAAGCTTTCTCAACACCCACCCACCCACCCCACTCCAGCTCCCACCTCTAGACTCCTCTTTTCTATTCCAACTACTACTTTCAGAAAGATGCTATGTGCATTTTGATGTTTGAATAGAATATATGTGGATAGGCATATAAGAGCGAAGATGCACGTTGTTTATCGTTAGAGCACACACACGCGCACATGTGTGTACATATATGTGTGTGCGTGCGCGCGTGTGTGCATGCGTATGTGTGAATGTGTTTGTTTGCTTGTGGCCGTAAATGTAGACATATAGATGTGTACGTAGGTCTATGCGCGTGGTATTGGGTGAAAGGGTGGGGTAGGTCCCTAGCGATTCATGAGTCTGGAGAATTAAAGCTGATAATGTCACGTACAGATTACGACAGAACCGAAGCGATTGTATTACAGACTCTTCGTGATGAAATACAGACGAGACAGGAACAAACGAATGAACGGATAAACGAACGAACTAGACTGTTGTTGTTGTTGTTGTTGTTGTTGTTGCTGCTGTTGCTGCTGCTGCAACCGATTGGAAAATTAAACATCCCACCACGTTTGGTTGGCGTTCGTAATTGTCAGCTTTAGCAAAGGGAAGAAGAAGAAGAAGAAGAAGAAGAAGAAGAAGAAGAAGAAGAAGAAGAAGAAGAAGAAGAAGAAGAAGAAGAAGAAGAAGAAGAAGAAGAGGGTGACGGAGGAGGAGAGAAAGAGAAGAAGGAGAAGAAGAAGAAGAAGAAGAAGAAGAAGAAGAAGAAGAAGAAGAAGAAGAAGAAAACGCAGAAAAATAAAGGCATCAAATCACAGCGAGTGCTCTAATTGTACTCACAGCTACTTCTTCTGTGTTTTCTGTGCACGCACACGCACGCACGCACGCACGCACGCACGCACACGCACAGACACACACACACACACACACACACACACACACACACACGAAGTGTGAGGGAGAGAGAGAGAGAGAGAGGAGGGGGGAGAGACAGACAGACAGACAGACAGACAGACAGAGAAACAGAGAAAGAGAGATAGGTAGAGAGAAACGAAGAGACGGGAGAGAGAAAGAGAGAGGAAGGAGAGGACGCGGGAGAGAAACAGATGGGAGAGAGAGAAAGAAAGAGAGAAACAGACAGACGACCGAGAAGAAATGAGAGAGAGAGAGAGAGAGAGAGAGAGAGAGAGAGAGAGAGAGGAGAGAGAGAGAGAGATGAGAGAGAGAGAGAGAAGAGAGAGAGAGAGATGGACACTGGAAAGCTTTATTTCACAAGGATGAGAGAGAGAGAGAGAGAGAGAGAGAGAGAGAGAGAGAGAGAGAGAGAGAGAGAGAGAGAGAGAGAGAGAGAGACAGACAGACAGACAGAGAGACAGAGACAGAGAGAGACAGACAGACAGAAAGAGACAGAGACAGAGAGAGAGAGAGAGAACATAAGAGACGAGAGAGAGAGAGAGAGAGACAGAGAGAGAGAGAGAGGAGAACCGAGAGAGAGATGAGAGATGAGAGAGAGAGAGAGAGAGAGAGAGCACCAGTGCATGAAATAATCATGCAAGTAATCAATCTCAGCATTCAGCCTTGACTCCAGTATTAACCTGCTGTTTCCAACCGTACACCACCTCACCCCTCCTCTGCCCCCACCCACAATCACGTCCCCTCCCTCCACCGTCCTACATCTGACACCGTCTCGAGCTTTTACTAAAAGTCCAACCTCCCTTGACCCCGTTTTCTTTTTCTTTTTTTCTTCTTTCTCTCTCTCTTCCTTTTCTTCCTTTTTCTCCCCCCACCCCACCCCTTCCCTTAACCCCAACTCCCAGGATGCGCTAATGGAACCCGTGCGTCACGATCAAGGTAGGCTAAGTAGGTAGGCCCGTACACCACCTCACCCCTCCTCTGCCCCCACCCACAATCACGTCCCCTCCCTCCACCGTCCTACATCTGACACCGTCTCGAGCTTTTACTAAAAGTCCAACCTCCCTTGACCCCGTTTTCTTTTTCTTTTTTTCTTCTTTCTCTCTCTCTTCCTTTTCTTCCTTTTTCTCCCCCCACCCCACCCCTTCCCTTAACCCCAACTCCCAGGATGCGCTAATGGAACCCGTGCGTCACGATCAAGGTAGGCTAAGTAGGTAGGCCCAGAAAGCAGGTCAGATCAGGGGACATAATCAGGACTGATAGGACAGACAGACATGCTGAAGCAAGAGTGCACGGGCACAGCGAAGAGAAACCTCCGCAACCTCCCAGACAGCGGGGGGGGGGGGGGGGGTGGGGGGGGGGGGGGGGGGGGGGTGAAGGGGGGGGGGGGGGGAAGGGGGGGGGGAGGGGGGGGGGGACTCGTGACATTCGTTGACGTTTTTGTGGCACATTCTTCTTCTTCTTTTTCTTCTTCTTCGATCGCTGTTTCCTGTCAATTATGAGCGCAGATGCGTCATGCTGCCGTTATGCGCCTAACTAAGGAAATAGTTAGGCCGGTGAGGCGCTCTTCCAGGCCGTGGGAGTAGCCCGGATTTCACAGGAACGTCTCTGTGACTATAAAGTTCCAAAACACCAAGACAGCGGAACACGCAAGACACAATAGCTCCTGCCGCACCCTCCCCTGGGTGAATCGGATAGTCTATGACATGGTACCGTGTTCGTGAGTGCCTCTTGATCGAACAGTTGGCGCGGGTGGTGAAGTGTG
>CM065682.1:47078306-47088306 GCA_017654935.2 Phymorhynchus buccinoides
TGGTGGTGAAGTTCTATGTGATATTTTCAGAAGAATTTAAGTGTCCATTCTTGTACCTGAAAAGCTGTGAAATTTTCAGAAGAATGTAATTGTTAATTTTTGTATTTGAAAGGCTAGAATTTTCTAAATGTATGAAAGCCTTGTTGTTCCAGAAAAAGTGAAACCTTTTAGTTAATCCTTTTTGATGAAATATTACCCCTAGACTGAGTCGTGTGAAAAGGATTGTAAAGAAAGTGTTTTTCAGCGTTTTGGGGTTCTTGGAGAGAACCAAGTTTAAAGAGGGTGGGTTTTTACATCCCTGAAGAGGACTGTTGGGGAATTAGTTTTTGGGTAAACACAAAACTGTTGTTACTCTGGGAGTTCAAAACTAGGTTTTTGTTTTGGTTTTTCATACAGTCCTGATCCTGATCCTGATCCTGATCCTGATCCTGATCCTGATCCTGAACCTGACCTGACCTGTTGCTGCCTGGTTGACCGCCCGGTCAACCGCTCTTTTCTCCGTTTCCGGCTGTGGGAGGCCGCCCGCCTTTCAGTCTGGCCCCGGGTTAGGCCCGATCTGTCTGTGCGTTCGGGCCAGGCTTCGACGTTCCTGTTGAGGAGTCTGGGGGCGACCTCTGCCGTCTCTCTTCTTTTGTTTCTGCTGCTGTAGCCTGCCCCAGGAGGGGGAGCAGTTTTTCTACTGACTTTTGTTTTCCCCTTTGTCTTCTTCTTCGGACGCTCTGCTGTTTTTGTTGGACTTCTTTTCTTCGTCTGCCCTTTCGTCGTTTTTCCCTTCAATTTTGTGTTTCTGCTTACAAACTCTCTTTTAGTTATTCAGTTAAGTTGCCGGCTTTAGTTTATTCTTTGGACAAACTTTTGAATGCCATGTAAATTGTGTAGATAATTTGTTGAACATTGAGTGTATTGAATTGTGTAAGTGTGTGTGTGTGCTTGCTTATAATAAATAGTCTTGTTTTGTATTGTACTTCTGGTGTGCGCGTGTGCCTTCTCCTGTGAGTTTGTCTGTCTGGGCGTGCGAGACTCTCCTCGGGGTTCGCGATTTCCCTCTCCCGATCTCTGATCAGGATCGAGCGGGGGATTTCGTGACATCTTGGGCTCGTCCGGGATTGTCTCGCATCTGTCCCAGGCCGGCAGGTTCGCTGGGATAAGGCAGTGAATGTTTGGGGTGTGAATGTAAGGGTGGTTGGTTGGGAGACCGTGTAGAGGCAAGGCGGTCCGATTTTCCCTCATTGCTTAGGTCTTTTGGCCGGTTGAGTGGAAAATTTGTTGTGTTCGTTTTGTTTACTTGTTCGTCGGAGAGCGTGTGAAATATGGTTATTTAAGACCACTTATAGTTTTCTTTGTGTGTGTTCTAAAGTTTTGAGCGCACACGCGTTTATAAAACAAACTGAGATAAAGTTTGTTTAGGGTTTTTCTTAGTTTGTTTTGGGAATAGGGGGTTAAAAGAGGGGATTAGTTAGGAATAAAGGGGGGAAAGAACTGGGGAAAAGAAATAGTTCTAGTTCCTTCAACAACAAAAAAAAAGATCTCGACTGGTTGAGCTTTGGCTTGTTCAGTCTGAGAAATGATTCCCTCCCTTGACACACTAGTTTGCATGCATTGACTGAGTGCTGGTGTGTGTTAGTCTTATTTAAAAATTCATTAATGTGTTGTTGTTTTTTTGTGTTCATATATATGTACGCGCATATTTAACTAGCAAACTAAACCCGGACTATTCACTTGGAACTATTATCGTGTCTGTGACTGGTTCTATTTTGCAAGACAATTCTTGGTTTTGATGCATTGTAGTTGATTTGCACTGAATTGCTGTGTTCCGTGCATTGGGTTGTGTCTTGCATTGAGTTACCATTTTTTATGCCATCGCTTGGTTATTTGTTGAGTTGCATGTGAACCTGTGCGCGCGCGCGTTTATGCTTAGTGTAGCTTGTGCTATAGAGTAAACTTGCTGGGATAAACCGGAACGTTTTTGTGTAACACAAACCGTAGTTTTTTTATAACGCTTTCAAACACTGGGGTGTGTTCATGGCTACATCGTGTTGTTAGTTTTACCACAGAAAGTTACCGCAGGAAGTTACTGTGCGCTGTTTGGCCGTTGAGGTAGTTCGTGCGACCGCCTCCCGTGGTGCGCAATAGGGTTTTTGTGCAAACGTGGTTGTTGTCCACGCGGGTCGTTTAGTCGCAGAAGCGTTCTACGCTGTGTAAATTAGCGCAATAGTGGTTAGTGTGGTAAAGCTTTATGCGGAGTAGTTTAGTTAGTGTTTGGTTTAGTGTGGTTTAATTCGACGTAGTTTGTGGGATTTCCTGCGCGCGTTAGTGTGTGTTACTGCGATTCATCGTCTTCGTTGCATAACCGTTAGTGTTGAAAAAAAAAAATGGCAAGTCACGAGTATGATTTAAGGTCGCGCAGTGGGGCTATGTGGGACCTGTCGACGGATCCTTCTGTACCGACTACGCCCTCAGCTGTTTCTACCTCCGTCGTTACTACCGTTGTGTCCTCACCCCCATCTTCTTCCATAACTTCTGTGGCTACGGCTATGCACACTCCGGTTGTCCATGCTGCAGTTGACCATGGAGGAGCACGGTCTAGGGTTGGACCAGTTTCGACTCCCCTTAGCCTAGGTCGTGGTAGGGGAATCTTTCTTAAGTCAGGTGCCATGACAGAGGAGAAGCCTGGAGAGCACCATCCTTCCTCGAAAGGAAACAGCGAGTTTTCCATGTTCATGGCTGCCATGGCTCAGATGGAGCAGCAAAGAAGGGAAGAGATGGCTGAGGTTGAACAACTTAGGAGAGAGGAGCGAGCTGAACAGAAGGAGGAAGAGGAAAAGAAAGAACAACGAAAGAAGGAGGAAGAGGAAAAGAAAGAACAACGAAAGAAGGAGGAAGAGGAAAAGAAAGAACAACGAAAGAAGGAAGAAGAAGAGAGGAAAGAACAGCGATGGAGAGAGGAAATGAAGCTGGAGAGGGAACTAAGAAGAGAGGAAGAGGAAAGGAAGGAGCAACGAAAGAAGGAGGAAAGAGAAGAGAAAGAACGCAGGTGGAGAGAAGAGAAAGAGGAACGTGAGGCGATTCGCCAAGAGGAAGCGAGAAGGAGAGAAAAGCTGGAACAAGGACGTGAGTCAGGAAGCAGGTCTAAGGTGTCGACCCCTGTACTCAGGCTTCCAGAACTGAAACCCGGCGAAGATATTGACTTGTTCCTAGAACATTTCGAGAAAATGGCTAAGATCTACCTCTTAACAGATGATGAGAAACTCATCCATCTGTCATCTTCCCTCACCGGCAAAGCCAAGGAAGCCTGTTTCAAGATGGGAGAGGACGAGACCTATGATAATTTACAGAAGGTTCTTCGTCAACAGTTTCGCCTTTCGCCTGAGACCTATCGCCGGAAGTTCCGCAATAGTAAGAAGGAGTCCAGCGAAACCTTCTATCAGTTTGGGACAAGGCTTCGTCAGGCACTGAAGCACTGGGAAGAGCTCTCTGAGGCCGAGCTGAAGGATTTAATCCTCATTGAGCAACTCTACAACACCGTGTCCCCTGAGCTCCGAATACGGATGAGTGAGAAGAAGCCGACTACCTTCGATGCTGCCATCGAGATCGCAGAAACTTACTCGGAGGCTAGGAGAACCGTCGCCTCCAGGGGATCTGCCAGAGATAGTCAGACCCCTGTCTCCACTCCTCTCCAGGAAACTACTCCTTCGTCTCCAACAAAATCGCCAACGAGGGACCGAAAGGTGTGCTTCCAGTGCCGGACCCCAGGGCACATTAGGAGGTTCTGTCCCGAGTTGCGGAGACCGTCCTTCCAGGATGGCGGTCCTCAAAGTGGGAAAGCCACCGGAGGCCGAAGAGCCCTCGCTCAATTTGTCTCGTCACCACGCAGGGACGGATGTCCTGTCTTTCTCTCCAGAGTGGCTGGGAAGGTAGCTGACAGCGTCAGAGATACCGGCGCTACGGCCATCTTTATGGATGAGAACCTCATACCTTCTGGCGCACTCAAAGGACCAGAATGTGAAGTGTCGGGAATTGAGGCTCAGTTTGTGTGCCGTCGCCCCACCTACTTGGTCGAGATGTGTACCCCTTACTTCGAAGGCAAAGTATGGGCAGTGGCTCTTAAGCGGCCAGCATATTCATTGCTGCTAGGGAATACTGTGTGCTTTGGAGATGGGACGGAGCAGACTCTAGCGTCAATTCTGCCCGAGAAAGTCTACGTGGGCGCGGTTACTCGCGCCATGGCCAAGAAGGTGGATGAACTCCAACCCATTGTCCGGCCGGGACTGGAAGTGTTTGCGGAGGAGGTGACACCACAAGTGCTCCGCAAGCTTCAGTTGCAAGACAGCCAGCTGGATAGGGTGAGGGAGTTAGTGGACGCTGAGCCTAGGGCTACCAAGACCGGCACTATCTCTTTCAAAGAAGAGAAGGGTATCCTTTATCGCCACTACCAGAATGACAGGACAAATGCCAAGCAGATCGTTGTACCCCAGGGACTGGTCCCGTCGGTGCTGAAAGTAGCTCATGACGCACCCATGGCTGGACACATGGGCACCCGCCGGACTCAAGAAAGGGTACAACAGGATTTCTACTGGCCCCTAATGTCTAGAGACGTCAAGACGTACTGTCGGACCTGCGACCCCTGCCAACGGACTATCCCGAGGGGAAAGAACCGTAGGGTGCCACTGGGATCTGTCCCGGTCGTGAAAGAACCCTTTGCGAAGGTGGGCGTCGATTTGATCGGACCCATTGCCCCCCCATCCGCCCGTGGCCACCGCTACGTCCTAGTGCAGGTGGACTACGCCACCCGCTACCCGGAAGCAGTTCCCCTTAAGAACATTGACGCTGTGACGGTAGCGGAAGCTCTTTGGAATATGTGGACGCGGACAGGGATTCCTAAGAAGGTGTTCACAGACCGAGGCACCCAATTCATGTCCGAGGTCATGAGAGAGGTCTACAAGTTATTGTCTGTTGACCGTCAGTCAACCACACCATATCATGCACAGTCAAACGGACTCGTCGAGAGATTCAACGGGACCTTGAAGCTCATGTTAAAGAGACTGTGCAGGGACAAGCCTCGAGAGTGGGATCGCCTCATCCCAGCAGTTCTTTTCGCCTACCGTGAGGTACCACAGGAGAGCATGCGGTTCTCTCCGTTCGAACTGCTGTACGGACGAACGGTGCGGGGTCCTTCGTCTGTCTTGAGAGAACTGTGGGAGAGAGAGGACTTTGAACCAGAGGCTCGAGAAGAATGTGGCTATGTCATTAGCCTGCGAAACAAGATCGAGGATGTATGTGACTTGGCACAACAGCATCTGGAGAACGCTGCCAGGAAGTACAAGAAGTTGTACGACCGCTCGGCTAGAGACAAGTGCTTCCAACCCGGAGATGAAGTCTTGTTGCTCCTGCCACTGAAGAAGAACAAGCTCCAGCTCGAGTGGCAGGGACCATTCAAGGTGATCCATCGAATTGGGAACTGCGACTATCGAATCAAAGTGCGAGGCAAGGAGAAGCTTTATCACGCAAACCTGCTGAAGCAGTACTTCAGGAGGGAGCAGGTCAATGCGGGATCTACACCCATGGTTGTGGAAGAGGATGTGGAGGAGCCTTCTGTGGAGAGAACTGACATCCCAGTGGTGCCCATCAAGTCGGAGGAAACGTGGAGAGATGTATCTGTGGCAGAAAGTCTTTCTCCTCGCCAACAAGAAGAAGCTAGGGCGCTTTGTCAAGAGTTCTCTGACATCCTCTCTGACAAGCCATTGAGGTGTATTGTGGGAGGCTGCAGTCTCACCCTCTCTGAGGAAAAGCCGGTACGGGTGAAACAGTACCCCCTGCCCCACTCCCAGACCGACGTGATCGAAGAGGAAGTACGGGCTATGTTGGACATGAAAGTTATAGAAAGAGCCCACTCCCCTTACTCAGCTCCAATTCTTTTGGTCAAGAAACGAGACGGGAAGATGAGATTCTGTATTGACTTTCGACGACTCAACAAGATTCTGCTGTTCGACGGCGAACCTATGCCAGATGTCGAAACCATGTTTGCCAAACTGCACGGAGCCCATTACTTCACCAAGCTCGACCTAGCTAAGGGCTATTGGCAAATCTCCATGGATCCTTCTGACAAACACAAGACCGCCTTCACGACTCCTCAGGGGCAGTTCCAGTTCACAGTCATGCCCTTCGGACTGAAAACTGCCGGAGCCGTGTTCAGCAGGATCATGAGGGAGGTGTTGGGACCATTAGAGCTAGAGGAAGCACAGAACTTCATGGACGATCTCATCGTGGCTACCAGAGACTGGAAGAGGCATGTGCAAGTCCTTCGACGTATCTTTCAACGGCTACGCGAAGTTCAACTAGCGGCCCGACCCAGTAAGTGTGAGATCGGCAAGAGTGAGGTGTCGTTCCTCGGACACTTTATCAAACAGGGACAAATCCTGCCAGAGGAAGAGAAGGTACGGAAGGTGGCACAAGCCAGGCCCCCTGAGACCAAGAAAGAGTTGCGAGCGTTCCTCGGCTTGGCAGGATATTACAGGAAATTCATTCCCCACTTCGCAGAGATAGCCCTGCCATTGACCAACCAAACTAAAGGAGGGAAGGTTGGACGTATCACGTGGGACGAGGAGTGCCAAAAGGCATTTGACACCCTCAAGACCAAACTAACGAGTGTTCCGGTCCTGCTGCTACCTGACCCCAGCAAACCGTTTGTGTTGCGAACGGACGCCTCCGCCTCGGGATTGGGTGCCAGCCTGATGCAGGACCAAGGACAGGGTCTACAACCTGTGGCCTATGGAAGCAAGAAACTGAGCGAAGCCGAAACTCGATACCATACTATCGAGCAAGAGTGTTTGGCTGTGGTCTGGGGCCTCAGGAAGTTTTACCCCTACCTCTACGGGCGAGAGTTTGTGCTGCAGTGCGACCACCACCCTCTGCAGTACATCGACAGGATACGCCCTGTCAGTCGGCGACTCATGGGGTGGGCGATGGAACTCCAGAGTACCCCTTTCTTCTTCCAACACATTCCTGGGAACCAGAACCTTGAGGCTGATTACCTCAGCCGACTGAGCGGACAGCTTGATGAGCCCAAACCTTCAGAGGACAACTTGGCGACGTCCCAGGCTGCGACACGATGAGTGTTTTCACCCAGTACGTGCTTTTCCGGAAGGGGGGTGTGTCACGAGTTTGTGACATTGTTCTTCTGAACAGACAGAGAAAGGCACAGTCTACCGCTCGATCACAAAGGACCCCGAGATCTTTCTCCTTCTTTGAACCTAATCGAGACAACCTACTTGTGAAATCCGTGCAACCCGTGTTAGCTCTGACCTCTCGCGAGACTCCACATTCAACTGGCGACTTCATGAGTTTTAAACCGGTCGAACGTGACTCCATATTTTTCCTTCAGTTAAGCAACATCGCTTCATCGCTTCATCCTTTCTCCTTTTCATCGTTTTGTCCACCTACGGCCGCCCAGTGCTGAGGTGTGGTGAGGGCCACGTCCCTGAAGGATCCTGTTATCAACTCTTTATCCTGCACGAGTCCTAGACGTGAGGATAGCGAAGCTGTTGAGCTTCGGCTGAAATCATCTCTTCTCTTCATCCTCATCGCCATCTTCACCCCCTTTTTATTTGGTTTCTCATCGTCCTCCCTTCCCCGTCATCGTCCCTGGCGTTCACTGGAGTCCTGGAAGAAAGCTGTGGCCGGTCCGGAACCCCTTCCACCTGCTCGCGCTTACCCCGAGCCCTTGGCGAGACCAGAGCTGCGACTGTCTTGTGGGGAGGATTCTTCTTCTTCATTCCGCCACTTGGAAGTTTGGTCAGTAGCTGCATAAAATTGGTATTAATCCCGTTAAAACTCGTACAACAACGCGCGCGTAACAATGTAGAATAGCTAGTTATAGGTTTGCTAACATGTATATTTGTGTGCGTTTTCTTTGGTTCATTTTTCTTATTATTTTCTTGATTTTTGCATAAGGGGCTAAGGAACTGACTGGCTGGGTCATGACTTGTCAGTTGGATAGGTTTTTGCCGGTCGTAGAATTTGGTACTTGAACTCGGCACATATTTTTGAATCAATGTTTTGGCTCGCCATTGTGTGTTTAGGCCGTGCAAATCGTTTTTCGGTGCAAAGCGTATTTGAGTTCACAGAGATTCAGAATCCTAAATGCGTGCACGCGCGCGCATTATTCCTTGTTGCGGTATATGTTTAGCCTCGCGGCCTATGTTTAGCCTCGCGGCCTATGTTTAGCCTTGCGGTATATGTTTAGCCTCGCGACCTATGTTTAGCCTCGCGGTCATCGTCCTAGCCTAATTAGGTATTAAGAGACTCTGCGGAGAGCTGGATAACAGAGGGTTATTCCAGTCGCGCTTCTAGCTATGCTGATAGGAGCTTTGTAAAGCGTTCATCCCCGTTTCTGTTTTTATTTTTGAGAGAAAGTGTAATTAGTGTTTTCAAGGCTTTTTGACCTTTTGAAGTACATTGTGAATGCCATTTTGGGGAAATACATTCTTTGCCTGTAGTTCGTCCGCCTTCTGGAAGAAATGATAATGAAGGGACATATTTTTGGTGGTGAAGTTCTATGTGATATTTTCAGAAGAATTTAAGTGTCCATTCTTGTACCTGAAAAGCTGTGAAATTTTCAGAAGAATGTAATTGTTAATTTTTGTATTTGAAAGGCTAGAATTTTCTAAATGTATGAAAGCCTTGTTGTTCCAGAAAAAGTGAAACCTTTTAGTTAATCCTTTTTGATGAAATATTACCCCTAGACTGAGTCGTGTGAAAAGGATTGTAAAGAAAGTGTTTTTCAGCGTTTTGGGGTTCTTGGAGAGAACCAAGTTTAAAGAGGGTGGGTTTTTACATCCCTGAAGAGGACTGTTGGGGAATTAGTTTTTGGGTAAACACAAAACTGTTGTTACTCTGGGAGTTCAAAACTAGGTTTTTGTTTTGGTTTTTCATACAGTCCTGATCCTGATCCTGATCCTGATCCTGATCCTGATCCTGATCCTGAGCCTGACCTGACCTGACCTGTTGCTGCCTGGTTGACCGCCCGGTCAACCGCTCTTTTCTCCGTTTCCGGCTGTGGGAGGCCGCCCGCCTTTCTGTCTGGCCCCGGGTTAGGCCCGATCTGTCTGTGTGCGTTCGGGCCAGGCTTCGACGTTCCTGTTGAGGAGTCTGGGGGCGACCTCTGCCGTCTCTCTTCTTTTGTTTCTGCTGCTGTAGCCTGCCCCAGGAGGGGGAGCAGTTTTTCTACTGACTTTTGTTTTCCCCTTTGTCTTCTTCTTCGGACGCTCTGCTGTTTTTGTTGGACTTCTTTTCTTCGTCTGCCCTTTCGTCGTTTTTCCCTTCAATTTTGTGTTTCTGCTTACAAACTCTCTTTTAGTTATTCAGTTAAGTTGCCGGCTTTGGTCTATTCTTTGGACAAACTTTTGAATGCCATGTAAATTGTGTAGATAATTTGTTGAACATTGAGTGTATTGAATTGTGTAAGTGTGTGTGTGTGCTTGCTTATATTAAATAGTCTTGTTTTGTATTGTACTTCTGGTGTGCGCGTGTGCCTTCTCCTGTGAGTTTGTCTGTCTGGGCGTGCGAGACTCTCCTCGGGGTTCGCGATTTCCCTCTCCCGATCTCTGATCAGGATCGAGCGGGGGATTTCGTGACACACACACACACACATGCGCGCGAACGCACGCACGCACACAAAACGCAGAGGTTGAAAATTTGAAGGGGCAAATAGAAAATTGAGAGTGAGAGGTGAGCAATGATTGCAAGCCAGTACTTTTTACACTTTATTCTCAGCCCTTATCTGATGTTATATCTGAACACAAATGTGCAGATGATACAGAGCTGTCCAGGAGTGGCACTCCTAATGAGTTTCAGTCGGTTAAGTCAGAGGTTTCTGAGTGTGTCAGCAGTGTTCAGGGGTGAATGACCAGTAACAAGCTGAAACTGAACGGTGAAAAGACCGAAGTGATGCCTGTTGGCACCTCTTCTTCCCTGAAGAAGGTTGAAACAGATTCCATCAATA
>CM065682.1:47093306-47105806 GCA_017654935.2 Phymorhynchus buccinoides
TCATTCTTTACACCAGGTGGGCGTTTCATTTGAAGGCAGTTTCTTAGCAACGCCAAATTCTCTCTCTCTCTCTCTCTCTCTCTCTCTCTCTCTCTCTCTCTCTCTCTCTCTCTCTCTCTCTCTCTCTCTCTCTCTCTCTTCTCTCTGTCTGTCTCTCTCTCTCTCTGTCTGTCTCTCTCTCTCTCTGTCTCTCTCTCTCTCTGTCTCTCTCTCTCTCTGTCTCTCTCTCTCTTTCTCTCTCTCTCTCTCTCTGTCTCTCTCTCTCTCTCTCTCTCTCTCTCTCTCTCTCTCTCTCTCTCTCTCTCTCTCTCTCTCTCTCTCTCTCTCTCTCGCCCGCGCCCGGCAAACATAGTAACTATAGATTTGCCTTCTGTTTTACTACCACTCAATTGCGCCTATCCAAGTATGTATATCAATTGCGCGAGATTTCTGTAATTGGTGTATCTTAGAAGCTAAACTTCAGATGACCATAGAATGAAAACTAAAAAAGCTAAATACATTTTTGTTTCTGTGGTGTGGTTTTTTTTTATATATGTAAGGAATGTTTAGCTCTATCTTCTGAAACAAAAATCTCAATTTAAGCAAAACAGCCATTATGTCTAGTTTTCTCTTGAACCATTTCAATCATTTCAACAGGGGCAATTGATGACTACAACAGGCGTAATTATTGGCACAGGCGCAATTAAGCATAGGGGTAATTCAAATAGGCGCAATTCAGTTGCACCGTTCAGTTTGACAAAAATAAGTATTAACCCTTTCACCGCCAGCCATATTTCAGTCAAAAATGTCCATTAAATTTACCTGGGTAGAGAACAAAATCCATCTGCAGTATTGGGGATTCTTCTATGACATATATAAAATATTCTATCCTTATTTCCCAAAACTAAGACAATAGGGTATTTGGATAATAGACCCCAATCTGATGCCTTTTAGTGACATAGGTGTTAAACCACTGTGGTGCTGAAATGCGACTTTGGCGGTGAAAGGGGATCATGCAAGCCAGTACAGGAATCTCCCCTAAGGACGGCCAGAATAACTCGTTGTTTCGGATCGTTCTTTTTTTCCCCACTAGAAAGGGGGTGGGGGTGGGGAGTGGGGGGTCATACAGAATGGCAGAACGCTGGTGACTGTCCTTCGTGATCATTCTTGGGATCTTTTAAGCAAAAAAACAACAACAACAAATCTGTTTAACGTCCTACGGTCTGAAACAGACACATATGGGACATTAGTAGATATTAAGATGGTGGAAACGATCCTGGAGGCAATGCCCGGAGGCGGTGCAACACCAGGAAAGTCCCGAATTTTTTTAACAATACAGATATTAATGTGATTATCTTTTAAACAAGGACTTTCTTTCTCAAACACAATATAAAAATAACAAGTGCAACGCCGAGCGGCTGCAAAGTCCCCTCGCAGCATCGCCGAGCTACTCCAAAATCGGAATGTGTCGGCTGTACACATACATAAAAACGCATTAAAACAGCACGTAACTACATAAAAACGCATGAAAACAGCACGAAACCGAATAGTTTTTTTATATATAGCCTTAGGGTTCGGACCCGTGATTTGAGCCGGAGGCACGGACGGATCAGACAGAAACAATAGCTCCCCGAACCTTCGGCTCGGGGACTAACAAATTTAAATATCCAGTATCCAGTAAGGAACTGAATTAAACAAAACAAATTTGCAGAAAGAAAGGCATTGAGGCTTAGATTTGTAAAACAACAACAAAACAGTTAGAAAAATCTATAATAGATGTCTTTGAGCTCATGCTAGAGGACCCAGACAGAATACAATGGAGGCCAGTTAGGTTAGGTTAGGTTAGGTTATGTGTTGTGTTGTGTTATGTTATGTTATGTTATGTTATGTTATGTTATGTTATGTTATGTTATGTTATGTTATGTTATGTTATGTTATGCTATGCTATGTTATGTTATGTTATGCTATGTTGAGTTATGTTATATGACTGTTCTGTCATGTCATGTCAACAGTATGATTAATCGAACTCGTCTTTTATCATTAAATAACACAAGTAATGTCAATCATATCCAGGGCTTTTAGGGGTGTCTGTCTGTCTCTCTCCCCTTCTCTCCCGTTTTCTCTTTCTCCTCTCTCACCCCCCCCCCCCCCATCTCTCTCACTCCCTCTTCTCATTCTCTGTCGGTCAATAGGTCTGTCTGTCTACCTGTTAACCTATCTCCCCCCTCTTGTCACTTCTCTCCCCTCTTAGTATATGATACAAGTTCAATTTTATGTGTTCTCCCTTCTCTTTCTCCCTCTGCTTTCAACATTATTAATCCATTGTTATCAGTCTGGTTGTGGTTGAGCATATAACATAGTATATAGCCCACGTATGTTTGTGTGTATGTGCATGTGTGTGTGTGTGTGTGTGGGGGGGGGGGGGGTTGTTGTGTGTGTCAGTGTCTGTGTGTGTGTGTGTGGGGGGGGTGTCAGTGTCAGTGTCTCTGTGTGTGTGTGGGGTGGGGGGTTTGTGTGTGTCAGTGTCTGTGCATGTGTGTGTGTGTGTGGGGGGGGGGGTGAGTCAGTGTCTGTGTGTGGGTGAACGTGGGTGCATACGTGTGATAATTGCTGCCATTTTTAAAGATGCTGTTGAAAAAGAAATTAAAATCGAAAATTTGTGCTCTCAAAGGGGGTGTTTGGTGATTCATTGACCAAGAATAGAACGTTTATAAGGAAATGTAGAAACTAATTAACAACAACAACAAAACGAAGCTAATTAACTGGCACCAGGAAATTGTTTTTTTGAGAACTTTGCATAAATAGGGGGGGGGGGGGGGGAGCCCAAACGAGCAAATTAATTTAGGACATAAACCGCATAGTTGCTTCCTCTCGCTCGCTCTCATTCGCACTCCACCCCCTCCACTCCCCTATCAAACCACCCTGATTGACAAACTGGTCACCTAATGACGGGGGTTTCAGCAGGAAGCGGTCACGAAACAGGAGATTTTGTACATAACAGAACCAATAAGACTTCCTTATTTAAACCCCGAATTAGGAAAACAAATTACACAGTGACTACGGGTACGGCATTGCTGCAACACTCGGACCATGTTCAGGGATAGTAACACTTCCTAGTCGAATTTGTTCGTCAACAAATGCATTTTCTTACTTCGTATATTTAACGCATCTATAGGGTTAGGGATAGGGTTAGGAACATGTCAGAGTTAATGTTAGTAGTTTTTGAAGACATTTGCGCATAATTTATGAGTCCCGTGATTGAGCGCCGTACCCGTAGCCTGGAGAATGTGAGATACTGGCCCGTACCCCGAGCCTCTGCCTTTTTTAAAAATGTTGTATCCCTCTACGTACAATTGGCATAACTAAGACACGTAGGCGTATGTTTCCTGAAACAACTATTTATAGAATAGGAAGCGATTGATAAAGATTCTATATAATGTAATACAGGATTAGTACAGGAGGGTTACGGTGAAATTCTGTTTAACGTCCTCCGGTCTGGAACAGACACATATGAGACATTAGTAGACATAAAGATGGTGGGAACGATCCTGGAGGCAATGCCCGGAGGCAGTGCAACACCAGGAAAGTCCCGAATTTTTAACAATACAGATGTGTATGTTTTTTACAGGCGGGTTACTTCTGGCTATGCTGCTTTTATACCAGGCGATTTCCTTAATTAAAAACAAGACTGTTGCAATTGTTTCAAAATGGCTTTTACTTTTCACATTCCCCCATTGTGAGCTAATCGCCCGTGTACTTTCTGCGCGTTTTTCAATCTTCAATAATACCATACCATACCATACCATACCATACCATACCATACCATACCATACCATACCATACCATACCATACCATACCATACCATACCATACCATACCATACCATACCATACCATATACCATACCATACCATACCATACCATACCATACCATACCATACCATACCATACCATACCATACCATACCATACCATACCATACCATACCATACCATACCATACCATACCATACCATACCATACCATACCATACCATACCATACCATACCATACCATACCATACCATACCATACCATACCATACCATGCCATACCATACCATACCATACCATACCATACCATACCATACCATACCATACCAAAATGGCAATCAACTAACAGGCTAAAGGTTCTTTTTTTTTCTTCTTTTCTGTCCCATCTTCTGGGTTGTACAGTGGCGTTGCTCCCACGCCGCTCATTCCGAATCCCAATTCGCAGCTACACCCCGGCTTGTTCAAGTCGCAAAATCCGAGACCAGCAGTCCAAGGGGAGCGAATGTTAGGCCGCCAGGGGGCAACCAACCGAGGAGACACTGAAGGTTCTTTCTCAACAACTAGGCATCAAGGTGTTCCTTCAATCTAGGTTGGGTGTCATCAGTCCTATCTTATTCGATCGTTAAGCAGTGCTCGTGTACTCTGCACGCAGCAGAACAATTAGCTCTAATGAACCAGCCAGATAGCGGGACACTTAATTCTTCAACAAAGTCAAAGACCATCAGTGGCTTTGGTGGTGAGCTGCAGCAATATTTTGTTCTCTCCAGCGCACTGGCTTAGTGCTTCAGGTAAGCTTCACACGGGAGCGTTCTTTTCGCTTCATCTACATTGATAATACGGGTATGTAATTTGAAAATTATGTATAAAATACCCGAGTCACCAAATGCTTATCCAGAAGACATAATCTAAGTTCATGACGTTTGCTTAGCAATGACATATGAATTATTGAAGCAGAAGGAACGAAGAACACAATTATTATAATTTTCAATGTTGACAGGGTGAGATAAGTCATTGTCAGGAGGAGATAACTAAGATTTTACTGGGGAAAAAGACAACATTTTGAAAAATAAACTTTAAAATAAGTAAGAATGAAAATTCAGGTCTGAACCACTTGTGTCATGATTGGGTTGAACAACAACTTCAGAAACTTTGTTTCCCACACACTTTTAATCATTGTTATTGTCAGAAAATCAAACAAATGTGCAGTTTCATTGGTAGTAAATCTTTTGGCAGCCATATTGATATGCTTGGTCACTTTTTGCTTTACAAAAGGAAAAAAAAAATCCGCATCAAAATCGACCCAAAACTTGCTGAGATACAACTTCAGACTCTACACAAGACATTTCAAGTGTAAAGAAGTGTAAATTTTGTCTGTTATCATATGGGCTATTGAGTAGGTTATGTCACCTAAACCGCGTTGAAACACGCGGCTGGGCGTGAAAGAATTAACAGCACAGTAAGCCAAGTTGAGTAGAGTTTACAGCCTGTTTCTATTGACTACATTTAATTCGGCAGCCAATCTCAAATAATGCCGATAAGGTGCTTAAGCAGTACCTTTTCACTGAACAGCCAGCAAGGCAGTTCTTCAGAAGCAAAAATGTGATCCTGAATAGGACAAATTATTATATTTTAGAATACGAATATGTCATTTATAAGAACCACGGACTGTTAGTTTGATGTGCTTTTTCTGGACCCAGCAACAACGTAACTAATGAGTGGCCCGGAGAGGCAGACTCACATACATGTATATAAACTACAAATCGGCCGAACAGTCAGCAAGGTAGGGGAAGACGGGGTAAAAAGCGCATGGGCGGGTAAGAAGCCCACCCCAATTATCTCATGAAATAAAGAAAATTTCAGTCAAATTTGCCCATGAGACGAATGCTAGACATTAACGCTCGTCTCATGGGCAAAATGAGACTGAAATTTGCTTCATTTCATGAGATAATTGGGGTGGGCTTCTTACCCGCCCATGCGCTTTTTACCCCGTCTTCCCCTAGTTCTCGAGGCGCATACATGTGATCATGTATAAGATTAGTTAGTATAAGATATATTAGAATAAGAACATGTTATTTAAAGAGCCACCGATTGTTAGTTTTTGTGGAACAAACAACCGCATAATAAAACCAATCAGTGGAGAGCAGGACAAACATGCATGTACTTAGCTACACATTGGCTAAACAGCCAGAAGATTTTGTAAATGAGCTCCCAGTATAAGTGCTTACCAAAATAAAAACAACGATCACGACGCTCATCATCATGTTCTTATATATAGTTATATATATAGGTATGCTTCAGACTGTTTCTCTTTCAGGTTGCAAATTGGGTAGCCGGATATAGTCACCGGATGGTATTCTGGGTAACACTAAACTGACAACTTCATTCATTGCATCTAAAGAAACAATGTTCTAGTTATGCCAGTTCCATCTCTCTCTCTCTCTCTCTCTCTCTCTCTCTCTCTCTCTCTCTCTCTCTCTCTCTCTCTCTCTCTCTCTCTCTCTCTCTCTCTCTCTCTCTCTCTCTCTCTCTCTCTCTCTCTCTCTCTCTCTCTCTCTCTCTCTCTCTCTCTCTCTCTCTCTCTGCCTGTCTGGCTGTCGGTCTGCTTGTTTGTCTTTTTTTTCTTTCTTCCTTTCTTTTTTTCTGACTTTCTTTCTTTCACTCTTCCTTTCTCTGGTGTAATAAATAAACTGTGATGAAGAACTTTATTAGGTCTTAAAACAGAACTAAACGAAACATATGTTAATGCTACCCCCGTCCCCCCCACCCCACCCCCCACCACCACCACCCACCCACCCACACATCTCTTTCCGACGCTGAGTATGTTTTTGCTTGATATTATCCTTTTTCCCGTCCCTTGTCTGTATGTTTGTATGAACATTTACTGATAACGTTGAGACAGATTTTGATGAAATTTTTGTGAAGGATTGAAGTGTATGTATGTGTGTATGTGTGTGTGTGTGTGTGTGTGTGTGTGTGTGTGTGTGTGTGTGTGTGTGTGTGTGTGTGTGTGTGTGTGTGTGTGTGTGTGTGTGTGTGTGTGTGTGTGTGTGTGTGTGTGTGTGTGTGTGTGTGTGTGTGTGTGTGTGTGTGTGTGTGTGTGTGTGTGCGTGTCTGCGTGAGAGAGAGAGAGAGAGAGAGAGAGAGAGAGAGAGAGAGAGAGAGAGAGAGAGAGGAGAGAGAGAGAGAGAGAGAGAGAGAGAGAGAGAGAGAGAATGAAATGAAATAAAAATATTTATTCCATAAGACCAAAGCCCCCTTTGGAAGTGTGTGTCTGCGTGAGAGAGAGAGAGAGAGAGAGAGAGAGAGAGAGAGAGAGAGAGAGAGAGAGAGAGAGAGAGAGAGAGAGAGAGAGAGTGTGTGTGTGTGTGTGAGCGCGCACACATGTGTGTGTGCGCAAGCGCGCGCGTCTGTGTTCTCTCTCCGTCTCTCTGTGTCTGTCTGTCTGTCTCTCTCTCTTTATTTCTGTATCTGTGTCTGTGTCTGCTGTGTCTATGTCTTCTCTTCCTGTCTCTGTCTATCTGTCTGCCTGTCTGTCTCTCTGCTCTCTATATGTCATGCGTGTGTTTGTGTGTAGTGTGTATGTTTGGGTGTACGCACCTGTGTGGGTGGGTGCGCATGCGTGCGTGCACTGATGTGTGTGTGCACGTGCGTGCGCGCACGCGCGCGTATGTGTGTGTGTGCGTGTGTGTGTGTCACCATATGTGTGTGCTTTGGTCTTGTTCATTCTATGTAGAACGTGCAGCAGCACTTTTATACCTAAAAGTGAGCTCAGGCAACAGCTATATAGAGAATACCTGGACTAAAACTTGTTCATGCTGCAAATGCCTTGCCCAGCCTACATCCCCACTCCCTAGGCTCCACCAGGGAGATAGTTAGCATTGGGACATGACTGGTTCCGTAAAGGCTAAGTAATGGTCAACTTAGGACGCTGATTTGACCACCAGGGGGCAATCAAACCAGTAGGGGCTTAGCGCGAAATATTCTTAGTTGGGGGTAGTGAAAGAGAGAGAGAGAGAGAGAGAGAGAGAGAGAGAGAGAGAGAGAGAGAGAGAGAGAGAGAGAGAGAGAGAGAGAGAGAGAGAGAGAGAGAGAGAGAGAGAGAGAGAGAGAGAGAGAGACCTACTGGTTTGATTGCCCCCTGGCGGTCAAATGCGCGTCCTAAGCTGCTCATTCCCTGCAACGTCTCTTGTTCCCTAGCTAACAGTAATGCCCATCAGTTGTGTTTCCTCACCCTGCGGGGAAGTCTTGTGAAGGGGAGTAATGTTTGTTAATTGAGGTACGGGAGTACTTTAAAGGTCCGTGTTATGTCCCTTTCCTTTCGCAGGATATGTATCGTACCTCACAAAATGAATAGAAGCAAATTTCGAACGATCACATTGTTAGATTCGAACAAACATACCAATCCAAAACTAACACAGAGAGAGAGAGAGAGAGAGAGAGAGAGAGAGAGAGAGAGAGAGAGAGAGAGAGAGAGAGAGAGAGAGAGAGAGAGAGAGAGAGAGAGAGAGAGAGAGAGAGAGAGAGAGAGAGACAGACAGACAGACAGACAGACAGACAGACAGACAGACAGACAGAGACAGAGAGAGACAAAGACAGAGACACAGAGACAGAGACACATAAGCACAGAGAGAGACAAAGAGAGAGAGAGAGAGAGAGAGAGAGAGAGAGAGAGAGAGAGAGAGAGAGAGAGAGAGAGAGAGAGAGAGAGAGAGAGAGAGAGAGAGAGAGAGAGATACGAGACAGATAGACTAAGCAGAGAGACAGGCAGACAGACAAAATGAGACAAAAATAGACAGATACTCGTAGAATCACACACACACATAGAGAAATAGACAGAGAAAGGCTGTGGATGTGACGGAGACAACGAATAGAGATAAAGACACATACACGCGCACGCATAACATTCGCGCGCGCGCGCGCGCAAACACACACACACACACACACACACACACACACACACACACACACACACACACACACACACACACACACACACACACACACACACACACACACACACACACACACACACACACACACACACACACACACGCACGCACACACACACACACACACATTCCATTTACAACGGATCACCAACCTGTCCAGATGCCCTCAGATTTTTCACAGCAAACAATGCATCGAGTGTCTCAGTCTCAGCGTCTCTTTGATCTCTATATTTTAAAAAAACCCCACCCAGCAACAACAACACAAACAAACAAACAAACAAACAAACACACAGCCAAACAAAAGACAGTGATGGTCTGTAACACTTGCAATACAAAACTAACTCGCAGATTTTTAACCTTAAAAGTCTCTGATCAAAAACTGTGATTCTAATCACAAACTTTGACCAGTCTCTGAGATACGACCGGCATCACCAGACAATAACAATGTCATATTATGTCAAGCATCGAAATTGCTGGCACCGTACAATACTATAGACGTCTGCCACTGAGAGATGTCATAGAAGAGCGTTCATTAGGCCTACTTTGTCTTCAACGAGTGTCGAAGAGGAAGAATAGACAAAAGAGGGTGAAGAAACGACGACAGCGGCATCAATCAAAAGAAAACTGTCAACATTTTGCACGTGCGCGACTCTGACGCGGGTCGATGCTTTATATATGACTCTGTGACATGGTTATTCCCGCTCATTTTTTATAGAGAGTGGGGTTTTTTTTTAGGGGGCAGTGGCGCAAGGGTTGGATAGGGATAGGGGAGGGGGTGGAGAAGAAGAAGAAGGAGGGGGAGGGGGTGGGGGTGATGACGATACCTTACAAAGTGCACCGCTGTTGCGCTGTCAAGAGGTTTGTTAGCTGTCAAGTCGGCTGGCTCGTGCAACGCGTCTCGAGCGTCTTGGTTGTGTAAGTTGTCGCGCCGATACTTGTTGCGCGGTTGTTGGCGCAGCGCTGTTTTTGTTGCCGATTGTGTCCCTGTCTCTATGTGTCCCCAATTCCGTCTCTATATGACTGTCCCTGTGTCTATATGTCCCCGTCTCTATGTCTCTATGTCGCCGTTTCTATGTGTCGCCGTCTCTATATGACTGTCCCTGTGTCTATATGTCCCCGCCTCTATATGACTGTCCCTGTGTCTATATGTCCCCGTCTCTATATGTCCCCGTCTCTATATGTCCCCGTCTCTATATGTCCCCGTCTCTATATGTCGCCGTCTCTATATGTCGCCGTCTCTATGTGTCGCCGTCTCTAGTCTATATGACTGTCCCTGTGTCTATATGTCCCCGCCTCTATATGACTGTCCCTGTGTCTATATGTCCCCGTCTCTATATGACTGTCCCTGTGTCTATATGTCCCCGCCTCTATATGACTGTCCCTGTGTCTATATGTCCCCGCCTCTATATGACTGTCCCTGTGTCTATATGTCCCCGTCTCTATATGTCCCCGTCTCTATATGTCCCCGTCTCTATATGACTGTCCCTGTGTCTATATGTCCCCGTCTCTATATGACTGTCCCTGTCTATATGTCCCCGTCTCTATATGACTGTTCCTGTGTCTATATGTCCCCGTCTCTATATGTCCCCGTCTCTATATGTCCCCGTCTCTATGTGTCCCCGTCTCTATATGACTGTCCCTGTGTCTATATGTCCCCGTCTCTATATGTCCCCGTCTCTATATGTCCCCGTCTCTATATGTGTTCCTGTGTCTATATGTCCCCGTCTCTATATGACTGTTCCTGTGTCTATATGTCCCCGTCTCTATATGTCCCCGTCTCTATATGACTGTTCCTGTGTCTATATGTCCCCGTCTCTATATGACTGTTCCTGTGTCTATATGTCCCCGTCTCTATATGTCCCCGTCTCTATATGACTGTTCCTGTGTCTATATGTCCCCGTCTCTATATGACTGTTCCTGTGTCTATATGTCCCCGTCTCTATATGTCCCCGTCTCTATATGTCCCCGTCTCTATATGTCGCCGTCTCTATATGACTGTCCCTGTGTCTATATGTCCCCGTCTCTATATGTCCCTGTCTCTATATGTCGCTGTCTCTATATGTCCCCGTCTCTATATGTCCCCGTCTCTATATGTCGCCGTTTCTATATGACTGTGTCTCTATATGACTGTTCCTGTGTCTATATGACTGTGTCACATGACTGTGTCTATATGACTGTGTGACTGTATATGACATATAGACACAGGAACAGTCTCTATATGTCCCCGTCTCTATATGTCGCCGTCTCTATATGTCGCCGTCTCTATGTGTCCCCGCCTCTATATGTCGCCGTCTCTATGTGTCGCCGTCTCTATATGTCCCCGTCTCTATATGTCCCCGTCTCTATATGTCCCCGTCTCTATGTGTCCCCGCCTCTATATGTCGCCGTCTCTATGTGTCGCCGTCTCTATATGTCCCCGTCTCTATATGTCCCCGTCTCTATATGTCCCCGTCTCTATATGTCCCCGTCTCTATATGTCCCCGTCTCTATATGTCGCCGTCTCTATGTGTCCCCGTCTCTATATGTCCCCGTCTCTATATGTCCCCGTCTCTATATGTCGCCGTCTCTATATGTCGCCGTCTCTATATGTCCCCGTCTCTATATGTCCCCGTCTCTATATGTCGCCGTCTCTATATGTCCCCGTCTCTATATGTCCCCGTCTCTATATGTCGCCGTCTCTATATGTCGCCGTCTCTATATGTCCCCGTCTCTATATGTCCCCGTCTCTATGTGTCCCCGTCTCTATATGTCCCCGTCTCTATATGTCCCCGTCTCTATATGTCGCCGTCTCTATATGTCGCCGTCTCTATATGTCCCCGTCTCTATATGTCCCCGTCTCTATATGTCCCCGTCTCTATATGTCCCCGTCTCTATATGTCCCCGTCTCTATATGTCGCCGTCTCTATATGTCCCCGTCTCTATGTGTCCCCGTCTCTATATGTCCCCGTCTCTATATGTCCCCGTCTCTATATGTCCCCGTCTCTATGTGTCCCCGTCTCTATATGTCCCCGTCTCTATATGTCCCCGCCTCTATATGTCCCCGTCTCTATATGTCCCCGTAGGGATATGTCCCCGTCTCTATATGTCGCCGTCTCTATATGTCGCCGTCTCTATAGTCCCCGTCTCTATATGTCGCCGTCTCTATGTGTCCCCGTCTCTATATGTCCCCGTCTCTATATGACTGTCCCTGTGTCTATATGTCCCCGTCTCTATATGTCCCCGTCTCTATATGTCCCCGTCTCTATATGTCGCCGTCTCTATGTGTCCCCGCCTCTATATGACTGTCCCTGTGTCTATATGTCCCCGTCTCTATATGTCGCCGTTTCTATATGACTGCCCCCGTCTCTATATGTCCCCGTCATATATCTACCCGTATGTATGTGATACAAAACCTAACCTTAACCCTAAACCAAACCCTAAACCTAATCTGATTCCCTATCCCTATGCCTAACCCTATCCAGGAAGCCAATTCATATCGCTAACCCAAAGAGACACATAGAGGTAGGGAAACATAGAGACAGGGACATCTAGAGACGGGGACACATAGAGACGGGGACACATAGAGACGGGAACACATGGAGACGGGGACACATAGAGAAACAGGGACACATAGAGACAGGGACATCTAGAGACGGGGACATATAGAGACGGGGACACATAGAGAAACGCATAGAGACGGGGACATCTAGAGACGGGGACACATAGAGAAACGCATAGAGACAGGGACATCTAGAGACGGGGACACATAGAGACAGGGACATAGA
>CM065682.1:47113306-47123306 GCA_017654935.2 Phymorhynchus buccinoides
GAACACATATTTATTTGTCAGAATATTCACACACGCGCGCGCGCGCATACACACACACACACACTCAACTCAAAACTAGATTAGATGAGGTACTTTATAGTCACAGAGGCGTCTCTGTGAATTTCGGGTTGCTCCCACCTGCAGCCAGAGGCGAGCCACCCAATTTTGTAAGCTCAAGTCCAAACATTTTAATGATGGGGCCATCTGTCCGTGTCAAAGGAAGGTGAGGGTAGGGGTGTAGTTGAAAAAATATAATAATCATAGGGAAAATAATTAAACCAAAGCAAAAACAAAACGTCATATGGCGGTTGGAGTGTGAAGGATGGTGGCACATTCACAACGCAATGAACCAGCTTTGAGAATAATCAGATACGTAGCGGGATGATAAAGAATTAAAAAAAAAGTACCATTATCTTAATTATGTACCTGAACAGATAATCAAAATGAGAAGAGAAAAGCTTTCACAATGGAAGGGGAAAATATCACACGCGCGCGCGCGCGCACACACACATTCACGCGTGCACACACACACACACGCGCTTGCACACACACATTCACGCGTGCACACACACACACACGCGCTTGCACACACACGCGCGCGCGCACGCACGCACACATTCTCTCTCTTTTTAAAGGCGGAAGAAAAAGTAATAGAAGACACGAAAGATGGACTATTACTGGAACAACAAATAAAAAGAACAAAATGTTTTCGTATGTAAAGAAATAGTAGAACATAGAATTAGCTTACTTTCATTAGCCAATAACCCAATAAGTCAACGAGCTTTATCTCTTGATGCCACCGACCTGTGTTTCCATTGAGTTAGTAAACATCAAATAATAATAGGCCCCTAATAGTCATGTTAATGCAAAGAACGCGTCAGCACTCGCACATGCACGCATGCACACACACACACGACGAGGAAAAACAACTGACGAAGTCAACAACCTCTCTGTTGTTGATGGAAGGCAAAAGACTAGATAATCAGTGTGTGTGTGTGTGTGTGTGTGTGTGTGTGTGTGTGTGTGTGTGTGTGTGTGTGTGTGTGCGTGCGTGTGCGTGCGTGTGCGTGCGCGCGTGTGTGTGCGTGTGCGTGCGTGCGTGTGTGCGCGCGCGTGTGTGTGTGTGTGTGTGTGTGTGTGTGTGTGTGTGTGTGCGTGCGTGCGTGTGCGTGCGTGTGCGCGCGCGCGCGCGTGTGTGCGTATGTGTGTTTGTGTCTGTGTCTGTGCCAGTAAGGCAGAAAGATAGTAGATTGCAGAAAGCAAAGGGAAAAGGTAGAGTCAAAGAGAGTGACAGACTGAAGGAAGTTACAAGCACAGATCTTCCGGAAGATGGGGGAACTATTTGTACGAAAGACCTTCCGGTATCCCCACTGGGGGGAGGGGGGGGGGTCGTCGTTTTATTCCCAGCAACTTCAATCAACAAGGGGTGCCACCAGATAATAATATAGGAAAGCATGCTGTTATCCTAAATTCTGTGGTGCCACGTTTATACCTTACTATTGGCCAGACATGTTCTGATTACACATATACTGCTCCAAATTTGCAAAGGATATTGTCTTAAACATGCAACAATATCAAAGATAAACATAACACTATTACTATTTTTTCTTCTTTAGTTTAATCAATATTTCGTCTTCATATTTTGATCATAAATGAGGTCCGAGAGTGATTTGAGTGGCTTGCCTCAAGTTTTGTGACACCCCTTCAAAATGCATAAAACAACCGAATGGAGTGGCATTTTCATTTTCAGATTTTTTGCTTTTTGCGGCAAAACAAATCATGGATAAGTATGTGCGAGACTCCCTCGCTGCAATTCCAGCTGGGAAACGTCATTTCGTGTTCTGGAGGAGCTTTTGAAGCTCCTGCTGATCCAGGGTGTTCCACTCCTCTTGGGTTCTGTTCTGGGTCCTGTAGACTTTTGAGCTGCTGGGAACGGCTGCTAACGGCTGCTTGGAGCATATTTCAACATTGTTCTTAATAATTAATATAATGTTTATAATGTATATAATTAACATAATGTTTATAATGACTAATTTAATGCGATATAATGTTTTGTGTCATGATCATCTTTTTACTGTACTTGTCTGTTTGTTTGTCTGGTGACAGCAGCCAAATTTCCTTGTATGCACTGTTTTAAAGGACAATAAATGATTTGATTGATTGATTGATTGATAGATTGATTGATTAATTGATTGATTGATTGATTGATTATTACCAATGAAGATGACGTCATCTCGGATCGTACCAGCAAAAGGTTTGACGTGGACATCTATGAACTCATACCTGTATTGAACAGCTATCGGGGATTCCTTTTGAAGAATTTGTGACACTGTTTTCCCGACCATGCTGATACAGGCCCAAGCTGTCAAACACCTCAAGATCTCTTATGCTCTCTGACCCGCGTTTCCTGCTAATGTTCTCCTGAGAACGTCCACGCCCTGGCAAGACCATCAGTGAAATAAAGACATATCCTGAACTCGTTGGTGAAGAGAATTCATGTCCAGTCTCATAATGTCCAGATGACGTGGTTCTGGGCTCTCAAAAGATAGCGCTGCTTTTGAGCTGGAATGAGCAGGATGCCCAAACATGCCCAGGGGGAGTGAAGGCAGCATCATGGAGGCCGTTCTTCACAGTGTGGGTGGAAATGTTCCGCAATGAGGCATTCAGCAAATCAAAATGCTGCCAGAGAGTGTGTGTGAAACGATTTTGGCAGGCCCGAAAAAAGCTGAAAACGGCCATTTTTATAACCAGTCGCCCAACATTCTGCCACCTTCACGACGTGTATCAGCAGAACTAACACCATGGTAGTGAATCCAAGCTTTGGAAGCGACGCATTGTCTATTCAAAGCACTAATGACACAACGAGTCTGTGTACAACTGTTCTCCAGCATGCCAACACAGAAAGACAACTCATTGTGTTTCAAATGTGTCTTTCGTTTTCCAGGGCAAACAGATTATGATATGCACCATCGCCGCAAGTTGAAAAATAATGGGGCTATTACGCAGTTATCCATGATATTGTTGTCCTTTGCCCGACCTTAGTCGGCAAGGGAGTATAAGTTTTATTTATTTATGGAATAACACTTGCTTCGGAAATGGAGAAAAGGACCGAGGCAACCAGGTTTTATGAGGTGAAATTGTACACAAACGGTTTTTTTTTAGTCATTGGAACACACACGCGCGCACACACATATGCACACGCACACACATGCACACGCGTGCACACACACACACACACGCACATACAGACACACACACACACACACACACACACACACACGCACACACACACAAGCACACACACACACACACACACAAGCACATATACACACACACACACACACACACACACACACACACACACACACACACACACACACACACACACACACACGTACATACAGACACACCCACACCCACATGCACACGCGCGCGCACACACACGCGCACACACACGCGCACACACACATGCACACGCACGCACATACACGCACATACACACACACACATGCACACACGCGCACACACACGCGCGCACACACTGGTTATCTGGTATGTATGTGTGTGCGTGTCTATCTGTCGGTCTGTCTGTGTGCGCGTGTCTGTGCGCGCTCCCCTGCCTTCCATGTCAGTGGCATGAATGACCAAAATAACATTCTAACTGATTGGTATCATATTTAGGCATTAACGTGCCAGCATTAATAGTGGGAATTGGTAATACGGTATCATATTTAGGCATTAACCTCAAAGTAACAGCGTGCCAGCATTAATAGTGGGAATTGGTAATACGGTATCATATTTAGACATTAACCTCAAAGTAACAGCGTGCCAGCATTAATAGTGGGAATTGGAGAATGTTAAGAACAGGTAGGGGCCTGGTTTGAACACCCCTTGTGCAGGCTAGAACACATGCATGCACGCGCGTGCACAGTATCCTTGAAGCAACAATGTGCCAATGGTAATGGTGCGATTTAAAAAAAAAAAGAACAGATAGTGTGAGCACTCACAATGCTGTCTAAACACGCGTGTATGCACACGAAAACGCACAAACCCGCATACACACAAGCACACTTACACAAGCACTGTTTTAAATTTTTAGGTTCATTCATACAAACGTAAAAGTGTGCGCGCGCTCACACACACACATATAGACAGGCAGAAACACACACACGTAAGCATGTATGCATTCATGCACACGCTCACTCAAGCATACACACACACACATACGCACACATACACACACATACACACACACACACACACACACACACACACACACACACACACACACACACACACACACACACACACACACACACACACACACACACACACACACGCATGTACACACACTCGCACATACACACCACACTCACCACACTCTTGTCTGAATCACTTTTAGTGGAAGGACGTTAAACTGAAGAACACACACACATACGCACGTGCAAAGATCATTCAGCTCCTGCTGATCATTATTTTTAAAAAGGAAAAAGGCAACAAGCAAAAAGAAGAAGATGAAATTCTGACTTTTTATGAAATTGGGTAGCTGAAGCTTTCAGGTTTTTCTTTCAGTAAGAGAAATCATTGTCGATAACAGCTTTCTCTATTTACCCTAGCCACAAACCTCTTGCGGCAATTTATCTAGCAATTTCTTTCCGTACAGAAACGCAATTGTAGTTCCACATTAAATGGGCCAATGCGTGGAATCAATAAAGCACTTAACCACGTACATACTATTACTAATAGTATTAGAAACAGTCACACGCAGAGTACAAATCTTGCGCAAACTTTGACAACGTTTAAAAAAGGGAAGGAAAATATATCAGACGTTCAGAATTGGGTTTTTTTAAATGGAGAGAGAGAGAGAGAGAGAGAGAGAGAGAGAGAGAGAGAGAGAGAGAGAGAGAGAGAGAGAGAGAGAGAGAGAGAGAGAGAGAGAGAGAGAGAGAGAGAGAGAGAGAGAGAGAGAGAGAGAGAGAGAGAGAGAGAGAGAGAGAGAGAGAGAGAGAGAGAGAGAGAGAGAGAGAGATCATTAAAGCAGTCTGTGAATGTTACGACAGTTACGCGTGCTATTCTGTCTGTCTGTTAGATGTAATAAAAACATCTTTTTTGAACCCATCAGTCATCTTCGTTTCTTCAAATGTCTGCCTTCTGTCTGTGAGCGCAAAGTATTTCGTGTTTTGGTATTACTCTAGTCACATAGACTTATCTCTGTGAAATTCAGGCTGCTCTCCCCTGGAGAGTGCGTCGCCGCAAGCGCAGCGCCTACCCATTTAAAAAAAATTAAAACTAAATAAATTTTTGGGGCAGGGTAAGGAAGGGGTGGGGGCAGACTTGGGAAAACTAGCCATCAGGCAGCGGGATTTCTCCATGCTCTTAGCGACTTTTAGGGGGGGGGGGGGGGGGGGCACATCTTGACCTTTACCGGACTTTTAACTGCCGTGGGATTTTGACGTGCGTAAAGCGCACAGGTCAGACTAGCTTTGAGTCCCGAAGGACTCGACGTTCAGTTCGATTGTCCTGTCGAACTAGAACGAAAGAGCGAAGCTGGGATTCGAACCCGGGTCACTCATATGCTGCAATCACGCATTGAAATCGGCAGGCGAACGTCTTAACCACTCTGCCACCTTCATTCCTTGCACACAAAATGACTAAAGGTCGTGACTATGTTGTGAGGAAGCCTGTAGGAGAGGCAGACAGGAGAGAGACAAAATAACGACGTGTCGACAGTATCATCATTAGGGGAGACTTTTCTTGTTGAATTGCTTTGCTCTTTGTAATGTTTGTGTGTGAAAAGCTGAGGTGGGTCGATGCCATTGCTAAAACGGGAAAGCATAATAATATGAGTCATGCATTCGACGAGATTGCGTAAAAACTTTCCATCTCCGTGTTTCTTCCTTTTCGTCCGCACCACCCCCCTCCCCCCCACCACCCCCTTTACCTTACATTATGCTGTCAGTGGGAAGCTTAATCGTCGGGTTCTTGAGTACATTGGATCAGGAATGGACATTACCCTAGTGCCGCATAAAAGGTGCAGTATTGCCTTCAAATCAGACTGTGAACATTTTCAATCTTACAACTTGCATCGTAGAGAATGTCCGCTTTTATTGTTTCTAGGGGGAAGACGGGCTAAAAAGCGCATGGGCGGGTAAGAAGCCCACCCCAATTCTCTCATGAAATGAAGCAAATTTCAGTCTCATTTTGCCCATGAGACGAGCGTTAATGTCTAGCATTCGTCTCATGGGCAAATTTGACTGACATTTTCTTTATTTCATGAGATAATTGGGGTGGGCTTCTTACCCGCCCATGCGCTTTTTACCCCGTCTTCCCCTATGTTGTTCCAGTTTTTGTGTCGTATTGTTTGTACTCGTTTTTATGACATCTAACAAAACAAATGTCCCATATGTGCCATCCCAGGCCAACAGGACGTGAAACCTTAAATTTCTCTCTCGCAAGAAGACTGACTATAAAAGGCTACGCCTATTTAGACGTTAAACCAACCACAGAGAGAGAGAGAGCTTCAATAAGCTAACTTCTTGCGACCTACATTGACTGTTCTGTGAAGATTTTCTTGCAGTTGGGGCTGTCTTTCTGTTATTGAAATAATTACTATCTTGCTGATACTCGTAAAAATCGTTTTAACGTTTGCCTCCATCAGCAAACAAGATTGGTTCACATCTGATACTATCATCATGGGTTTGAAAATGCATAGATCGTAGATCAGCCTTTTCGATAATTCTGGCTGAGGTGAGTGAGTGCAAGAAAAGTGGGCTTCTGATCAAATAAACTAATAATGGCATTAGAGGTTTTAGGCCTAGGGGAAGACGGGGTAAAAAGCGCATGGGCGGGTAAGAAGCCCACCCCAATTATCTCATGAAATAAAGAAAATGTCAGTCAAATTTGCCCACGAGACGAATGCTAGACATTAACGCTCGTCTCATGGGCAAAATGAGACTGAAATTTGCTTCATTTCATGAGATAATTGGGGTGGGCTTCTTACCCGCCCATGCGCTTTTTACCCCGTCTTCCCTACTCTATTTTCAGAGCTGACGGAACCGGTAACCTTCTGACAAGGAAAAGATAGAGTGTACAAAGGGTGTGTTTTTTGTGTTGTACGGGCATACCCTAAAATCCTGCGTAGTAAGAAAACAACAACAACTGGAAAACAACATCTGTGAGTGAGAAAATGAGAATGCGTAGGAAGGCAAGGACAACAAGATGACAGAGCCGTATAAAGTCTGCTCCTAGTCTCCCAGTTACTGACGATTTAGTTGCTTATACATCTGTATCATTAAAAAATCGGGACTTTCCTGGAGTTGCACTGCCTCCGGACATTGCCTCCAGGATCGTTCCCACCATCTTTATATCTACTAATGTCCCATATGTGTCTGTTTCAGACCGGAGGACCTGAAACGGATTTTCACTCACCAGTTACTGACGAAAGTCGGGGGAGATAATTTTTACTCTTGGGTCATTGTATTTCTCTTTGTGTTAAGTAATTCAGTTTCTGTATTTAGTAAAGGTCTCTGTGCACGTTAACATTATTCAGAAAACATCACTATTTTGCCATGGCAACATAGTGTTAGGCCACTCATAATATGACTTACAGCTCACTGTGTTGCCCTGGGGAAATAGTGATATTTTCTGGATTATGTTAACGTGTACAGAGACCTTATGCCATGCCCAGTAGTTCATCATTTTACAAAGCAAAAGTCTTTAGATGATACTTTATCACCAAACCAACTTTGGTTGAAATCCATCCATCATCGTTGAAATAATCAGGGTCTTTTGTAACATTCAAATTTGATTCACAGGGTTCGTATTTGGTAAATATGACACCACGGGTAGCACCTATGGTGCGTAAGGAACCATTCTGCCAAGTTTCGTTAAGATCAGTTCAGTCGTTAAGGCGTTGTGAAGTGGAACATAGTTGGATCACACGCATGCACATACAGACAGACAATACAGAGACACGCACAGGCTCTCGTCCCCATTCCAATGTACTCCCGTTCTGCTAGAACTGGAAGAACAAAAAGACGACCGAAACGGATGCAGAGGGGGAAGGCAAAGACGGAGGTAGAAAACAACAAACAACCAGGATGGAAATAACAATGAAACGGCTCACGGAACCGTCGGTATAACACCCTTAATGCCCCAAAAGTTGCTGCTGAAAAAAAGGGTTAGCAAGGAATATTCAGCAGAGGGATGGCATTATTAAAAGAAGAAGCGTTCTCGTCATATGAAGTTTAAAAACAGAAAGGGTCTTATGGCTTTAGGTCTGTGCTTGCTGCTTACCTTTAAGAGTTTGTTGTTGTCATTTATGAGTTGAGCGTGCGTACGCTCTGAGCCAAAAAGGGAAAAAAAGCTTAGCTCGATTTAGACAACCATCTCGTAACTTGAGAAAACAAGGGAGAATCTTTTTTTGGTGTGTGGTAAAAATACCTTCCGTCAGTGTTTGGAAGCAAATACTACATCAAAAATATACACACAATAAAAACAGAACGATTTATTTTGCAAAAATGATACCACACAGAACGCCTGTATAAATAAACAACAACAAATGCGTAAACGAAAGTCTGCTTAACGTCTTCGTCTGTTTAAAATCTACGAAATTAGATTTAACTGCTGACAATGTGCATGCTATAAGTTTGATCCTTTAGATATCTGGAAATAAACATTAAAAGATCACTTGAGCAGCCAAAATAAAATGTATATAAAGATAGTGGGACGATCCTGGAGGTAGGGCCTACTTCTATGCCAGGAAAGTCACGATGATTAAAGTGTAGAAGACAAGCGTATGCTCAAACCGAAGCATGGTAACAACAACCATCACAATTACAATGATCAATGGAACAAAATAGCTTATTATCGTTTCTCAGCGCATTAGCTGTGTGTCAGTCAGTCGTGTCTGATTATGACTTCCTAACAAACTAACTAACCAAATAGCCGAAGAGGCAACTGCTATTCAAAAGGGCTGGGCAGGAATTTGTTTACGGTGTAAAAACCTTGTCCAGGGGGACATTCCCACTCTCTTGGTGAAAAAGAACTCGAGGACATCTGGCGTTGGGGAAGGACAACTCACCCCCAGGGCTGTAGCACTAAGGGCCGGCGCAAAGGCCTCCTAGTTTTGAGAGTCATAGTCAATCACATAAGGGACTAAACTGCACTGATTCTTTTCTCTCTCCATTATTGTAGAAAATCATTCATTGTGCAGCTCCCAATGTATCGTTGGCCACAACGTCAGGCTAATGTCAACCAATGGTAAAAGCCGTTGGAGTGGTTAACCAACTACTATGGTAAGAAGAAGGCAAATTGACATTAAATTCACGATTTTTCTTATTCATTATCCGTCTATATACGTAACCCCCCCTCCCGCTTACAATGCACCGTCCCTTTTCATGAACATTTAAACGCTTTTTTCCCTCCCCAACCCCTTCTCTCTTTCTCTCTCTCTCTCTCTCTCTCTCTCTCTCTCTCTCTCTCTCTCTCTCTCTCTCTCTCTCTCTCTCTCTCTCTCTCTCTCTCTCTCTCTCTCTCTCTCTCTCTCTCTCTCTCTCTCTCTCTCTCTCTCTCTCTCTCTCTCTCTCTCTCTCTCTCTCTCTCTCTCTCTCTCTCTCTCTCTCTCTCTCTCTCTCTCTCTCTCTCTCTCTCTCTCTCTCTCTCTCACACACACACGCGCGCACACACACGCACACGCACGCACGCACGCACGCACGCACGTACGCACGCACACGCACACGCGCGCACACACACACACACACACACACACACACACACACACACACACACACACACACACAGGTGCTCGTGAACAATCCATCTGGTTTGTTCACATATTTAACACAGACAACAACATCATCAACAACAACGACGACGACGACAACAACAACAACAACAACAACGACAACAGCAACAACAACAACAACGACAACGACAACAGCAACAACAACAACACAACAACAACGACGACGACAATAACAGCAACAACAACAACGACGAC
>CM065682.1:47135806-47143306 GCA_017654935.2 Phymorhynchus buccinoides
CTCTCACTCTCTCTCTCTCTCTCTCTCTCTCTCTCTCTCTCTCTCTCTTTGTTTCTTTTTCTCTGCCTTGCACTGCTTCCAATTTTGTTTCCACATACTATTTCTTTTTGTCTCTATCTTTCGCCCTGCCTTATCCTGCCTCTCTCCCTGCTCTGTCTCTGTCTGTCTATGTATGTCTGATTCTCTCTCTCTCTCTCTCTCTCTCTCTCTCTCTCTCTCTCTCTCTCTCTCTCTTCTCTCTCTCCGTCTCTCTCTCTCTCTCTCTGCTTTGAACTCACTTTTTCATTGTCCTTATCTCTCACATACTGCCTCTTTTTGTCTGTTTCTTTCTTTCTGTTCGCTTTCTGCCTCTGTCTCTGCTCTCTCTCTTTCTCTCTCTCTGCTCTCTCTCTCTCTCTCTCTCCTCTCTCTCTCTCTCTCTCTCTCTGCTTGCTTTGACTCACTTTCATTGTCCTTATCTCTCACATACTGCCTCTTTTTGTCTGTTTCTTTCTTTCTGTCGCTTTCTGCCTCTGTCTCTGCTCTCTTCTCTCTCTCTCTCTCTCTCTCTCTCTCTCTCTCTCTCTCTCCTCTCTCTCTCTCTCTCTCTCTCTCTCTCTCTCTCTCTCTGCTTTGCTTTGACTCACTTTCATTGTCCTTATCTCTCACATACTGCCTCTTTTTGTCTGTTTCTTTCTTTCTGTCGCTTTCTGCCTCTGTCTCTGCTCTCTCTCTTTCTCTCTCTCTCTCTCTGCTTTGACTCACTTTCATTGTCCTTCTCTCTCACATACTGCCTCTTTTTGTCTGTTTCTTTCTTTCTGTCGCTTTCTGCCTCTGTCTCTGCTCTCTCTCTCTCTCTCTCTCTCTCTCTCTCTCTCTCTCTCTTTCTTGACTTCTCTCTCTCTCTCTTCTCTCTCTCTCTCTCTCTCTCAAATCTCTCTCTCTCTCTCTCTCTCTCTCAACAATGTCTCCATCTGTCTCTCAGGTTCTCTTGTTTCATTACTCAGAAACAAAACTCTTTCTTTCTCCTCCCCCCCCCCCCCCCCAAGTCTCCATCTTCTCTTCTCAGGGTCCTGTTTCATTACTCGAGAAACACAAACTCTTTCTTTTCTTCTTTTTTTCTTTCCCCCCCCCCCCCCCCCCTACCCACCCTGGGGGTGTGCCTGTGTAAGTGTTAGCCTACTGTGCTGTGATGTTGAGCCATGCTTTTTCTATGCCTAAGTCTCTTATAGCTTACAACAATGCCTGCGTGTGTGCGTTGTGCGTTAGCAGTGTTTGGAGTTCGTGTCGTCTGCTTAAACTTGCATGTCCACACTGCTAAACAATTATGATGTATAGCATACGAATAGCATGCAAAAGATTTGCAGAATTTTGAAAGCCAAACGATTTTACATTAAAGTTGTGTATTACGCTTCTGCAAAGAGTATTGTGAAGAAAACAAATTTTGTGTTGTCTTATAGTAAAAACCAGGCGTGAATTGTATGATAATAAAACCACAAAGGTACTGTAAATAGAGTTATCGTGACCTCATTTTCTTGAAGCCACTGCTCACGTCGCGGGTCAAATAGACCCAGACTTTTATACAGTCAAAAGTAGCACTTAGCTGTTCATTCGTATTCCAAATGTGCGGGTCTAGGCTGCACCCCCCCCCCCCCCCCCCCCCCCCCCCCCCCCCCCCCCCCCGTGTGTGTGTGTGGTGGTGTGTCTGTGTGTATGCACGAAAAATAATGTGTGTAATGTGCGCGCATAGCGTGTGTGTGTGTGCGCATGTCGTGTGTGTTCATGTGTGTGTGAAAACGTGCGCATGTGTGTGTGCGCGCACGTGTGTGTGTGAGTGTGTGCGTTTTATACGTATGTGTGTTCCCACAATTTTATACAGTCAAAAGTAGCCACTTAGCTGTTCATTCCTATGACCCAATGTGCGGGTCTAGGCTTGCCCACCCCCCCCCCCACCCCCCCCCAATCAAATAAGACTAACCACCCAATTATCCCCCCCCCCCCCCCCCCCCCGACCAATACACTGTAGCCCCCCCCCCCCCCCCCCCCCCCCCCACCCCCCCCCCTGTTCAACTAAATGAAACCCCCCCCCCCCCCCAAAACCCCCCCCCCCCCCCCCCCCCCCCCCCCCCCCCCCCCCCCCCCTCCCCCACCCCCCCCCCCCCTCTCCCCCCCCCCCCCCCCCGTGTGTGTGTGTGTGTGTGTGTGTGTGTGTATGCACGAGCGCGTGTGTGTGTGTATGTGCGCGCATGCGTGTGTGTGTGCGCGCATGTATGTGTGTGTGTACATGTGTGTGTGAACGTGCGCATGTGTGTGTGCGCACGTGTGTGTGTGAGTGTGTGCGTTTGCACGTATGTGTGTTCGCACAATTTTGATCTCTGCCGTGGTGATTGAAACCACACCTGTAGCATTGAGTGAGACTTTGGGGGCTATGGTGCTTGGCACTCTTGACCTTTGACACACTTTCTCTGCTGAATTCAGGCTTCATCTCGTGTACTTGCTCTTGAACAGCTTCGAATATGGTTGCTATCTTGAGGGCGTTTGCGAGATCGAGGTCGTCTCCCCTTTCTAGGTACTTTCGTCTGAGCCTGTCTGACTTGCACTTCTCAACGACTTGATCACGGATCTGGTTTGCTAGACCTTCAACTCCGAAATCACAACCATCAGCTTGCTGACGTAAGCGTGTGACGAATTGTGCCACAGTTTCGTCAGGGAGTTGTTCTAATTTTCTGAACTTATGACGTAAGAACGTTTTGTTTGGTTTGACGTTGTAATGTTCTTTCAGAGCCTTCACTGCTTTGTCATAGTCTTTTGCTTCTCCTGTTTCTGGTAGAGTTTTAAACGTGTCTCTCACCTGCTTTCCTGCAGTGTAGAGCAATAGTGCGCGTCGTTGTTGTTTGTTTTCGTCCGAATTTCCGGCAATAAACAGCCCAACACTGTCTGCGTATGCCGCGAACTCTTATCATATCATATCATATCATATCATATACGGCATATACTAGGCTTTTAAATAGCCTTTAGCCTGCTATTTCCTTTTAGTTTATAAGGAAACGCGATTTAAAACTTTTTGTTTTTTTTTTATTTATATATTTTTTATTTATTTTTTAAAGAGTACAACATACAGTGAAAACAAGCAAACTGATCTGCATACTAATTAATTACTGAATACTTATGTTAGTATGGAAGCAATAATCTTCCCAAAAATTATCTAATTTGTTTTTAAAACTATTGAGTGTTCCTGCGGTTGCAGTATCATTTGGTAGAGAATTCCAATTGTTAATAACCCTGTTTGTTAAAAAATGTGCATAAATATTAGTATGAACTAATGATTTTGTTAGTTTTAAGGAGTGTCCTCTAGTGGTAGAGTTACTAAGAGAAAAAAAAAGTGTGTTTGTAGTTCTAGTATCATAATATCCATTTAAGATCTTAAAAGTTTCAATCATATCTCCCCGTGCTCTTCTATACTCTAGGCTAGGTAGATTAAGAAGTTTCAGTCTTTCCTCATAGCTCATATTACTCATGTTGATAATTTGCTTAGTGAATCGCCTTTGGACGTTCTCGATAGCATTAATATGTTTCTTTAATGATGGAGACCAAATCACAGCCATGATGTTGCGTCAAACGGCTTTGGTCTCCCCAGCAGGTCGTTCATTATACTCGTCGCCATTGTGGTATTCTTGTATTCGTTCTGGCCCTACTCTAGGTCGGTCTAACTCTACTAAGCGCCCCTAAGCTCATTCTCACTTGTAGCAGTCCAGACAACGGTTTTAGAGTTGCTCCATATTTAATACCCAGAATCCAACTGTCCGTTTCCATAACAACATTGTCTTCTTACATAAACCTATGCATTGAAGTGAAGTGAGAGAGAAAATGGAGTTTTACGTCCTCTTGGTCTGAATCAGACACATATGGGACATTTGTAAATACAAATATGGTGGGAACAATACTGGAGGCAATGCCCGGAGGCAGTACGAAACCAGTAAAGTCCCGATTTTGTTATTAATACAGATAGCTGTTAAGAGTTAACATATCATTGTATAAAGTAAATGAGGTGACTCCACTTTGGCTCTTTACATAGTTTGGGTCAAATTGACCCGCGACGTCGGGACTGTGTAGTTAAAGTTACGTAATCAATAACTCGTTCGACGTAATCATCCGAAATTAGGCTGAAGGAACGACAATAAGGTTCTTGAAAGAAACCTAAAATGTCATAAGCGTAGCTTTAATAGTTCCAGAGATTTAGTAACTTTTATACCTGACTGGGTCGCGTGGTTCCTCTCTCTCTCTCTCTCTCTCGTCTCTCTCTCTCCTCTCTCCCTCTCCTCTCTCTCTCTCTCTCTCTCTTCTTAACAATGTCTCCACCTGTCTCTCTCTCAGCTTCTTTTTTATTTATTTAATTACACAGAAACAGAACTCTCCCCCCCGCCCTTCTCCTTGGTGTGTGCATGTGTCAGCAGACTTGATTCATGGTTTTACAATGCCTCAGTCTGGTGTAGGCTAGAGGGTTAGGTAAATAGTTCAAGTACAAAAAAAGTGAAATTTGTGGTTGTCGCAAATACAGACTCTCATAGTAGCGAGTTGCAGATTTGCACGAGCGACAGATTTGCACCCGACAGGCCTACTGTGTGTGTGCGTGCCTGGCAGTAGGCTATTGGTTCTACCACACTTTCTCCAGGTGTCGTCTGCTAAAACATCTCTCTCTCTCTCTCTCTCTCTCTCTCTCTCTCTCTCTCTTCTCTCTCCTCTCTCTCTCTCTCTCTCTCTCTCTCTGCTTTACTCACACTTTCATTGTCCTTCTCTCTCACATACTATCTCTTTTTATCTGTTTCTTTTTTTCTGTCGCTTTCTGTCTCTCGTCTCTGCTTTCATGTTTTCAGTCTCTCTCTCTCTCTCTCTCTTCTCTCTCTCTCTCTCTCTCTCTCTCTCTCTCTCTCTCTCCTCTCTCTCCCTCTCAGCCATCTAAATCTCTCTATCAGCTCAGCTCCATGTTTCTCTCAGGTTCTTTTGTTTCATTGCACAGAAAGACAAAACTATTTCTTTCTCCCCCCCCCCCCCCCCCATCCTGGGTGTGCACTGCTAAAAAATTTTTTTGTATGATGTATAGCATACGAATAGCATGCAAAAGATTTGCAGAATTTTGAAAGCCAAACGATTTTACATTAAAGTTGTGTATTACGCTTCTGCAAAGAGTATTGTGAAGAAAACAAATTTTGTGTTGTCTTATACTAAGTAAAAACCAGGCGTGAATTGTATGATGATAAAACACTTGACAGGGCTTCATCGTCATTTTGGCTGGGTTTTTTTTAAAGTGTACAACCACCATTACTAAACCTTTGCAAAATCACAGAAGTGCATTGCTAAACTTTTGCAAAACAACAGCAATTGCATCGTTAAAAAAATAAATACTGCATTCATCATAAAAATGACAACAAAAAATAAAAGGACTGCACACATAAAATTTGTCGTCCTCGCCTTTTAGGTGGAAAAAACCTGTACAGGGTCTCAAATAGCACACCGTTAAAGGGACACCCTGACGGATGAGTTATTGTAAGAAACACGCTGAGGAATTTTACTCACAACAAAAGAACCAGCTCTTTTTTTTTTTTACTGCACTACAAAAAAAAAGAAAACGCTTCAACCACAATGACTGAGGTGGTGTAGAGTGGCACAGTAGTATTGCGTTCGCTTCATGTCAAGTAAACCCGAGTTTGAACCTGGGTACAAGGGATTTGTTCCTCTCATTCTGCACTAAACCGAGGTCCCGTGTGCCCCCATGCACTTAGCAAATGTTAAATCCAGTGGCGACGAAAAAGTTGCAATTTTGTCAAAATTCCTCCCCCCCATGCCCCCCACCCCCCCCCCCCCCCCCCACCCCCCCCCCCCCCCCCCCCCCCCCCCCCCCCCCCCTCCCCCCCCCCCCCCCCCCCCCCCCCCCCCCCCCCCCCCCCCCCCCCCCCCCCCCCCCCTCCTCCCTCAAGTGACAATAATCGCATGCCAATTATATATTCACCAAACCCTTTATTTTGAAGAAATACTTACGGATGGATTTTACATTCTTCTATCCTCACGTTCATTTATCAGTTGACTATGCCTTGACCCCCCCCCCCCCCCCCATCCCCCCCCCCCCCCCCCCCCCCCCCCCCCCCCCCCCCCCCCCCCCCCCCCCCACCCCCCCCCCCCCCCCCCCCCCCCCCCCCCCCCCCCCCCCCCCCCCCCCCCCCCCCCCCACCCCCTCTTTTTCATTGATACACACACTACCATTGAGAGACTCATTAATATGCGTTAGCCTAGCAACTGACCAAAACAGTTAGGTAGGCTTAGTGATGCGACTCTCTTTGTGCTGTGGTGTTGAGCTATAGGCCTAGAAGCAGGGTCAGTCCCTGTAGGCCTAGGCCTAGTGCAAAGGTTAGCAGACGGACACAATCAGTTGACAGTGAAAGATGAATATGAGCCAAGTTGGTTCTTTTCAGTTTTATTTACACAACCGTAGGCTGAGGCTACCCTACTCTCTTTGTGTTTATGACTATCTATCTCAAAAGTCGAAGTCTGGTTTCTTTCAGTTTCATGACAACATTAGGATCACAAATACTTTGGAAGACGAATCTCATCTGCTTACAGAACTAAACCGTCATTTTCAGCACTTTACTGTGTTGAACTTCTTTTTTGTTCTTGTCTGAGCGGTCGATGACGAACGTATTTCATGACACGTTCATATTTTATATAACTTTTTTTCTTCTTCTTCTCTAAAATAGCCAACTTGCATCACCTTGAAGATATTTTGAAAAGACATACATGTTCATACACATTTGAAGTGCAATACACTCTTCTACATAATGTTAACACTGTTTGGCCTCCTTTTAGTTGATATTTATCAACTGAATTTTCTTGTTCATCTTTGTGTAGGCCTTCTAGCTATACATAGGCCTATTTGAAAATGTAATTTACTTCTAATTTAGCCTACTTCTAGAAAACGTAATTCGCTTCCACCTGTATCTCTTGGTCGGTTATGACAAGTCAAGTCAAGTCGGTTTAACAAAAAACAAGCAAATAAACATTTGGGAGTAGCCTACATAAAAATGGTTACGATGATACGTAGGGAACTTGTTTTTTTCCGGCGTGCAACGGACTTCCGGTTTTTGGAGTGTCCAAAAATGTGGCTTCCGGTTTTTAGAGTGCAGAGTAATGTGCCTTCCGGATTTTCGAGTGTATTGGGGTGAGATATTTGTGACGAATTCTGGAGTGAAAGACTTGGTCAAAACATCTATTATGGATTTAAACAATAAGTAGTTTGGCTTGTTTTGATGTAGGTGTGTTCGAAAGTGTGTCGTCTGCTCCTTGGGGCAGTTATTACTTAGACAAAGGGTCATAACAGGGGTTGGTGTGGTATGGGGTGACCTGGTATTGTATGGTATGGTATGGGATTGTTTTCTAGTCAAGAGACTGTGAAATTCAGGCCGCTCCCACCTGGAGAGCGATTCGCCGCTAGTGCAGTGCCATCCATTTCTTTTTTAGTTGGGGGGATGG
>CM065682.1:47155806-47163306 GCA_017654935.2 Phymorhynchus buccinoides
TATTTCATGAGATAATTGGGGTGGGCTTCTTACCCGCCCATGCGCTTTTTACCCCGTCTTCCCCTATGTCACTAAAAATGCATCAAATTGGGGTCTATTATCCAAAGACCCCATTGTCTTAGTTTTGGGAAGTAATGATAGATCTTATTTTATAATACGTCACAGAAGAATCCCCAATCCTGCCATATGGATTTTGTTCTCTACCCAGGTGAGTTTAATGGAAATGTTTGGCTGAACTATGGCTGGCGGTGAAGGGGTTAACGCACATCAACAAACGGTAAGAACAAGGGGTAAATATGACAGCTAAAAATCGATAAGTGCGTGTATGTGTGTGTGTGTGTGTGTGTGTGTGTGTGTGTGTGTGTGTGTGTGTGTGTGTGTGTGTGTGTGTGTGTGTGTGTGTGTGTGTGTGTGTGTGTGTGTGTGTGTGTGTGTGTGTGTGTGTGTGTGTGTGTGTGTGTGTGCCAGAATCTGTGTGACGTTTTACTGAAGGCAAGAAATGGATTGAAGTGTAGGAGCTAATTAAAGATGGCGAAATGGCACTAAGAGGATGGCGAAATGGCACAGCTTGACAGCACTCCTGTCTAATCACCAAAAAGGGGCGTTCCCGGCCATGTGGCGAGAGGGGAAATGGCGATTCGGTACCTACCTATTTGTGATATTTTGACACACGTGCGCGCACTTGTGTGTGTGTATGTATGTGTGTGCGCGCGCACGCGCGTGTGTGTGTGTGTTTTGGGATCTCATCACAGATATTTCCAGACAAATCTAAACATGCGCGCATCACCAAACTAACATAGAAATAATCCGGACATAATGACCATTTTGGGGGTTCACCAAACACCGAAAACCTTTTCTAACGAAGCAACGGAAGTTTAATGTCTGCACGAAGAGTACAAGACTCGGACAAAATAATTGTGTGATAAACTTCTTTGACGTGGGGGAAAAACCCAGTAAGTTGATGAATTAGACGGTGTTTTTTCCCTGTCTCGGTTGTTAAGAAATGGTAGTAGTGTACGTCCTCAAGGTCAAACTTTCAGACAGTTACATTAAACTAAAAACATCCAAACGGCTAATGATACGACAGGTGAGCGCCGTAAATAAAGCTTGGATTAATCCGAATGATTGGAAATTCCTGTCTATTCTGGTCTGTTGTTTGGCTTCATTAAACATAATTATTGTATGTTCCTGTAATCTCTCTCTCTCTCTCTCTCTCTCTCTCTCTCTCTCTCTCTCTCTCTCTCTCTCTCTCTCTCTCTCTCTCTCTCTCTCGCACACCAACCTTATTTATCTTCGGATTATAGGAGCTTTGCTGGTGAAAAGGAACTTTTAATGAGGAACAAAATCTATAATTCCATACATAGATTCGATTTCCCAGTTTATTTGAACTCTTCCAAGCCTAGGCTTTTTCCTCAATTCTGCAATATTCAACATCACCATCACAATAATCATCATGAAAATTAATCACGAGCAAGTCTCGAGTCGGGCGAGACAACACGAATGAGAGACTCATACAAAATGTGTATCGCTTTAAATTGAAAATGGCTTTATGGCCTGTACCCACGTGTCGTCATATCCGGCCACAAGGAGCGCCATATTATGGGAGACCGCCATCTTAGTCAGTAACTTTGTTTGAAAAATGCCAGATCGATGCTGCGTATTTGGCTGTTCCAATTCGAAACTTATCTAAACTGTATTTATAACATCTGGATGTTTTCTTTACACATTTAGATAACATTTTCACTTTGTTTACACACAAATAAGGACTAAGATGGCGACACTTCCGTTGGAAGGGTCGAGATGCGCACGCAGGTGAGGGGGAGCCATAGGTGCGAGGCATAGATTATTATAGTTCGAGACATCTGTTACACGTTTGTCAGCAATATACTGTAGAATAATTATACTGGACCAAGAATGTTTTTAAAGTTTGAATTGCTTGGTACACATGATTATTTATTATTTATTTAAGAAACTATATATAGCGCTTCACCTTTAAGCTCTAGGCGCTTTACAATTGCACTAGAATGATTCATATTATTAAAAAAACACTTACATACCCCCACAATATCCTTCACACACACATACACACACACACACACACACACACACACACACACACACACACGGCACACACACACACACACACACACACACACACACACACACACACACACACACACACACACATATATATATATATATATATATATACACATGCACACACATATACTCACACACACACACGCGCACGCACGCATGTACTCACATACAAACTCACACGCACACATACACACATACACACATACACACACGCACGCACGCAAGCACTCACATACAAACTCATACACACACACATGCGCACACACACACACACGCACACACACACACACACACACACACACACACACACACACACACACACACACACACACACACACACACACACACACACACACACACACACACACACAAAATTTGAGGTGATTCCATGCAATGGTTTCCGGAGATATAACAGTGTGGAAAACCAAGGACATGTCTGCCGCTCGGCAACACCCCACCTCCAGGGCATTTGATGTATACACCAATGTCTTCTACTCTACTGATTGCACACCCACACAAAATTTGAGGTGATTTCATGAAGTGGCTCATGAAAGGTAGGCCTACTCCTCCTGTTCTTACAGGACCGTCCACGGGTGAATATGTGACCAGCATCACGAAAGGGACATTAACTGATTAAGTGTCAAAATGACAATTCTGAGAATATGGCACAATCGAAAACTTCAGGCAATTCTCTTTCTAAAGATATAAAAAAACATTCTTGTTATGAGCAGTTAAAGTTGGTGAGATGACTGTCGGCCATTTTGATCAATCACAGTCTAAAGTCTAGCCTATCCTAAGAAAATGCATCAACCTACTAATTTTAAAGCACTTTTTTTTTAATATTTAGAGATCTTAAAGATTATCCTTTATGGATCTGAAAGATAAGGTGCTAGAGAGCACAACAATACCCACAACTCAAAATTGATTAAAAAAATGATTTTTATTTTTTTACATTGCAAGCCTGTTGTGAGAAACTAGCCCCGACTTAATGTCCCTTTCGTGGTGCTGGGTCACATATGTACCTGTTCGTACACAACAGGGAGTACAAAAAACAGTGAAAAAGAGGGGAGAGGAACAGACAAACACAAAGAGAAATTGTCCTTTGTTTGTACTTGAGAACGGCAGTACCTTAGAATGGGAACGAGGGCCTGTGCGCTCCTCTATCCGTCCGTATGTGTGTGTGTGCGTATGCGGCTGAAAAGTTTGCCAGCTCCTAGCGCCTAAACCATTGAACCGATCGTAACGAAACCTGGTACAAAGGTTCTTTAGACCTTGCAGTTGCGGTACGGGGTGTCAAACTCACAGAGTGGCAAGCCATATCAACGTAATCCCAGTGAGTAATTTTTTTTATTTTTAAAAGACACTGGTGATTTCAAAGCGAATGGATGGATATAAATCAAAGTAGGTATTGTGGAAAGGTGTCCCCTTATACTATTTTATTGTAAAATGTATAATTTCTAAGTAATGCTGTACCGATGCAGAAACACGTTTAACCAAAACAAACACAATGACCGCAGATTCTAACATTAGCTTCCCTGAATTTCACCAAATGTCAGTGCAAACCAAATAGCGGCGGTTTGACATTTATCCGATTTCAGACGATCAAAGTGTCAGTGTGTGTGTGTGTGTGTGTGTGTGTGTGTGTGTGTGTGTGTGTGTGTGTGTGTGTGTGTGTGTGTGTGTGTGTGTGTGTGTGTGTGTGTGTGTGTGTGTGTGTGTGTGTGTGTGTGTGTGTGTGTGTGTGTGTGTGTGTGTGTGTGTGTGTGCGTGTGCGTGCGTGTGCGTGCGTGCGTGCGTGCGTGCGTGCGTACGTGCGTGCGTGCGTGCGTACGTGCGTGCGTGCGTGCGTGCGAGTGTGTGAATGAGTGAGCGGTGAGAGAGAGAGAGAGAGAGAGAGAGAGAGAGAGAGAGAGAGAGAGAGAGAGAGAGAGAGAGAGAGAGACACTTGACACTTGACAACTTTATTACGCAAGAGAGAGAGAGAGAGAGAGAGAGAGAGAGAGAGAGAGAGAGAGAGAGAGAGAGAGAGAGAGAGAGAGAGAGAGAGAGAGAGAGAGAGAGAGAGAGAGAGAGAGAGAGATATGAGAATGAAGAGAAAAGGGAATGAGAGAGAGAGAGAGAGAGAGAGAGAGAGAGAGAGAGAGAGAGAGAGAGAGAGAGAGAGAGAGAGAGAGAGAGAGAGAGAGAGAGAGAGAGAGAGAGAGAGATACTGAGTTTGGTGTTGCTAAGAAACTGTCTTCAAATGAAACGCCCCCTGGTGTCAAGGACTAAGGACCATAACTCTCCCTAAATTGCTCGTTATTTTATTGCAATAAAATCGTTTTGTTCTAAATGAGTACAAGGTAGAGGGGGGGGGGGGGGGGGGGGGGGGGGGGGGGGAGGGGGGGGGGGGGGGGGGGGGGGGGGGGGGGGGGGGGGGGGGGGGGGGGGGGGGGGGAGGCAAAACGTTTTTGACATAGTGTAAAGGGACAGAACAATCCTCCGAACACAAACGACTTCTATACGCGGTTGTCTTTTCCTGATTGTGTATTGTACTACACTACTCACAAAAAGTTAAGGATCACTATGAGAAAACAGGTGCGCAATAAACTCCGTTCGCTCCTGTTATTTATTTCTCAGTCAAGCCAAATTGTTATGAATTCTTGTTCAGCTGTAAGTGGGCGATGTTGTGTTAGTGGAAACATTGCACGTGATTCTCTATTACTGAGCTTGGCAGCAAAAGAAAAAGCGGAAACTTGCGAAAAAGGACCTTGTTTTGGATCGTTCTGCATGAACACATTGCACAAGCCAGATGGAAAAACCATTATGCACGTGCAAGCACTGCTGTTTATGTGTGAGATGCTGTCTCTTGCTTGGCTTTATAAGAAGACATACCACCAGTATTAGGCCTGATTTGACAATGCCTCCACGACGAAAATTGAGCGAGTTGGATAGGGGACGAGCTGTTGCATGGTTCCAAGATGGTGTTCCCAAGCGAGAAGTGGCCAGGCGACTTCAGGTGTCCATCTCGGTCATTGTCAGACTGATTCAACGCTTCACAGCCACTGGGAGGGTCCATGAAAGACGCAGATCTGGTCGACCGAAGAAGACAACTCCACGTGAAGATCGTCTCATTGAACGACAAGCCCTGCAGACAAGAACAGCCTCTTCCAGCATCATTCGAAGGCAGCTGAGGGTGGCTACTAACATCAACATCAGCCAGCAGACCATACGGAACCGCCTTCATGGGTTTAACCTCCGTTCTCGTCGCCCAGCTGTACGGCCACGCTTAACTCCAGCCCATAGGGCAGCACGCCGCGCCTTCTGCAGACGTCACGTGAGGTGGACACGTCAGCAATGGTCCCAGGTCCTGTTCAGTGATGAATCACGCTTCACCCTGAACCACAACGACGGCCGACTGAGGGTCTGGAGGCGCCCAGGGGAACGCTTTATTGACGCCACTGTCCAAGAAAAGGTGGCCTTTGGTGGAGGTTCTGTAATGGTCTGGGGGGCCTTCAGCCTTCACCACAGAACACCCTTGTATCATGTACAGGGTAACCTGACTGGCCTCCGATACCGGGATGAGATCCTTCGACCGCTGGCTGTGCCTACACTGCAGCAGATGGGACCGCCGGCTGTCTACCAGGATGACAACGCTCGCCCCCACAGGGCAAGGGTGGTCAACGACTTCCTGCAGCAGTCTGGAGTCAATAGAATGGAGTGGCCAGCATGCAGTCCCGATCTCAACCCGATTGAGAACCTCTGGGATGAGCTGGATCGCAAAGTGAGGAGCAACCACCCCCCTCCCAGGGATGCCCAGCACCTCTACCAGATGCTGCAGGCTGAGTGGCAGGCGCTTCCACAGAGGATCTTCACCACCCTGGTCAACTCCATGAGGACTCGCTGCGTCGAGTGCCAGAACAGCCATGGCGGATACACGCATTACTGAACTTTTGGGAGCATCAGAATGATTTGAATGACTTTGGGAAATCAAATTTCGATACGTACCCACTTTGATCAAATGTACAGACCAAACGATTGCTCGAAATTGAAGGCAATTGTGTATCGTTATCACTAAAGCATTGAATTAAATGTTGGCCAAAATTCAACGCATTGGCTTTCTTATTTGGAAAGTTATGAATTAGTTTGCAAGTGATCCTTAACTTTTTGTGGATAGCTTATAATAATATCATGTATCATCAGAGAACCTGGAAATGACCATGTCTCTGCCGGTACATTATTAGCGCCCCAGGGGGACATTAAACATATCTTCATTCGGACTGATGAGGTTGTTTTGTTAGTCCAGACAGCCTGTTTGTCTGGATGATAACTAGTAAAATTATATTTCATCTCTCTCTCTCTCTCTCTCTCTCTCTCTCTCTCTCTCTCTCTCTCTCTCTCTCTCTCTCTCTCTCTCTCTCTCTCTCTCTCTCTCTCTCTCTCTCTCTCTCTCTCTCTCTCTCTCTCTCTCTCTCTCTCTCTCTCTCTCTCTCTCTCTCTCTCTCTGTCTCTCTCTCTCTCTCTGTCTCTCTCTCTCTCTCTCTCTCTCTCTCTCTCTCTCTCTCTCTCTCTCTCTCTCTCTCTCTCTCTCTCTCTCTCTCTCTCTCTCTCTCTCTCTCTTCCATTGTCATGGTTAGAGCATATTGACATATTAAGCAAAAACATCTCTAGAATCTTTCAGCTATTGAGAATTAAACACTTCCTTGATTTAAATGCTAGGAAGCAATTCTTTTATGCACATGTTAATTCCCTTATCAGCTATGCATCTACTTTGTGGGATTCAGCAAGCGCGAATGCATGCTCTTTATATTGCCTTGTTTGTCCCTTTTTATTATTTGTAACCCTTTCACCGCCAATGTCGCATTTATGCACCACAACATTTTAACACCCATGTCACTAAAAGGCATCAAATCAGGGCCTGTTATCCGAAGACCCTATTTTCTTAATTTTGGGAGGTAAGGATAAGCCTAATGTTATACATGTCACAGAGGACAAAAATATTGCAGATAGGGGAAGACGGGGTAAAAAGCGCATGGGTGGGTAAGAAGCCCACCCCAATTATCTCATGAAATAAAGACAATTTCAGTCAAATTTGCCCATAAGACGAATGCTAGACATTAACGCTCGTCTCATGGGCAAAATGAGACTGAAATTTGCTTCATTTCAAGAGATAATTGGGGTGGGCTTCTTACCCGCCCATGCGCTTTTTACCCCGTCTTCCCCTACTTTTTTTTTCTCTACTCAGTTAAGTTTAATGTGTTTTGTTTTTGGGCTGGAAAAAGGCTGGCGGCGAAAGTGTTAAAAGGACTGGATGTAAAAGAAAGCAGGCACTATTTGCTTATTCTATATATTACGCTCTATAAATAACATTCATTCATTCAACATTCTCTTCATTCTCTCTCTCTCTCTCTCTCTCTCTCT
>CM065682.1:47168306-47180806 GCA_017654935.2 Phymorhynchus buccinoides
GTGTGTGTGTGTGTGTGTGTGTGTGTGCATGCAAAGAGCGCTTCCATGTTTGTATGTCTGAAGTGTGTGTGTGTAAAACCAAAGCGGTTAAAACGATTTGGAGTTTTTAACACACCATACATAACAACATTGGTAAAGGTCTCGGTAGACGTTAACATATTCACAAAATATCTCAATTTCCCCATGGCAACACAGCGAGTTGTAGGTCATATTAAGTTATCTGTACACGTGAACATTTTGTACTCTTTCCCCATGGCAACACATTGATAGGCCACTCATATTATGACTTGCATATCACTGTGTTGCTAAGGAAAAGGAGTGGGATTTTCTTAAAGTTCACGTGTACAGAGACCTTATGAGTGGCTTAACACTGTGTTGCCATGGGGAAATAGAGATATTTTGTGAATATTGTTAACGTGTACAGAGACCATAATAAAAAGATTAAGTCGGTAGGCCCACGTGATCATACCAAGTTTGGAATCAAACACACATTAACCCCTTGACTGCCAGAGAAAATCCAAGAAGAAAAATAATTGGGCAAATCATGCCATGAAAAAGACAACCGACAGAGCCAATCTGACACATGGTCTGGGGATATAACTCTCTTGACCGTGTCAGAGAAAAGGCCAGTATATCATGGTTAATGCTCTTCATCTGATGACATCACCAGTGATGTTATCAGGTCAGTAGGGTAAAACGGGGTAAAAAGCCCATGGGCGGGTAAGAAGCCCATGACAATTATCTCATAAAATGAAGACAATTTCAGTCAAATTTTGCCCATGAGACGAGTGTTAATGATTAGCGTTCGTCTCGTGGGCAAAATTTGACTGAAATTTGCTTCATTTCATGAGATAATTGGCATGGGCTTCTTACCCGCCCATGGGCATTTTACCCCGTCTTCCCCTATGTGATACGTTGGTGGCAGTCAAGGGGTTAAGTATGACATCATGGCACTTCTGTACATGTCTGCTGCAAGGCAGCTGAAGCTGTGAAAAGGGAAGAACATGATTCAATATTGACTGGAAAAAGTCACGCAGCCGCCGTAATCAGTCGGCAGCTGTAATACGATTCTTTAGCTGGTTATGCCACACTAATCCAATAAACAGCTTAGCTGTTTGATTAATTAGTTCATTAATAATACCTAATTAGGGGAAGACGGGGTAAAAAGCGCATGGGCGGGTAAGAAGCCCACCCCAATTATCCCATGAAATAAAGAACATTTCAGTCAAATTTGCCCATGAGACGAATGCTAGACATTAACACTCGTCTCATGGGCAAAATGAGACTGAAATGTGCTTCATTTCATGAGATAATTGGGGTGGGCTTCTTACCCGCCCATGCGCTTTTTACCCCGTCTTCCCCTACGTTATCATTCATACCAACGCGATAGGTAACACACACAAAATAGCGAGTGCATCACAAAATGCAAGAATGGAATAAAATACAAAAATCAAGAAATAAAACTATAATGTAAAAGCATTCACATTTTTTTGACAGTGTACGAAATTCGTCTAACAAAAATGTGATTTTTTTAAATAATTGCATTAGTTATAACTAAATTCCAAATTTAGTTGAATAACGTTAAGACACATTCAAATAACATTGGGCTCACGATCACACAAGTCACATATTCAATGGATTCCAAATCATAAATGATCATCGATCACAAAATCGATATATTACCCGGCAAACACCCGACAAACGTTTATATCAGAAATCTATTTTTGTACATTTTCAGGTTGCAGTGAGCACCAAAGGAAAATGCATCATTCATCTTTATCTCACAAATTCGGATAATCTTATCATAACTCGTATCATAAAACTCAATCAATCACACCATAAGCTATAGGCTACTTCAACTTACTGACAATATACTCAACAATTGACTTGCGGAACAAATGATACATTGCTTCTGAAAAAGCAAAACAGGAAATATGTCAATAAGAGGTTCAAAATCTGTGATTGTCTTTGTCATTTAATTGCGATTTTCTTTTTCGTAATTCACCGTGGTGGAATTATGGTCCACAAGCAGGCATTGTTTCTTCACAATCAATCTGCCACGCAAACCTCATTGCATAAACCAAATCGCTTCAAATTTGCTGTACTCAGCGTTACCAGTACTTGGCGTTACCGTTACTACGCGTTACCGTTACTAGGGAGAGCGCATCACTCTCAGAGCAGCGCCAACGCGAAACGGGGCCTTATAACTCCGCCTTTTCTTTTCCGAATCGTTTCAAATTTGCTGTACTCAGCGTTACCAGTACTTGGCGTTACCGTTACTACACGTTACCGTTACTAGGGAGAGCGCATCACTCTCAGAGCAGCGTCAATGGGAAACGGGGCCTTATAACTCCACCGTTTCTTAACCAAATCGCTTCAAATTTGCTGTACTCAGCGTTACCAGTACTTGGCATTACCGTTACTAGGCGTTACCGTTACTAGGCGTTACTGGTACTCGGCGTTGCGCTAGTAAAGATAAACCATCAAATAACATCTCTTTTAATGTCAACCGGAAGAAAAGATTTTCAAATTTTGGCTAACGTTTGAACCAAACTAGAAACAAATCAAATAATTATATTTCTTTTACTTTTCAAATGAAGAGATTTTCACATTTTGCATAATATTTGAACCAAACTAGAAAAAAATCAAATAATTATATTTCTCTCACTGTTAAAATGAAGATGAGATGGGTTCCAATTTGGGCCAACGTTTGAAACTTTTTTTTTTAATCGGTCACACATCTGATGAACTATTCAAGGACCAAACACACACTCTCTCTCTTTTACCAATACACATGAAGAAACCTTTCCTTTGCGGAACAATCCTCTTGTTGATGTGAAAGAGGTCCAACGTGGTAGACTAAGACCCCATCCATTGCAGAGCCGATGAGACCCGACCAACTTTTATATCAGAAATCTATTTATGTACATTTTCAGGAAAATGCATCATTCATCTTCATCTCACAAATTCGGATAACCTTGACATAACTATATAACTATAGGGAAAAAGGTAGCAGAGTGGTTAAGACGTTCGCCTGCCAAATGTTATGCGTGACTGCAGTGTGAGTGACCCGGGTTCGAATCCCGACCTCTCCCTTTCTTTCTAGTTTGACAGGAAAATCGAACTGAACGTCCAGCCCTTCGGATGGGGACTTAAAGCTAGTCTGACCTGTGCGCTTTGCGCACGTAAAATCCCATGGCAGTTGAAAGTTGGTAAGAGCAGGGACAAATTTCCCGCTGCCTGGTTTGGCCAAATTGATAGCTAGGTTTTCCAAGTGTGCCCACACCCCTTCCTCACCCTGTGCCCTCCCCCAAAAAAATTGGGTAGGCGCTGCACTTGCGGCGACGCACTCTCTGGGGGAGAGCAGCCCGAATTTGACAGAGATAAGTCTCTGGGACTAGAATATACCAAATACCAAATACCAAAAATATAATCATAAATTCAATCAATCGCACAATAAGCTATAGGCTGGACCTCACCTTACTCACAAGCAACAGTCACACATCCGGTAAAGCTTACAACCATTAGGCCTCACACTTACATCCAAGAAAGTCACACAATGACAGTACAGTCGTCACAAATATATCATGAACCACTCATATCAGGTCCGCACATCAATTAGTATTTACAGATCACAAACTGCTCTTCACTAATCATTGATTTGATTTGGCTGTCAAAATACACAAAATCACCCCTCCCACCCCCCTAAAGAAACAACAACAACAAAACAGTGCATAGCAGCACTCCTTTAATGACAATCCATAAACAAGTGTCTTTTTTGACAAGTGTGTAATTATCAAACTATGCAATCACGCAAAACAGAAACTCTTACATAAATCATACTGCCCCATTTCAGAATTAGCCTATCTAGCTAGTTATTTTTTCTGCATTATTGGCCCATTTTCATGTTATTTTTTTCAATCTTAAAAGAAATTTAAGGGGTTTTTTCTTTTTCTTTTCAGCTTATCCAAAAACGGAATGAATGCTGGCAGCTGAAGGTAGAGGTGCGTCAAGGAAACTAAAAACCGGACACATTGCATAGAGCCTACAGCCTTATCGCATTATGGCCAAAATGTAAAGGCCTAGGACACATAGACCAAAGAAAAAGAAGATGTAGCTTGTAAAGTTAGGATCAATGGATTTGTTGTTCCACCTTTCCCTCCCTCCATCCACCACCACCCCACCCCCACCCTTGTGCCCATGCCCCCCAGTCAGTGGAAGTGGGGCACAGAGGGCCTTCAGACTTCTCTCATTATCAGGCCTGGGACACACAGAAGAAAGAGAAGAAGAAGATCTAGTTTTATATCTTGTGCATTTGATGGCTTAGGGATAAGGTTTGATAAGTTCAGATTCAGTTTGATAGGTTAACAGGCATAGATTCTAAATATCCACTCAACACAATTCGCATAATGAGCAACTTAGGAAGCGCATTTTACCGCCAGGGGGCAATCAAACCAGTAGGGGCTTAGCGTGCGATATTCTTAGTTGGGCGTAGTGAGAGAGAGACAGAGAGAGGGAGATGAGTCCCCCCCCCCCTCTCCCTCTCTCACTGGTTTGATTGCCCCCTGGCGGTCAAATCATCGTCCTAAGTTGACCATTATGTCCTAGGTCAGTTTCCATAATTATTTGGATGACTTGTACGACTCCCGGTCGCTGAATTTATCATCCTGTATCTAGCTTGTAAAGTTAGGATCAATGCATTTTGCGTTCCCCCCTCCCATCCATCCATCCATCCACCTCCCACGTCTCCCTCCCTCCCCCCCTCTCCCCACCTAATGGTGTTCATAGCCTGGTCCTGCAGGCGAGGAAGGCGGTGAGGAGGGCCCCAGCCACCAGCATCAGCAGGAAGGACAGGGTGCCGGGCTGTTCACCCACAGGGGTTGCCTCTTCCTGCAGAGCCCCTGCCAGTTCAGCCGCCTCGATCAGCTCCACGCCTGAAAACCCACCCACCAACCACACTCAATCAATCAATCAATCAATCAATCACTCCAAAAATGTATTGTCTTTTAAAACATAAAGAAATTCTTTGTCTGGCATGCACATAAAACACACATATCAACATAGATACAATAAGACATGCATAATATACAGTAAATACATCATAAGAATTAAATTACAATGCAATATAAGACACACACGCACACGCACACGCACGCACACGCACACGCACGCACACGCACACACACACACACACACACACACACACACACACACACACACACACACACACACACACACACACACACACACACACACACACACACACACACACACACACACACACACACACACACACACACACACACCACCCCCCCTCCCCTTCCCCACAACATATAGCATCTGCCATCACACGCCTGATTTGTGTCTCCCCAATATCCTAACACTCTAGGGAAACGCAAAGAGCAATAACTCTGTAGAAACTCTAAGGAAACGCAAAGACTCAAAGAGCAATAACTCTAGAAACTATAAGCAAACGCAAAGAGCAATAACTCTGTAGAAACTATAAGCAAACGCAAAGAGCAATAACTCTGTAGAAACAATAAGCAAACTCAAAGACTCAAAGAGCAATAACTCTGTAGAAACTCTAAGGAAACGCAAAGAGCAATAACTGTGTAGAAACTCTAACGAAAGGCAAAGACTGAAAGAGCAATAAGTCTGTAGAAACTCTAAGGAAACGCAAAAATCAATAAACTCTGTAGACACTCTAAGGAAATGCAAAGAACAATAACTCTGTAGACACTCTAAGGAAATGCAAAGAACAATAACTCTGTAGACACTCTAAGGAAATGCAAAGAACAATATAAACTAAAAACTGGGAGAAATGCAAAGAACAATAACTCTGGAGATTGCGTCCCATTCCATGCACGGGCTAGTCAGTCCTCTGCAACTATGACCTCCAGATGGTCACTGGGATTACATTAACATGGCTCGTCATTTGGTAAATCAAACGTCACACGGGCCGCGTGTAGCGGTCCTAAGGAACCATTCTGCCAAGTTTCATCAAGATCTGTTACGTTATTTATGTGCTGTGAAGTGGAAGAAAGGTTTCATCACACACACATACGCAACGGAGAGAGAGAGAGAGAGAGAGAGAGAGAGAGAGAGAGAGAGAGAGAGAGAGAGAGAGAGAGAGAGAGAGAGAGAGAGAGAGAGAGAGAGAGAGAGAGAGAAGACAGACAGACAGACAGAGAGAGAGAGAGGCACATGCCATCGTTCCCATTCCAATGCACTTCTCCTGTTGTTACAGAACAGGGAGTACAAAGTCTGGATCTTACCACTGGCTCTGAGGTCTTCCAGGGCAGCTGCTGTGCTGGCAGGTGCCACTCCTCTGCAGGCGTCTGTCACTGTCAACACCCTGTAGCCTGAGAACACAGAACACTTACATTTCACATTATTTCCAACAAACAAAAATAAAGATTCCTGTACCCTCCTACCCTCCTGAGTGTCTTCTCCCAATTGTTTGAGCAGAATTTCTTATTTGATTCTCTAAATGTCCAGAAAATTTCGCTACAGTCCGTGCTAAAGCTTGGGAAAACTCTGCTAATGAGCATATAAAAGAGATTAATGAAGATAGATGTTGATTCATTAACGCGATTCTGACTACAAAATAACTTCGAAAGCCACAAAACACTCTCATTTTATTTGTGTGAGTGTGTGCGTGTGAGTGTGTGCGTGTGTGTGCGTGCGTGTGCGCGCGTGTGCGCGTGTGCGTGCGTGCGTGCGTGCGTGCGTGCGTGTGTGTGTGTGATATCTTTACCTTCTACAGAATGTCACCCAAATCCCTTCGTAACATTTCAAGTTAAAATTGTTAAAAGACAAATCTAAAGTCAAAATAACGAGACAAAGCCAATACTGAACTACAAACACCTAGATCCCTTCTTTATCTAAAAGGTGACATGACTCGGGGAAGTGAGAAAGAAGCAAATGATGCGAATGAGACCCAGAGAGCCGTGTTGACCCCACCTGCCCTTCCAACACGAAAGCAGCCTTACTAAACCAAGCCCGAAAGCCCCCTCAGGGACTTTCCTGGTATTGCAGCACCTCCAGGCTCGTCCCACCATCTTTATAATACTTATTAATGTCCCACATGTGCCTGTTCCAGGCCGGAGAACGCTAAACGGACTTTACTACTACCATGTTGTGTTACGAGGGCGTAGGAACGCGCGGGACATTCCATTAAGAAGAAGATTCACCTAGAGCCAGGGCGTCCTTGGAGGTGTAGTAAACGCAGAAGTCCAGGGCCAGTCCTGTGACCACAACGGTGTCCACACCACGACTCTTCAGCAGCCCGTCCAGCTCCGTCTGATGGAAGCCCCCGTTGTCGAAAAACGCTGAATAGGAATCGACCTACAATACGCATACAAACGTACAAACGTGCGTGTGTGGATTCACACATGTATACAAACACATGCACGTGTGAATGTACGCATGCATACATGCGCGCGGACACACACACACACTTATATAGGCATACATACATACAAGCACATATGCATACACAAAATACAGCCTGTTGGGCTTACCGAATGTGAGCTCATACACACGCATGTGCTCACGCACGCACACGCACACGCACACGCACACACACACACACACGCACGCACGCACACACACACACGAACCCACACACATACACACACGCGCGCGCACGCATGCATACATAAAGGTACCCTGCATTATATCTCACATCTATGTTTCACATCCTTCCCTTACCCCACAAGAATACCCTTTCCGCACAACGAGGTCCGAGTCCCTCTGTGTTAGCAAGGGAGAGAACTCGGACGAGGCTGACCCGGAAGTGACGTTGATGACGCAGTGATCGGGCCAGAGGGTCTGGGAGACCACGTGACGATCAGACATGGCAACCCCGCTGCAGTCCACAGCATGGGGATAATCCTGTGGAACGTGTTCACCGATGCACAGGCTTCCTGGAAATCAAGATAGTTTGGGTGAAATCCTAGGTCAGGGCATACTTCAAGTCAAGTCAAGTCAAGCTGTATTATCTCAATTCAGGGAAAGTAAGCTTAAATGCAGGTGTAGACACATGTAGGCCTATACACATCACAGTAAATCACATTAAGCTTTGCCTAGGGATGAACCTGAAATCATCGCATACCACACTGACATTGCTAAACCTACCCTGCGGGCTGTAGGAGAGGCTGACCACGGAGAAGGGCTGCTGACCGGGGTGCTGGGAGGCGAAGGACACGTGGTCCGGGCAGTGCCAGTCCTGGCTCAGCACCACCACGCTCAGCGCGTCCCCGAGCTCCTCCCGCAGACGGTTGATCACCGGAACCACCTGCATCATTCACACATCAAACCACCCCCTGAAAACTAGAATTTAACAAAAGAAACACCTGAAGGTGTTTTGGTCTCTAAAAGAAAAGTGCTATCTATCTGCAAAATGCTTGTAGAAATGTACGAATGTCCGTCCGTTTAAGAATCAATAACCGTTGATTGTATCAGTTTTGTACTCCGATGACTCATTTCATATTCTTGATTAGTATCACTTAAGACACTACGTTGAAATAGGCTTAAGCTTTTATATTAAGGCGGTGCAAACCTCCACCAAGGAACAACTAAGACCTGCCTGCCTAAAACTCGAGGATCATTAGCCGTAAACCCTAAGCCCATTTATATTCTTAATTAACATCACCCAACAGAGGCGGATTTAGGGCTTCCAAAAAAGGAAAGTGAACTCCATGACTAGCACAGTAGGTCTACCACACTGACACCGTTGATGTCATGTGCCTCGTGTAATTCCATGCCGTAGTTAAGTTGGAGCTATAAATGTGGATCGTCACTTTACATCTCATTCTCCCAGGAGAGGCCTCCGATCCATTTTGTGCATTCAAAATATCAACGATGCGGGCGTTTGGAATACTGTACAGACATAAAAACAAACAAGTGCAACTCCGAGCGGCTGCAAAGTCCCCTCGCAGCATCGCCGAGGTACTCCGAAATCCGAATGGCGTAAATTTGACCTTAATGTAAAACTAAGTACATCAGTGGATAGCTTGCATCTTGTGCAACAAGTATACCAAATTTGACGATAATAGACTGAATAGTTTTTTATATATAGCCTAGGGGTTCGGACCCTTGATTTGAGCGCGCGCGATCATGCGCACACGCGCGCACAGAAACATTCATGACAACTGTGTTATAGACCATTCATCAAGAAATGTTGTGAAAAAAACTGCATTAAAATAGATGCAAAACTTCACGAGATATTAGCGATTATGTGTTTCGGGGTTTGAACCCCGTAACTGGCGCGACCTTGACCTTAGTGTAAAACTAAATACATCAGTGGATAGCTTGCATCTTGGCAAACTAGTATACCAAATTTGATGATGATAGACTGAATAGTTTTTGAGAAAAACGGACGAATAGCCGGACGGACGGAGGCACGCCGGACGGACACCGGACAGACGGACCAAACAAAAACAATAGCTCCCCGAACCTTCGGCTCGGGGACTAACAAGCAAACACCAAAGTGCATAGGAGTGAACTAATTCAAAGGTCTTGGCTTCCTTTGTCAATCCATGGACAGAGTTTACCTTCATCTATAAAGCACGCCGTGTGCACCAAACCACGCGACCAACCGGTGACTGACTTTTACCTGCTCCCCATCCTTCACGGCCAGGTTGCCCCCGGGCAGAAAGCAGTCCTGGACATCGATGATGAGCAGCGCCGCCTTGTGGGCCCTCACCGTGTGCTGGGGACACGTCACGGTCAGCACCACCACCGCCACCGCCACCAGCAGCAGCATCCTGAAAACAGTCGACCGACGTATTTGACAGTTTGCTAACAGCTACACTATATGACATGATATGACAAGACCGTCGACACCCTCTAACTAGCAACCGTATCACTTATTGACAAACTTACGATAACGGCCTACGATTATTATAATAATGACTAGCGCAACGCCTAGTACCGGAAATACCGAGCACCGGTAATGCCTAGTACCGGTAATGCCAAGTACCGGTAATGCTGAGCAGCAGTTTTTTTGGGTCCACGAAATATTATATTATTACTTTTGTGTCTCTCCTTCTTTCCATCTTCTTCTCTCATCCTGTTCTTTGCGGTTTGTGAAAAGGTGAAGCGGCACTTATCGCGCGCGTTTATGAATCGATTCGCTTCCAATTTGGTACACGGATCCGGTCATCTACCTGTCAAATTCGAAGGCAATCGGCCCAGAAATACCGGAGATACGGGCGCCGAGAGGCCGGCAGATACACGTTTCGCGCATTTGCCAAACCGCGCAAATGACACGGCCGCCTCGGTTGCCGTTGCCATCGCCCCGTTAGGGCTCACAGCAAATTTGAAGCGATTCGGTCGAAAAACGGCGGAGTTATAAGGCCCGTTTTGTGTTTCACACACACACACACACACACACACACACACACAGACACAACCTTGCCTTTTTATTATATGATGATGATGATGAATACGATAAGGAGGACAAAGGACTAGAAGTTGAATAATGGAGCACAACCATTATTCTCACATACCACTGATCCCACAGTGTAATTTTCTACCCATGACACGCCTAGTCGCGCATTTCTATATTCCCACAAAAAGCCTCTGAGTCTGTCGAACCCAGACAATCGCATGCGCGCGCGCACCGGAGTACGCACGCACGCGCACAGCACACACACAAGCTTATCTTTTTATATATTTTTTCGAAATCTGTCTGTCTGTCTGTCTGTCTGTGTGTCCCTTATGCACGGCCACAGTTCTCAACCGATCGACACCAAATTTGGCATCAAGCATCCTTGGCACCCTCCGAAGGTCATGCCGTCCTTACTTTTCGCCAAAGGGTCGTGGGGAGGGGGGAGGACAACAAGCAGCTCAGATTTACTAACGCAAGTGTGTGTGAGCTGGGGGGGGGGGGGGGGGATGGGAGGGGGAGGGGGTTGAGGGGAGGAGGGAGGGGATGGGGGGGGGGGGGGAGGGGGGTCTGGAGGGGGGAGGGGTGGGATGGTCGGGTGTGTGTGGGGGGGGGTGTTCAGGGGGGTGGGCTGGAGGGGGCCACAGTTCTCAACCGATCGACACCAAATTTGGTATCAAGCATCCTTGGCACCCTCAGAAGGTCATGCCGTCCTTACTTTTCGGAAACCTCCGCCAAGGGTCGTGGGGAGGGGGGGGGGGCCACACGCAGCTCCACACGCACTTGCGGTTAGTAAATCCGAGCTGTTCGGGTTTGTTTCCTTTTTTTGTTTGTTTGTTTGTTTTTTCTGTCTGTCTGACCATCCCAAGGACTGACCACATACACCAACACACATACACAAACACCCTCACACACAACGTACGCACGTATCTCCCGAACCGCTTGACACGAATCGCTTCAAATTTATTCAATTTTGTGCACACAACGTGACCAAATTTTGTGTGTCCCCATGAGAGGAAGGCACCTGTGCAAAACTTTTTGCCGTCCTGACCTTCACGTTGGTGTATGACCTTGAAAACCGAAAATCGTTAAGGGGCCATAACTTCCACACCGCAGGTCCTAGAGTCTTGAAACTTGGCATGGATGTACTTTCGCTTATGGCCGTTCTGATGATGGCGTACCAATGAAGGTCAAGGTCAGGGAGATCGGTATGCCTTGAAAGTGGTAGGGGTCTAATGATTGGGTTTTACTGCCCCACGCATATCTCCCGAACTGCTTTACCGAATCGTTTCCAGTTTTGTGTGGTGGCGTGTCACCATGAGAGAAGGCATCCGTGCATAAATTATCGCCGTCATGACCTTCACCTTGGCGTATGACCTTGAAAACCGAAAATCTTTAAGGGGCTATAACGTCCACACCGTTGGTCTTAGGGACTTCAAACTTTGGCTTATGGTTGTTCTGATGATTGCACACCGATCAAGGTCAAGGTCAAGGTCATGGAGATCAGTAGGCCTTGAAAGTGGTAGGGGTCAAAAAATTGTATTTTCAGCCACAAAAGTAAAAATATAATATTTTGCAGACCCGGCGAAACCGGTACTCAGCGGAACCGGTACTCAGCGGTACCGGTACTTGGTGTTACCTGTACAAGGCGTTACCGGTACTAGGCGTTACCGGTACGGGGCGTTGCGCTAGTCCAGTATATGATAGGCCTAACTACATGTACATGTGCGTTGCAGTGTCACACACACACACAAGCCTATCCAGTATATTATAGGCCTAACTACATGTGCGTTGCAGTCACACACACACACCGCACACGCACACGCACGCACACGCACACACACACACACACACACACACACACACACACACACACACACACACACACACACACACGCACACGCACACGCACACACACACACACACACACACACACACACTCACGTTTTCTCCTTTCCTTGGTAACGCCACTACTGACGACTACGACTACTGCTACTACTACTTTGTTTGAAATGATAATAATAGGCATAAAAATGTAGCAAAACGTTCAGTTGTTCACCTTTCTTCTTTCACACACACGCATGCAAAGCAATGTGTAGTTGGTCGA
>CM065682.1:47185806-47235806 GCA_017654935.2 Phymorhynchus buccinoides
TTACAGCATTCGCCTTCATGGGAAAAAACCACTGAAATTTTCTTTAATTCATGAGATAAGTTAAAATTGGGCAATCTTACCCGCCCATGCGCTTTTTACCCCGTTTCCCCGAGTGTTCAAGTGTTTCGGCTGTTGGGATAGTGATCCCTGGAGTCTTTTAGCCAGGATCGACTTCAGTGTGTGATTCTGTGTCAGTTAGCAAAAGTAGGCCCTGTAATGTTACAGTCTCCGCCTTCAGCTGAATTAAACCACTGACTTTAATTAAATTCACCGTGATCAAGTTAAAATTGGTAGCAATGTTCTTGTGCCAAAAGCTGTTTTCATTTTGCCTGAACATGTAAACCAAGGGCGTGTGCACATAATTACAGACGGACCCATCTGCATATCCCATTAGCAATCTGCCGCACCCAAAAAAAATCTGGAAGTAAGCATTATAAAACATATATAATAATAATAATGGAAAAAATTTATATAGCGCCCATCCAACATAGGCTACAGGGCGCTTTACACATAACAAAATATAATAACAACATGAAACAGATATCAGTAACATGAACAAGTGCAAATAACAATCAATAACTTTGACAACAGCAACTACTACTATTACTACTACTATACTTACAAAAGGCCTACAAGAAGTTTGAGATGACACGAAAATGCTAACATAAACTAAGAAATACGCCGGTTCACATGAACACATATCACACATGAACCATTTGATATATACGCACATGTCACAAAGATACACACATACACTGACGCACACACACATACATACACACGTATGCATAAACATATCGCACATACACGCGCACACACACACGCAGAGGCCCGCACGCGCACACACACTCACACACCACACAGAGCACGCACGGACACATGGACATAATGCGGAAACACATTTGCATATTCCTTACTATTTGTGGATTGCATGTGGGATTCCGCGTATGTGTGCACAAACCCTTACTTTAACTCTAGTACATCACACTTCACTCCCCCACTCTAAATGCAAAGACATCATAGTTCACTGCCAAGTGTTTGTCTATTTTCAGAGCGGCTTATGTCCCGCACTCGAAAAAAATAATTAGGCCTACCTCCCTCTTGTCGGTTGAGACGCAATGGACAACCAAGAACGTGACGTTAAAACAAATACATGGCGCTCAGAAAAGTTAATCACCCAAAACAACTCACTTTAAGAATGTGATGTTTGTAAAGGAAACAATAGACAACAGAAGCGCAAATGTCTGTCCACCTAAAACGTAAAATTGTTGGCCGTAGACCTCAAAACCCGCCATATATTCTTGATCACTCAGCATCATCCATTATTAACCCAGCTCTGTCCGCAGTGGTGTGTCCTTGGGAAAGACACTTTACTCCTATTTCCCAGTCCTTCGGATGAGACTTAAAACGCCGAGGTCCCCTGATATGCGGTCCATTCCGCGACAAGTGTCCCTAAGGCCAATTGGTGATGGGCCATGGGACGTTAAACTCCTTTGCAATGAAAATCTGTTTAACGTCCTCCGGTCTGAGTGGAACAGACACATATGGGACATTTGTAGATATAAAGTTGGTTGGAACGATCCCGGAGTCAGTGCAACACCAGGAAAGTCCCGAATTAGTAACAATACAGATGTATAACTTATTGTGATTGTTGCCTTTGCATCATCCATTGAGTGTGGCTAGGCCGCACACACAAAAATCAGGTTCACTTGGGTTCAGTTTAGCCCCATACCCTGGGATGGGGGTGATCAGATGGGTGGATCGATGGGTCAAGTAAATAGAAGTGGATATGAAAGGCCCTGACAAGATCCAAATTAAGGTCAAGGTTAACAATCATGCCTTTAGGAAGGTGGGCTGTTAATTTCAATGCGTGAGTGACTGAGTTCGAATCCCAGCCTCGTCCTTTCTTTCTCAGTAGTTCCGAGGAAAATCGAACTGAACATCGAGTCTTTCGGATGGGGACTTAAAGCTAGTCTGACCCGTGCACTTTTGCACATAAAAATTCCAGTCAAAAGTCAGTAAGATCAGGGAGAAATCCTGCTGCCTGGTATGACCACATTGATGGCTAGGTTTCCCAAGTCCTCCTCTAAACAAAAAAGGTGGTGCTGAACTTGTGGTGACGCGCTCTCCAGGTGGGAGCAACACAAATTTCACGGAAATTAAAGTCTCTGTGACTATAATATACAAAAAAACCGAATAAACGTCAGGGGTGTCACTAAGATTTCTCAGGTGGACAGGTGAAAGGTCCTTCAACAGGCCATGTAAAAAATACTTCCAGAAATAAATGGTGGCATTGGTTGACAGCTGGGACTGGTCTTACTACTAAGTGAGGCGGCTGGCTGGTGATGGTTGCATCAATGCACCACTTGATCAAATGTTGCCACACCACGAATAAGATGACAATGTTCACAGCTTAGGTTTGCCATTTAGGTAAACTGACATAACGCCATTAACGGGCATGCATCATCACTGATGGGATATCAGGAATAATTTTGAAATTGTCATTATCATGCTCAGTTCAGTAGTTCAGGTAGGGGCAATTGGAACACATTGTTTTCTCACACACACATACACAAACGCACAGGTACTCATGCGTTTGCAATGTACTATTGGTTTTTTAAAAATTTGTATCCAGTAGGTTGTACAAGTAGTACAAAAAGTAGGAGGCCCAAATTCTTCCTGAATGTCACAGTGCGTGTTCCTCAATTTTGCGTCCAACTAAAAGACGTTATTTAAATGATTTTCAGTGCATGTAATTTAAATTGGATGCAGATCATGGAGCACCTTGTCCGGTTTTGGAGCCCTGCAAGATTCCCATCTTTTTAGTCCCCGAGCCGAAGGTTCGGGGAGCTATTGTTTCTGTCTGGTCCGTCCGTGCCTCCGTCCGTTTTTCTCAAAAACTATTGTCTATCATGGTCAGGTCAGGTCAGGTAGTTAGGATATTAGGCCTCGCGGCCTCTTCACTGTCCTGTGACGTAAGTGTCCCGCGCGACCCGCTTTCTTTATTTCTTATCTACACCCCCCCCCCCCCCCTTCTCCCCTCCCCCGGCAAATCTCTCCTTTTCATTTCTCTGTCCGGCCGCCACGTTAATTGCCACCCACCATCTAAAGAACGCCGAATAAGGCAATTATCTCTTTGAAGCAAGATCTATCTACCCATCACAAGAAAGTGACAACCACGGGCGGCCCCTTTGAAACCCTTCCTTTCCGAGCACGAGAAGGATTTCAATATCGGCACCTGATAAGGATGTAATAGGCGCGTGATTGTTCGGTACATTTAGAACAGCATCTTGTGACGTGTGGACTGTAATAAACCAATAGCAGGCTTTCATTGTTTGAAAGTGAAGCCTATAATTGGCGTAGTGAGAAAAAGTTTTTCATTCCCAACCGGGAGTCCGTAGCGAGAGGGTCTCTCTCTCTCGCTACGCGATGACACCGATGCAATGGTGGCAGTTGCATCGAAGTCTTGCTGTGTGGCAGCCAGCGAGAAGGGCGACGCCGGATCTCCTCCCCACCATGGGAGTTGAACGACTTGCGGACTGGATGGATCGACGGGCAGCAACTTGGACCGTCTCTGCAGTATGCCGATGCCCAGTGGACGTTACGGGCGGGAGAACTTGGGCAGCTACCGCCTGTCTACTGGGAGTATTCACATCCGCCTGCAGAGAGGGCTCGACTTGGCTGCGTGTCTACCAGCCCGCCCGCAACGACATCGACTCCCCGGTATGGAGCAGGTCGCCCTGTGGTCCTGACGACGGCCTTAGGAGGAAGAAGACCATCTACAGCAGGAGCTATTTTTGACGCCAACGCCAACGGCAGCGACAAGCTTCATCAGATGCTCGCATCTATGCACCAAAATTCAACGATGCTAACATCAGCATCACGCAACAGTTCCAGACTCGGATCCCGTCCGAGATGTTCCCGCAACCGACAGCGTTATCCGCGATTCCAGGGTGCGCAATGTGTTCCGTGTCATCGAAAGACGACGTATGCCACGTCACGAACTCCACTTTCATCATTCAACGGCCCCCATCATCATCATCATCCAACGAGAAGACTACCCAGCCTTCAAGCAGAACGTCCATAAGGACCTACGGTCAATTGGACGCAAATCTCACCATCTTCAAGTTTTTCACTCATTCCCAACCGGGAGTCCGTAGTGAGAGGGTCTCTCTCTCTCGCTACGCGATGACCCGATGCAATGGTGGCAGTTGCATCGAAGTCTTGCTGTGTGGCAGCCAGCGAGAAGGGCGACGCCGGATCTCCTCCCTCACCATGGGAGTTGAACGACTTGCGGACGGGATGGATCGACGGGCAGCAACTTGGATCGTCTCTGCAGTATGCCGATGCCCAGTGGACGTTACGGGCGGGAGAACTTGGGCAGCTACCGCCTGTCTACTGGGGGTATTCACATCCGCCTGCAGAGAGGGCTCGACTTGGCTGCGTGTCTACCAGCCCGCCCGCAACGACATCGACTCCCCGGTATGGAGCAGGTCGCCCTGTGGTCCTGACGACGGCCTTAGGAGGAAGAAGACCATCTACAGCAGGAGCTATCTTTGACGCCAACGCCAACGGCAGCGACAAGCTTCATCAGATGCTCGCATCTATGCACCAAAATTCAACGATGCTAACATCAGCATCATGCAACAGTTCCAGACTCGGATCCCCGTCCGAGATGTTCCCGCAACCGACAGCGTTATCCGCGATTCCAGGGTGCGCAATGTGTTCCGTGTCATCGAAAGACGACGTATGCCACGTCACGAACTCTACTTTCATCATTCAACGGCCCCCATCATCATCCAACGAGAAGACTACCCAGCCTTCATGCAGAACGTCCATAAGGACCTACGGTCAATTGGACGCAAATCTCACCATCTTATATAAGTTTTTCACACAAGACGCTGAAACTGACTAGAGCAACACCTCTCCCAGCCAGAATAGCCCACCTAGTAAGTCTTATTGATGACTGGTGATTGAGACTGGTTGTTTGTTTGACTCTAGTTTTGATCTAGATCCTATGTTCAATGATGAATAAGGAGTAGATAGATATGTTATTTGGTAAACATTCTATTCTATTTATGTGCACTGATTATTTGTGTGTGTGTGTTTTTGACTTGAACACTTTTGGTACCAGAACCGGAGTTTATGCCTACTAACCCTTTTGTCTATTTTTAGTAGGAAACCTATGGGCCGCAATCTTGCACTATTTTTAGTAGGAAACCTATGGGCCGCAATCTTGCACTTTATGATACCATTCCTTTCCAGGTGTTGGATGGAGAGTGATGTTGTCTTGATCACCTTTTATGTTTTACTGATCTCAGTTTGTTAACTGAAATTCAGTTTATTTATTAACTAGTGCTATTGTACAAGGGAAGCCTTCAAGCCGGTTGGGATTCACTAATTCCCTGCCGACTGAAGCCCCTTGTCTCTAAGCCATAGAGATCTACATCCACCTTCTCCTGTGATTATCAGCAGGGCATCGTGGGCCGGAAGATCATCCCGGACTCCACCACGCACCAAGACGGGACTGTCGCCAAGACGACCCGCACTCAGAATCCGCGAGGAGACCACGCCTGAACCGTGCCATCCCGCGAAGCCGTAATCCGGAACGACTGGGAGCTACTCTCACCTGACGAGCAAGCCCAGACCTTGAAACAGCTAAGTCCACCTGACTGCGCCAATCATTTGAACTTTCCTACGGACACCGAAGATAATTAGTAACCCTTCCGGCATGGGGCGAACCTTATAGAAAGACAAAAGTCTTGTGAATCCTTTCGGATTTCATTGTTTTTTTTTATCCATATTTTGTTTTGGCGCCATTGAGCTGCTTTATTATTATTGTTGCATAATCTTATGCAGATTTTGGGAGTAAATAAAATACAAGTGTCAAATAATCCTGAACCCTTTGGTCAGACTGATGAGAGTGGGAGTCTTGTAATTTCATGTAAAACCTTACTTCTCTCTGTCTGCCATTTAGAGCAATTCAACCACTTGTATTTCTTACAACCATCTGACGAGCCAGAACCCGGGCACAAATATAAATTTATTAGATGAAAAGGGGCCGGGAAAGTTGCTCATCTCCCATACCCTAGAGAAGTGGGCTAAAGGCAAATTTTCTAAAGTCTTCCCTAGAGACTTAGCCTTTTAACCCATTACCTCGTCACACTGTCCTGTCATTTTTGTTTGAACTTTTGCACAGCTGAGAGGTTTTTGTATTTTGTTTTCGGCAAATCTGCCTTTTAGTCATGCTCATATTGTAGTTTTGATATGTTGGTGTATCCACCAAGGAGGTTTTTAAATTGTATTAGATTCTGTGCTCGTTTAATATGTGCAGGAAGAGTATTCCAAAACTTTGTTACTCTGTTAGTATTTTTAAATCACTGTTACGGGTTCTTGAGTCAGTTGTTAGCTGGAACAAAGATTTATTAGTATTGTTATCACTGTGAAAAATGTTGTATGTATTTATCAGATCCCCACGAATTCTTCTGTATTTCAGAGATGGTAATTTCAACTTTCTTAGTCTGTGTTCGTAATCAAGGTGACTAACGCCTTTAATCAATTTTGTTACTCGTCTTTGGACCCTTTCTAATGCTGCCGATTGCCTTTTTAAAAACGGGACTCCAAACCTGATTTCCATACTCTAGATGAGGTCTGACCAAACTTTTATATAGTTTTAAAAATACTATGTTATCTAACCCAATAAAACTTCTTCTAATTAGGCCCAGCATTTTGTTGTCTTTACCAATAGCCGTATTAGTGTGGTTATCAAATGTTAATCCAGTGTCAAAGATGACTCCAAGATCCTTTTCCTCTTTGCAAGTTTTTAGAATATGTTTGTCGGTACCATGTGAGATTTCATAATTGGAACTTGGATTATTCTTTCCTAAATGCATCACCTTACATTTACCATCATTAAAATACAGATTCCATTTCATTAGTCTGTCAATGTCATGTTGAATTGTTTTAGAATTTTTTGAAGTATTGTATATTTTGGTATCGTCCGCAAAAATGTTACATATGCTTTCTACTTGATCCGGTAGATCATTAATGAACATTGTGAACAGAATGGGGCCTAGGATGCTACCTTGTGGAATGCCACTCATCAAATTTGGCATACTAGTTTGCTAATATGCAAGCTATCCACTGATTTATTTAGTTTTACATTAAGGTCAAGGTCGCGCCAGGTACGGGGTTCAAACCCCAAAACACATAATCGCTAATATCTCGCGAAGTTTTGCATGTATTTCAACGCAGTTTTTGTCACATTTCTTGATGAATAGTCTATAACACAGTTGTCATGAATTTTTCTGTGGATAAGCCCGCTGTGCCCTAGGCCCTTTGTGTCACAGGCCCGATATGTCCCACTTCTTTCCGACCGTCCATGCGTGCGTCCTGTTTTCAGTTCTCAATGCGGGTCTCCCCGCTGTGTGTACAGCCGACACATTCCGATTTCGGAGTAGCTCGGCGATGCTGCGAGTGGACTTTGCAGCCGCACGGCGTTGCACTTGTTTTTATTCCAATTTTCCTGCCTTTCTGCATTACATTACAGAGCTTTGTTCAAGTACTAATGGACTAGCGCCAATTTGTACTATTGTTTGGACACCAAGAATCCAAGTTTGTGTTTTGCTACAAATATTTCCTTACATTGTTCAGCAGTATCTATGCTATTTGCTTGTAATATGAACCCCTCAGCCGTTAGTGTGCTCGAGCCCAGTTAAAAAATAGTTTGTAACTTATTTTCCAGGTTTATGTTATTTTGGATACAGGCTGTATTTATCAGGGTGTTTTTTGCTATCGTTTCGCTTGATTTTATTTTAACATTCCAGTTTGTATGTAATGTAAATGTGGTGAGAGAAAAAAAAAGTTCTCACATGTTAGGACGCTATCGTTTTCACTTGAATTTTTTTTAACATTCCAGTTTGTATGTAATGTAAATGTGGTGAGAAATTTGTTTTTCTCACATGTTAGGACGAACATGTCGGATCAGGCTAATGAGTTTTCAAGAGGTTTTGATTTCTGGCGTGTAATCACCTTTCAAGAGCCACGTAATCTATTTTTAGTTTGCTGTCACCTTTCTTCTCTTGAAATCAACCAATCAATGCAGACATTAGGCTACTTTCATTTTTTGCTGGGGGGGGGGAGGGGGGGGGGGTTATCAGACTTGAATGTGAAATGTTCCTTCTTTCAATGTGTTAGCTGTTCTTGTCAATAGGAGACAAACGATGACGGTATGGAATCAATCTGACATTCTATAATTGTTTAGTGCATGGTGTTGGTAATTTCTGAAAATATGTCCCTAACTTTACATAGCTTATTTGTGGTGATGTGATTTCAAGCCTAACCGAATGGCCAGTCCCGAACGGTTTAAGGGGAAGCAACCGGCCAGTGCCAAGTGAGCTAAAGAACCCAGCAGCAATAAAGAGATTATCAATGGTCAAATGTTTTCCTCTCTCCTCCTACATCATTCACAAAACCAACATGTACCAAAAAGTTCCTGTACTAACAACTACCAGCCCACAGTTTATTTAACTCATTCAAGTCGTTCCGGCCATATATGTCCGTGATTAATAGATAGCTGTCAATCTGATGCATTTGCTTCAAGTAAATCTGTACCGTGACTGTATGCACACCTTGGTCACTTCTAAACTCGCTTTGCTGCCTTAGACCACAATTTTGCCTCTGACTTCGCTTTTGTTGTGGGGAAACCAATTGGTGTAGTTTTTCTATATAAAGTCTGATCTATCACTTCCCTATGTCTAAACTTGAAGTAAAAACCTGTAATTTTTCATTTCTCCTGTTTATGTATTCTTTTTTCTTCCCCTTTTTTCGTCTGATATTTTAAGAAAAGTTGCAGGACCTTATGGGTATGTGAAATTTCAAATATTAAATGATTTCGCCGATTTGTCGGCAAAATATGGCCGAAAAACTCAAATCAAATCTTGAATTTCTCAAAAACGGCAGCACGGATTTTGTTCATGTTTTCAGAATTTACTACAAAGTAGATTTGCAACACTTCGGCATAAAACCCAACCGGAAGTGCCACAGCTATGGTCAGGCAGCTATTATTTGGTTCACAGAATTACCAAAACCGGAAGTGACGTCACAAAACTATTGGATATTGTAGCCCTTATGTTGGCCCAGGTCTGAAAGGAGTTTGTTGACGATATGTTAAATAGTTTGGAAGTTATTCAAATATATGTATATTTGGTTGAGGTACTTTCACCATTTTTTTCATTTTTCAACCGATTTCGCTTAAATTTACATAATTGACGGACACTATTCTCATGCTCTATATCCAATATTATGCCGATTGGCCAAAATATGGGCTAAAAATTGCCAAATTCGGCCAATACTCAATCTTGAATAACTCAAAAACGACTTCGCAGAATGCATTCCTATTTTCACTGATTATTAAGGAGTATCTTTGCAACACTTCCGATATGAAACTGAGCCAGAAGTGCCAACTGGAAGTGGGGACAAATATTTTCAAGTTTATTGACTCAAAACCCCTTCGACAATGCATAGAATGATATTTAGAGTATGTAGAGTGTTACAGTGATGCAAAGTGACACTGACGTCATTGGTGTCTTGAGGTAAGCTGTGACGTATAGTAGCTTATGAAATTGGAGTAGGCCACAACAATATCGCCACATAAAGAGAGAGAGAGAACAATGAACAACAATATTTTAATGAACTGTGCCATCTGCCCATGTCAAAGGGGACAGCGGGGTAGGGTCATCAGCAAATAAGAGAGATAGATTAGAATGACGAAAAATAGAAGCTGAGGTACTTGATTGAAGATGATGTAAAGATGGTTGATGAAAAGGGAGAATCCTGTCATGTTTGTCTTAAAGACAAATATAAGCCATCTAGTTATTATTGTATCATGTGTGTGTACATAATACTCATTCTAGTGTGTGTCCATATGCACCAAGTGTGAAGTAATTACAGTATATGCAATGCTTTTTTCTTTTAGTACAAATCAAAAGATGCGCTTAAAACCCTTTCACCGCCAATGTCGCATTCTACCACCACACTGATTTAACACCCATCCTACAAAAAGGCATGAAAGTTGGATTAGTTATCCAGGTAGCTTAATATGTTGTTAACCTTGGGAGATAAGGAAAGGATTTATTTGATGCATGTCATTGTGGGATTCACAGTACTGCAGATACCAACTTTTCTTTACCTAGGTAAGTTTTTTTGGTAAAGGTCAAGATGTGCCACCCCCCCTACATTTCTCGGTTAATTGTATTTTTCCATTTTTGCCTTTCTTACCATACATAAAGCTGTATTTCATGAACCTTTTTGGAATACTAACCCTATCCCTACCCCCAACCCTATAATACGGAAAAACGCAACGAACCACAACTGTGACAAATCGCGGTGTACTGCAGTACATAGTGGGGGGGGTAGGGTTAGGGCTAGGATTCCAAAAAGAGAATTAGCTGAAAATGTTCATAAAATACAGCTTTATGTATGGTAAGTAAGGCAAAACCGGAAAAATACAATTAACCGAGAAATGCAGGGGGGGGGGGGGCACACACCTTTACCTTTACCGTTTTTAAAAAATAAATTGGCTGAAAAATGGCTGGCAGCGAAAGGGTTCAGTGCACAAGTCGGCAAGTACGTGCGCGTGTGACTGTCTGTGTGTGTGCGTGATGTGTGAAGGCAACAAAAAACACGCTACAACCAACACTCAACAAAACACAGACAGTATGACATGTACAGCAGTTTTATTACAGCTGCAACTATTGCCTCTCAAAGAATCGTGGCGCGACCAGATTAATTAATCTTCCTCTTCCTCTTCCCCCCCACCACCACCTTGGGCCTTCTTCAGGTTCTGCCTCTTGACACGGCCTGCACACACACACAATCAACATCACAATCTTACCATTATCTTTAACACTGATCTGGTGGGCTGCACACACTGTTCAACGTATTTTGCATATCAACACTTTCAAAGTTTAAGGGGAAAAGTAAAATGACCACCCTCCAGAACCCTCTTATTAATGCGGACCGTTTGCAACTCCCCACACACCATATTCTTTTTCAACCTTATTTTGCCATTCTTTTTCAGAATCCTTTTGATTTCCTTTTTTTTTTAAAACTGAATTAAATTGAATGCTTGTGAATGTGCAGCTAAACCATTTTTAACAGAAAAGGGAAAAAGTTCACAAAATGATGTTTTCTTCTTTGAGAAGAAAACTGGCCTGAAAAGAACGAATGACATTGAAGGATATGGCAAGTGTACAAGTCCCTTTGTGATTTTTTCTGTTCTCATGGGAGCTCCTGGGAAATTTCACAAATCCTGAAAGGGTCGGCCCCCCGGCAGACTGCAGCAGCGCACACAAATTTACTGCTCTTTTTTCACCTCTCTAGACTAGTACAAGTGCTACATTCCTTTGAATATAGCAAAACAAATATTATATCAGCCATTTTTATTGTACAAGATTGTGTGTGTGTAAGAAAATCATTGTTTCTTAAATTCTCATAATCCGGCGCTGCCAGCTCTAGGCAATTTAAAAATCCTGCAATTCAGGACATCCTGAAAGAAGGAGTATCCATGTTTTCTTCAACTTTTAAAAAACGCATCATATCTATAGTTTCAGCCTCCTTTTCAACTTTTTAAAATCAGAACAGAATCACAAAGGATTTGTAATTTCTACATTCAAACAAGAGCACAGATAATTTCTGAACCTTGGCCTATTTTAAAAGGAATTTCCCACGAAACAGTCCCTGTCTAAGACTTGTCCAATTTAGATGTTTCACTGACTGCCAAGCGGGCTGAAGATTATTCAATGTTCTATATATATTTATAAAAAAGAAATGCATTATATTTATAAATCTATTTTTCTTTGCGAACAAGGAGCGTCTATGGATATTGTATTGTCAATGAAATGCCTGATCACTAGCATGTTGCTGAGCACCCGTTTTCACTGATCTTTTAAAATCAATCAAAGTACCGGCAGACAGATTTTTCAACATACAAATCTATCATCAAATTAAAAGTGTCATGTAGGTATAACCCAGCACCACAATAAAACACAAGTAGTATGGTGAAAAGGTAAGAACCAGTTAATTTCACAGTGATGAAACGCCAAGCCAGCAACAGGACTGCTCACAAGGAGCTGGCACTGTGATGTAGAGCAAAACTGAACGATTCAACATGTATAATCCAGGCAAAAAGTTATCAGAATGAACAACAACATATAATAATAATAGTACATTTACATAGCGCTTGTTTTTGTAGCGTTTTGCACCATAGACAATCTGGTCTCCGCTATGGCCGTTTTAACATAACTGCGTACATTTCAAGGCATGGTATTTCATTACATACATAAACAAAACAAATCAGAATCTAAACGAGTCACAGCAAGGGTCGACAGTGTCTAAAATCAAGCACCTGATCTGGAACAACTAAAAAAAACCTCAGCTCCTCAAAAAATTATAGCCAAAAAACTATCTTCAGCTGCATTATATTGTGTAGGTATAACTCAACACCACCACATCATAAAAAGAAGAATGGTGAACAGTAGGAACCAGTTAATTTCACAGTGATGAAACGCCAAGCCAGCAACAGGACTGCTGACATTATATTGTGCAGGTATAACTCAACACCACCACATCATAAAAAGAAGAATGGTGAACAGTAGGAACCAGTTAATTTCACAGTGATGAAACGCCAAGCCAGCAACAGGACTGCTGACATTATATTGTGCAGGTATAACTCAACACCACCACATCATAAAAAGAAGAATGGTGAACAGTAGGAACCAGTTAATTTCACAGTGATGAAACGCCAAGCCAGCAACAGGACTGCTGACATTATATTGTGCAGGTATAACTCAACACCACCACATCATAAAAAGAAAAATGGTGAACAGTTGGAACCAGTTAATTTCACAGTGATGAAACGCCAAGCCAGCAACAGGACTGCTGACATTATATTGTGCAGGTATAACTCAACACCACCACATCATAAAAAGAAAAATGGTGAACAGTAGGAACCAGTTAATTTCACAGTGATGAAACGCCAAGCCAGCAACAGGACTGCTGACAAGGAGCTGGCACTGTGATGTAGAGCAAAATGAAATACTATGTATGTATTGAAATACCATGCCTTGAAATGTACGCAGTTATGTTAAAACCGCCATAGCAGAGACCAGATTGTCTATGGTGCAAAGACACACACTGACAGACACATCAGAATTAAAGAAATAGGTCACACTCACAGAAATAACAAATGTTTAAAAAAGAAATGGTAGGATGAGTTTCTTTGCTTTTTGTGCTAAGTTTGCAAAAACCTAAAACAAATGAAAGCAGGTTTAGTTAGCTTGCTTTGAATTTAACTGGAATATTATTTTCAAGAAGTAAAAATATCAAAATAATCAGTCTTCACATAAAAAGAATATAAAACCGACACTATCTCAATGTATTTGTTGTGTGTGTGTGTGTGTGTGGGGGGGGAGGCTATAATTGATAGGAATGGTCGACTTAGTGGGATTTTTTTCACGCCAGGGGTCAGTCAATCCACTAGGGGCTTATCACGCGATTTTCTTAGTTGGGCGTAGTGAGAGATGGTGGGACTCCTCCCTCTCTCTCTCTCACTACGCAACTAAGGCTTATCACGCGATTTTCTTAGATGGGCGTAGTGAGAGAGAGATGGTGGGACTCCTCTCTCTCTCTCTCTCACTACGCCCAACTAAGAAAATCGCGTGATAAGCCCCTAGTGGATTGATTGCCCCCTGGCGTGAAAAACATCCAACTAAGTTGCTCATTAAGTTATAGATTCTTAAAAAAAGCATTCACCAGCCAAAAACTATCTTCAGCTGCGATCACAAGCACAAAACTATCTTCACAAAGTTCTGTATTATAACATACACCATGTAGGTATCACTGTACACCACCACATCATAAAAAGAAGAATGGTGCACAGCAGGAACCAGTTAATGTCACAGTGATGAAACGCCAAGCCAGCAACAGGACTGCTGGCAAGGAGCTGGCACTGTGATGAACTGAAAAGAAAACAATATTAACCCTTTCACCGCCAATGTCGCATGTTTGCACCACAATGGTGAAACACCCATCTCACTAAAAAAAGCATCAAATTATGGTCTGTTATCTGAAGACTATATTTGAAATTTTGGGCGGTAAGGATAGGCCTAATGTTATACATGTCACAGAGGAATTCGTAATATTGCATATATTTCATTTTCTCTAGCAAGGTAAGCTTAATGGTATTTTTGGGCTGAAAAATGGCTGGCGGTGAAAGGGTTAAAGCCTTTTTGCTATATAAGTAATCACCATAACATACAAGAAGGCAAAAATTTTGTTTCTTTTCTTGTTGATAATTTCTGAACTTACCAGGGCGACCGCCGCCATAAGGAGAGCGCAGGGAGAAGTCGATGTGCTTCTGGCTGTCCAGCCGTACAACGTAGCTGGGAATGTTGACCACCTGCTTTCTTACCCTGCACCAAAAATGGTTTATTATACTCAGGTTACATATTCATGGGTGCAACTACACAAAATGAAAAAAAATGAAAGGCCGGGGTCCAGGGGTAATGTCCACCTGCAGCTGAAGCAAAAATGGATTAAAGTATTTTAGTTTGCTTTTTCCACAATTTATACAAAAGCTTATTTTAAAGTGTTTGTAAAATACAGTAGACACAAAGATCTTGTTTGATAAATTAAAAAAAAAAGGAATTTCCTTTTCTGGTAAAATTCAAAAACAGGAAATCCTTGTATACCAGGAAAAGTTGCACCCATGCATATTCTTCTTCTTCGATCACTCAGTTTCCTGTCAATTATGAGCACAGATGCATCATGCTGCCGTTATGCGCCTAACTAAGAAATAGGCCCAGCAAGTCCGACTTCGGCTGAAGGAAATCGTTTTGAAAGTGTTTCTTGAAAAAAGGCAGGAGAATAGTAGATGACAGTAAGCAAAGGGAAAAGGCAGTCAAAGAGAGAGATTAGAGGAAGTTACAAGCACAGAACTTCCAGAAGGTGGAGGAACTATTCATACGAAAGACCCCCCCGGTATCACCACTGGGGGAGGTTACATATGAACAAGCACACTAATTAATATACTGTATTATAACATCCGAGATAAACGAACATATACCACCTCCAGCCCCCTGAGAAAATGACACAAGACAAGCACTCCAATGAGCATTGGCCATCCATAAGTACATGCATAAACACCAGACTAACACTTTTACTCTGCAATTTTCTTTCTCAAAGTCAAAACTCAAACTTCTTATTCTGTTTCACAGGAATGTGAGAGGACCCAAAACAAAAAAGCGTAACCGAACTTTGCTACAAGATCAATTTTTTTTTCGTGGCTCGCCTACACAGATCTTATTGTCTAATAGTTTCATCCAACCAAGCCCTGTGAAATTTGTGTTAGCATCCTTTATCAATCTCCTCTTTTTTCACATCTATGGTGTGATGTATTATTTTCATGGTTGAAGTTGAAACATTCACTCAATAGCTTTGAAAACATCCAAATCCTCCTTCAAAATGACACCAAGGAAGTAGCCGAACACATGAAAATGGTACATTGCCATTGGATGAACCTGGCAAACAACAGAGAAGCTTACGAAATTCAGTCAAGGGAATGTACTCGCACTATAAACTTATTTCGTTTTCACTGTGCGCATGAGAAGAAAATCTACCGAACTCAACAATCTGTACAATCTCTCTCTGTGTACGTTTTATTTTTAGTTAGATAGGAAAAGTACATTTACACGCTTACGCATAACTCTCACATCCCTGGTTTAACTTTCAGTTCAGCACAATATTGCTCACAACTTTACATTGCAGATAACCTTGAGCCGTGGACACTGATTCCTCTAGCAAATAAATACTTGAGTATGCTTTTCAACATTCTTTTTTTTATTTTATAGTATTCTACTGAACTGTTCATCAGAACAGAGTGAAATTGTGAAGAAGAAAAAAAGCCAGAATCAGCTGTAAAGTCTTAAATCGCTAACACTGGCCAACACTGATTTGTGCTACAGAGCTTGTCGCAGCCCAAAAAGTCGCTCAGTCAAATAAATCGCCCGGCTACTATGAGAGTGTGTATTTGCGACATTTTGCGACATTGAGCATGAATCACAAATTTCACTTTTTTTCTAGGGTTAGGGATAGGGTTAGGGTTCGGGTTAGGTAAATGGTTCAAGTACAGAAAAAGTGAAATTTCTGGTTGTCGCAAATACACACTCTCATAGTAGCGGGCGATTTATTTGACTGAGCGACTTTTTTGACTGGGACAGAGCTTACTTACACAAGCAGCTAAAAAATCCTCTCAATGGCGTGAACCATCCCAGAGTCACGCCGACCTGCTGTGGGTGGGTGGACTCTCCGGTACACGCAATGAAGACCTGGGAATGGAGCCTAGAGCAGGCATAAGGCAAACTACAGCCTCATTGGCCTGGCCTGTTATCGGGTATTCCACTTGGAAAGGCAGACATGTGACAGTATGACACAGTGGCCTGCCCTGTCCTACTTCAACTTTAAAGTTCAAGGGCTGGTATGAGACACCATGTAGGACGCCAGTGACCTGCTGGTCTATTGTCCAGTTTGAAGGTCACAGACATGTGATGCCATATCAGACACCACAGAGGCCTGACCTGTTATAGCACAGTCCACTTTGAAGGGCAGGTATGAGACACCATGTAGGACGCCAGTGACCTGCTGGTCTATTGTCCAGTTTGAAGGTCACAGACATGTGATGCCATATCAGACACCACAGAGGCCTGACCTGTTATAGCACAAAGTCCACTTTGAAGGGCAGGCATGTAAGCCCCTATAAGAAGCTACAGTGGTCTGCCCTGTTAGAATGGATCAAAAGGAGACGACAGAAACGCATTGCTATCTGAAGGTCATTTCTATGAAAACAAACAACCATCCAAGGAAGTGAAAGCAAAGTAGAATACAAAAATTGCTGTAAAAAATTATCAGTCACACAATGAATTTGAAATTAAACTTTAAAGAATCATGATTGATGCCTTTCTTTCAAATAAACAATAAATTTGAAAAGATATTCCTTTAGGCATCAGAACATAGATGGAATTAAAGCAAATGTAACAAGTAGTATTTTGTGTAAATTGTGTTCATTCATTTACTTCAGAGTAGCTACTTACCTTTAAAATAAATTCTTAGTGAACGAAATCTAATTACACAAAATAAATGAGCATAATCAGAACTTTCCAACAGTAATATTAATCTTTATGCATTGACCAAAACAACATGTCAGGAGAAGACTTTTTGTATTATGTCAATTATCACAAATTCATGGCATGGTTACAATTAGTCAGTGTTAGTTTTATGGGGAAAACTTAATTTGGCAGTTATGCGGATTAAAGAATTACCTGATGTGTCTCTGCCTGATGAGGACACGGGCATGGTGGATGGACTTTGCCATGCCCAGCTTGAACACCTGGGTCTGCAGACGCCGCTCAAGGAAATCTTCCTGACGCAGGCCCAGCACGTAATCCAGCTTCATCTTGTTCTCATCCAGCACTCCGATTCGTACCAATCGACGCAGCAAAGCGTTTCCTAAACAATTATTAACAGAGCTATAAACTGACAGGACAAACTTTTTCTTATAAAACTATTAAAAGTTCCAGATCCTTAGTGTCCATTTCTGTATTATGAATATGATCTAACCATAAGCTGATAAAGAGCAAAAGTAAAGTACCAAAAAAAATACTGGTCAAAATAAAAATTTCTCGAGAAAAAAACCCCACCATAAAAACAGTACACAAGAAATTTAAGACATTTTGCAACTAATAGCCAGTGAGTCCATGTCTTTCAGTTTTACCTTCAGTACCTTAAATAGTTTGTCAGAATTTTTTTAAAATAAACTGCTGTATTCTTCATTTCTTGGAAGAAAAAAAACCCTACACATCAAGTAGTGAGTACTTTGTGCAGTTAATGTATTGTAAGCTTTCAAGTGTAAATCATAGAAAAAACACCAGCAGCATTGTTTCACAAACATGAACAGTCCAAGTCCAACATGCAGCTTGTAGACATCTGGAAGATTCAAGATTATGCAATTCAATTTTCAAAGCCATATTATTAATATCATTATTATACAATTCACGACTAAACAAAAAGTAGCAAGGTTTTTTTCCACAGAAGTTAGAACTGCACCTTCAAATAATCGTCTTGGATCCTTCTCTTCCAGCGTGAGCAGCTCACGAGCAGCAGTACGGATTTTTCCAAGCGTGTATTTCACACGCCACACTTCTCTCTTGTTGCGAAGCCCATACTCGCCAATGAGTTTCAATTCCTGATCCAGACGTTCCTTTTCAAAAGGTCGTCTTGGGGTAGTGTACGTTTTGCTCTGAATGGTCTTGAGGCGCATCTTGGCTGAAAACAAATATTTAAAACATTGTGAATAATCAATCTGTTCTGCTAAGGAAAAATCACAAAAAAAACCACCGGGCCTGTATTCACGTTGAGATAGCATGAGACTTAGCATGATGCTAACTTAGAAGCTCTTCCAATGTCCTATAGGATTTAATAGGAATTTTGGAAGAGCTTCTAAGTTAGCATCATGCTAAGTCTCATGCTATCTCAGCGTGAATACAGGCCCAGATTTCTTCTTCTTCTTTGCTGGTGACAAACTTATTTACTGAAAATAAACATACTCACTTGGGGATGTGACCACAGAAAAAAGAAGATGCAGAAAAAAAAAAAAGTACACTGGGAAAATACACGAAGAAATACAAAACATTACAAATTATCAATAAATTTTCACATCTCGATGTTATTCTCTGAATAGTCTTGTTGACTAACCCTGGCTTTCATCACTACTGTAGCCGCTTGGCACCACTGATTTTCAGGCATGGTAGTGGGGGCAAAGTGGTTTTCAAGGAAAATGGCCGGGGGTCCAGGGATCCGAAGAAAATTCAATAAATGAGTGAAATTTTCACTTTTTCATGCCATTTCAATGCATTCTTTAATAATTTTGTTTCAAACTGTTTCGCAGATTTTCCGCGATTCGCAGAGGTCTATACCATGCATGGATCTTACACCCAGCCATGTGATGTAAAGACTTTTAATCAGGGTCTGTTATCCAATAACCTCAATTTTGGGAGGTAAGCCGTAAGGATAGGCCTAATGTTGTAGTTGTACATGCTATAATAGCATAAAGTAATCACCAGTATTGCAGACGACGTATTTGCTATTTCCAAATAAGTTTGATGGAAACTTTTAGCTAAAAAATGAGTGGCGATGAAAGGGCTAGGTAAATTGAAATTTAGCCAGTTTTGAGTTTGGGACCAAAAAACCAAGAACCATAGGCCTTATTTCACAATCACAGTATCCAGGCAAGACCAAACCAGGTAACACAGAGCGCTTACCGGGGACAAACCCTAACCGGCAAAGGCCCTGCCCTTCATTCACCACTACTTTTACCTACTCTATGGCTATGCCTATGGCTCCTTATTCTTAACTTCCTAAGTTACTTTTATTTTGTCTTTTGGAGGTTGAGAGCACAGCGGTTCCTCCAACTTTGAGTCCAAGGGCTGGGGTGTCAATCTAGTTGAGAATGAGATGGCGCTGTAACCTGCCATCAAAGGATGCAAAGGTCAGTGCAGCTATGAATCAAGTCTGAAGAAGGCGCCATGGCTCAGTTGGTTAGTCGCCGGCTCGTAATCCAACAGGTTTGCGAGTGCGGGGGTTCAAACCCATCTCCGTCCGTGGTGTTGTGTCCTTGTGAAAACAACTTTACTATTTCCTAGTCCTCCAGATGAGACAATTTTTTATAGTTAAAACCGAGGTCCCACGTGCGAACTCATGTACAAGAGTGCTCACGTTAAAGCCCATTCCACTAATCGGTAGGAGTAGGCCATGTTGTGCCGGTGGGATAGATGACACAAACTCACATAGCATGCAAAAATGGGTGTGCTGTACTAGCGGCAACATGCTCTCCCGGTGGGCGCAACCGGTCCCAAAGCAACCCCAATTTCATAGTATCTCACTCTGTGACTAGAAAATGCAAAAAACAAAACAAAAACCTAAAAATACCATTCTGGAATTTGTTTGCGGGAAGAACATTCCCTGCTGATGTGCATGTGTGCCGTAGGCCTTAAGGGCCAGCCACACATCCACTAAAATCGCACATACGATACGATTATGTGGTCTCCAAGAATAAATGTGATTGGCGCATCGAGACCACGTGATCGAATCGCATCGTACAGTTGTGCGATTTTAGTGGACATGTGGCTAGCCCTTTACAGTTGGTCTGTCGCCCATTTTCCTCTGGTGGTTTGTAGCTAAGTTGGGGTGAGCTTGGTTTCGATCTTCAGACCGTTTATGTACTTCACTACTTGTAAAGTTGTACACAGTGGCTAGTCAGGCCTTTTTTCTTCTCTCCAACAGTGAAGGCCAGATGAGCTATTACAAAATGCTTTCAATGCTGGAGGCAGCTTGTACTTTGTACTTGTAGTCCTGCATGGTCCACCTTGCTACATGCCTCTCGACTTTCTCGATGGAGTTGACAGACTGTTGTGGCGGGGTCCCATACGTGATATGCACAATACAGTGCTGCATTACCCCAGCACTTGCCTGACAAGAGCTTTGTGTGCAGTCTCCTTGGCCTTACAACCGCAGATCTTCAACTTAAGTTCAAGTTTCTTCTTATAAAGCCAAAGGCCTTATTTGCTTTGTTGGACAGCTGTGTTATCGATGTGGAGGCCCCATTTCAGATTGTTGGTCAGGTTCAGTCCTGGGTACTTCAACTTGACACTGGACACACTCTGACTCTAGCCTAAACTTTATGAAATATACAAATTACAAGAAAAAAAGTTTTAACAAAATATTATTTTGACATTTCTGTACATTTGAGACAAGTTACATTGTTAAAAATGAAGTCTCTACAGTACTACTACAAGAGACAATAATGTTCACACTTGGGTAACCTCAGTGCCACTGACATCTACTGACAGTGGGAACACGTGACACCGACAGATGATGGTGGTTGTTCAAAGATCAGATGCAAGACTGTAATTGTAAAGTAGCAATATAAATTTATTGAGCATTTTGTTCCAATGTAAAGCAGGTCAGGTCAGGTCAGGTATTAGGACAACCAGGCCTTGCAGCCTCTCAATGCGTCCTTCCTTTCGGTTAGTGTTTGGCAATTGCTGTGGCGGTTTTTAGCATCCATATTGATGCACTAATCATGAACATACTTTAACAGGGCAATTTTTGGATCACTGTCTAGGAGGTTTTTGAATTTGTTAGTATCTGAGGTCAGTTTAGACAGTATGTGCAGGGAGGTTGTTCCAATATTGGGTGACTCTGTTAGAAAAAGTTTTTTCTAATGTTACTATTTGTTAGTTTTGCTGTACCTGGTTAGGATTTTAAGTTCGCTATTAGTATTACGGGTTCTTATTTCGTTAGACAAGTGAAACAAGCCTTTGTTAGTATTGTCAGTGCCTTGAAAAATCTTGTAAACATTTATCAAATCTCCCCTTAGTCTTCTGTATTTCAAAGATGGCAAATCTAATTTACGTAGCCTGTCCTCATATTCCAATTTTTTTATGGATTTTTATCAGTTTTAGTCTTTTACAGGGGTTTTTTCCAGTTTCACACACATACACAAATGAGCTGACTCGTTGATTGACTCTTGAAAAGTAGTCTATATCTATAGTATGGCACTGTGAGTGGAGACTTGAGAGAAGCTAATAACAAATTAAACATGCATGGCAATCACAATGATGACACTTGAGAGTCTAGTCAGTCACTGACTGAGTCACCGAGAGTGAGACGAGTCAGGTCAGGTCAGGTCAGGTATTTGGACGACCAGGCCTTGCAGCCTCTCAATAATCGTATAAAGCAATATATGTATTAGCTCTACTTTATACGATTATTTATTGCAAACCTTCCTGCAAACTTTTTATTGTATCACTATGTCTAATTTCACTAAATTTACAATTTTCACCTACATTGCTAAGCCAGCTAACACCGTACACGTGCGATGTCCTGTCACAGAAAGAATGTTCCAGCAGGCGGCGCTAGGCTAGCCGGAAATACTCAACACCGATGGAAGCAAAAGAGAGTTGGGTTTATTAACATGTTTTTACTGATTTCAATACATTTTGATTATTCATTTAGTAAATAAATCAAACACACACACAATAAAGCAATATTAGTATGATTTTCCTTTAATTAACAATTTTCAGCTGACATTATACACACAACCTAGTGTTGCATGGTCACCAACCCGGCTAAACGCACAAGCCAGTGCGGCAGAGGCTTGATCCCTCTTGGCTTCAGGATCAGGTGCCATTACTGGCAATAGCCGCGACGGAACTAGGAGGGCGCATGTACCTACAGAAAATATAGAAAGAGAAAGACCTATAGCTTGTACTGGCTTGGGATGTGCGTGTGTGTGTGTGTGTGTGCTCTTCTGTTGGTGTTTATACTAATGTATCATATGTAGACACTGAAATTCTGGCGGGTCTCACCTGGACAGCGTATCACCGCAAGCGCATCACCACCCACTTTGTTCTTATTTTGGGGGGAGGGGGGTGGTGGTGAGGAGGGGAAATGGACTATGGAAACCTAGCAATTAATTTGGTCATACCAGGCAGCAGGATTTCTCCCTACTCTTACCGACTTTAACTGCTGTGGGATTTTAACGTGCATAAAGTGCACGCGTCAGACTTGATTTAAGTCCCCACACGAAGGACTCAACATTCAGTTTGATTTTTTGTTGAACTAGAAAGAAAGGGATTCGAACCCAGGTCACTCGCGCTTGAAATTGTCAGGCAAACATCTTAACCACTCTGCCACCTTCCTTCCAAAATAAGAGCTATGATGTGGCAGAAATCCCGGCAAATAGTCACCTCTACCCAAGACGCGTTGTTTCTGGCTCGTCTGTCTGTTGACAGGCTAAAGGGTGTTTGCACATACACGCGGAAACCGATCTGCAATCCACAACAAAAAATCTGGAAGTAATAAATATGAAGATGGGTTTGGGCTTCTGTGCATATGTGCACACGTCCTAAGTTAACCCTTTCACCGCCAATGTCGCATTTTAGCACCACAATGGTTTAACACCCATGTCACTAAAAGGCATCTGTTGCGGTACAAATTGTCACCCGGGTGACAATTTGTACCGACCTTGGCGGTACAAATTGTCACCCAGGTACAAGTTGTCACCTGGGGTGACAATTTGTTCCGGAACGTCACATATTAGTGTCCTGTGCGGAACAAATTGTCACCCCTTGTTAAGACCTTGTACGTCACTCGCTCTTCATATTATTTTGTTTTTGTTTTTGCTTTGGACTGTCATTCATTGGAGAGGGACAAGCAAGGAGAAAATACACAGAGAGAGAGAGAGAGAGAGAGAGAGAGAGAGAGAGAGAGAGATTTGTACTGGCTGCAACAGGTTTACGGATCTATTCCGATCTCTACAGATTCAGGTATATTTGTATTCACGAAAGCATGATTATGAGCAAGTCCTTTGGATTAAAAAGTTCATGAAACTTTACAAGAAATCATATTACGAGTCAAAATGCTAATAGATCTACATTTAGATAGGAAAATTCCACGTGGCATTTTTTCCTGGATGCATCGTCATTATGACGTAAAATATGGCATTCCAAATGTAAAATAACTATTTCTATGTTTTTTGCAGTAAATTTAGGTATTTTTTGCTGTAAAAATCATTCTGTAGCTATATAAATCATTCTGTACCTATAGAAAAAATTGTGTAGTATAGAAATTATTCTATAGCTATAGAATCATTCTGTAGCTATAGAAATCCTTCTGTAGCTATAGAAATAGTCCTGTGTCTATAGAAATTATACTGTAGCTATAGAATTCATTCTGTACGTATAGAAATCATTCTGTAGCTATAGAATTCATTCTGTAGCACAATTTTGCACACATTATTATACTAACTGCAAACCCGAAATGATAAATACATCTTCCAGCAAAACATTAAGGGATTTGCAGAATCAAACTAGACATTAAAACTACGCCCATCCATCCATCCATCCACCCATACATATATACATTCATACGCATACAAATACAAAACAAAATATACATATAAGAGATATGGAGAGAGACGGAAGGAGAGGGAGAGAGAAGGAGAGTGAGGAAGTGGAGTTGAGGTTGCGGAATCCGGAAGGGTGAGGGTGCATGAGGGAGAGGAAGAGGGAGGGGAGGGGGTCAGATCTGGGACTGCAGTTCTCCCACCAAGGAAACCAGTGTGAGGTCATTGGAAGGAGTTTGAGAGGAAACATTTTGTTTCAAATTTTGCAGTTACAGTTATAGACTGCCAGCGACGACATACATACATACATACATACATACATACTTCCTTTTTCTCTTAATGAATGACAGCCCTAATGAATGACAGTCCAAAGAAAACCAGCCTATTTACAAAAAAAATAAGAAGAACGAGTCAAAGGGTTTGTGACTTAAGAGCACTTTGTCTTAACAAGGGGTGACAATTTGTTCCGCACAGGATACTAATATGTGACGTTCCGAAACAAATTGTCACCCCAGGTGACAACTTGTACCTGGGTGACGATCTGTACCGCCAAGGTCGGTACAAATTGTCACCTAAGTAGCAATTTGTACCGGGGCGACAATTTGTACCGCAAGGTCGGTACAAATTGTCACCCGGGTGACAATTTGTACCGCAACAGCATCCAATCCGGATCTGTTATCCAAAGACCCTGTTTTCTTAATTTTGGGAGGTAAGGATTGGCCTAATGGTATATATGTCAGAAGAATTCCCAATATTGCAGATTTTTTTTTGTTTACTCAGTTAAGTTTAATAGTATTTTTTGGCTGAAAATGGCTGGCGGCGAAAGGGTTAAAGACCCACCACGTCACATGTCAAAATCACGGTTTTCACGTGTTTTCCCTCTTATAGCTGGTAAGAAATCTTCCTAGCATAAGAAGGAATGTGACACGTGACGTGGGGGGTCTTTAAGTCATGAACATATTTCAATGAGGGGGTTAGGGTATTATGCACATGTAGCTCTGTTGATTTTATATTTTGAAGTTAATGTGAACTGTCAAACCAGAAACAGGATTTATTCTTTTTGCTGATCACTTAATTGCGGGGGCCATTTAGCAAGATAAACTGTTACCAGATTTTAATGACATTTTCTTGATAGCTACGGTAACATATCTTCACAAATTTGGAGGTGTTTTTTTAAACGGTGATTATTTTATACCATTTAACTCATTCGCATCGTAACAATTTTGAATGACTAAAAAAACCTCACAAATCACTCCAGCTATACACACAAACAAAACATACATAAACAAAAGAAGAAATGAAAGATTACGGGGTTTTACTTTAGGTTTAGACATAGGGAAGTGGTAGATCAGACTTTTTCATATATAGACTAAAAACTCTCTACACCGATTGGTTTCCCCACAACAAGAGCAAAATTGTGGTCTAAGGGAGCGAAGCCAGTTTAGAAGTGACCAAGGTGCCCACAGATTTACTTCCCTTGAAGCAAATGCATCAAATTGACAGCTATCCATTAATTCCGAACATATATGAACATATACATACACTTGTGTGCATATACCATATATGTTAATGAAATTTTAGTGATAGCTACAGTAACATTAAAATTTCACCTTTGAAGGAGTTGCTCAAAATTATTTTTTCACAAACAGCGACTATTTTATGCCATCTCTTATCAATAATTCTTGAAAGTAAAGAGATGCAACTTAGGCTAGCAAGGCCATAAGGTACACAATCTTGTACCTGTGTTGGGTTGCTTTTCTAGAAAGAGGTTTGCAATATATGCGAGTGCCTTTTAATTGGGTCCGCTTTTGAATGTTGTTCTAGCAACAATTAATGTCCTCTCAGTTCACCTCAATAAGCATTTTACAAGATGGGTAATATGCCTAAAACTCTCTCTCCCCCCCCCCCCCCCCCACCCCCCATCGCTCTCTCTCTTAGAGAGAGAGAGAGAGAGAGAGAGAGAGAGAGAGAGAGAGAGACAAACACACACACAATATCTCTATCTCTCTCTTACACACACACACACATACACACACCAAACACACTTGTGTGCATATACCATATATATAAGTTTATTGACCGTTTTCTGCAGTTGATTTTCAATGAAACATACAAACAGGAACATACATATATGCTAAACAACATGCCAGATTTTCTTTTACTATTAGTAATTACATGTACACTAATCAATATGTACACTAATCAATCTTAAGTTTTCACAAGATTTCTCCCTCTTCCAATCACCCTCCCCACAACTTACAAAGCTAAGAATGAGGACGGGTAGGCAAACATTTCAAAACAGATCCTTGACACACTGCATGCAACCATCCAATACTTATTATAGGTTGAAAGAAACATCACACACTTTGAATCTATATAGCTATACTTGTATTTTTCAGGTTATTCACAAACCTGAAATTCTATTTGTTTTAAGTTTTATCAATAATTCCTTCCAGCTGTAGGCTATTTCATAAAAGTGATTGTGACTTCAAGAAAGTTGAGTAAAAATCAAAATTAGATTATTAAAAAAATAAAGCAGCTCTTGTCTGTTTGCATAGTAGCAATTAAAATGCAACAGAGAAAAGGAGAGAAAAATAATTTTACATATGAAAATGTAAGACAACGTAACAGATAATGTAGGTATCAGTGATTTTAACTTTACCAGGGGAAAGATCCTTGTTATTTGACTCGGTGAGTGCTAAGCACTCATCTGCTTGGTCTAAGACCAAGCATATTAAGTACTACATTAATTCATCCATAACAAACCACATGCCATGAAACTCAAGGGTTACTAAAGACAAATAAGAAAACCAGAGACAGAAGTCTTTGAGGAAAGATTCTCTTTTCATAGCCACAGAGGCAACTACTGAAATCATGAAACTGATTCTGAGCCAGTCCAAGAATAATATAATGTACAGCATTTTTTCATGTCAACTCAATATTTACACAAAGAAAATTATGAAACAAACAAATGATCAAATTTTGATTTAGACAGACAGGCAACAGGGTGACACACAGACCGAATAATCAGGAGCTCTGAAGTGATGCAGAAATGGTTTCACATGGCCACAATGTGAAATTACACCAGATGACGAAATGATAAGCAAAGAATGTGAAGTTTATCATGAATTTCGGTATAGGCAAATTTCAATAATTACCACTGACGTGCATGCTGTCTTCTACTTTATGGTTGCCTTAAATTTTGACTTCCAAGTTGTCCAAAGGCATTAGGAGCAAAGTAAACTTTATCGTTAAAGCAGTAGAAACTCTTGTCATGCAAACATTACTGTAATATGTCAGACTCTATAAATAAACATTCCACTGATTTCAAAATGATTTTGCTATAATAAGGCACACAAAAAATGATTCAGATATAAAGCAGTAAATACACCAACCAAAATCTTATTTCTTTGATCCATTGGTCTTGATTCAAAACAGACTTTAAAAAATGAATTCAATATAATGATTATTCTGTTGAAAAAATAAAATAAAAGCAGAATACAAATGCCTTTGAGTAAGGTTGTTTTGTTTTGTTTTTCATAAGTATAAAAACAATTGAAAAGATTATAGAAGCATGTAAACGTATCTGAAAATCTTCTGACCCGTATCCTTGTTATAAATTTACAAATCAAAGGAAGCCTGTCAAATATTTCTGAAGTTTATGCAATAAAAAAACAAAACTATAGCAACCTTTGCAAATAATTTTATAGACACAAACAATGGATTCCTCCTTGTTAACACCTCATTCATCATGGTATCAGGAAACATGATTCATGCAAAACACACGGATACAACCTGTAATAGGTTTTTCTCCAGAGAACATTTGCAGTCACAAAGATTATTTTTGTTTGTTTAAACAATCAATTGTTTTAGCAAACCAAAAGCAGGAGGTTAACAAACAGGTCTGCTATTGATGGAGACCTTCAAGCCCATATCAAATGAGGCGAGTTTTTTGCGTAAGTCCTCTAGGACACAAGCTTGGTGTATCCCTTTTTACAAGTAAGGGCAGGACTGAGGGATTGTTTGAGCTTAAAACATATGAAGATGTTTAACTTTAGTTGGCTGATTTTGTCTCTTTATCCATGGATGATAATCCAATGAAAGTGCTGCACAATATGCTCGTACTGCTTTTTGTGTAAGGGGAAAACAACTGTGTCATTTTTGTAACTTGACCTTTTGTGACCAGACCAGACCAGACCATATGAAAGTGAACACACAAGTGTTTTTGTACACTTAAGCAGGACCCTCACCCTAGTCGGATTATTCTTTCCTTTTCCCGCTGAAAGGGCTCTCAAGACTTAGGAAGACAGCTTCCTACACAAACTTCAGTTCCAGCCACATAAGACATTCGCTTAAAGGCAAAACAACAATGACTCCTGTAAATTAAGCCCAACTTGAACACTATATTATATAAAACTTTCAGCCCATCCTGCTGCATAAGTCCTTTCATTTGTGCCTTTTTAACATTTTCCTTTTTATATTTCTAAGATATTTAATTTAAACAACTGCATTATACTAATAACTTTTCTTCTTTTTAAATTTGTTTTCTATTCCACTGAATCATGGTTTGAATAATTGAACAGATGACTGAATTAACACCCCCACCCCCCACTGTACTCACTCAGTTTTGTTTTCGATGTGTGCAACAAATCTTTCCTTATCCTTCAACACTTTCGTTTTATCCTCTACCTCTAATATGAACAGTTCTAAAAATTAAAAAAGACTTGAAAACACGCCACCGAACAAAACAAACAGAATGTCTTAATGTCTAGAACCCAAAACATGATGATTTTCTAGAGAAATAAACAAAATAGACACAAAGAAATCAGGTAATACTCCAGCATTTTTTTCCTCTTCAATGTATCACAGTTGTCCCAAAAGAAAAAAAAGGAGACAATGATGCAGAAGAAAAGTGAGACATCAGTTATGGGTTGAAATACACATTATTTTCCACTCTTTCCCTATGGCAATACACTCGTACGCTAGTAATATGACTATACTGCTTTGGGGAAAGAGTGACTAATAACAATAAGTATTTCGACCATTAGCATCAGACAGGGCAGGGAACAACAGTGTCTAGGGCAGCAAGCATCGGCAGGGCCTCTAGACGCGGGTCTGGAACTTGGCGTGTTGGAGCTCGTGGCGCAGACGATCAGCCTCCAGCTGGCGGAGGTAGACGTCGTCGTCGTCACGGAACATCTGGAGCTGGATGTCGCTGATCTCCTTCTCCATCTTGCTGCGCAGGTCTTTCTTCATCTGCTCCAGCACCTGGGGTATGGCAACGCATGCATTATTGAAACCTGACTAAAGTAATACTGTAGAACACAGAACTGAACCAGTGATTCAAAGGACTGAACACAGCATGGGAAATGGCAGTGCAGCAACGCATGAATTGCTGAAACCGGATGAAGAAACAGTGTAGAACACAGCACTGAACCAGTGATTCAAAGGACTGAACACAGCATGGGAAATGGCAGTGCAGCAACGCATGAATTACTGAAACCGGATGAAGAAACAGTGTAGAACACAGCACTGAACCAGTGATTCAAAGGACTGAACACAGCATGGGAAATGGCAGTGCAGCAATGCATGAATTGCTGAAACCGGATGAAGAAACAGTGTAGAACACAGCACTGAACCAGTGATTCAAAGGACTGAACACAGCATGGGAAATGGCAGTGCAGCAACGCATGAATTGCTGAAACCGGATGAAGAAACAGTGTAGAACACAGCACTGAACCAGTGATTCAAAGGACTGAACACAGCATGGGAAATGGCAGTGCAGCAACGCATGAATTGCTGAAACCGGATGAAGAAACAGTGTAGAACAGAGAACTGAACCAGTGATTCAAAGGACTGAACACAGCATGGGAAATGGCAGTGCAGCAACGCATGAATTGCTGAAACCGGATGAAGAAACAGTGTAAAACACAGAACTGAACCAGAGATGCAAAAGACTAAACACAGCAACCAGCCGCCGTGGTGTAGTGGTTAGCGTCGCGGACTACTGGCTGGGACGTCTAGGGTTCGAGTCCCATCAGAGGCGAGGGTTTTTTTGGTCCTGGACCGACTCCTACCCAGAGTGAGTGGCTATGGGCTCAATGGGAAGACTGAAACCACACAGTCGAGCTTCATCCGCTTAACGGATGCGATTCTGAGAGTGTTGCTCTAATTGCAAGACCAACACTGCAGGTGTCTGTAGTTCTCGGGCCTGGTTAACGCCGGGATATCATTATGAAAGGAAGCGTAGAATACAGCCCTGCCATGCAGTCTCAGACCGATACGGAACTCCATAGCATCATCATCATCGTTATCATTTTCCATCAATCATAACATTTTTTAAATGTCTCAAATTCTGTGGCTTTGCATGCCCTGCTCTCATGGTGACCTCAGTTTCGGCTTCCAATCCAGTCTATGCCTTGGTGCGTTCGGGTCAAAGTCATGGGAATCAGTGTGTTCTGGGGAGCTGTCGGTGGACGGTCGTGGTGGCACCCTCGGAGGAGGACCTCACTCACGCTGGCTCTGCGACTAAAAGAATAGTGTCGTCAGTAGGGGGCTTAGTAGGTGGTGTCCTGAACAGGCTCCACTGAACTCCACCGAAGTGACTCAGCAGAAGTGCAGTGTCTCCTCGGTTGGTTGCCTCCTGAAGGCCTAACATAGATTCGCTCCCTTTGGACTACTGGTCTCGGATTCTGCGACTTGAACAAACCGGGGTGTAGCTGCGAATTGGGATTCGGAACGAGCGGCGTGGGAGCAACGCCACTGTACGGCCCAGAAGATGGGACAGCAAAAAAAAAAGAAAAAAAGACTGAACACAGCATGGGAAATGGCAGCGCGGTAATGCATGAATTGCTGAAACCGGACGAAGAAACAGTGTAGAACACAGCACTGAACCAAAGGACTGAACACAGCATGGGAAATGGCAGCGCGGTAATGCATGAATTGCTGAAACCGGACGAAGAAACAGTATAGAACACAGCACTGAACCAAAGGACTGAACACAGCATGGGAAATGGCAGCGCGGTAATGCATGAATTGCTGAAACCGGACGAAGAAACAGTATAGAACACAGCACTGAACCAAAGGACTGAACACAGCATGGGAAATGGCAGCGCGGTAATGCATGAATTGCTGAAACCGGACGAAGAAACAGTGTAGAACACAGCACTGAACCAAAGGACTGAACACAGCATGGGAAATGGCAGTACAGCAATGCATGAATTGCTGAAACCAGACAAAGAAACAGTATAGAACACAGCACTGAACCAGTGATACAAAGGACTGAACACAGCATGGGAAATGGCAGTACAGCAATGCATGAAGCCAGAGTTAACAGTATAGAATGCAGAACTGAACCAGTAATACGAAAAACTGAATGTGCACAGCATCACTATTCATTTCCTGTCACAAAATATATATCGTACATGTACTTAATGACATCGCTTAGGACCTCGCAGGCTCAATGGAAATAACTCTGAAGAGCTGTTCAACAGCCAGCAAGGTTATAGCTCCAGACCATTTTGCCAGATTGACTAACTGTTCTATTTTCCACTTTATAATTTAAAAAAAAATGTTAGGCAACCGAGGGATCTCATTTTCAAAGCCTACTGTGCCAGAATTTAATTCATGCTTTTTCCATTCATAATCCACCAGAACATCCGGCTATGCTAGAATGCATAGTCCTTTTTTTAGTTCTTTTTTCTTCCTTAAAGCTATTATTTTATTTACCGGAATTTTTGTTTGTTTTTTGTTGTTGTTGGTAAAAGCAATTTTCAGTTTGACATGCAATCATACTTTGAACAAGAGAGTGGGGTGTGAAAAGTTCCAAAGATGTTGCTTTCAAACTAAAATTCACCTTTCTTCCTTTGCTGTCACATTTCCTTTAAGTTTTATTTCTGGATTTCCCAGTAAATCCAGAGTCCTACTCACATAATTATGAAGAACCAGGGACGGTATTCATGTCGAGATAGCATGAGACTTAGCATGATGCTAACTTAGAAGCTCTTCCAATGTCCTATAGGATTTAATAGGACTTTTGGAAGAGCTTCTAAGTTAGCATCATGCTAAGTCTCATGCTATGTCGACATGAATACCGTCCCAGCTCTGTATCTCAACTTACATTACTGTCTACCACTACGATATTTCTCTTTCAGAACAGCTTGGTGATCCACTGCCTACCTTCTGGTGTGCCTTCTCTCTGGAGGTCATGTCCGATTTGTCCTTCACCATCTTCTCCACCAGCAGGTCAAACTGGTCGCGGTAGCTGACCCCGTGTCAAGGAACAACACCACCGGTGCTTCTGTTTCAGTAGTCCCAAATGGGAAGTGAATGCATTCAGCTGAACACTAACATTCATTTAAAAATACCTAGATTCAAAACAAACCTGTTTACTCTTTTCGAGTAGTATTCTACTCAATTTGGATGCCTACTACTCTTCAAACTTGAAAATAGTGCACTTTAATTCTTGATTGCTACTCATTTCCAGTGAACATTGTTTGATGGTTTAATGACTAAAACTACACATTTTGCACCACAACTACTCATTTCAGCTATCCAGACTACTCAAGACTTGTGTAGGGGGTAAACAGGTCTGGTCATTCACAACCATTAAGAGGGCACTAATAAAACAGCAATGTAAGGATACAAGTTCTCCAGGGAGTCAATTTCATCCTGACGTTTCAGCGCCTGCCTTTCTCGCTGTTCTTTGGCATAGCGACGCACGTCTTGAATCCTCTCCTTCTGAATTGCCAACCCATCTTTGAACAGGCTTTTGAAAACCTGCAAAAAGAAAACCTTTAATGTAAGACAATGCATATTCCCATATGAAGAAACTGTATGAGAGAGAAAGAGTGAGAGAGAGAGAGATAGTGTGTGTGTGTGTGCGTGCGTATGTGTGTGTGTGTGTGTGTGTGTGTGTGTGTGTGCGCGCATATGTGTGTGTGTGTGCGCGCGTGTGTGAGCAAGCATGCATGCATGCACGTGTGTGTCCAAAAAAGGAATCAAGCCAGTGTAATATGTATATTAGAAATACAGCTAATGGGATGGGACATGATCTCCAGAGTTCCTGTTCTTTGCGTTTCCCTGGAGTTCCTCCAGACTTATTGATCTGTAGAATTACTGTTCTTTGCGTTTCCCTAGAGTTTCTCCAGAGTTCTTGATCTTTGAAATTGCTCTTTGTCACTGTTCTTAGGGAGTGGCAAAGGGAGGTAACACTGGGCATGTGACGGCATGTCGTCAGATCCCACACAAACAACGGACAGTGGAAAAGATGTTGCCAGCGTCTTACCAGTTCCTCCTTGCTGCGCCTCTTCAGCACCTTGGCCCTGGCGCGCACCTGGTACTCATCGTAGTACTTGCGGGCGCGGGCTGACTGGGAGCGCTTCTCATGCACCTTGTTGTTCATCATCACCTGCTGCTTCTTCTGCTCCCGGATCTGTTGCTGCAATGAGGACAACGGACATTGCTAATCACAGGCTGGTGACACAGCAATGGTACACATTTATGAATGACTTCCACCTTTAAAATGTAACACACACACACACACCACGTGTACACACACACAAACAACAAAGAAAAACTCACTCATAGCTCTTCACAAACTTAGATGTGATTACACACACATGCACACAGACAAATATACACAATTTACCGGGATAACTTAAGCAACATTGTTTTTATTATCAAACTTTATATCCATGTATGACACTCTGTAATAATGATTTAACAGTACAAACGTTGATCATAATAAGGTCAGAACTTCATGTCTCGAGGCTACAAATGCATTTTTAGTACATTGCCATTGAGTTACCTCATCATCTAAACACATCAAAAGTTTTAATGTTGTTACTATTTTCTTATAATTATTCAAACATAATGACAGCTCTGATATAATTACCATTCTTTGATTGTGATCCAACTGTTTCTTGACGATGCTCGCTAATACCTCATGCTTTTTGGCTGCCTCTTCCAACTGAAACACACACACACACACATGCCAGCTATAATAACTAAATGAACAGAAAGAAAATGTAATTACCAACAACCTAAAGCCAAGCAGAAGCATATCCCAAGCTTAATAAAAGAGAGAAAGAGAACAAGTTTGTTAACCAACACGTAGTTGCTATATGATTACTGAAATGGCCTGGATCATTGGTCGACATTAGCCTGTAGTAGATGCCAACATCAAAATCAGAGCTGTGCCATGAACGCTTTTCTCCAGTAATGGAACACCATGGAACAGCTTGGCCTCTAGTTGAAGACTATGACTCTCTAACTAGGGCTCTTCTGCACCGGCTCCACGTGCTGCAGCCAAGGGGATTGGTTGGCCATTGGGGACCTTCCCCAACGCCAGCTGTCCTCAAATTCTTCTGGCTGAGAGTGAGAATGTACCCTGGGCAAGGCACCTCCACTGTAATCAAATTCTAGCCCAGCCATCCAGAATAGCAGCTGCAGTCTTAGCTTAGTCAGAAAGAACAGACTGGGACCCACAGTTGCAAGAGATTCATAACTGTCTTTCTTGTTTCTCATCAATCACCCAGACAGCCTCCTGTCATACGAGTGCAGATGCATCATGCTGCCGTTATGTGCCTAACTAGGAAATAGTTACGCCCAGCATGTCTGTCTTCGGTTGGAGATAATCTTTGAAAGTATTTATAGAGCAAATGCAAGAGCAATATAGTAGATGACAGTAAGCAAAGGGAAAAGGCAGGAGTCTAAGAGAGTGAGATAAGAGGAAGTTACAAGCACAGAACTTCCAGAAGGTGGGGGAACTCTTTTGTACAAAAGACCCCCGGTATCCCCACGGGGGTTAAAACTGGCCTTCCAAACATCACACTATCACATCTTCACCTGAACCTGGGCCTTGCTCTTTCGTCGCTTGTTTTCTTCGTAGGCCCGCGTGAGGCTCTCGATCTGGCTGATTCCTTTGCGCCACAGCTCGTGCCAGGTGTGGTCAGAGAGGTACAGGTAAGGGAACTCCTCCATCAACACCGACATCAGGTCCTCATCCTCAGCTAACGATACTGTCCACCAAACAAAAAGACATCAATTCTTCTACGCTGTCCATCACTCAGTTTCCTGTCAAATGAGCACAGTTGCGTCATGCTGCTGCCATGCGCTTGGCTAGAAAAAAATCTTCATAAGAGTTTCTTGAAAGAAGGCCAGAGAATGGGCCAATAAGGCAGAAAGATAGTAGATGACAGTAAGCAAAGGGAAAAGGCAGAGTCAAAGAGAGTGACAGATTAGAAGAAGTTACAAGTACAGAACTTCCAGAAGGTGTGGGGAACTGTTTGTACAAAAGAGCTCCCTGTATCCCCATGGGGGGGGGGAAATCAATTCAAGAAACACTTTTATAATCTTTTTTTTTAAGAAAAAGAAAAATAGCCAAAAATCTCACATCTTCAAAGATTCTGGAATTGAAAGAAGGTATAAATAATTACATGCACCCTCCCATCTATAAAACACGATATTATAAGTAAGCACCTTCTAAAGATACTGGAAATAAAAAGAGGTATAGTATAGGTAAAAGAGGAATAGAGTTACAACCCTTTATAGTGTCTAAAATAATGAAGAACTTACTTAGAGTAAGAATTTTTCCAAAAGACTGAAAACAACAGGTAATATTTAAGGGGTAAAATCAAATGTAACACAACAGACAAAGGCGAAAAGATTATTAGGTATTAGGTCATTTATAGTCACTGAGGCGTCTCTGTAAAATTTGGGTTGCTCCCACCTGGAGAGCGCGTCGCAGCCAGAGGCGCGCCACCCAATATACATTTTTTTTTTTTTGCATGCGATTTTTGTGTGTCTGATAAGGGGGGGAGGGGGGGGGTGTAAATTTTGACCAAATGACAACTTTTTCGTTGCCATTGGGATTAACGTGTGCTGAGTGCATGGGCACATGGGACCTCGGTTTATCGTCTCATCCGAAAGACTCCATGTTCAGACCGTAAGGCCTAGTGCAATATGAGGAAAAATCCCCTGTACACAGGTTCGAACTCGGGTTTACTTGACACAAGGCGAACGCTTTACCTCCGTGCCACTCTACACTCAATCTGCATTCATAATCAAAATAGTGGTTAATGTTCCAACTTACATGGTCTCTCCCGGGGTTTGGATTCAACAGCACAAGCAGAGCTGGATTTGTTCAGAGTCGCATTGTTGCTTTTGGACTTGGTTTGTTGAGTCTTAGACTTGGACTTTTTGCCTCTGGGTATCAAAAATCCTGCAACATTACCCTTAAAATTATGTAACTTATTCATGGAAAGAAAATCTTGTCAGAAGATAGCAATCAGGAAACAATATTGAGTTTATAGCTAGTAAAGCCCTGCAGGTGGTAATGGACATACCTGCAGGTAGCAATGGACATAATCCTGTTTCAAGCGTGGTAGAAAAACAATAAGAGAGAGAGAGAGAGAGAGAGAGAGAGAGAGAGAGAGAGAGAGAGAGAGAGAGGGAGGGAGGGAGGGAGAGAGAGAGAGAGAGAGAGAGAGAGGGAGAGAGAGCTAAGAGAGAGAGAGAGCTCACACAAACTAGAATGACATATAGAAAGAATGATTATAATTCTGGGTTCAGTATTTATAAGCATAAAATAACGATTTCAGAACAAGTTTAAACTTTATTTCAATCATTTACATGCATTGATTCATTCCAGTTGCCTTTCATTCAGTCACCTTTGGGTTTGGGAGCTGGCTTGGGTTTCTTGGCAGTGCTACCATCCAACAACTGCATCAGTTTTTTGTACTCCTCTTCCTGTAAAATGGAAAAATAGTGTCATGTATGTACCTGCTTTATTCTAATAGTTACTAATGGGTGAAAATTTGCGATAAAAATGATGCTTCAGACTCTTAGTAAGCATTTGAGTCTCCTTTAGATAGTTAATATTTTTTTCCGATCCTTTTCACACAAACACACTTTCACACACACAAACTCCCCCGAAGATGGAGTGTGGCGGCCAATGTGGCGGGGTAATCAAAAGCAGTCATACGTACACATGTAATGTTTTCATCTTTAGCCAATGCATTTGTACCATAGTGTTCAACAGGGTACGTCAACCAGGGTACGTCAACAACACACACACACACAGATACCCACCCACTCACACACACAAACAAAAACACACATACACATTTTTGTATCAAGAGTAAACAACCATAAAAGCACTGTCGATACCCTTGTAGTTGCTCCCTTTCACTTGAAATGGCTAAATTTTGTCATGAATTCTGCCAACCGTAAGCTATCTTACAGTAATTTAAGAGCACACCACACAACCTACCATGTCTTTCATTTGCTTCTGGTCCTTGTTCACCAGGTCATTCACTTCATCTTTTGCATCACCAAAGTCTTCCTTGTACATCTTCTTCACCATCTGATCACACACACACACAGGAATAAAAAAAAGCTTTATTCTAAACTCTAAGGGATTCCTGCAGTCACTGTGTTTAATTTTTTTTATACGAAAGTGAAGCCTATTTTGTTATATGGTTCTGAGATCTGGGTATTTTAAAGATATGAAGTAATTGAAAAGGTCCATGTATAACCTTGTAAATTGGTTCTGGGGGTGGGGAGGGATGTCAAAAACAATATTGCTCTAGGAGAATGTGGAAGATTTCCTATCTTTATTGATGTAGGTCAGAACAGATCCAGCTATCACATGTTAGTTAGTTAGTCTATTATAGTCCCGTCAACAGTTATGGTTATCTCAGGACTGTCACCGCGTAAAGTTCAACCACGTATAGCAAAATAAATCCATACAACGTACAAAACCTGAAAACAAAAAATGTAGTACAATTCATAACATGACACTTCCATCATTATACCCTATAGCACATAAGTCCACACAGTGCTGGAAACGTTGAGCCACTCTACTCTATTTATCGAATCCAGTTTAAAAAAACAGTAAAAAAAGGATAACAAATCCATACTAGTAAGCTAAAATACATAACAAAGGCTATATAAGCAAATATGCACTGCAGAATGGACAACAGGTGCCCACTCAAGTGCGCAAGTATCACGTGTGGATGCCAGTGTACAATTTTAAAAAACCTGGCATGTCATAAATTGTAAAAAGGAAAAACGTGGAAGGGTTTTATAGAAAAAATGCAGGTGAATGGACCAATAATGCAGAAAAAAGTAGACGCCAGAAAGCAAAAAGAAGAGAAAAGGCAGAGTCAAAGAGAGTGATAGAGTAGGGGAAGTTACTAGCATATAACTTCCAGAAGAAGGGGGAACTATTTCTGCTGAAAGACCCCCCGGTATCCCCACGGGAGGGCCCTAACCACATAAGCCAGCCTAAGCCGTTGCCCGCCTCCTACGACGAGGACGTGTGGTTGGACTTTAGGAGGCTGCTGGGCTACTCTCCGTAAGCCCACCCACCCCACCATGATAGGTGGAAGCCCGCTATCACATGTTAAAATCCTTGCAAAGATTGTCCTCATTACAAACAGATTTTTCCCTTGAAGTCATATGAGCTAAAAATTCAATTCCATAAAAGACTTGCATTAAGACTTTGATCTACAATTCTGTATTCTTCTTTTTCTTCTTTGATCATAATATCGAGCGCAGATGTGTCATGCCATTGTCATGCGCCCAACTAGGAAATAGTTCAGCCCAGCATGTCTGTCTTCAGTTGGAGAAAATCTTTGTAAAAGAGTTTCTAGAACGGACCAGGAGAATGGACCAGTATGGCAGTGAGATAGTAGATGACAGTAAGCAAAGGGAAAAGGCAGAGCAAAAGAGAGAGACAGATTAGAGGAAGTTACAAGCACAGAACTTCCAGAAGGTGGGATAACTATTTGTATGAAAGAGTGTTTCACACTTCACTGCATTGCTGTTAAGGTTATAAGTGTATTCAATATATAGAAAATGTTACAGTCACTGCTTTCCTGTAAGAGTCTTTGACTGCATGGAGTACATTTTTTTAAAAGCCTCTCTTATTCCTTCCTCCCTTCAAAACAGCCTCTCTTATCCCCCACCCCCCTCTATTCATCCTTCCTTCTTTCCATCCATCCACCCCTTACATCCTTTTTCTGGTGGAACATCCTGTGCTCAGTCTCCAGGCGTCGCTGGGCGTTGGCCAGCTCCATTTTGCCCATCTCCAGCAGCCGGTTGGACAGACGCGAACGCCGCCTCGCTGCCTCTTTGCTGTCCAGGGGGCGACCGCCAGGGGCCGCCGCCGGTATCTTCCCCGCCAGCTCCGCGGCTTTGGCCAGCTCCTGGTCCAAGTTGAAGTGGTCTCCTCTTTCTCTGTCTCTGCAACTGAGAGAAAGACAGCGGAGAAGTGAAACATCGTTCCAAAAACAAATGACTGATGGAGATGAGGATGATTAGGATGAAGAAGGTGCTATGGAGTTCCATTTTGGTCCGAGACCCACACGATAGAGCTGTACTCTATGCTTCCCTTTAAAATGATATATGTTGGTAAAACAATTAGAGCTGGAAGTGTGTCAGTCTGGTGATAAGATTGCGTGAAAAGCATTAGCTCAAGGCTCAGAGCGCAAGTACAAGTGTTGGTGCATCCAAACAAGTAAACCAAACCCAAACAAATCTGACAGATTGGAGGGGTGGGATAAATTTCCAAGCAAAACAGGCTCATATACATGCATATGCATTCTTTCTCTCTTCTCCTCCTTCCCCACCCCTCCCACCTCTCTCTTTTTCCTTCTCTCCCCCAGTACCTCTGCTGAGTTTTGATGATGGACTGAGGGACTGGCTGTCTGTCTGCTCGATACCTGGCAGCTACGGGCCGAACAGATGGCCTCACGTAATCAGTGTTGGGTGGAATCGCGTAGCCTGCTGCAGCAGCGGTAGAGCTTTTTCTGTCAACATCCCCAATGACAGTTTTACAACAGATTCCAATGGTAACCGCTATAAAAAATAGTCAGCATTTTAATTTTGCTTTACATAACTTGAAAACAGTGCAGGTGTTGACATTTAAAAAAAAGAAGTAACAATTACTGTCTTCTATTGCAGTCAAAATCCTTAAAACAATGACAATGTAATAACAACTGTGTGCACACCCATGCATGTGTGTGTGTGTGTGTGTGTGTGTGTGTGTGTGTGTGTGTGTGTGTGTGTGTGTGTGTGTGTGTGTGTGCGTGTGCGTCAAAAAGTCAAAATCATCTTTATTGAGGGTTAAAGAATAAGCTGACAAAGCTTTTGTGTGTGTGTGTGTGTGTGTGTGTGTGTGTGTGTGTGTGTGTGTGTGTGTGTGTGTGTGTGTGTGTGTGTGTGTGTGTGCGTGTGCGTCAAAGTCAAAATCTTTATTGAGGGTTAAAGAATAAGCTGACAAAGCTTTTGTGTGTGTGTGTGTGTGTGTGTGTGTGTGTGTGTGTGTGTGAGAGAGAGAGAGAGAGAGAGTGTGTGTGTGTGTTTTCTTCTTCTTCTGTGGTGGTGACCAACTTTTTTATATAGAAGTAACTACGCACTTAGGGATGTGACCATACAAAAAGAAAGATAAAAGAAACAGGGGTTGCTTATAGTGATTTGATGATTGACTAATCTTTGCTGATTATTAGATGTTGTTGACAGTCTTGTTTATGAAGCGTTGTTTGAGTCTTGCAGAGTAGCAAGTCTACATTCTGGGTTTGAAGCGGACAGGGGTGGGGTGGGATGTGAACCATGTGTATGTCTGTGTGTCAGTGTTTGTGTGTCAATATGTATGTGAGTCTGTGTGTGCTTGTGTGCAATTGTTTGTAAGGTTTTGTTAGGTTCTTTTTTGTTGTTGTTTTTCAAATGCAGAAATGAGCATCAGGTTTTGGTTAGGTCCAGTTTGGCTTAATCCCCCCATGAAGGCATAATTGATTTCCAAATAATGTTTTTGGCTAGTAAGGGTGCACAACCATGAGTAAGACACACACACACACAAAAATGTGGCAATTTTGTATTTTAATCACCCCTTCATGTTTACAATCCTCAATCTTAAAATCTGCTTCTTTCAGCTTGATTAAAATAATCCTAGACTGAACCTAACCCTATCCCTTTCCCAAAATGATAGAATGTTGCTTCTCAGTGAAAATGTTCTATGCGAAAATTTGACGAAGAGTGATTTAAGTACAAAATCTGAGATGATATCCATCAATTTACCTGGAAGACATGCTCCTGGTGTCTGATTCAATTGCCAGGGGGGACCTCAATGACCTGGGGGACCTCAGTGAAACGGGTGAGCTGGGCTTCTCCCCTCCGTCATAGATGCGGGGCTGGGTAGTCGACAACAGAGGACCACGTTAGGGCATAAACACAAAGTAGTTTGTGCATTTTTTTTTTTTTTTACCGTGAACATCTTAAAATTGACTTGGATAAGATGCTGTGCCTCAGGCCTTTGGGTAACAAATTTAAAGCATTACCTGTCAAACAAATTAGAACCAATAGAAACACTCCAAATGAGCATGCCAACAGAACAGAACAGTTTGTTAATAAATAACTAAGAGGTATATGATGACTTGACAAAATCAAATATAAAACAAAACAAAAGGTTTGCTTTCACACAATTAATAAGTTTATGCTTGGTGGCAATCATGTAGGAGGACCCATACTGGCTGTGGCTGGCTGCTTACTTAAACCTGCAGGGATTGGCTGCTAATTTATAGCCGTCAGATAATTTGCAAATTCATTGTGCAGACATACACAGACAAAGCTAACTGAAGCTGATATGGAAGTGCAAATGGAGGAGCTTACCAGGCATGTGCACATCAAACTGGTCTGTCTCAATGTGGCTGTTGTTTATACTTTCCTAGGCAAATTGGTGCCGTAAATAACTTTGGTGAAGGGAGTTAATTACAGAGGGAGTTACCTTTCTTTCCTTTACTATATTATCCTCTCTCCTTGCCTCACTATTTCTATCTTAATATATAAAGCACTACCGTATCTAAATAGCTCCTCAGCAAGTTTGTAAAGAGAGCTAATATTTGTTGTGTCAGGACTCACCCGAGTAGAATCCTCAATGGAGAGGGGTTGGAACCCATGGTAGGCTGTTGCTCCTTGATTCAGCTCTGTAGCCAGGGCCATTCCTTCAAAGGGGGAAAGACAGCGCCTCTCCTGACTGCGCTCAGCAACACACCAACCAGTTTAACACAGTTTGTAATGAATGCACAATCACCTACGCAGCAACAAGTTTAACTCAATGGAGTCACAACCAAAGTGATGTAGCATCCCCCTCAGATCGCACTATTTTTGGCGCTTTTTAAAAGTTCACAAAACATCAACCACACATTGCGTCACTGTGCGTGTGTGTGTGTGAGAGAGAGAGAGACTATACTTGTATGCGAGCAAAGTTTAAAGACTGTATAGTCTTTAAACTTTGCTCACATACAAGTATAGTCTCTCTCTCTCTCACACACACACACACAGAATCAATAAGACAAAGCAGTGTTAAAAAAAATGAATCAGACATTTTGTCCTGACAGGGGAGAACACAATAGGACATATTCAATTTCAATAGGTCAATGTCCTATGACCGGGGCCTCGGGTCATCACTGACAGTGTATGATTATGTTATGATATGGCTGTAGTGTAAAAGTTTCCAGAAACAAACACACGAGCACACTCAAGCGCGCGCACACACCACACACAACGCCAGCCTACCCGAGGTCAGTGATGTCCAGCTGGGCGGCGGGGTCCTGGCGTCTGCGCAGGGGGCTTTTGTCGATGGCCGCCCTGGTCAGGGCTGCCGTCTTCTGGACCATCTGGTGCAGGGTCTCGTAGGACGACGACAGCCCCTTCATCACCGCATCTCTGCCCACACCACACATTGCTCATTTTGACACACCGACGCTCTGACGCTCAAAATCCTAATCTGACGCTTTGGGTTACAAACCAGTGTGTTGCTAAAATGAACCAAATTTGGCAAAAGTTATACTTAAGACATGCACGCCACCCCCCACCCCTGTATACGACCCTCGATCTCAACGTCTGTTTCTTTCAGTTCATTGAAAACTAATCCTTAGTTGGTCCTAGCCCTAGCCCTTTCCCGAGAATGGCAGAACGTTGCTTCTCAGTGAAAATTTTCAATGCGAAACAGTTTTTGATAAATAAAGGAAAATAGAGAACTCTCCTTCCCTGATAAACACAACTACTGTCAAGGCGCCAAAGGAATCTAGCTAAGTGAAAGAAAGAGGTACAGAGAGCACACCCAGGAACTTCCCTTCTTTGTTTGTTTTAATATCAATAAAGGGTCATTATTATGAACAAATGAGCAATTAAGATTGTTGTAACTCTATAATTCTAGGTACATTTCTTTGTAAAAAAAAAAAAATGCACTGTCAATCTTATCTTAGCTTTTGCTTATTTTTTATAATATATTAACAGTGTGATATGAGTGCTTGTTCTCGGCTGACACTTATTTATATTATTTCAGGGTGCGAAAACAAAACAATGGTATGTTGAATTTTTTTTTTTAAATCTCCTGCCGAGATGGCCTGCAGCAAATGGTCTCACACTACCACCATCAGTTGACCCTTATGGTTCCCTTTTTGTTTAACTCTCTTACCCCCAGCCGCCCGACGCTAACCTTACTATGAAATCCCATGTCAAGGGAAATAACTCGCGTAATTCACATCAGTAGGCACTTTAAAAAAATAATTAAAAATATAATTTCAGTCTGAAAATGCATTGAATTATTTCTATTATGTTCTTAATACTTTGAGAAAAAGTAACAAAGAAACACTAGTTTCAAATTCATGGTAATGATTACTTTTTTTTTAAAGTCACATGTGACAGCAAAATGTGCTAACAACAAAACAAAACAAAATTAATTAATAAATGTCAAAAATCAATCAAGAAGGCTCCCAATTTGGAATCGGAGAACAGACTATTCAATCTACTACAGCTATGTACAATAAAACTGTGCAAAACAATGTCCATCGCAAAGATGGGCTTTGCAAACAGTGCAGCCTACAAGTTTCTCTATGATTTCTATACTGTAGCCATTCGGCTGACGGCATCCACTTTCGTGATAATTTTTGGTGTCAGATCATTGATTTTGGCTTCGAGAGCTCCGAAGTCTGTTATCTAGGTCACATTCGCCCCCTACTCGTTCAATTTCAACAAGTTACCTCGCTAAAAAGCCGTCAAAATCGCCGTAATGGGCGACGATATCGGTCAGCAGACGCCATAATTCTTCGTCAGACAACTAAATTTTTATTGTTGAATTAAAAAAATCATAACTTTGTGAAAACTCAATCAATTTTGCACAGTAAACTGCAAATGTCAGTGTAGGGAAGTGGCCGACAGGCAAGTCTCGCGCTGCGATATTCTCGCGCGTGTAAACAGTACAGTCTGTGGTCCTAGCCGGCAAGTGCAAATTAGGCACTACGGGCGCTCCACGGTAACGGAGTACGATTTTTTTACCAGGCGCTAGTGGTCGCTCTGGTGGTAAATGGGTTAAAACTTCCTGCTGAAATGGCCTGCAGCAGAGAAATGACACGTTGTCCCAGTTTCCCCCAAACAGGCCTAGTGTAAAGAAAACAACCTTACCCCAGGCGGAAGGATTTCCCTGGACTCTGTGGGCTGTGATCGGGGATGCCATCAGGAATGCCATCGGGAATGCCATCGGGGATTCCATCGGGGATGTGATCGGGGATGCGATCGGGGATGTAATCGGGGATGTAATCGGGGATGGCACCCACTGTGTGACGCATCCTGCCCGGTGAACGTGAACGCCTGTACTTGCTGGGAATGGGTTCAGTTGCGGACATGTCTGCATCGCAGAGAGAAAGACGAGGTAAAAATATCATCTGCTTCCTCAAAATGAGAGTAAGTAGAAATTGAGTCCAAAATCTATCATTTGCTTCTTCCTCAAAATGGGAATAAGTAGAAATTGAGTCCAAAATCAAGCATTTGCTTTCTTAAAATGGGAATAAGTAGAAATTGAGTCATATTTATTTTATTTACAACCAGCCATTAAATATGATTTGGGACATCAAAGTCAAGATTTCCAAAGATTGGTCGTAAAATATATCCCTGACACAACACCTGCCAAAATGAGAATTTGGTCACAGCAAAGCATGCAAAAGTCACCTATCCTGTACTTTATTTTCACTTGTCACATTTTGGCGTACTTCAGATTTCTGCCAGGGCAAATCATAAAATGACAACTCCTGACATTTACAGGGATGCAAAAGGGAGGAAGCCCCAAAACCTCAAACTAGAATTTCTGAAAACCCTGAAAGTAAACTTCATAAAAAGTTGTTGTTGAGCGTGTGTGTGTGTGTGTTTGTGTGTGCGTTTATGCGTGTGTGTATGTGTGTTGGGGCAGAGGTGGCTGACGTCAAAACCTTAACCAAACCAGGAATATCCATGCAATGGGGGGCACATTTTTTTAATGTCACCTTCAGAAGACAGTTACGACAAAACAAAAAAATTGCAGTTAATAAACTTATGTTGGGGTGGGGAGGGGAGGGTGTGGTTGTGGGGGACATTTTTGTTTAGCTTTGCACAAAATTATGTCATTGCCTACAAAACTCACAATGACATTTTCCTGAAAACTTTCATCCTGGGAATTCATACCCGATTTTCGACTGCTATTAACTGAAAAAAACACCAACACAAAAACCAGAAGCCACAAGCTTTGGCACTCCAAAAAGCGGAATCCACAAGTTACAGCACTTAAAAAAACGGAAGCCACAAGTAATAGCACTCCAAAAAGCGGAAGCCACAAGTTCCGGAACTCCAAAAACATAATTTATGGCATGTTGCAGAAAATGATCACCCCTACATTTATGATGACCTCTTGGACTTACTTTCATTGGCAAAGTTGGGATGATGCAGTGCGGAATAAGGATCGTGAGAGAAGGCGCTGCTTGAGACTGGAAGAGCCGACTCCAGGACAGCTGTGAAAACAATATTCCAAGTACAGTCTTCAGTCTTAGAATATATTATTATGGGGGGGGGAAATAAGAGTGCAACACTCATTTCAAGAAAAAATACAACAAAGAAACCCTTTCAATGGCTTAAATACTCACAGATTCACAACCTCTCTTTGTAATAATGAAGTTTATGTATCACTAAAAGCAATACATTTAAGTATAAAATGCAACTAATTTAGGCATACATGTAAAACCTTTTAGAACTGCACTTTACACCCTCTTTATCATAAAAGCCAATGTTTTTAAGAATGCTTTTTATGCATACATTTTTTTTTTCAATCCTTAGTTAAATGCAAATATCATGGCTAGTGATCTGGTCAACTCTTGGCACATCATTACGGTTTTGCTAATTGCTTAAGATAGTTTCTAAATTGTTGGAGAGTGAATGTTTTATGCAATAGTGAAACGGCATGCAGTGACTGATTAAGCAAGTTGCTAAACATCATGCATTATCTATTGCGCTTATTCGTCTATATGCACACGTACATGCATGACACGTGCACAGGCGCTCTCTCTCTCTCTCTCTCCCCATCTCTCTCACACACACACACACACAGACGATAAACGATCACAAAAAAAGGTGAAGAACTAACAAAGAATTAATATGGTGACCAAAACAAACAAAAATAAGGTGTTACTTTATTATTTTAAAAAAATAGAAAAAGATAGAACAAAAAAAAGTGCATTTGACAAGAACAGCCTTGAACTTGAAGTCAACCTTAAAGCGTACTAAGCTTGGGGTGAAAACTTCGGAAATTTGGGGCAAGAGTTCCAACATTCTTTGGGTCAGGATTTCCTGACCTGGAACACTATTCTGGCCAGCTAACAATAGCAGGGTCACTATTCACTTCAAAAGTTTCAGGTAGCGAAACAATAAGAAAGGAACCCAACTTCATTAATAATCAATGATACATTTCATGCATGCTGAAATTCCTCCAACAAATTTGATATCCCTTTCCCAAGGTCAACGGGCATGGGATTTTCATCGTTTATGTGATAACAATAAGTAAAAGATTGATAAGTTTTTTTATGCTAAGCAGTTATCAAAATAAGAAATGAGAAAAAAATAAAACTGTGCAATGACTCAGATGTGCAAAAGACCCTGTTCATTTTCCCTTACATTGACAGAATCTTCAACTTCAAGGAGGCCAATTAAAAGGAAGAAGAACATACACTGACACAAAAAAAAAAGAACAAAAAAGAAAGAAAAAATTTGAATAAACAAACACACAAGCGGTACACAAAATTCAAACAGGCGGAGCAGCAGTGGAAGTTGGTCAGTCCCCGAATCCCCATCCCCCCATGCTGTGTTGTGCGGGAGAACGAACGAGGTGAACAAAACAGCACAAGAAAACATGGACCTACGCATCAAGCCCAACACAGAGGACGACGGGGCAACATGACTCAGACGACGATAGTGATGATAGAGATGGTGGGTGAAATAGAAATGCCGGCTACCATCTTGCTGGGCGCCAGGACGAAGCGAGGAGGAGGATGCGGCAGCTTGGGTGTCGAGGGCGGCAGGAGCAGCTGCAGTGGCGACGGCTGTCGGTGACCGTCTCAAACCGATGAAATCCAGGAATCCCCACTTACTGTCTGCGCTGCCTGGTTTTTCCTCCACTGTCTGTATAACACAAGAACAAATGAATAGTTGAAAGAAAAAAACACTTTGAACAGAAAAGCAAACATGCAAGTGAAAGCATAGATTCTGGGACAGCAAATAATAACATTGTTCACAGGCATGGTAATGGGGCAAAGTGGTTTTCAAGGAAAATGGCCGGGGGTCCAAAGAAAATTCAATAAAATTCAATAAATGAGAGTGAAATTTTCACTTTTTCATGCCATTTCAATGAATTTTTTAATAATTTTGTTTCAAACTTTCGCGGATTTTCCGCGATTCGCGGAGGTCTACCATGCCTGGTTCAGGCAGCAATGTATTACTGAATGGGGATGTACCCTGGCAAGGCATCTCCACTATAATCAAATTCTAGCCCAGCCATCCAGAATTGCAGCTGCCCCTTCTGCTGTCTGACAGTCAGTCGAAATGACAGACTGGCGTACATTTACCAGAATAAAGCTGAAGCATTTAGAGTTTGGTGTGGAAATGTGTGGAAATGCTAGCTATATTGCCTATGCATTATAAAACCACAAAATAGTCATAAATCACAATTCCACGCACTCAAATCAGCAGATGAAATGTGGCTACTATCATAGTGGGATTAAAAACTATCATAGGAAATATTTAGAAGAGTAATATCCAAGAAACAAGGAGAGGGTCAAATTATACTAGTCAAAAACAAAAGCATGTTTGCAAAACGAAAAGACAAACCGAATATTTAACTATCAAAAAACCCACATCAGATTGTTCTTTCTAGAAGAGCATTCAAGCAGAGATCTTACTTTTGGAATCGCCCCATGTTTCTCCTTTTCAAACTGTCTGTTTAACTGTTCTCCTTCCTGAATTAGATCAGCTGTTGAATCGACCGTTTTCTCTGAAAGATAACAATTGCAACAATTACCTGTAGACAAAACAAAATGCTAAGCAGAAGCAACTACCATATTTTACAAAGTAAAAGGTCAAACTTTATTTACCTGACTGACATCACTGTGTCTAATACAGTGGAACCTCCCTTATAAGACTTCCCATTATAAGACTCCTTCCCACATAAGACCTACTTCTCTGAGACATTGCCCCTCTTTGTAAGCATTAAAATTAACTCCCTTATAAGAGCCCTCCCTTTTAAGATCTCATTTTGGATGTTTTTTTTAAGGTCTTACAAGGGAAGTTCCACTGTAATATGGCTAATAATATACAAAGAAGCTATTCAGTATCAAATCATTTTTTTTAATGTAACAACCTTATAAAATGAAGTGCCTTAAAGTATGTAAAATGTGGAATAAGGCTAAGAATAAGAAAACTGAAACTGAAAAGTCATACACAAAGCTCACTGTTCAGAATAAGAATTTCATAATCATTTTCTCAAATTATACTTTAAATCAAAATTTAAAAAATCTAAACACAACATAGAGAAAAATGAAGACAATAATATTAAGTTGAACCCTTTACTTTCCATTTGCTTAATGAGTAAAAAAAAATTAAAAAAAGAGTAATAACAACAATAATAACTCATATGAATTGTCATTCCAAACACTGCACTGAATGCTTAGTGAAACAAACAATAAGAGAGGATCTGAGAAGCCTGAGTGGACTCACGCCCCATGAGAGAAGTGGAGACGAGTGGGATGGGCGAGGGGGCCGACACTGCTGTTGGGGAATTGGCACGAGCTGCTGCCCCTGCAACCGCTCCATTGCCTGAAAACAGCTGATTGTGTTCAGTGTGCAGAAACATAATCTCTCTGTGCGTGTGCGTGTGCGTGTGCGTGCGCGTGCGCGTGTGTGTGTGCGTAGGTGTGTGTGTAGGTGTGTGTGTGTGTGTGTGTGTGTGTGTGTGTGTGTGTGTGTGTGTGTGTGTGTGTGTGTGTGTAGGTGTGTGTGTGTGTGTGTGTGTGTGTGTGTGTGTGTGTGTGTGTGTGTGTGTGTGTGTGTGCATGTGTGTGTGTGTGTGTGTGTGTGTGTGTGTGTGTGTGTATGTGTGTGTGTGTGTCGTGCGCGTGTGTGCATGTGTCCGGCATCTGTATAGTAACCATGTTCATCTGCTCTTGTTAGTATCTGTATGCAAGTACACTGATGTGCATGCACATGTGAGTACAATCATACATGCAGGCAATATAAATCTGCCTATCTGTAAGTGTATCAGCACATATGTGAACATGCCTGTAAGTTTGAGGCAAGCTGTCATCAGTCTTATGTAAACAATTAAAAGGTGGCTTTCTAAGACATGTAATGTGTAGAATGTACCATAAGTTCAATACACTATCCTACTAACCTTCTCCAGCACCTTGTAAGGTGTCACCAGCGACCAATTTCTGTTGCCAGGCTTGATCTTTACCATTTGGTCGATGTTCCTTTCTCCCACTTCAAAACACGCACACACACACAAAATAAGAGAGTGGAAACAGAAGATGAAACTGTTCCTTTGCTCTTGCTTTAGACATAACTAAAGAAGACTAGATATGTTACTTCCCTGTGGATGAGAATATATTTGCAAAAGATATGGGAA
>CM065682.1:47236306-47371306 GCA_017654935.2 Phymorhynchus buccinoides
AGCCAATCAGCTCCCTCCGATTTACCTTTTCCGTTAAGCTGATTGGCCAACTTCACCATGGAACAGTGGAGGGAGCTGATCTTAACATTTACCGAAATCTTGTATGCTTAGGTCATCAATATTTTGAAGCATTGAATTAAATCACCCTTGACTTCTAGCCTTTAATAGTTTAAAGAAGGTAATTTAAGGAGCTCTAGTCTTTCCCAGTAGGAATAATTTTGGAATCCTCATTAATTTTGTAGCCCTTCTTTGCACTCTCTCTATCATCGCTGATTGTCTGTTCAAATATGGAGACCAAACAACATTTCCGTATTCTAAACAAGGTCTAACTAATCCTTTAAACAAATGTAAAAAGATATCTTTATCTATGTAGCAAAAGGTTGGCATAATAATTCCTAGCATTTCATTTGCCTTCTTTGCGGCTTCATGAATATGACAATCAAATTTAAGGTTTTTGTCCATTATTACACCTAAATCCTTCTCTTCTGTACATTTTGTTATTTCATTTACAGTATCACCATTCTTCATAGTATATTGGTTACAACTAATACAAGGATTGTTTTTACCTAAATGCATAAGCTTACATTTAGACGCATTGAAGTACTTCTTCTGCAATCCCAGGTCATGCTAAAATTTCCAATCCGGTCTTGAGGGCGAAGTCTGTCGTCTTTTTCAGCACCTCTGTGGGTCCCCACATCTTCTGTTGGAGCTCCATCCCTTCCGGCCAGGTTTGACATCTGATGTCGTGGTAAGTGGGGCACTCTTGGGGGATGTGCTCTGGGGACTGGATTCCAGTGCCACACAGGCACTCACTGGTGTGTGTCAGGTTGATCCTGTGAAGGTGTGACAGGAGTCGGCGGTGTCCCGTTCTCAATCTGAACAGTAACACCTGTTGACGACTGAGACCTTGGAGATCATCAGTGTCGTTTTCGATGCCTAGTTGATTCCTCCATGATTTATGGAACCTGTTGTGCAGGATTGTTTTAACCTCCTTGTATGACAAAGGATGGTCTGGCTGTTCCAGATGGCTGCCTTGCTTTGACAGTCTGTCTGCCTGCTCATTGCCAGCAATGTCACAGTGGGATAATAACCACTGCAGTACCAGGCACGTTTTTGTTTTTAAGCAACTGGGTTCTTCTGTGATGTCCTTCAGAAGTTGTCAATTTTCTTTGCTCTTTAAGGCTCTGTAACAGAGACTGGTAGTCTGTCAGGAACACTGTGTTGGGTGAAATAACTTCCTGTTGGTTCAGGAGTCTGGCTGCCTCGAGCATAGCGCAGGCCTCTGCTCGGAAGTTAGTGGACAGCTTTCCTGTTGGGATGGAGGTGGAGAGTCTTCTTCCAGGTTTCTGACCAATTTACTAAGGAATCTACATCATTTTGTAATAACATGGAATTTGCAGTAGTATTGTAAAGTTTAGTATCATCTGCAAATATTTTGCCGAAACTTATCTCTTGACTACTATGGTCTCTATGGTGTTCAAGGGCCTATTCACTCCTGGTTGACATAGTGACAGTTCCTGACATTTAGTGACAAAGAGGACGATGAAGGTAGTACTTGAAGGCAAGGCATTGGAGGTGGCAGTGGAATCAGGCGTTCCGCAAGGCACAGTCCTTGGCCCTTTGCTGTTCTTGTGTCATCTGAATGATCTGCCGGACTCTGTAAAATCGACAGTGAGGCTTTTCACGGATGACTGTCTTCTGTACAGAGAAATCAACAGCTTCCAAGACCATCTCATGCTCCAAGACGACATACATCAACTTGAGGCCTGGGCTGAACAGTGGGGCATGCATTTTAATGCATGCAAATGCACCATCCTCCCCATCAGACAAAAATCCCAGTTCCTGTATAAACTGAATGGGACTCCACTTCAACAAGCCCAGCAATGCCAATACCTTGGTGTGCACCTGTCATCAGACCTGAAATAGACCACACACGTCGACTACGTTTGCAAGAAATCAGGATCAATGGTGGGATTGATACGCCAAAATCTCAGTAACTGCCCACCAGAATGTATACGGCTTGCCTTCATTTCATTAGTACGATCCAGATTAGAATATGCTGTGACTGTGTGGGATCGTTCCACCAAGCAGGAAGTCGACAGGCTGGAGCGCACCCAAAAACAGGCAGCCCACTTCATCACCAATTACTATAAGTCACGGAATCTGGGCTGCGTGACAAAGATGCTCCAGGACTTGAAACTTCTAACACTGGAGGAGCGCCGTAAAGACCAACGCCTCAGCCTCCTACACAAGATCTCTGAGGATCAGATCCCAGCTTTACCACCAGAGGATTTTTTAACTCGACACAAACGCTGAGGAACTGAAAAGAACCAGACTTTGAGATCGAGAGTCATAAACAGGAAGAGGTTAGGGTTAGGATCAGCCTAGGATTGTTGTCATGTCATTGACAACAACAAGATGAACCAGTTTACCAACAGAAGAGCCAGGAGGAAAGTGAAACAGCGACTTAGCTGGCTCCTTTCACCGCCAGGTGGTGCAAGACTCAAGTGGGTCCACACCTAGTGGAAGCCTTTGTTGTTACTTGAACCTAGCACCACCTGGCGGTGAAAGGAGCCGGCTAAGTTGACCATTAGCATGATGATGATCCTTTCAATGGCCAGAACAATGTACAGATATGCACAATTTAAAATGTATTGTTGAAGATTATTTTGTGAAAGCATGGTAGTTTGGGGCAGGAATACCTGAGTTGATTAGGCTGGCCAACTTTGTAAACTAAAGATTGAAAGATACACAAAGATTTGTTTAACTCTTAGTCTGCTTTTGTCACAATGCGGAAAAATTTGTTTCCCTCAGAGTTAAATTGGATCTGACTTGATTTCTTGGAAAGATCCTTTGGATTATATTATCCGCTTGTAAAAGAAGATACATGATACATGTATTGACGAAATAAGCAACCTGTCTAGCTCTTTTCTGTCATTCAATTATATGAATCTCCCTTGTGGTCCTAAATTTGGATATAGAGTACTAACAGGTCTGCGCGTTGGTTGGGTACGCGCGTACCCCCCCTTGAAATCGTAGAGATTGTAGAAAAATCAAGTTATGTTTGTGTCATTTTTTGCATCATTTTGAGGGGTATTATGAGCAATTGCATGCACAACATCATGTGCACACATTTTAAAAAAAGTCCCACTTTTCACTATGGGCTGTGTCTGTAATTGTGGAAGAAATTAATTCATGTTGCATGTATTAGTACATTATATCCTGTTTCAGTGTTTGCCAAATTTAATGAATAATGGTTTGAATGAAGACTGTTTGACTTCTAAAGATCAAGATGAACACTTCTATCTAAAAGGAGAAGATGATTGTTATACATGTGTTTCTACATACATGTGTATTACTAATAATTACACTTAAAATTGTAAGTTGTTAAGAAAAACCTTCAATAGTTAGCATTATACACACACATACACACATGCAAAGAGGAAGAGAGAGACACAATGTTCACCCAACCAAGACTATATTTTACTTTTAGTAATGCTGTAACCATTGGTGCGTCACTCAAACTACTTTTCCATTAATAAAAGCATCCGGTTGTGTGGTTTTGTGTGTTTATGAATGTGTGTGTCACTGTGCGCATGTGTGTGTGTGTGTGTGTGTGTGTGTGTGTGTGTGTGTGTGAGTGCACACATGTGTTTATGTATGTATGTATGCATGCGGCCATGTGTGAAGAAATAAAATATTTTGGGCCCAGTGCCGATTATGTATTGCTCAATCTTTTTTTAAGTAAGCTGGAATATATATGTGTTGATGCTGCTGACAGGTATTGTTTCCTTTATCTTATTTAGATATTGCTATAAAAATACACACATATTTTGCTTGCTGTTTTTGCTAAAGCTTTTGTTTACACAATTACAGGTAACATTATTCCTTTTTTTATTATATAGTTTATTTGTTATTGCTAAGCACCTCCCCCCCTTTTATTTTAAAAATCAATATCCTGTTTCTCTTTTTGTAAATAAGATTATATTGCACTGACTAGTCCAGGCATTATTTGGAAAATAATATTCTCCTGTATTTGATTTTTTTTACCCCATATAATTTTGCAAGTGGTTTGGAAACTACATACATACTTAAATACCCTAGCAACACTCACGTAGAAAAACAAGCTTACTTCAAACACAGCTATCCTCGTTTGGTTTCCCTCTCACAGCATGTCGACATCCCAAGACGCCGACGAAAACACAGAAGCCTCCTCCGCCTGCGCACCGCCATCTGTATACGGATGGAAAGGCTTCACAGGGGACCTGTCCCTGCAGACCTACCAGACCCTGGCACCCTACAAGGTGCACAGCATTGCCGCTGGAGGGGGCCACGTGCTCTTCCTCACCCACAGTGGCAAGGTGTTTGGCCGCGGCCACAATGCTCATGGCCAGTTAGGACTGGGGCCGGAACTGGTCGGCCACGCGCAGTCGGAGCCCTTGCTGATTCGGGATCTGGCCGGTGAGTGTGTGTGTGTATGTGTGTGTGTGTGTGTGTGCAGGCATCATACTTGTTAGAGGATTTGCGAATTTCAGACGATTAAAATTTACTGGCAGAGGTTTTGCCATTGTTTCTGAGGACAATACTCTCACCAGATAGCATTTTAAAGTAATTTCTTAATGAATTATAATGCCTTTTTCGCTCTTGTTTGAAAATGATCTCAGTCTTGCTCCTTTACTCTGTGTGGCCTTGATGGGCCTTTTACTGCGGTTTTCAGAGGATTGGACCTGTGTGGCGGTTGGGGTGGGGGTGGTGAGTGAGGGGGGAGTGGGGGCTGAGGAGGAAAGAAAGGGAATGGTTGGAGAGTAGGGGGGTTATAGGTAAAAAAAAAAAAGTGAAATTTTTTTCCAGAGAAGTTGTGGGTAAAGAAAAGGGGTGAACTGTTTGCTTTTTTTAAGGGAGTTCTAGGTAAAGAAATATGGTGAACTGGTTTGTTGTGTGTAAAGAAATAGGGTGTTATTTTGAAGTGAATTATTTTTTGTTTCCCTTTAATTTTCTTGTTTTTGATGTAAAGCACACTGAGTTCATGTGATATAGCAAAAACAATTATGGTGTTCTGTGATGTTTGCTCTTTAAATATCCATCTTTCTCAGGATTTACTTATGGTTAATGATTGTTTAATAATAATAATAATAATGACAACTTACATTGCGCTTATTCTCCTTACGGGGCTCTAAGCGCTTCACAAAAAAGTTAAAAATCTGAGCAGAAACAACAACAAAACAACGCACTTATCATAAGGAACAACCCAAAACGAAATAACAATAACTACATTTACGTCACCCCCAAACAAAACAAAACAAACAGAAAGAAAGCAACAAACTTTGGCTTAAGGTAGATACAGAAGAAGCACAAAGTTTGGAACAAATCTTATAGTTTGGATTTAGCACATCCCCCCATGGGGATACCAGGGGGTCTTTTGTATAAATAATCCCCCCACCTTCTGGATGTTCTGTGCTTGTGACTTCCTCTAATCTGTCACTCTATTTGACTCTGCCTTTCCCCTTTGCTTACTGTCTTCAACTATCTGTCTGCCCTTCTGGTTTAGCATAGAAAGAAGATTTTACGTCCTAACGGCATTACACCCTTAGGGACAAGTTCTTCTGGTGCGGTAGTTTTATCCTGTGCCCTACTGGTCCATTCTCCTGCCTTTTATAACAATAATTCTTACAAAGATTTTTCCAGCCAAAGACGGACATGCTGGGCCTAACTATTTCTTAATTAGGCGCATAACGGCAGCATATTTGCTTGTATTTCTTAACTATTTGACTGTAAGACCATTCAAACTCTAGTATTAGATTGAACTGCTTATTTCACATTTTATTTATGATTTATTTTGTAGCAAACTGTGGTCAAGCATATGGACTGCACTGTTTCATTTATGTAGGGATCTGCTGTGGTATTTCAGACGAAGAGGTGGTGTGCGTGTCTGGGGGCCGCAGCCACAGTGCAGCGGTCTGCACTGTTTCATTTATGTAGGAATTTGCTGTGGTATTTCAGACGAAGAGGTGGTGTGCGTGTCTGGGGGCCGCAGCCACAGTGCAGCGGTCTGCACTGTTTCATTTATGTAGGAATTTGCTGTGGTATTTCAGACGAAGAGGTGGTGTACGTGTCTGGGGGCCGCAGCCACAGTGCAGCGGTCTGCACTGTTTCATTTATAATAATAATAATAATAATAATAATGGGAATTTATATAGCGCTCTTTCTCACATGAGCTCAGTGCGCTTTACATTGATAACAAGAACATTAAAGGCAAACAAATAATTAATCATTAGAAAGTAAAATAAGCACGATGCTTGCACGCAACGTTCTCTTACTTCCTTACCCCCCCCCACACACACACACACACACACACACACACACACACACACACACACACACACACACACACATACACACACATGCATGCGCACACACACACTCACACACAATTAATTATACAAGAGTAAAATAGTTACAATATGAACATTCTAAGAAGAAACATAGAGACCACATTCACATTCTCAATCAAGTTTGAATACAATACTGCAACTTGAAATAAAATCATTTATGTAGGAATCTGCTGTGGTATTTCAGACGAAGAGGTGGTGTGCGTGTCTGGGGACCGCAGCCACAGTGCAGCGGTCTGCACTGTTTCATTTATGTAGGAATCTGCTGTGGTATTTCAGACGAAGAGGTGGTGTGCGTGTCTGGGGGCCGCAGCCACAGTGCAGCGGTCACTGCAGACGGAGACGTGTACTGCTGGGGGGACTCCTCTGACGGTCAGTGCGGCACGGGGTCCCTGGAAAAGCTGGACACTCCCACCAAAGTGAAGGTCGCCATTCAGGAAGGTTTCTGCCAGCATGGACTGCCTCGCCCTGACACACCCGTTTCCATTGACAGCGTGTCTTGTGGAGCCACCCACACCCTGGCCCTGTCTGCCCAGGAGGAGGTGTGGGCCTGGGGGTGTGGGGAGCAGCTCGGCATGGAAGACCTGCTGCACGCGCCTGTGCCCAGGAGAGTGGAGACCCTGATCGGTCGGCGGGTTCTGATGGTGGTCTGTGGCGAGAGCCACAGTCTGGCCCTGCTGAAGAAAGCCAATCCCTCGCCCAATACCGATGCCTCACCCACCCGCAGCAAAGAGATCCCCAAGGAGAATGTGGTGACCAGCAAGCACTACCCTTCTATGTGTGCAAAGTGTAAAAAGGACATTTATACGTACACAGACACCAATGACACTTGTATCATTAATAATGAGCATGAGTGTCAAACGGAGGACGCCGGCAACAGCTTTGATTCCAGTGTCTGTCTTTCAGTGGAGAGCTTTTCATCTCCCAAATCAGTGTCTGGCAAGTCACCTAAGGTTGTAGATACTGGACTGTCTCATCAGTCCCTTGACAAAGACGATGAAGATGGTGCTCTGGCTACAGAGAATGTGGACAGTTCAACTAAAAATAAAACAGAAAGTGGTGCAGCTTTAAGTTCTCTACAGGGTACTCTGCCTTTTGCAGAAAATATTGAACATGTGCAAGATCAATCCAATGCTCCGCCTTCTGATGATACATCTCAGGGTCAAAGGAAAATAGATTCTAAAACAGAAGAGATTGAATCACAGTTAGGGAAAGGTGACAAGGCTCCAGATAGTTCAAAGGAACCTGACCATGACAATGTGTTTTCTGACACAGAGCCTGGTTCAGTGTCCAGACAAGATGTGCAGGCTGAAGCAGAGAAAGACAGCAAGCCCAGCACTGAGCACAGTGTGTCTGTCGAATCGGACGGAGAGGTGTGGAAACGGCAGTCTGAATCCGACTTGAAGACCTCAGCGCACTATGAAGAAAGAGTGACCTGCATGGACAAGTCGCAGTCTTCTCAGTCTGTGCGTGACCAGACACCGTCAACATGCAGCGTTTCCTCCCACCACAGAACCAAGAGCTTTGTGGATGAGGACCAAGCTCGGGATTATTTGGCTCGCCAGTTTGAAGATGAGAAAGTTGTGGAGGCTCAGAACCCCTCTCCCAAGAAGGAAGCGGCAGAGTCGTCGTGGAAGAGCTTCTTACCGGACTCGTCATCCATGATGGAGACGATGAGGACGATGACGTCCAAAGCCCTGATTAACATCCAGAGCACCGTGGACTCCCTGGTGGGCCAGCAGAACATGGAGCTGGGGGATATGTCTGCTGCAGGGGCTTCTGCCATGGAAGTGGCCGCCAGGTCATCTGCCATGCAGGCCACCAATGCCATGAATGACAGCTGCAGCAGCCTGGAGTTTGGCATGGACCTGTCTCCAGAAGGGAGGTCCTCGGAGACTGAGAGGTCCAGTCGGTCACCTCCCGCACTGTCTTCGTCGACTGGTCGGTCTGAGTCCACCTCTGAGGCAGGTCGGCAGTCACTGAGGACACTGGAGATGAAAGAGCAGAACATCCAGAGGAGGATCTCTGCTGGCACCTCCAAAGGTGGGTAAACAACTGCAACATAGAGTGTTTGGTTATTTGTAGCTCTGTTAGCTGCTATCTGAAATTGTGGAACAGAAATGGTGTAAACTGTTTTGCGTTTGTTTTGTGTTACGTTAAAGAAGAATTTGTAGATTTTTTGTATTTTGTTATTGACACATTTTATGCAAATTGTTGGTGTTTATTTGAGTTTCCAGTGGATTGTAAAATTGTTTATGATAAAATTATATGTCTTGCTCTTAGTCAATAGATGCAAGGTGAAAAACTGATTTCAGTAAATTTATCAAAGTGCCTGGTACTAGTTGAAAATGAATTTTGTGATCTAGTTTGTTCCATGAAGCAAAATGACAATGTTTAAAACATGTGTAGTAATAATCATCCAATAGACGATTTTCTGAAAAAACTAGGGGAGGGTACTTCGTGAAAATTAGAGTTGTTTACCTCCATTACTCGTTCAAATACCATAGCAACAATGCAATAATGGCGTCGAAGCTTGAAACCGCAGAATGCCAGTCAGAAAAATAAGGGGTTGCTACAAAGTGATAGAACTTGCAAACTGTGACGTAAAAATATAAATTATTTCAAATTTAGAATGACGCACTGCATTCTACATGCTGTGTGTCTCCTCAAACACACGAAGCGAGGGCTGGGGATTTACCTGAAAGTATCTAGAGTAATTTTCCCTGTTTGACCGATTGATTTAGGCAAGATCACTCCCACACACCATGAAATTACTCCCCTTAATTATTTCTGAACAATTCCTATTGACGTGTTAAACAGAGAGTGTGGCGGAGGCAGAGTCGGCGCCCAGTGAAGTGATCATGGACACAGAGGTGTGGACCTGGGGCAACAACGACAAGGGGCAGCTGGGGCTGGGGGACACCCTCAGCAGGTCAGTTTTGTTACAATTATTAACAGAGAAGTTTTATTTTTGTGATAATGCTCTGTGTTCATTCTATCTTCAAAATCAGGGGGTCAGAATGAGCGCGCAAAATGTGTCTCTAGATTTTTTAGAGAGTCACCTGGATATTTTAAGGTATTATTAGGTATTAGGTACTTTATAGTCACAGAGGCGTCTCTGTGAAATTCGGGTTGCTCCCACCTGGAGAGCGCGTCGCAGCCAGAGGCGCGCCACCCAATTTAAAAAAAAATTTTTTGCATGCGATTTATGTGTGACTGATGAGGAAGGAAAGGGGGGTGGGGGGGTAAATTTTGACCAAATGACAACTTTTTCGTTGCCACTGGGTTTAGCGTATGCTAAGTGCATGGGCACACGGGACCTCGGTTTATCGTCTCATCCGAAAGACTCCACGTTCAGACCGTAAGGCCTAGTGCAAAGTGAGAGGAAAAAATCCCCTGTACCCAAGTTCGAACTCGGGTTTACTTGACACGAAGCGAACGCGCTACCACTGTGCCACTCTACACCACAAGGGGTCTCTCCTTAATTTTTTTTAACATAAAACCTGCATGAAGTACAAATTTGCTACACTTTAGTGATGCTTTGGTCTGAAACCCAGTGTGCCAGATGTACGATTTGAGCATCAGAGACGCACACCTGTGCAAGAAAATCACTTATGCTATGTCAGTGATTTTGTTAATTTACTTGGATGAGAATATAAGCATGTTCTTGTAGTCCTGATGGCTAAGAATTGTTAATCATGGGTGACAGTTGTTCATGCATACTCTTGAAATCAGGATTGTAAAAGCTGATAGAAAGAGTCGTCAGGATTGGCCATTTTGTCATCCATAACCCCAGTCTTGAAAAATCAATTTTTGGGGTCAAAATTGATGGCAGATTTAAACAAGATGATAAATATCCAATTCTAATACTATCCCCACCTATCCTGTATGCATACACACATGCACATTGGAATTTATTTTTTAATGTGGTCACCATTTCTATTAAAACGTGTCATTTCAGGATTGAGAGAATGTTTTATTTTCACCATGGGATTGGGAAAATAAGCTGCTGTTGTGCATTAGCTGGAGGTACTCAATCTTGCAATTTGATTAAAGGATTGAGGTTATGCACAAAATACAAATTGATGTGGATTTTTGTACGTATGTAAGTGTCTATTTTACTTTTAGAACTGAAACTCTGAAAGCTTATGTAAGTCATGTATTCGCATGTTTGACTTTCGCAAATACGCACAATGTTAGATATGTTTATTATGCTTGGTTGGCTTGTTGAAACTTCTCTCTAGTATGTTTTTGCTGTGATTCAGTTTTCAGCAATTTGAACTTTCCATATGTTTAGCACTTTTGAAATTAGATACTCGATTTGCTTGTGCATTTGGAATACGTAACAACTTGTTTAGTTCCATGCTATGTTATGCTTTATGGATATAAATGTAGCTAAAACCTACCTATCTGTCGTGCTTATTTTCCCACTGTTCAGGAACAAGCCAGTGTGTATCAAAGTGCTGAATGGCAGGTGCGTGCTGAAAATCACTGTAGGGTCTAACCACAACTTGGCCCTCACCTCCAATTCTCAGGTCAGATGTGTGCAGGTTTTTCAGTCACATTTATTCTGGAAATGACACTGTCTTGTTTTAAAGAGACACCCTGACGGATGAGTTTTTGCTAGAAACACGTCGAGGTCATCAGAAAGACAGCCTTTTCAAGGATTAGAACACTCACTTTGCTCTGGTTTCATATCAATCAAACCGTCAAAATGGCGATTCCTCTTTGGCGAAGTTGCCGGAGAGAGAAGCCATTTTGGACGGGGTGGGTGGAGGCCACTCAAGAGTGGTTGAAGCTTTTTCTTCTTTGTAGTGCAGTAAATAATATTGGAGCTATTTCTTTTGTTGTGAGCGAAGCTCCTTTTGGTGTGTTTCTTGCAAAACCTTATCCTTCAGGATGCCCCTTTAAGGTGAAGTTACTTAGCTGGTAAATGTGAAGCGATTTACATGCAAAATTGGATTGAATGACCTTGCCAAAAAAATTACACACTTGAAAATTAATTATTGTAGCCGATTTTGTCAAGTGGTTATTTTGTGGTAAACAAATATAGACTACACTAAATGGGCTTTCGGTAGCGTTTGGAAAGGTAAAAATAATGAATTTATCAGCAAAATTGTAACTAAATATGAGGCATGGTGAATTAGTATTTTTAATGGCTTTTTGCAGGTATATGCTTGGGGTTCCAACACCTACGGTCAACTGGGACACTCAGAAACAGGCATCACCCCATCACGAATCAAGGTAAGTGTTGAAATTCTCCGAAGTCTTAACCTTAAAGCCTGTGTAACTGTCATTCCTGATTGTCTAGCTGTAGAAATTGTTTGTGCACAATTTCATAATCTCCTCTGCATGTGTCTGTGTGTGAATATTTGTGCTCATGTTTACTATCATTTCTGTTTGTATGTAAGTTGCACAATATATTATTGTGCTCTTTCAGCCTAATTTTGGATGGTCTTGATAAGTTGATATTTTTTATTCGTCTTGTGAAATCATAGTATGCAAAATGGTGTGTTTGTGCGTTTGGTATGTGTGTACGCACTTATTCGTGCGTGTGTGTGAGGATAGGTTTATAAGGTCTTTGAAGATAATAATAAATCCCATGGTGTTTTTTTTGTTTTTTTTTTTTGTTTGTTTGTTGTTGTTTTTTTGTTTTTTTGCTGTCCCATCTTCTGGGCCGTACAGTGGCGTTGCTCTCACGCCGCTCATTCCGAGTCCCAATTCACAGCCACACCTCTGCACGTTCAGGTCGCAGAATCCGAGACCAGCAGTCCAAGAGGAGCGAATCTAGGCCGTCAGGAGGCAACCAACCGAGGAGACACTGTACTGCTACTGAGTCACTTCGGTGGAGTTCAGTGGAGCCTGTACGCAGGACGCCACCTACTAAGCCCCCTACTGACGACACTATTCTGGGGGTTTTTCAGTTCATGAAAGGTTGCTGTGTGTGGGACCTTGCTGGTGGCACCAGCCATTCTGTGTTCCTGGCAGACAGCTCCGGCATGAAGCCAGATGTCTTCTACTGCGGAAAACAACCAGGGTGGGTGCAAGCTTTGGGGTTTCTGAAATAGGAATTGTTCGGAAATAATTAAGGGGAGTAATTTCGTGATGTGTGGGAGTGATCTTGCCTAATTCAATCGGTCAAACAGGGGAAGTTACTCTTACCATCAGGTAGATCCCCAGCTCTCGCCGTGTGTGTTTGAGCAGACATACAGCACTTAGAACACTGTGCGTCATTCTAAAATTTATGTCATTTATATTTTTACGTCGCATTTCACATTTTGCAAGTTTTATCAGTTTGTTGCAACTGGCCACCCCTAATTTTTCTATGAAAAAATGTTTGCAAGTTGCTGGCTCGCATCCTGCGGTTTCAAGCTTTAACACCATTGTTGCATTGTTGGTATGGTATTTGGCTGAGTAAGGAGGTAAACAACTCTGATTTTCAGAAAGTGCTCTCCCCTATTTTTGTTTGAAAATCTATTGCAAGATAATTTTCTTTTTAATCTGATGGAAAATATTCTGAATTTCTATTGTATAATATATTCTTGTTTTTTCTAAATTGATTTGTTTCTTACTCTTAGTTTCTGTGTGCATGTTTTTATTATGTTTTGCTTTCTTTAATGAATGAATGAACCATGTGTTCTGCTGCTGCAATCATATTTGAATGCTCACAGGTATGTATATGTGTGTGTGTGTGTGTTAGCAGAAGTTTACGGCAGATGTATTTTGTTTGAATGCATGCACTCGTTCTTTGGAATAACATTCTACCATGTGTTTACCAGGAAAGAGGCGTTCACTTCTGTTCAGAAAACTTCTCTACCGACTTCTGTGAACGAGATCAAGAAGGTAAGTGCAACACTGGGAGCATGGTAAGGGTTGGAATTATTTAGAAAGAAAGAGTGACTAGGAGCGGGTCATAAAATAAGTCAAGTTAAAGTGAACTGTTTTGAGCTCTGTTAGAAAAATGTATGAAGTAATCAATCTGTATGATGTTTAAAGCCATGTATAATTTACGTAAATAAATTAGTAATGTGTATGTGTTGACATTAACATTAATGTGTGTGTGTGTGTGTGTGTGTGAATGCCCATTGATTATTACGCACACTCGTGTGTGTGCGTGCGTGCGCGTGCGTGTGTGTGACTGTGTGCTTCTCTATTAGTGTGTGTGTTTGCGCAATAACGTAGCTCATGAACTTTGATTTCCCTTGCAATTTTGTTTCTTTTCTTATAATATTGTAATATTGTTTCAAATTTTGTGGTTATGAACAGGGCTTTGTTTAAATAATATTATTTTATGTATATTTGATTTGATTGTAGTGAGTCTTATGTGTATAATGACTTATTTGTGTTTTATTGTCTATGTAAAGCGCTTTGAGCTCCCTGCAAAGGGAGTAAAGCACTATATAAATGTTCAGTGTTATTATTATTATTAACCTGTAGGAGAGGCTACAATGATAGAGCTGTGAATAAATGATTTTCTACTGTAATGGAAAATCATGGACCAGCTTATTCTTTTGTGGAAGACTATGCAGACCTGTTTACCCCCTACACAAGTCTTGAGTAGCCTGGATAGCTGAAATGAGTAGTTTTGGTGCAAAATGTGTAGTTTTATTCATTAAACCATCAAAATAATGTTCACTGAAAATGAGTAGTAATCAAGAATTAAAGAGCATTATTTTCAGTTTTGAAGAGTAGTAGAGGTCCAAGTCTTGAGTAGCCTGGATAGCTGAAATGAGTAGTTTTGGTGCAAAATGTGTAGTTTTATTCATTAAACATTCAAATAATGTTCACTGAAAATGAGTAGTAATCAAGAATTAAAGAGGATTATTTTCAGTTTTGAAGAGTAGTAGAGGTCCAAGTCTTGAGTAGCCTGGATAGCTGAAATGAGTAGTTTTGGTGCAAAATGTGTAGTTTTATTCATTAAACATTCAAATAATGTTCACTGAAAATGAGTAGTAATCAAGAATTAAAGAGCATTATTTTCAGTTTTGAAGAGTAGTAGAGGTCCAAGTCTTGAGTAGCCTGGATAGCTGAAATGAGTAGTTTTGGTGCAAAATGTGTAGTTTTATTCATTAAACATTCAAATAATGTTCACTGAAAATGAGTAGTAATCAAGAATTAAAGAGCATTATTTTCAGTTTTGAAGAGTAGTAGAGGTCCAAGTCTTGAGTAGCCTGGATAGCTGAAATGAGTAGTTTTGGTGCAAAATGTGTAGTTTTATTCATTAAACCATCAAATAATGTTCACTGAAAATGAGTAGTAATCAAGAATTAAAGAGCATTATTTTCAGTTTTGAAGAGTAGTAGAGGTCCAAATTGAGTAGAATACTACTCGAAAAGAGTAGAGTAAACAGGTCTGACTATGACTCTCGAACTAGGGGGCATTGGCACTGGCTCCTAGTGCTGCAGCCAAAGGGATTAGTTGGCCTTTGGGGACCTTCCCCAATGCCGGCTGTCCTCAAATCCTTTTGACAGAGAGAGTGGGGATGTATCCTGGGCAAGGCATCTCCACTCAAATTATATCCAGAATAGCAGCTGCCTGCTCTGCTATCTGGAAGTCATATTCAGAACCGACAGACTGGCATGTGTGTGCATGCCTGTGCACGCATGCATCCTGCATTCAGCATGTGCGCTTGCATTATATTCCAGCTGGGCTGGGTGCGAAATCTGTCGGCGGGCGGGGACAACAGCTTCTGCATGCTGGGAACCAGTCAGCCATCGGCTGTCAGCGTCGTATATGAGCTGGCTGCCTCGGAGCGGGCCTTCTATCAAGAGCTGGTCAAGATCAATGCCAGTTTGCTCAAACCCCTGACCAAGTCTTGTGAGAACTGTGCGAAAATGGATTGAAAGTTTAAGAGAGGAAAACCCAAAATTCTAGCTACTAACACACAAAACAGAATATCAATTTTTAAATGCTTTTTAATGCAAGTCAAAATAATTCTATGCCTGTAGTTTAACTTTAAACAAATAGCTTTGAAACTGGTTTTGAATGGATAGTTGTTTAGCACAAATAATGTAAACGTTTCGCTTTAAAGACTTAACCTTTGCTAGCACGATTATCCTTTCCACCAAATCACACAATGCTCTTGAACATTGCATGCAACTTTTATTCAGTGCCTAATTATGTAAACACTGTATACCAGGTCCTGGGAATGTTTGAAAGACTGTATGTTTGAATGTTCTTTTCAAATGAACATGCTTACATGCACACACATAAACAGCAACGCTTAATAGAGGATAGCTGGGGGGAAAAAACTACATCATTGTAACTTTGAAATCAAATGCATAAAAACAATTTTTGTTTTCATTTACTGAAATCTGTATGTCAGCAGCACTAGTGTAAAAGAAATTGTAGTGAAGCATGTTAATAGAAACGGTGATGATGATGATGTGTGACAGCATTCTTCACTGTGATGGACGTGTTTCCTTACAAGTCCTCTCTACACAACCTTGTGACTGGCTTCCTCTCTCTCACCAAAAAGGTGTGTATGTATGTGTGTCTTTATATGAGTGTAAAAGTTTGTGAGCATGTTCGATCACATCTCCAATTGTTGGATATGCTTCCATTTATACACCCTATTAAAAACAACCCTGTCTTCTGAAAGCGTATTGAATAATATAAAGATTGTGTTTATGTTACATCAACTGTAATCCTGATTGTGTCAGCTGAGGACAGCAGGAGACCATGCAACTGAACTTACCCGTTATGGTCATGCCTGTCTCAGTTGTCAACTCCTGTCACACCTCCAGGATAAACCTGTCTCACACCAGTGAGTGCCCTTATGGCACTGGAATACAGACACCCGGAGATCACATCCTTCAAGATTGTGTGACCCAGATCCAATACTATCCGTTGTCAAACCTGGCCGGAGGGGATGGTGCTTCAAGAGAAGCTCTTGGGACCCATCGAAGCGCTGAGGAAGACACTTCGCGGACTTAGGCGCCGGGAACACAGAAAAAGAAGAAGACTGCCAGAGTCTGAAGATTTGTTGCTATGCATGACCCATCCCACAAAGTGGGTCTTAAGGTGAAAATGGCACATCCAGACACTTCAAGATTTATTGCTCCCAAAAAAATGATTATGGGGTGTTAAAGAGGGTAACCATGGAGAAAACATTCAAAGTTGTCAAACCTGGCAGTCGGAGTCAGTTTTGAGGCAGTCATCGGTTTCGTTTTCTTCAAGAGAAGCTTTTGGGACCCAAAGCTCCAAGTGCTGAGGAAGACAGCGGGGTTGTAAATGGCCTCAGAACTGAGCTGAAGATCTATGCATGATCTTTCGAAAGAGATCGAATATCAGAAGAAGAGCAAGTCCCTGCCAATCCCGTTGCGCTGCCTTTAACTTTGTAACCTCTCATTGCAAGCATATCTGTATGACATTTAGGTTTCATAGAAAGCAGGTAATGGATTTCCATGATATATAACATATGGGGCCCATTTTCAGTAATTATGGGGATAATTGCCATTATGTCATTTAAAATGTGTTTTATGTATACAGTTTCACTTCCACATTTGAAGTTTAATGAAAGAATCCATTTTAAGTGAAAACTCAAAATCCATACTTTTGACCCATTGAACCTTATTCGGGCCTCTACCACAATCGCTGTTTGCGAGTTAAGACCCGGTTCGTGAAATCGGGTCACATCATAGAAAAATAAAGGATTATGGGATATTTGTATTATGGGGAAATTGCCATTCTGTCGTGTGATATAAAGTCTTCACTTTAAAATTAATGATATCACAAAAGAATTTTCTTCATTGAAAGGTTCCTGTTATATGAGCACAGATGCATCATGCTGCAGTTATGCACCTAATTAAGAAATAGTTAGACCCAGCATGTCTATCTTGGGCTGGAAAAAAAATCTTTGTAAGAGTTTCTAGAACAAAGGCAGAAGAATGGACCAGTAAGGCAGAAAGATAGTAGATGACAGTAAGCAAAGGGGGGCAGAGTCAAAGAGAGTGACAAGCACAGAAGTTCCACAAGGTGGGGGAACTATTTGTATGAAAGACCCCCTAGTATTATATAAGTTTCATTTATTATTATTATTATTCCCACTGGGAGACAAAAGCATTATGATTACTATAATTCCGTCCAGATTGGACAAGGCGTCGGTGAGCTGACAGAGGTTGTGCGGCAGGACCAGGTGATCATGTCGGCCGCTGTGCTGCGCTCCTACTCTCACTTCATCAAGGAGTTTCGCAGATACTCCCAGCTCTTTGCCGACTTCTTGGCCATCGGAGGCTTTGAGTACTGCGCTCGCACTGGATCGTAAGTGCATTTCCTTATTTGATCTTGTCAGATTTAGGGCGTGTGCACATATATGCGGAAACCCTTGTGCATATTCCACCCGCAATCCGCAAATTAAATAAAAGAAAGTAAGAAATAAGCCGGTGGGATATGCGGATGGGTTTCTGTGTGTATGTGTACACTCCTTCATATTTTTTTTACTTCCATTTTTTTTTGCGGATTGTGGAAAGGTTTCTATGCACTTCTTCTGCATACCCAGGCCATATGGCCATAATGGGTAAGGTACGTATGTGCCTAGGTTTTCAGTTTTCACTGGTCTCCCCGCTGCATACAGCCGACACATTCCGATTTTGGAGGAGCTCAAATGAGAAAAATTATTTGGAAGATTTATTTTTATAAAAAGGTAGAGGAATGGGCCAACAAGTCAGAAAGATAGTAGATGATAGAAAGCAAAAGGAAAAGGCAGTCAAAGAGAGTGGCAGATTAGAGGAAGTTACAAGTACAGAACTTCCAGAAGGTGGGGGAACTACTTTTTACGAAAGACCCCCCCCGGTATCCTCAAGGGGAGAGACTTGTGGAGGGGGCGGGGTCGTCCAGCTATGGAGCCACGAGGCACCCACCCGCTGCCCCATTCCGTACACAATTTGCGGCCTTAGTCTAGAATTAAGATGATTCAGCTGTTTTGACAGGTACACAGTATGTTTGATTTGATTTATGTGATAAATGATGATTATTTTTGGTTTTGTTTTTGCCTTTGGTGCTTTTAAAAGAAAAATGTTTTCATTTTTAAAACATTTATGAATTATAAATACTTCCAATTAATTGGTTAAAAAAAATTAACTTTGGGGGAATTGCGTCATGATGAAGGTAAGCATGGTGTTCTTTAGAAGATTTTGTAATCTTGATTGATTCTTTTTTTTAACTCAACAGTCACAGGTAAATCTTTATACCTGTCCCTTCTCTTGAAAGCAATTACTTTATTTTACAGACTACAAGGCGCCTCTAATTATAAGGCACACCCAATGAATTTAACATAAAATGTGATTTTAAACATGCACATGGTGCATCATATTTTAAGGCGCATGCAAAATAATCAAACAAAAGCACACAAAAAAGATCGAAAACATGAGGTCGACTCAAACAAAGGAGGTCGTATTTTGCCTAGTTCTGTCAAAGCAATCTTCACAACGACCGAAGTTACACTCACGCCGCTATCCTGATATCCATATGATGAAGCCCAGAAAAGTCTGAATTGGAAAACACGGAGTAGATTTCTACAATGAATTTTGCTCCAGTAGCCTGTGTCTGCCATGATTATTATTATCCTTGGCTGTCGAAACTGAGGCTGCGACGTCATATCCTGATTCACCTCCACCCCCACCCCCCCCTCTCTGTGAATGTGTGTTCTGTTTCAGTGACTTAATTTGCGATTTCGGCCTGATAATCGATCTCAATAGGTACTAGCAGGGATCTCAGTTGAGGAAAAAAGTATCGCCTTTTAGTCTGTAAAATACGGTATTTAGAAGCTTTAGGACTCTCCTTTTTGGAATCATACTCTGAAAGATAATCTTATGTTATAACTTTAGGGCATGAAGGTCCTACTGGATTTTTAAGGAAATGTACTTGAACTGTGTATATAGAGAATTTACCAAAGCAAAGCATGCAATGCTGTTACGAAAACATTGTAATTTTCAGTTTAATTTTTAAGATTTCAAGTTAAAAGTTTGGCCAGCTGATAAAATGGACAACGCAGCTATATCTCTTTGTTTCTTTCTAACAAGACTCATAAACTTTATTTAGCATGGATCAAGATTTTAGGCCAACTTGTCCTTGGGACAAAAAACAAAATACAAACAAACAAGAAAGAATTAGATAGGTGAACTCTGTAAATAGAAATGAGGGAGAGAGGGAAAGACAGAGAAATAGAAATGTGCTCAGTTTCCGACTCGTAGGAAAAGTGTGATTGGTTGGTGCAGGGAATTTTTCGACAAGACCGCCCAGGGTCGCGAGTCCCCAGCCCGGTCAGTTGAAGATCGAGCGGAGGGGAGAGGAGGGGAACGGGCGTACACGCGCTTCCAGCGCAACATGCAGTACCCTTTCCTGCGTCTGAAGGAGTACAGCCGTCTGCTGCAGAAACTGGTCGACTGCTTTCAGGGGGTGAGCACTGCGCTGTAGTCGATTAGGACTAACTAGGGGGTGTTTGCACTGGCTTTTAATGCTGCAGCTAAAGGGATTGGTTGACCCTTGGGGACCTTCCCCATTGCCAGCAGTCCTCAAATCGCTTTGGCCGAGAGAGTGGGGATGTGTCTTGAGCAAGGCATCTCCACTCTAAGCAAGTTTTAGCCCAGCCCACCAGAATAGCAACTGCCCCCTCTGCTCTTCAGCAGTCATAGTCGGAAACAACAGACTGGTACATGTATGTACATAGTCTGCAACATGCAACATTGGTGGATGGAGGAGGGCTAGAGCGATTGCCACTGTCTGTCTCTAACTTCTTTTTCCCCCCATTTTGTCTGTGTTTGCAATAGTTTGTGAACAGCTGCACAGAATCATTTAAACTTTAGTATGCCTGTAAAAGTTTACTTAAGCTGATCTGTCATAATCAAGAATTCTTGTGGAAGAGTATTGTTGCCATCCTCAGCGACACCCCTTGTTTTATATTGTACTTTTTTCTGGAAAAGAATAATCAAGCCATAAAATGTCATGCATCTACACTCATAAACACACACACATACACTACATGCACACACACGCACATATCGATGGCTTGGAGTCAAAACGGACTATCTTTAGATAGTCCATTGACATATTATTGAACTTATTACGAAAACTAATAACTTGTATAAAAAAAAGACTGCTGAAATATTGGAAGCAAAACCCCCTTTGTATGTTCCTGCAGTCATTGTTTGATACAAGTTACTAGTTTTTGTAATAAATCCAATAATATGTCAATGGACTATCAAAAGATAGTCCGTTTTGACTCCAAGCCATCGATATGCACACACGCGCACACACACACGCGCGCGGCACAGCTGTATGACCTTAAAGGTGACTGAATGTGTGTTTGCTTTATTGTCTCAACTCATTCCTTTTTTGTTGTTGTTATTGGTATGTTAATAGGGATTTGTGTTGTATGAACAGACAGAGCAGCAATGTTAGTGACTTGATGCAGAAGGCAGTGGTCAGCTGTATTGCCTTGAAACTGACTGAAATTTTCCTTACAGTATAAACTTATTTAATTGTTGTTTGGTAATATGTATGTGTGGACAGAGCAGTGAGGCCAGTGACTTGCTGCAAATGGCAGTGGTCAGCTATATTACCTTGAAACTGACTGAAATTTTCCTTACAGTATAAACTTATTTAATTGTTGTTTGGTAGTATATGTGTGTATGTGTGTGTGGACAGAGCAGCGAAACCAGTGACTTGCTGCAAAAGGCAGTGGTCAGCTGTATTGCCTTGAAACTGACTGAAAGTTTCCTTACAGTATAAACTTATTTAAATTGTTGTATGGTAATGTATGTGTGGACAGAGCAGCGAGGCCAGTGACTTGCTGCAGAAGGCAGTGGTCAGCTGGGACAGCTTGAAGCTGACCATCACTGCAGAGCACAAGGCTGCCGACAGCACACGTGCCTTTTGGGAGGGGGCCAATCCAAGACTGGCCGTGAGTGTGATTCTTTTTGTGAGCTTGCATTTACTTATTTATGGCATCCCCTGAAGTCGGAGTATGGCCGCCCATGTGGCGGGGCCCTTTAAAAGCAGCCATGCACGTAATCTTTCCACCCAAGGCCATGCGAAATGTTCACATGGCACTGGGTGTGCCCTCAGAGTGTTTAAACTGGGGGAACGAAAACAACAACAACTTATTTATGGCAGACTTCTCTAAATATACTACAGTATTTTTCTGACTATTAGGCAATACTTTTTTTTCCAATAGTGAGACCCATGCGCCTTATAATATGGCCACAAATATAGTAAGAAAATATAATAACAAAATCTAAATTTTGTGTAAAATTTTGGGGATGCACCTTATGATAAGGTACGCCTTATAGTCAGAAAAATATGGTACTCAGTGATCTATGTACATTTTTGTAGACTGACATTATTCTTGGCACTGTTGTCTTTTCTAAATGCCATCACACATGCTGCCTAAATTTTAGCTTTGCCATGACAACCAATTTCATATTTCTTAACCTGCCAATAAGACAGCAAATTCTTTCTGTTGCCAGTATTGGCCCAGAAACTATCGACATGTCGTATTGGCTGACTATAGACTATCGACTAGCAGGATAGATGACAACAGCAGTGTGTGCGATCGACATAATGGAATGTCAATTGTACATATGGTCTCCTTGTTGACACATCCTGTTGGCTGAGTATAAACTATCGACTAGCAGGATAGATGACAACAGCAGTGTGTGCGATCGACATAATGGAATGTCAATTGTACATATGGTCTCCATGTTGACACATCCTGTTGGCTGACTATAAACTATCGACTAGCAGGATAGATGATGACAACAGCAGTGTGTGCGATCGACATAATGGAATGTCAATTGTACATATGGTCTCCATGTTGACACATCCTGTTGGCTGACTATAAACTATCGACTAGCAGGATAGATGATGACAACAGCAGTGTGTGCGATCGACATAATGGAATGTCAATTGTACATATGGTCTCCTTGTTGACACATCCTGTTGGCTGACTATAAACTATCGACTAGCAGGATAGATGACAACAGCAGTGTGTGCGATCGACATAATGGAATGTCAATTGTACATATGGTCTCCTTGTTGACACATCCTGTTGGCTGACTAGACACTATCGACTAGCAGGATAGATGACAACAGCAGTGTGTGCGATCGACATAATGGAATGTCAATTGTACATATGGTCTCCTTGTTGACACATCCTGTTGGCTGACTAGACACTATCGACTAGCAGGATAGATGACAACAGCAGTGTGTGCGATCGACATAATGGAATGTCAATTGTACATATGGTCTCCTTGTTGACACATCCTGTTGGCTGACTAGACACTATCGACTAGCAGGATAGATGACAACAGCAGTGTGTGCGATCGACATAATGGAATGTCAATTGTACATATGGTCTCCTTGTTGACACATCCTGTTGGCTGACTAGACACTATCAACTAGCAGGATAGATGACAACAGCAGTGTGTGCGATCGACATAATGGAATGTCAATTGTACATATGGTCTCCTTGTTGACACATCCTGTTGGCTGACTAGACACTATCAACTAGCAGGATAGATGACAACAGCAGTGTGTGCGATCGACATAATGGAATGTCAATTGTACATATGGTCTCCATGTTGACACATCCTGTTGGCTGACTAGACACTATCAACTAGCAGGATAGATGACAACAGCAGTGTGTGCGATCGACATAATGGAATGTCAATTGTACATATGGTCTCCTTGTTGACACATCCTGCTGGCTGACTAGACACTATCAACTAGCAGGATAGATGATGATAATAGCATTGTGTACGATTAACTCACTCAGGGCGAATCCGGATCCGGCTCATGGCTCGCACAACCGTTTAGGACGAATGGCCCGGATCCGGCTCATAAGAGTTTTCAAGAGGTTTTGATTTCTGGCGTGTAACCAGCTTTCCGGTGCGAAGTCATAACCTATTTTCAGTTTGCTTTGACCTTGCCTCTCTTGAAATCAACTAATCATTGCAGACTTTACATTCAGCTTTGGTTGTAGAGGGAGGTCAAAGATCGGAATGTGAAATTTTCCTTCTTTCTATGTGTTAGCTGTTTTCGTCAATAGGAGACAAACGACGAAGATAAGGAATCTGATATTTTACGATCGTTTAGTGCATGGTGTTGCTAATCTTTTCTGAAAATATTGATGCCTAACTCTTCATAACTTAGTTTTGGTGATTATTTTACGAACCTAGTCAAATACCCAGTCCTCACAGAACAAGGGGAAATAATTTGGCCAGTCCCGAGTGAGTTAACGTAATGGACTGTGTACATGCCACTGTGACTGATGTGTATAGATGGATGTCGATGATGCTCAAATCTTCCATCTGAAGCGTTGGATTTTACGTCAGTGCTTCACCAAACGTAACAAATGTTCACCTGACGCGGTTAAAAAAAATACAAAGAAGAATCTTAAAATATCCAGGCAACCGTCTGAAAATCTCGAGGCATGTTTTGCTTTAAATAATTTTATTCAAGTATACAAATATAGATCATTGAACAATAAAGAGGTTAAGGGGGTAGCAACAAGCAGAGGCTTATAACATACCCCTACACAATACATAATCAACTATTGACATGACAGAAGGTGACCATGGAAGAAAAACAAACTGCATTGACATCAACAAAATAAGTATTCAGTGCTAAGCAAACAATGAAAAAGAAAACAATGATTAAGAAAGAAAAGAAAAAGAGGGATAAAAACACTGTTGTGAGCAAAATAACGAAGACAAGTAAAAGGAAGAAAGCAACAAATGAGAGACAGGAATAAACAACGCAATAAGCGAATCATCAATTACAAACCTAATTAGCAAAATGCGCATATCCAATTACGTGAATGCATAGAAATAAGCCAGTCTTCAATGCATGTTTTCTGCGCTGATTACGACCCCTGATATAGAAGATAGAATCAGCACTGCTGTGTGCATGTTGGCAGGATGCTCTGTGCTGATTATGACCCCTGATATAGAAGATAGAATCAGCACTGCTGTGTGCATGTTGGCAGGATGCTCTGTGCTGATTATGACCCCTGATTTAGAAGATAGAATCAGCACTGCTGTGTGCATGTTGGCAGGATGCTCTGCGCTGATTACGACCCCTGATTTAGAAGATATAATCAGCACTGCTGTGTGCATGTTGGCAGGATGCTCTGCGCTGATTACGACCCCTGATTTAGAAGATATAATCAGCACTGCTGTGTGCATGTTGGCAGGATGCTCTGCACTGATTACGACCCCTGATTTAGAAGATATAATCAGCACTGCTGTGTGCATGTTGGCAGGATGCTCTGCGCATTCCCAGTCGTCGGCTGGTGAGGGACAGCAAGTCCCACCCTCTGTTGATGCCCGCCGCCGGCCGCTTCTCCTCCTACCTCTTCATCCTCTTCAATGACATGTTTGTCTACTTACAGGTAATGGTGTGTGAAAAGAAAACAATGGGGGTAATGGTGTGAAAAAAAAGCAACAGGGTAATGGTATTTTTTTTTTAAAAGGGGGGGGGGGGGTATGGTGTGAGAAAGCAAGCAATGGGGTAATGGTGTGAAAAGAAAGCTATGGGGTTTGAAAAGAAAGCAGCTGGGTAATGGGGTGTGAACAGAAAATAACAGGTCTCGATTGCAAAATGATTTTTGGACCTGCAAGTGCAAATGTTTATCAATTGATGTGCCCTTATTGTTGTGTACTTTTTTGTTTGTTTAGTTTGCTTGTTTTTTTTTTCATTTTGTTGTTATTCAAACTGGTTCATGAAATTCTGCTTAACGTCCTCCGGTCTGGAACAGACACATATGGGACATTAGTAGATATAAAAATGGTGGGAATGATCCTGGAGGCAATACCCGGAGGCAGTGCAACACCAGGAAAGTCCAAAATTAGTTACAATACAGAAACTGGGTTTGTTGTTTTGTTTATTTTATTTATTCTGTAGTTATTCAATCTGGGTTTGTTATCTCAATTATGTTTACTTTTTTCTTTTGTGTACCAGTGCTTGTCTCCACTCTGCTGCTGTACTGCTGCTCTATTTTTCCTAGTTACTATCTGTGTTATTCTGTTGGCACATCTGCATTGATTTTATCCCCTACAATAAATCTGTTAAATGAAAAAGCCTTTTAAAACATTTTTATATCTGTGAATGAATTATTTCCTCTTTCTAGGATATGTGAATGTTGCCAGGCGCACTTCTACGTGATGGGCTACAACATTGGAAAAAGTGCAAGCAAAAAACATTGTCTATGATCTTTTTTTATTTCCATTTTTGTGTGTGTGTGTTATTTATTCTGTTTGTCTATCACTATCAGTCTGTCACTCTCTTCTCTCCCCCCCCCCCCCCCCCCCTTTCTCTCCGCAGGTTACTTTTCATCTTCATGTATAATCTGAAAACTGGTGCTTGTGAAGCTTAACCTAAACAAAAGGATAAGCAGGCTTTTAGCTTACCAAAAGCTGTGATTGGTTTGCGAATACCGGTCTTCACTTTAAATTAACTCAGCGCAGGCGGGGGGAAAGTCCTACAGCAATGGAGAAGAGGCGAAACAACAGGTGTTCAATGACACTGGGAGTCGCAGTCTCAACTCTGCATGTTGGCGGCTCAGAAGTATGGGTCGTTTGTTGCTGACTTGAGTCCAGGGTTTCCCATGCTCATCATGCCAAAGAGTATGCCGATCCAGGATCGGACTGTTCAGCCACCAGAGGGCGTGCCGCCAGGGACTTCCCCACTGATCCTCGGACCCGAGGAACCTGCCAACAACAACAACATATTGCTGTGAGTTTTGCGTTGACTGGTTGTTGGTTATGTGTGCAGTCCAACAACCACACCATTTTCCCCCTGGAAACCCTGTGGGTGGAAGCACCAGTGGCCGAAGCTGACCAGCCGTGAGTTGGAAAATTTCACATTTCATTGGATATTTGACTTGTACAGGCAGGCATGATTTATCTTGTCAACAATTGGTGACCAACAGGACCAAGTAAAAGCATAAAATGTAATGAAGTCAGGTAAGAGTTGGTCCTTTATTGGTTTGAAAACACTTTACGACCTCCTGGACCATACTGACCGAAATGTCTGCATTTTGTTGGTCTCCAATAAAGGACCAACTCCAACCTGACTTTATCATGTTTTGTGATTTATCTTGTCACACAGTTGGCCTACAGAAAGCAAGAATATGCCTTTGTGTGAAGTTTCAAACCTAAAATATTTACGTCTGTATTCGTTTGAAACTGGAATAAAGAAGAATCGGCATCAAGAACAGTAAAAAACAAACAACAGCACACATTTTACTTGTTGATATTGGGTTCTGGAGTATTTTTGACTTGCCTTTTTGTTTGTATGAGAAAGTAGAAATAACAGTGTGCTGTATATGACTTTACTGTCGACATAATGGGAAAAAAACAACCAAAAAACAACTGAAACAGACTGCAATGTCATTGGAACATACTGGTGGGTTCGCCGCCTAGCGCATCAACCCCTGGTCTGACCCCAAAGTGAGTTGCCTCACCCTGGCACCGAGGGGTGAGGGTTGTTTTTTTGCTCCTTTTGTTGCCTGTTTTTTGCTCGTTTTGCTATATTTGCTGTTTAATTGTTTGTCTGTGTTGATAAAGGCACGTTCGCCGAAATATCCTGTATTTTTGTTTTGTCTCTTGTGAATTAAATAACGTCACTTTACACTTGTCGTGTAGTTGTTTGTTTGTTGTATGTTGACATAATGGTTTTGTTTCAGACCAGGAATTGTTGTCATTTCCCCTGAAGACAGAATAGAGCTGTCCGTGTCCTCACAGGCTGAAAAGGTATGAGCCACCTTTAACTTGTGACATTTTGTTTGACTGTCGTATCCTCACTTCACAGCTTTCTAAAGCATTTTGACTTTGGGAAAGGGGGGCGGGGGAGGCAAAGTCATGTAAGATTGAACCCTATGTTTTGAAAGCAGCATTTTTGAGGAACCTAAATACAGAAAAATGTTATCAAGATGGCCTTGAAGAAAAAAAAAAAAAATCTTGACATTCATTACATCTTTTTAAAAGTTAGGAACAGTCTGAGAAATAAACAACTCGATCTGAATTCATATGGTTTGTAATAAGGGTTCTATTTGCACAGGTTTGCCAGATTTGACTAATTTATGTAGCTTTGATCACACATGAGTTAATATTTATGACGGTCATACATTCAACATCCTGATATTAAAGATAATATATATTCAACTCATCAAGTACCCCTCTGATTATTAGAAAATTCTTCAACAGTACAAAATACAGATTGAGTCAATCACTAACTCGGTCACCATTTGATTTAGTTATCATAGCTAACCGTGGGGCTAGCTTTGCTTTGAAGTAGTGGTGCGCAATGATACGCTTTTTTTAAAACTTCGGTACACAGAGGCTAGCTTTCCCTATACTTTGGAAACGTGCATCTGTTATCTATACAGGCTGAATTGCTGTGATGTGCAATGAAGCACTTTCCTAGCTTCACTACATAGAGGCTAGGTCTCCCTACACTTCAGAAACACTCGTCTGTTATGTGTACAGGCTGAATGGCTGTGGTGAGCAATGAAACACTTTCCTAGCTTCACTACATAGAGGGTAGCTTGCCTTACACTTCAGAAACACCCGTCTGTTATGTGTTCAGGCTGAATGGCTGTGGTGTGCAATGAAGCACTTTCCTAGCTTCACTACATAGAAGGTAGCTTACCCTACACTTCAGAAACACCCGTCTGTTATGTGTTCAGGCTGAATGGCTGTGGTGTGCAATGAAGCACTTTCCTAGCTTCACTACATAGAAGGTAGCTTACCCTACACTTCAGAAACACCCGTCTGTTATGTGTACAGGCTGAATGGCTATGGTGTGCAATGAAGCACTTTCCTAGCTTCACTACATAGAAGGTAGCTTACCCTACACTTCAGAAACACCCATCTGTTAAACAGGCTGAATGGCTATGGTGTGCAATGAAACAGTTTCCTAGCTTCACTACATAGAGGCTAGGTCTCCCTACACTTCAGAAACGCCCGTCTGTTATGTGTACAGGCTGAATGGCTATGGTGTGCAATGAAGCACTTTCCTAGCTTCACTACATAGAGGGTAGCTTGCCCTACACTTCAGAAACACCCGTCTGTTAAACAGGGTGAATGACTGTGGTGTGCAATGAAACTCTTTCCTAGCTTCACTACATAGAGGCTAGGTCTCCCTACACTTCAGAACCAATTGTCTATTATGTGTACAGGCTGAATGGCTGTGGTGAGCAATGAAACACTTTCCTAGCTTCACTACATAGAGGGTAGCTTGCCTTACACTTCAGAAACACCCGTCTGTTATGTGTACAGGCTGAATGGCTGTGGTGTGCAATGAAGCACTTTCCTAGCTTCACTACATAGAGGGTAGCTTGCCCTACACTTCAGAAACACCCGTCTGTTATGTGTTCAGGCTGAATGGCTGTGGTGTGCAATGAAGCACTTTCCTAGCTTCACTACATAGAAGGTAGCTTACCCTACACTTCAGAAACACCCGTCTGTTATGTGTACAGGCTGAATGGCTGTGGTGTGCAATGAAGCACTTTCCTAGCTTCACTACATAGAGGGTAGCTTGCCTTACACTTCAGAAACACCCGTCTGTTATGTGTACAGGCTGAATGGCTGTGGTGTGCAATGAAGCACTTTCCTAGCTTCGCTACATAGAAGGTAGCTTACCCTACACTTCAGAAACACCCGTCTGTTAAACAGGCTGAATGGCTGTGGTGTGCAATGGAACACTTTCCTAGCTTCACTACATAGAGGCTAGGTCTCCCTACACTTCAGAAACGCCCGTCTGTTATGTGTACAGGCTGAATGGCTGTGGTGTGCAATGAAGCACTTTCCTAGCTTCACTACATAGAGGGTAGCTTACCCTACACTTCAGAAACACCCGTCTGTTGAACAGGCTGAATGGCTGTGGTGTGCAATGAAACACTTTCCTAGCTTCACTACATAGAGGCTAGGTCTCCCTACACTTCAGAAACGCCCGTCTGTTATGTGTACAGGCTGAATGGCTATGGTGTGCAATGAAGCACTTTCCTAGCTTCACTACATAGAGGGTAGCTTGCCCTACACTTCAGAAACACCTGTTTGTTATACGTACAGGCTGAATGGCTATGGTGTGCAATGAAGCACTTTCCTAGCTTCACTACATAGAGGCTAGCTTGCCCTACACTTCAGAAACACCTGTTTGTTATGCGTACAGGCTGAGTGGCTGATGGCCTTCAACTCGGCCATCAACAAGGTGCTGTCCAGCCAGAAGGATGTAGGGCGACGGGGAAGTGCTGAGCGTCTGACCCCGCCCCTCACGCGCCATGCAAACCACACCTTCGCTCGACACACTCGCTGGAAGGACGGGACCTATGTGGGCACCTGGCTCAGTGGGAAATTGCACGGACAGTAAGGGTTTTCACTTGATAAGCTAGCTTTTATTGGAGACTTCGGGCTTCAGATGTTTTAACCAGTTCAATGCTAGCCATTCCTCAGCCAAAATTTACCATTGAACTTACCTGGGTAGAGAAAAGATTTTGTCTGGAATACTGGGGATTGAATGAATGAAAAATGGTGTTTTACGTCCTCTCGGTCATAGACACATATGGGACATTTGTAAATACAAAGATGGTGGGAACAATACTGGAGGCAATGCCCGGAGGCAGTGCAACACCAGTAAAGTCCCGAGATTTTAACAATATAGATAGGTGTAGCGATAACCACACCTCGGTTAAACCTCATTGGCTATGTTACCGCCACATGACATATATAGAGATACTGGGGATTCCTCTATGACATGCCTAAAATAGGGCCTATCCTTACCTCCCAAAATTAAGAACATAAGGTCACTGGATACCAGACCCTCATTTGACACCCGCTAGTGGCATGGGTGTTAAATCATTGTGGTGCCAAGAGGCGACAGTGGCGGATGAAAGGGTTTTCATGTACTTTGGTCAGCGTTTTTTTATTGGGGACACTCTGAAATGAGAGAGTAGAGAGAGAGAGAGAGAGTGAGTTTCTTTGTATGTGTGGTCCTGGCTGAGATGAATTGCATGGGCTGAGTGATGAATTGCATGAACATCAAGTGTTCTGTTATGAACCTATAAGTTATGTTAGAGATAAAGAAATTTATGTTAGAGATAAAGAAATGTGTGTGTATGGTGGTGAGCACTCAAAAGTCACAAAATGCACACACATTCTTTGATGCTCATTTAATTCATTTATAATGTAATAGATAGACTATCATCACTGAAAGACCGGTTTGACTTAAAATCATGCAATTTGATTTGCGCTCATGTAAAATTGTTAAAAACAAAGCTCAGTTTTTGGCAGTTATTTTTCTATTTCTGTTTAAGTGCTCATTGGATGATGGTGTCATTTCAGGGGTGAGATCAAGTGGCCTGATGGCAGGAGGCACACTGGGATGTTCAAACATGGGCTGCAGCATGGGTATGATTTTTTAAAAATATTTTGTTTGTAGTGTATGCTTTACTGCATTTATTTTAATGTTTTTTTACTTGTTTTTGTTTGCTTCATGTATCTGTCCTTGCGTGCATTTGCATTGTTAGTTTTTCATTTTGTTTTCTTCTTTTTTAGCAAGAAAAAATGTGCACTGCTGATTATTTTCAACAACAAAAAAGTACCCATCTCAATAGGACATTTTGGCATGTCTTAATTTGGAAATGTTTGTAAATGGCAAAACAAAATGAAGAAACGAACAGTGTGAAAATTGAAAGAAAGAGTCATGCTTGTGTCTTATCCAGGAAGCAACATGTTTGTCTGTGCATTGTTTGTTGAACAGGCCTGGTGTGTTTGTGACCCCCAAAGGGAGCAGTGGCAAGGAAGTTCAGGACGGACACTGGAGAGATGGCAAGCTGAACGGCCATGCGTGCGTCAAGTGAGAACACACCTTTCATTTTTCTTCTCACTTCTCTTTTCTACTTTTACTGTGTGTACTTTCTGTTCTTTGGTGTTTTACTATCAGCTTTAGGGTCTGTGGTTTTGTCTGCCTTTCAATAAAGAAAGAAGAAAGGTGACCAAGTGGTTAAGACGTTCGCCTGCTAAATTCAATGCGTGACTGATTGTAATTGAATACTAAAGTATAATCTATTGATCTGATCCAAATGAATATTGTTGAACTGTTCCCTCTTTCCAAGGATAGTGTCCATGTTAACCACATAATAATTACATTTTAATTGCTTTTATTTGCAAGGGAAATATCACATATAACTAAATCAAACACACAGTTATGCATTTATTCTCACGGGGACACTTGCACTGATTTCAGTTTTTTAAGATTTTACCAGAAACTGAAGTTCAAAAAAAATTTAAATTCATGAACAAAAAAAACAAAAATCTACCACAAGTGATTTGGGGCATTTTGAACTTGGTTATTCTATCCTGGAAGACTCTCGGGAAATCTTGAAAACAGCATGGTGATGCCATATTGTTTTCAAAGGCAATGATATCATTTTACAAGGCTTATCAGATTCAAACTGTCTCTGTCCAATCATTGTAACTGTCTGTCTGTCTTGTTATCTCTCTCTCTTGCGTTGCCTCACTGAATCATCCAACAGGGCTCTGCTCCTGTACCCCACCGGGGCCCTGGGTGGCCCCTAGACCTCTGTCTTTCAGGGTTTTTTTCATTTTGCTGAGTTGCACCCATGCACCTGTGACCTTTTCTTTCTGAAATGCAAGTTATTTAATGGGCTTTGTTCTGAAAACTTTGTGAAAGCATTTATATGACAGTTTCAGTGTTCTTGGACAGTGACTTCACTAGTTGCTGTGTGGCAAGTGCTGTCTAGTGATTTTGTGTGTGTGTGTGTGTGTGGGGGGGAACGCTAGAAACCCCCCCAATGTTTTCATTGTCAATGGTCAATGTAAAGAAGGACATACTGTCGTGAACAGGTACGCCAATGGTGACACGTACAAAGGGTACTTCCAATCGGGATCGCGGTTTGGTCACGGGGTGTTGCAGCAAGGGCAGCATTTGTCGTACTACGCCAGCATCTACGTTGGGGAATGGCTGAACGACAAGCGCGACGGCTACGGGGTACAGGACGATGTTCTCAAAGGTGAATGCCGACTTAGTTGTGTCAAGTTATTCTTCTTCTTCTTCTTCTTCAATCGCTCAGACAGTTTAGGAGAATGGACCGATAAGGCAGAAAGATAGTAGATGACAGTAAGCAAAGGGAAAAGGCAGAGTCAAAGAGAGTGACAGATTAGAGGAAGTTACAAGCACAGAACTTCCAGAAGTTGGAAGAACTATTTATACAAAAGACCCCCCGGTATCCCCACGGGGTGTGTGTGTGTCAAGTTATGACAGAGAGCAGGGTTAGGGGGTGGGGCAGAGGGGAGGGGGGGGGGGTGTGAGAGTTTTCTTAGAAGAAAAATGAAACAACTAGAACAAAAGGGAAACAACCACAGAAAGAGAAGGGGTGGGGTCGGACGGGGTTGGGGGGGGGGGGGGGGGGGGGGGGCAAGGGAAGGGAAGGATGAGGGAATGAGAGAGGTTTAGTTCATGGAGGTAGAAAAGGAAACAAATATATATTCAGGGTGTACTACTTTTAGAGGACCTTGTTTCCAGTGGAACTTTTACTTTGAAATAAAATATCTGAAGTGATTGATGTGATGAAGTTATCTTTGGAGTAACAATCTGCTTCTCACAGTAACAGGAATTGACTATGTGTGTGTGCGTGTGTGTGTGTGTGTGTGTGTGTGTGTGTGTGTGTGTGTGTGTGTGTGTGCATGATTCCACACGTGCAGGAGAGACCTACATGGGGATGTGGGTGGAAGACCATCGGCATGGCAAAGGCATCATTGTGACGCTGGATGGAATGTACTTCGAGGGAAATTTCTACATGGACAAGTTGACTGTATGGAAAAAGTTATAGTTCTAAATTGTTGACAGTGAACATGTTGAGTGAGGAGTGGGAGGACTTTGCAAATTCATTGTTTTGACCTTTTGAACTTTTATCTTCTCATTCGTGCTGTAGATTTATATGTACACTTTTGCACATGTAATTGTGCAAGTGTTGAAACACATAATCGTATGGACTTTAAAATATACATGTCAGACACACTTATACTCAGCCACCCTATCTCATGTCCATATACATTGCTACTCATAATTTATATAATGTTTTTGCCTGTACATGCAGCTTTTACATCTGAAATTGACATTCAAAGGTATTGCGGATGGTGTGATTTAAACAAAATTTAAAAGAAAAGAAAGAAGAAGATGAAAAAGTAAAATAAGAATTGTTACTAGATTGTTTTGGCTCAATTTTTGCTTCTGCAAATAATACTATTGGGACTTTTTGTGTGCTTGTTTTAAACTGGTGATGATGTTATTGTTTTTCAGGGCTTTGGCCTGATGCTGACTGACGACAACAGCTGCTATGAAGGAGAGTTCCAAGGCATCACCCAGTTGTCAGGAAAGGTAATGCTGTAAATGCACCCCACTCTTCCCACATTAGGCTCTCCTGTTTCTGATTCAACTGAAGCTTTTAATTTTGTATACTTAGCTTCTTCTTCTTCTTCTTCGCTGTGCGTGGTCACAATCGTCACATGATTATTTTGCCTTGGAACTGGAGAGGCTATATTACTCTTGCCAGAAGAAAAGACCTTAAGTAGGTCATAAAAGAAAACATTGGAGAACTAGAGAGAAATGCGAAATTTAATGTGTCGCACAAATGAAAGCATTAATAATGTAGGGCTCTCTACCATGCCCCTTATGGGAGATTGTCCTTGGAAACAGTTAAAAAAAAAGGGCACCCTGTCCATGGAATCCGCTTTTCTGTTTTATGTCCCCGGAAATTGAAACCAAACAAATCAAATAGGCCTCTTTTTACTTCCTAAACTTTCTGAAAAACCAAAACAGCATGAACAATGGATACTGATGACATTTTCTTAACAGACAGAGTTCCTCGCTGATTAAAAAGCACAAGAAGTTGAACATTCCCGAGTCGGAAAAATATTGTTGGATCACATTATAAATGTTTATTTGTTTTGATTGTGATGCTGTGGATGTGTAATGTCGCTGTGTTTGTCCCTGGAAGTCAGACCCTGTCGCTGGGTTTTTTACGGAGACTGTCCCTGGAAGCTAGCCCTGATAGTGTGTTGTGGGCTGACCACAGGGCACACTGACCTTGCCGACGGGGGACCAGCTGGACGGTAACTTCAGCGGCTCCTGGAACGAGGGGCTCAAGATCAGCGGCACCTTCATCAAGTGTACCACCATCACCCCCGAACAGAGGGTTCGGTTGTCTCCCTCTATCAAGTCCAGGTGAGAATGGGCATGGGTGCAATATTTGCCTTTCCTCAAGGATTTCAGTTTTTTATTTTTTATTTTGCCTGAACTGAACTTAAAAATTAAAAATCTGTCAACTTCTCTTCTTCCTCTTCTGCGTTCCCAGGCCATATGGCCATAATGGGTAAGGTATGTATGTGTCCGGTTTTCAGTTTCCACTGGTCTCCTCGCTGCGTACAGCCAACACATTCCGATTTTGGAGGATCTCAAGAGAAAAAAATTATTTGGAAGATTTTTTTTTAAAAGGCAGGAGAATGGGCCATTAAGTCAGAAAGATATTAGAAGATAGAAAGCAAAGGGAAAAGGCAGAGTCAAAGAGAGTGGCAGATTAGAGGAAGTTACAAGCACAGAACTTCCAGAAGGTGGGTGAACTATTTTTACGAAAGACACCCCCCCCTTGTATCCCCACGGGGAGAGACTCATGGAGGGGGTGGGGGCGTCCAGCTCCCCATATGGAAGCACGAGGCATCCACCCACTGCCCCTAAATCCGTCAACAAAAAATGGGCAATGGCACATCGACTACCAGATATTCGGGATGTTTTGAACATGGTCACTCTAGCTTAGAAGTGCTCTCCATCAATTGACCTGCCACCATATTGTTTTCAAACGCAACTAGGCAAGGCTTATCTGACTCAAATGGGAATATAAAAAAGAGAAGAAAATAGGGCAACAGTGTGATTCTTTCACTTTTGACTGTCTTTACGGTAACCATAAAGCATCTTGCTTATTTTACTTATAAGAGTTTGTTTTGTTTTAGGGCTATTTAATGGAAAGTTTTGTATTCTAAGATGAAGAATTAGCCAAGCAACAGACATGCACCTGCACGCACCCATGCATGCACACACACACACACGGACACACTCACTCTTTCTCTTGTGTGCATAGAGTAGCATGTAAGCACTGCACATAGAACTTAAGCTTAAAATCTCAAATCGAAAGACTTAAAGGGAATAGCGTCAGACCCACTTTACATCTAAAGTATAAAAAACAAAACAGCACCTCTGTACTGACAACAGACTCATCAGGGACTTCAATCCATGAAAACGAAATTTTGAGATTTTACGTCCTCTTGACCCGAAGGGTACACAGGGATAAAACAAAAATAGGCCTCAGGGGGATTTGAACCCTCGACCTTCTGCTTACTATGCAGATGCTCTAACCAACTGAGCTATGGAGCCAACTAAAAATGTGGTTCGGCTGGGGGTTCAATCCATGACCACCAGATTCCAAGTTTTATACCTTACCAACTGAAATGCGTACACTTTGAAGTCACATGTCCAGGTACTACACTACGCTGTCAGTGCCTGCGGACAAGAAGTGGGAGGACATTTTCCGGCACTGCTGCTCCTGCCTAGGGCACGACAGACTGACGGGGGGCGTGGTGAACACCAACAAGGCCTGGGAAATGGTGGCTGTGGCCGTGTCCTCCAGCAAGAAACACATCAAGGAGATACAGAAAACGTTGGTCCTTACGGTTGTGCTGTTGTTGTTGTGGTTTTTGTTGGTATGTCTGTGGCTTGAATTGGCTTGAATTGTGCATTTCTTTAAAAAATAGCTACTTATTTTAAAAGTGAAAATTCGCCTTGGCTTAAGGCTATGTCAGGTTAATTGATATAGGCTAGAACACCAAGGCGACATCAAAAATGCTGGTATGCTATGCATAGTTATGCGGGGATTGTCTGTAGTCATGACAAGCTCTTAGCATAACATCATCAGTCTCCAAAATCCCCCGAAAACGGAGTGTATAATCAAAAAACAGTCACACACGTAATGTTCTCATCCCTAGCTGATGCATTTGTACCATAGTGTTCAAGTGCTTCGGCTGTTGGGATGATCCCTGGAGTCTTTTAGCCAGGGTATGCCAACAACAACAACAAAAGTGAAAATATTATTTTTGAAAATTAAAAGATATATGTTTTAACTTTATCTTGTGTTTTACTGTATCTTATATCTTTGTATGTGTTAGACACAATCACCTGCTCCAATGCTTCTGTATAACTTCACTTATACATTGGACTGCCACTTTTAGCTGATCTTCTCAATGCAGCTACTTGCACACAAACACCCAGTGTTGCCTTCTCTGGGTTCCTGTTAAATTTCACGAACACACACTATAGGGTATTCAGTATATTCTCAAATAAATTTCTGGGTAAAATTTCATAGTAGTAATATAATTCTGGTCTGATGTATGTTTTCCTTTCATGAATTTCTTTTGTTTCTGATAACATGCACATACACACAAAACAAAGAAGGACTTGACGGTTAGACTGTAATGGAAATCTCTTCTTCTGCGTTCCCATAATGGGTAAGGTACATATGTGTCCGGTTTTCAATTTTCACTGGTCTCCCCGCTGCGTACAGCCGACACATTCCGATTTCTGAGGAACTCAAAAGAGAAAAATTATTTGGAAAATTTGTTTGGAAAAAAGGCAGGAGAATGGACCGGAAAGGCAGAAATATAGTAAGCAAAGGGAAAAGGCAGAGTCAAAGAGAGTGACAGATTAGAGGAAGTTACAAGCACTAGAATGTGGGGGGACTATTTATACAAAAGACCCCCCCCCCCCATTATCCCCACGGGGGGTAATGGAAAGATATTGGCTGTTTGTGCCCAGGTCTACGGCCAGGGCCAAGCTGCAGGCCTCAGGGCTGGAGGACCTGGAGACCATCCCCCCTCATGACGCCGCTGTGGCCCTCACCATGGAGGCCTACTCCGCCATCGGCCACTACCTGCGCAAGGTGAGGCACTTCACATAAACACAGACCAGAAAGGCAAAGCCTTCAAGGCTCACTCGCTTTGCTTTACAAGAGAAGAACAACAACAAACAAGCAACAACAACAACAAAACTGTGCCCATACTGGGAAACAAACTCGTGACATTCGCGTTCGAGGTCAGCGACTTACCCGCTAAGCTGTTCTGGCTCTTACTGTGACAGGCCACTTGTAACGTTATATGCTAATGCAACGACTTCCCTTCCTTGGTTCACATGTACTTTCTACTCTCGCTTCGAAACTTAATAACTGATTACTATCATATCACTCTGGATACTTTTCAAAAAATGGAGTCACTGAAAACTATGATGATGGTATTTATGACCTTGCAAAGTTTGGTTGCGGTATTATTTGTTGTTTCCGAGAAAATTATAATGTTAAAGGATTTTTTGAGAAGAGTGCATGTGTAGTTAAGGTTTAAGTGCACATGCTGTTAAAGTTTTGACCACAGACTACATACATACATACATACACACAGACACACAACCGAACAGTGATGAGAACATAGACTCACTTCACTTCATTAACGCGAGTGAGCCAAAAAAGGACAGAGGAAAGAAAAAGAAAGCTCAATTGAAATGTGCAGATCTCTGCAACACAGCTGTGATCCGGGCTTTTTGGCCTGTAACTTAAAAGTATGCAGCATGCTGAACTGGTCACTGATATCTTTTCATGGATAGTTGATGGAAAAGACCTATGTGTGTGTTTGTGTGTGTGTAGACCTACTCCGCCATCAGACACTAACGCACAAGGTGCGCCGCTTGGGAAGAAAGAAAAGAAAGAAAAAGAAATCAACAAAAAAAAAAGTGCACACCTCAACCTCAGTGTAGAGTGGCACAGTGGTAGCGCCTCATGTCAAGTAAACCCGAGTTTGAACCTGGGTACAGTGGATTTGTTTTTTGACTTTGCACTAGGCCTTACGGTTTGAGCGTGGAGTCTTTCGGATGAGACGATAAACTGAGGTCCCATGTGCCCATGCACTTAGCATATGTTAAACCCAGTGGCAACGAAAAAGTTGTCATTTGGTCAAAATTTACCCCCCCCCACCCTTCCTTCCTCATCAGTCACACAAAAATCGCATGCAAAATTATTATTTTTAAATTGGGTGGCGCGCCTCTGGCTGCGACACGCTCTCCAGGTGGGAGCAACCCAAATTTCACAGAAACGCCTCTGTGACTTTAAAGTACCTAAAAATAAAAATAAAAATTTTTTTAAAAAAACCCTCCCGTTTTCCCACATTGTTCTTCATAAGTTGTCCCATAAACTTTTGTTAATGCATTAACACCTCCCTCCATCTCTCTCTGGCAATGATCCACTAAAGTGTTACAGTAAAGTTTCTACAAGACAAGTATACAAGTATACTGTATGAAAAATGTTACTGTATGAAAAGTTGGCACCATACTTGTAATAATGTGCTCTCCCGGTCAAGTTAGTCTGAATTTCACTGTGAGTGATCCACTGTGAGAGTAAAGTTTATTCAACAATCCACAATACTGACTATTTTTCAGGCCTTTGACACGTCCTTCCACCCTCTGGGCCAGCTGATGGAGAACCTGATCGATGTGTTCCGGGCGGCCTACATAGGGGTGGGCGCCCACCCCAGACTGCTGTACCACGCCGTGCAGGAGATCAACTCTTACGTCCGCCGCATGTATGCCGTGGTCAGGTAGGCTCATTGCTTGTGCAACAAGCTCAAAGTTCTTGAATAAACAGAAAATGGAAGACAATATTTCCTTCTGTTGAATTAGCGTTTGGGATCTTGCCCAACACCAGCTTTCCTCAGATCATTTTGGTTTAGAGAGGGGGGGGGGGGGGTGTACCCTTGGCAAAGCTTCTCTATCATAATTGATTTTAGCCCTGCCCTCCCGAGCAGCTGCCTTCTTTGCTTTGTAGAAGTTCTAGTTGGAAATGACAGACTGACATGCACACACACTCAAACTGGTTTATATTTAAGCATGTACTTGCAGCATCAGTTAAGGATGCAACCAGGCATCTTGCCTCTCTTAGACTACTACTGTAGCTTGATTGGAAATTTCGTAAATCTTTTTTGAGGATTGGAACTATTGAATATTCTGTGACACATACTGTTTGGTTATCGATGGCTGTGGATAAAGTAACCTGTATCGTTTGGGCAGAATCCTGTTTCCCCAGCTGCCGGCCGACGGGGGTCCTCTGCGGGTGTTCCCGGACAACTACCAGCACCCTCCCATCCCCACCACCACTGAGGACATGCAGGCCTTTCTGGAGCACCAGCAGGAACAGGAGGGGGCGGGGTGAGTGTGGTGTGTGTGTGTGTGTGTGTGTGATCTCGAATTTCACAGTGAGTGTGGTGTGTGTGTGTGTAATCTCGAATTTCACACTGGAAGCTGACACAATGAAAAAAAATAGGAGGATGTAATGTATGCCAGTTTCTGTTGTGTCTATCATGCCTTCTAAAGTGTCTGGTTTCATAACTTTTGTTGTTGTTGAAAACATTCTAAGCAATGTAATTGTGTTTTTGCTCCACAGGGGACATCTTTCATAATGTATTCACTTTGCAAAATGACCATAGATGGGTTGCATGAAATTTCTTGGGTCCCTCCCCCCCTCAAAGGACTACTTTCACAATGTACTCACTTTGCAAAATGACCGTGGAAGGGTTACATGAAGTTTCTGGGGTTTCTTCCACAAGGGACATCTTTCATAATGTTTTCGCTTCGCAAAACGACCATAGATAGGTTGTATGAAACTCCTTTTGATGTTTTTTGCTTTGTCCTGCAGCGAAATTGTGACGGCGGCAGGTCTGCTGTACCCCATTCTGCTGCCCAAGATCTACCCACCCCTGTTTGACCTGTACGCTCTGTACAATGACCGCAGCGATGACCGGTACTGGGAGAGAGTGACCAAGCTCAACCGCCAGGGAGACATGGCTCTGATGGCCTTTCTGGGCATTGACCAGTCAGTGCAACTTGTAATGCTTGTGGACAACTTTCTCTCTGTCATCCCTTTATCATCCCCCCCTGGGGATACCGGGGGGGTCTTTCATACAACAGCTCCCCCACTTTCTGAAGGTTCTGTGCTTGTAACAGGCATGGTAGACCTCCGCGAATCGCGGAAAATCCGCGAAACAGTTTATAACAAAATTATTAAAAAATGCATTGAAGTGGCATGAAAAAGTGAAAATTTCACTCTCATTTATTGAATTTTCTTCGGCCCCCTGGACCCCCGGCCATTTTCCTTCAAAACCACTTTGCCCCCACTACCATGCCTGTTGTAACTTCTTCTAATCTGTCATTGCTTACTGTTTTATCTTTCTGTCTTATTGGTCAATTCTCCTGCCTTTGTTTTAGAAACTCTTACAAACATTTTTCTCCAGTCAAAGACTGACATGCTGGGCGTAGCTATTATTTTTTAGTTAGGTGCAAAACAGCAGCATGATGAATCTGCGCTCATATGACAGGAAACTGTCTGAGCGATCGACGACAAAGAAGATACCTTTATCAGGATTTTTGTTGTTAAATGGATTCTTTGTTGTTAAGCATTCAGTTAAGCAAATTTGATGTCTAAATGATTAAAAGGGTGTGGTGTTCTCACTGGTATATGTTTATGCATTCACAGTAATTAAAATTCCATAAAACAGCACAAAAGTTTTAATTTTTAAAGATATTTCTGAGAAAATTTTGTTTACTCTACTGAAAATGTTTTACCTTTTCATCATGGCTTTTGTGTGTGTGTGTGTGTGTGCGTGCGTGTTTTTTTTGTGTGTGTGTTGTGTGTGTGTGTGTGTGTGTGTGTGTGCGTGTGTTTTGTGGTGTGTGTGTGCGTGCGTGCGTGTGTTTGTGTGTGTGTGTGTGTGTGCATTTAATGGTTGAACAATGTGGAATCTAGTGGCAAAATGTGAGATGGTATAAAAGGGACTTGCTAAGACAGAAAGAAGAACAAAGACAGAAAGTTTGAGGCGATGACATTGAAATATGAAATTCTGTTTGCAACAGGAAATACTGGCTGATGGATGACATTCTGCTGGAGGACAAATCACAGGTGATTCAGGACACTTTGTGTTGCGGTTTTTTTATGATAGAATTTGTGATAGTGAAATTTATTGAAAGAAAAGTAGAGTAAGAGTAGTGACATTTATTAATGAATATGTAAAAGCTTGACTTTTTATGCAAAGATAAGACTGATTTTCTTTTTATTGTCTTGATAACATCTAAGTTATCCGGTTACATTTATCAAAGATATCTGTTTCAGAAAATCTGAAGACTAAGTATAATGTATATATTTTAAGAAAAAAAGAAAACAAAATTAAAAGGATAGGTTGAAAAATGCCACCTTCATTAATAAGATCATTTGGAAGGGGAAAATATCACTGTACTGTAAAATGAGAGGAGAGGATGAGAAATGGTTGAGAGTGATAAGTGACTGAGAGAATCGTAATTGCAGGTTTTTTCATTCAATGATGGTGCACTTCATTGAACCTTATCATGATGTATAATGTCCGTTATGACTTGTTGTATGCAGAAGCTGTCCAGTACTAGGGACATCTGCTATGCATCAGCTGTGGACTCTCTGCAGCAGTTGGGGTGAGTTAAAAAAAAAATTGTTTGTTGATATTCTTATTTTATGAGCATGTAAGCTAATAGCTTTTGTTGGAATGTTGGGGGGGCAGTGGGCGGATGCCTCGTTCCTCCATTAGGGGGGAATTGGATGACCCCGCCCCCTCCATGAGTCTCTCCCCCTGGGGATACCGAGGTGTCTTTCAGTACAAGTAGTTTCTCCACCTTATGGACGCTCTGTGCTAGCAACTTCCTCTATTCTATCACTCTCTCAGGGATGCATCTAGAGCGCGGCATTGCCGCAAAATTGTTGATGTTCCCGCAAAAATAAAAATATGCTGCGGGAAAATCACCCCAAATTTTGTGAAATCCCGCAAACGAAAAAATCGTTTGAAAATAACTTGTTCGGCACTAGGCCTAGATTGCATGGCTGCGTGGGCTGTACCGAGTCTGCATTTCCTTTCGACAGTAAAGAACGAGCATTTTGATTGGGTCTTAAAAATAGCATAGCCAATCAACGGCTTTCTCTTTCATTTACTATTTCCGGGCGCAGTGTAAGCGAGCCCGCTCAAAAATGGCATCGCTTCTGGATTATTTTACTGTGAGTGTGACTTCTAAAAAGAAAGAAAACAGTGCGACTGTGGAGTGCAACATTGATCAACAACCTTGTTGTTCCTCATCGGCAGTTAGTGATGACAACGGGGAAAGTTCATCGAATGACGAAGCATCGGATCAGGACTGTGATGTCACCGACGATCCCAATGCTAGTAGTGTCGCTCCACCACCTTTCAAAAAGCGAAAGCATGAGTTCATGGAAAGTTGGAAAAAAAGCAGACCTTGGCTAGAATTTGACAGCGAATCAAAAGCAATGTTTTGTGACTGGTGCTTACAAAGCAAAAAGAACAATGCGTTCACCACAGGTTGTAAAAATTTCCGCACTACATCCCTTGATTGACACGTTAACTGGCATTGATTTACCCCCGCCCCCCTAACTATTTCCAGATCCCCCCAAATTTCCACACCAAGGTGGGCAATGCCCCCCAGTTTAGAAATTTCTAGATGCATCCCTGCTCTCTTTGACTCTGTCTTTTTCTTTCCTTTCAAATTATGATCATGTGACAGCTTTTGGTGAACCGATGTGAGGTACCGTGATTATTGTCATCATTATTGTCATCACCTTCATCATCATCATCCTTATTTTTTGTTGTCGTTGTTATCCTCCTCCTCATTATCATCATAAACATCGTCATCATCATCATTGATGAATATCTTTGTTAAGTCCTTAGCATCTTGGCAGCACTGTGCTACTGTCATCCTGAGCCTAGTTTCTCACTGTGATGCCATTCAAATACGGTGCCATTGGAAATCCCCCCCCCCCCCTTTTTTTAATGTTTAGCATAAATGGCATTTTCAGAAGATTACTGTTGAAAGTCTATTTACATTTATCTCGTGATTCCTTCCATTAGATTGTTTGATGACCATCCAGGCTTTGTTTAAGTAAGTTTTATCCTGTCACTTAGAATGGTAGCAAGAAGAGCCCCGAATCAGTGAATGCTTTCAAACAGGAAGTGATGACTTTTCTATCTGAAATCTGTCTTAGCCATTGGCAAAAATTCACTTCATTAACGAAGAGGCTGTCGTTTAGCAACTGTAGCAAGCTTTGACATAAATGATTTGATTTTAAACAATATAAGAAACTGTTTACCTTGTTACTCAGTGTTGTTGGTGTCAATGTTTTCAGCACTGCCTTCAGTCCAATGGATAAGCTGCTGGTCATTGAAGCCACATTCAATGAGATCACTCAGGTAAGTAGAGAGGTTTCCTTGCTATAGTTTAGCCACAGTAGTTTGAACAGAACAAATTTAGGAATCCTTTACTACACTAACTGAATGCTTCAAATGGTGAACAACGGTAGTCATGGTTTTGAAAGGAGAGAGCATTGTTAACCGTTACCGGATCATGCTTTTGACTACACGGACACGATGGCGGGGGTCTTCCACGACCCCCTACTCAGCAAAGAGCAAATTCTAAGGTGTTTATCCCTGTCCGGATGGTGGGGGTCTCCCACGACCTCTACTTGTCAAAGAGGCACCATGTGTTTATCCCTGTCCGGATGGCGGGGGTCTCCCACGACCCCTACTCAATGCACTGCAGTGCTCTTTAAAATAGGGGTCGTGGGAGACCCCCGTCATCCGGACAGGTATATCAAAATTACGTGTCATATTACGTCATTTATATTTTATACACATTAATAAAATTTAACACACTTAAAGCCATTTACGTTTTTGACAAAGTCATGAAATGTCATGAAGATTGCTTAAATAGTTTTAGAGATATAACATGTTTTGTGTGTCAAGGGGTCGTGGGCGACCCCAGAAGTCCGGTAAAGGTTAATAGTTGAAGTTTTGTCTGCCATATCTGATGAAGAATATACAATGTCTGTAAAAAAAAAAGTCACCCAGTTTCAGGTGATTGTTTTTGAGCAATGCTTTGTTAGCCAACTGGTACTTGATATGTTGTTAGGAGGAGGATAAAATGAGCTTCTTGACTTCATTAGGGTTGAAATTTCTGCTCCTAAAAGTGCTCTTAACCCAGTAACTTGGAAATTATCTGTGATGTCCTCTTTCATCTTCAGTGTGCTGCCTTTGTCTTTCCTCTCAACTTTCATGAAATTAACATTACAACATAAGTTTGCTTTGATATTCACACCATTCCTTTTCAATGGCATCCATTAGGATTAACATTTGTATGATATACCAGTACTATGAACTTTATTTTTAGTTTGATTCAAGGGAAATTCTGGGAGGCAATTGTTTGTATAATGTATTATCAATGTGGTGCACTTCAGACTCTGGCTTAAGTTTGATTCAAAGGAATGTCTTGGAGAGAATCGAGTCAGATGTTAAATCCAAGTCAATACCAAAACAATCAGAATCAATGTCTGTGTGATCAATCAGACGGTGCAGAGTGTGCTGGGCGAGGACCACGTGTGGTGCATGGACGAGCTGTTCCCCATCTTCCAGTTTGTGGTGGTGCGGGCCAAGATCCGGCACCTGGGGGCGGAGATCAGCATGATTGATGACCTGATGGAGCTTCACATGGAGCACGGGGAGCTGGGCATCATGTTCACCACCCTCAAGGTAACCAGTCCTCACAGGCTGCAGCTGCAGGGGTTTGGTGTGGGTGCTTCTCTTCAGTCTATGTGCCTGAATTCAGAGGTTGTTTTCCTCCTTGGGGATACTGGGGGGTCTTTCGTACAAATATCCCCCCACCTTCTAAATGTTCTGTGCTAACAACTTTCTCTAATCTGTCACTCTTTTTGACTGCCCATTTCTTTTCTTATTATCATGTACTAGACTTCTGCCTTATTGGCCCATTCTCCTTCCCTTTTCTTTAATAAAAAATCTTCCAAATAATGTTTTCCTTTGAGCTCCTCCAAACTTGGAATGCGTTGGCTGAATGTAACGATGAGACCAGGAAATTGGACACATATATTTCACCCATTATGGCCTGGAAACAGAAGAAGATGACTGCAGTTGTAGAGATTTTGTCGAAGTGATCTGTAGCATGATGGGATTGTTAGCAATGAAAGTACTTGGAATGATCTGCTTGATGTTCACAATTCTCAAGGTAACCAGTCATCACAGGCTGCAGCTGCAGAGAATTTGTCGTGATCTGTACCAGGATGGGATTGTTAGCAATGAAAGTACTTGGAATGATCAGCTTGATGTTCACAATTCTCAAGGTAACCAGTCATCACAGGCTGCAGCTGCAGAGAATTTGTCGTAGTGATCTGTACCAGGATGGGATTGTTAGCAACGAAAGTACTTGGAATGATCTGCTTGATGTTCACAATTCTCAAGGTAACCAGTCATCACAGGCTGCAGCTGCAGAGAATTTGTCGTAGTGATCTGTACCAGGATGGGATTGTTAGCAATGAAAGTACTTGGAATGATCAGCTTGATGTTCACCATTCTCAAGGTAACCAGTCATCACAGGCTGCAGCTGTAGGAATTTTGAAAAGGTGCTTCTGTTCAGGCTATGTGCCTGAATTCAGGTGTTGTTTTTGTTTAATGGCTTCTACCTGCATGTTGGGTTTGTAAGAAATGGAGGATCAATCTCCCTTTCTCACCTTCCCCTTTTTTGCCCCACCACCACCACTGGTCTCTGCCCATGTTATGCCTTAGCTTTGTAGTTTTCTTCTAGGAAAGCCTGTTGAATCCTTTTGGCTATAATTTGACAAGCAGATGCATATTAATGACTACATTATTATTTTTAATTTTTTGCAGGCCAGTTTCTTCCAGATACAAAATGAGAAGATGCCCCATCAGTGAGGAAAACGCCATACCTTGGGAGTACCTTACTTTGAAGCTGACCATTCAATTGCTGCTCAAATTCGAATGTAAAGGACTCATGGATACTGATGATATATCATGATATCATTTATGCTGTGCCATTCACAGAAACTGGTTTACTTTGTTCCAGGTTTGTGATACTTCATAGTGGCTTTCTTTGCTGTGATTATGTCCAGAAAGAAATTTTTGCTTCACATCTTTTTCGGGGATTCATAATATACTGCTAAGAGATTCTTTGATTAAGTCGCAGTTTCACTATATCAGCTATGATCTATGCATTGAGAGCTCAGAGCTGTTGGTATGTGTGTGCTTTTGGTAGTGTGGATATACGATCAATCATCTGTGCATGTTTCTGCCATCACTTGAGCATTTACAGCTATTTGTGTATCAATGTATGAGGGTTGCATTTGCATTGGTGCTCTTATGTAGTTCAGAAACACATAATTATGGGGATGTGAGAGGAAGCCTCATGTACATATCGTCAATGAAATTTTAAAACAAGTCTATCTCAATGTTGGTAGTTTTGAGAAAAATGAAAAAAAAACTGTTAACCGCGTTGACGACAATTGTTTAACTCTGATGAATATGTTGTTCAAGACATTGCGAGTTTAGTCCTGCAGTTCGTTAAAATTACTTTAATTTTTTTTTTTTTAGACTTGAAAAGAACGAAGATACAAGGTTTTTGTCTTTAACTAGATCTGAGTTTGGGACTTACGAGTTTTTCTTCTATTTTCACAACCTCATTTACCCCAGATAGAAAGTCGTTAGAGATACGAGCTTTTGATGGAAGGTGTCGAAAAAAAATTAGAGAGCTGACTCAAACCCTCAAAAAATCGAGATACAAGGTTTTTTAATTTCACTGACGATATTTAGTAAAATCCTGGGACTGTAAATGGCTTATCTATTCTATCATCCTTACCACTCCACTACTAGTGCATATATGTTCAAGATTAGCTTGGAAGACAAAGCTTAAAATTGTGTCTTATCACCCCAACTCCCGTATATGATCACTTCCGGTCTAGCATAGTGTTCACTTTTTTCATGCACTGCAAGCACAGCCTTTTACGCACATGCTAAATTCTTGTTCTATTTTTTTTTCAAAAAATGTTGGGTGGTCTTAAGAGTTGAACATAGTATACCTGTGAAAGCTGTGTGATATATCTGTCTGCAACTGATTCCTGTTGAAATGAAAGAATGATTGACATGGTAAAGCTGTGACCAACTCCTTACAGCATGTTGGTGCACTCAGCTTTAATTTGATGAGACAGCCCATTGTGTGCAATGGTGATTGTAAAGTGATTGTAAAGTAAACAGCCACAACCCAGCACTGAAACCTTCAACAAGCGCCCCTACCCCAGTCCCTCCATCTTCATCCCCAATTATTTTTACCCCAGTAGTTGTAGGGATCTGTTTGTTCTGTCTTTGTTTGTCTTTTTGGTTTCTGTGTGTTTGTGTGTGTGAGAGGAAGAGAGAGGTTGTTTGTGTGTGTGTATGTGTGTGTTTTCTGCGTTAGAAATGACTATTTCAGATTATTTCAGTTTCTTATGGAGAAGCGATGTTTCTGCATTGGTATTGTATTTGTTATGATAGTAAAGTTGTAGTGCATAAAACCTATTCATGGAGAGATGAAATGCCACCTGTACCTTTCACGTTTATTATGCTTACTCACAGTGTTTTGTGAGAGATGTGGGAATGTTTCTTGTCACATTATTACTTTTTTCTAACCACAGAAATTGACTTTTGATAAGATTTTCATATGTGTGTTTTGGGTTTGTGATTATCTGAGCTATGATTAAGTGTCCAATTTATATTATTTGTATATAAGATTTTTTTTTTCAACTAAACTTTTGCAGATTGGGTAAACTTGACTGTAATACATTCAGCACTTTCTTTTCAGTATAATTAGATGATAAAGACAAACATTGCTAGAAAATGTGAATATGGTGTGAGTATAATTATTGTAAGACTGTCAAAATTATAAAACATTTTGCCTTGGCTTAAGGCTATGTCAGACCAATTGACACAGGCTAGAACACCAAGGCTACATCAAAATGTTATGCTATTATGTTGTTATGCACATAGTTATGTAGGGATTGTCTTTAGCCATGACAATCTCTTAGCATAAGATGATCGGTCTCCAAAATCCTCCTTAAACTGAATGTGGCTGTCCATGTGGCGGGGTAATTAAAAACGGTCATACACGTAATGTTCTCATCCCTAGCTGATGCATTTGTACCATAGTATTCAAGTGCTTTGGCTGTTGGGATGATCCCTGGAGTCTTTTAGCCAGGGTACACCACCACAAATAACAACATAAAGCATTGATTATAAAAAAGCCTGTTTAAAACTTGTTACAAAAAAAATGTTTAAAAAATCACTTTTTTCCTTCTCTTTCTTTCTTTTCTTTTGTGTGGTGTAGATGGTTGTGCATATTGAACGAAAATATTGGCAGAGTTAACATTCCTTAAAATAATTTGAAGGGTAATTTCTACATGTAATGTAAACCCAATTTTATTTTTTTTTAAATTGAAGGATTCTATCTCTTGCAATTATGTGTTGAGTTCAGTACTAACAATATAAACCATGCATTACCTTTGTGCCCTAAGGCTTGACTTTACTGACCTCTCTTTTTTATGACATAAGTTTTGTGTGTAGTGTGAAGTTGGAGGGGTTTAGCGAAGAGAAGAAGCGAGTTGTAGCATATGTAAATAAAGCATAATGAGAAATAAAACAACTTCTTTTGATTATTTGATTGCGCTACGTCGCTGTAGGATTGCAGCCCATAACAGGGTATTTGCCGTGGGTGTTCATACTGTAGACTACAGTATTTTTTGGACTGTAAGGCAATACTTTTTTTTTATATGAGAACTCTGTGCCTTATAATATGATTGATAATATAGTAAGAAAATATAACAAAATCTGAGTTTTGTGTAAAAGTTTGGGGGTGTGCCTAAAGTACTTTTTATAGTCAGAACAATATGGTAGACTGCACAACTTTCGCATGTTTTGCCCGTAGTTGCTGCAAACCCTCTTATTCAAGGCCTTAATGAAAATCTAGGTCACCCGTTCACGGCAAATGGCCGATTTTAAGCATAAGAGAAGGAAATAAGGCTGCTTGCAAGAGAACATTTTAATGGTAGTGCATTTCGTTGTCCTTTGTAGAGTAGTGGCAGTAGTTTGCGCTACCATAAGCAGATTTTATCAGCCGAGAAGCCTCCAGTCTGGAGTTCGATACCCTCAGTGTCATCAAAATGTGTAATATTATGCATGCTTCAGTTTCTCCATGAATAGTAGTGTTTGTGTGTCATGTCAGAGGCGACTCAGTGCGCTCACGGTCGGGTCAGTGCGCTAGCTACTGGAGGGTATCGCGCTAGTGGAGGGTCGTTGAACTTTGTTATGTCGGCTATCACGCTAAGTGTCCTAAGTTCGTTGTTTACATAATTAAGCAGATTTTTAGACTAAAAACTAAACATTTTGCAAACTGGCTTTCTATTTTCACACATAAAAGATTAACAGAAAAAGTGAAAGAAGCAGAAATTAATTTTGAAATGTATATCTAAATAAACAGAATTCAACACAAAAAGACTGAAAATGGACCAAACAAAGTTTATTTGAATAACTATAATTTTTGTTAACACCAAATCACAACATATTTTGACATTTGAAAACAAAACAAAAAATAAAAACAAAAACAAAAAAGTAACACCTCCTTTGGAGTCAAGAGAAACTGAAAAGACGATACTGAAACCCTAAGACAGACGCTGGTCTGCAAGGAAGATGAACTGACAAAAGTTAAACAATAGACTAATAACAAGCATTTGCCACTTTTTGACTTTTGAAGGAATTTACAAAAATGATAAAACGTCAACATTCTGAAAAGTAATAAGCCAAAACTTTAACTTTAATTTCAACTCTTAATAACTGTAACAAAACTTTAAACAGAGCAAAAAGGAAATTGACTAACAGCTGTAGAATAAAAACAAACTGAGATACATACAATTCGTCCTCTCATTTTGTTTTCAAACATACAATACATGTATACAAAAATTAGCTTTAACTTTAATTTTGGTAGGGACTATAAACTCCCAGAAAAGAAGAAGACTTTAATTAACTTTCACTTTTATGAACATTTAACTTCAACTTCAATTAACTCTAATTTTTAACTTTTAACAACTAACAAAACTTTAAACACAACAAAAAGAAAATGGCGAAAAAGAAAACATGTGTAGCAATTAAAAACTGACATAGATCTGCATACGATTTATCCATTCATTTTGTTTTCTAACATACACAACAAAGACTGCCTTGTGCATATGCTCAAACACACACACACATGCACACGATCTGTTCCCCCAGATAAACGGTGCATGGTAGGGACCTAAAGCCCCAAGACAACAACAACAACATGCACACACATTTAAAATGGAATTGAAGCTAGGGCGATCTCACATGAGCCACTGGCACACTTCTCACAAACAAACTACACATCCAAAGCCTGAATGTCTTCCTGAGACTTCCCACTCAGATCCATGTGACTGACACAGTCCCCGTGCCACCAGGTGTCGCACAATACACACTGCACTCTCATTTTAGCCTTTGTATCAAGTTTGCATTTCGCACAGACATCAGGATCAGGAACAATATGCTGCAGGTGCCAATAGTCGCAACAGAACTCAAAAACCTCCTCTACCAGATCATCCGAGTCATCGTCAAAGACTGGCTCATTCCCAGTCTGAAGAGTCTGTCCCCTCTTTTTTCTGCTTTTGAGAAGCAGCCAGTAATGCCATAATAAACGGTTTTTCTTCCCTCTTTCTCTTTTTCTCCTCCTCTTTGTCTCTTCACATTTTCCCTCTGAATTTTCTTCCATTCTCTTTTTCTTTGCTTCAGCTTTCCGTTCTTTCTCCTTCTTTCTGTCCTCTTCGCTTCCTTTCTCTCTCTCTGCTTTCTGTCTCTCCTCTTCTTCTTTCTTTTTCTGTTTCTCTTGAATCATTTGCCGGTACTCAGTTCCACTTATTGAGCGTGGCAATGCAGTGGTGGTCTTCTTCGTTCCTTTTTTCTTTTGGAATGTTGGCAGTGCCAGGATTTCGTCTATTGTTTTTGCTTTCGGAGCTGGAAAAGGCCCTGAAGTGGAAGGTTGAGACTCTTGCGCTGGAGCAGACTCTAATGCAAACAGGGCTTCGTGTGATGCATCTCCAACTCAGACGATGGGGCCTCGTGTGATGCAGCAGACTGCAATACTTTGTCTTGTAGCTTCTTCCTATCATCATAGTTTGGATCTGTCACGTTGTACGTCTCATACCTCTTCAAAAACTTCATGGTCGTGTCGTCTCCTTGAGAGAAGTTGAGCTTGATGAGCTCAGACAGGCTGGAAAAGGCAGCCGCTGAAGTAACAGTTCTTCAAGGGTTTGTCTGTCAGCACCAACTGGCTTTGAGGAATGGGATTCAGGCGCCTGTGAAGTTGAAGGCAGGGGGGTTGGGGATGCTGTGGAAGCTGATGCTGGATGCGAAGAACTGATGGCGGGAGGACCAGTGGTGCCCGAAGATGGCAAGTTGGGCGGCGTGACTGAAGCAGCAGTCTCACTGGAGAAACTGCTGCTTGGCTTGAGCTTGTCCGAGTTGAGCACTGTCTTTGGGTTGAACGGACAAATGCCACATTTAGCAAAGTGTCCGAGCTGTGGTGTCCCATGCCTTTTTCAGGGTGCGGGCAAACGTTTGTACGGTGACGCTTTCTCCTGTCGTATTGGAACTGCCTGACAGCCTATCTCTAGCTGTGTTAAAGGGACTTGGCGCACAGACTCGACAAGCGCACAGACCCTCCACTACTCTATGTATTTGTTTCATTCTTTTTGCTTTGCTTTGTTTTTGCCAAGATTATTCTTGTTTGCTTTGTTTTGATCTACTGATTGGTGAGGATTATCTGCATTTATCTAAGTTATTACCTAAGAAGTTTACCTGCAGTTGCTATATGTTTCAGTGTATGTATATGCATCCTTTTACAAATAAAATCAAGCCCCACCTAATGGGCACCCTGGTATCGCGAACACCCCGGTGATCAGGACAGCTTTATTCAGTCTATTCTCTATTGACCACTGCAGCAACCATGTTTTGCTAGAGTGAATGCCCTTGGTAGCTGCTTGAGTACTGACTAAACAAGGGAATAACTCTCACCAATAACCCTATTTGAGGCCACTAAATGGCGGCCTTTCGCAAGAGTGAATGCCTTTTTCAGTACTGACCAACAAGGGATTGACTCACTGTCAAGGACGTTCAGTTGGGTGGTCATAACACAGTGGAACCTCCCTTTAAGACCTTAAAAAATTAAGTCTTATAAGGGAGGTAATTTTAATACAAAGGTCAATGTCTCAGAGAAGTAGGTCTTATATATGGGAGGGAGTCTTATAATGGGAGGTCTTATAAGAGAGGTTCCACTGTACTAGATTTGACTGTTCATGCTTTTGCAGTTTGCTAAAATTGGAAGCTGGAGAGACAGGCCCGAAAATCTGAAGGAAACCTTTTTTAGCCTTGAATTCTGTTTTCATAGTGCCTCGGTCTCCTGGATCAATAGTCATTACAAAAGCTCTTACTGACGTTTCTTCAGTGTTCCCATTGTTTGTTTCTTTCTTTTCTTCTTAAAGTAATGGCCATCTGCAATCATGTCTTTTACTGCCGCATCAAAAAACAATATGCTGATAATGATGTCTTGGAATTGAACATTTGTTTCAAGTACAATATGAAGTCGAAAAGATAAATAGAAACACAGTTCATATGTTAACAGTTTGTAGGGAACAAATTGATGCAAGAAATAATTCTTTGGCTGTGATAATGCTTGTACATTGATATTTCTGTATTTGGTACCAGTGAAAACAGTGACATTGTTGACAGCTGCTAATTCTCCTAATTAATATGCTGCTTATAGATATGCTAAGTGTAATGTGGGCAATAAAATATGGAATGTATCAATTGTTGTGTTTCACCTGCAGATTTATTTTAGTGTGTTTGTGTGGTGCACATGTGTTTGTGTGTGTGTGCGTGTGCGTGAGTGCGCGTGCATGTGTGTGTGTGTGTGTGAGAGAGAGAGAGAGAACTTACAACATTGGACACATATACATGCATAGAAAGACTTTCACAATGAATGATGACACACAGTTTGATAGTAAGGCTAGAGCAGGATATTTTGGAATAATCCCTGAATTGGGGGGTACAGGAATGTTCAATTTCATTTTCGTTCATGAGGGGTTTGCTGGCTATTGCATCATAGCATTGCTGCAAATGAACATATTTTGAGGAAATTTTATCGTACATTATACTACGGCAGTGAAGGGTAAGAAACAGGGTTTTGAGGGGCTGTCTGGATCATCATTCGCTCACAGAGTTTTTTGTATTTCCTGTTTCTTAAACAGGAAATATTTCCGTTTCCTTTTTAAATAGATTATTTTTCCACAATTATACTTAATTTAAAGTCCAAGAGAAAGTAACCCGAATAAAAAAATTAATAGAATCTCCCTGGCAGACATTTGAGCCGTTTCAATGTTTTCTACTAGTGGAACTGGACTAGTTTACCAGTGCAATGCTAATGGGGAAAGGAGGGAGGGGGGGGGGGATTCTTTATTGGTGCGACTCAAAACTGAAATAGGTCCAGTCTCTGCAGCATAAACTACAGATCGATCGAATTGTTCATTTTGGAAAAGAAAACTTGACAACAGTGGTTTCTGTTGTCATAGTGATTACTTCAATGGTTTCAGTTCATTCAACTGTGACGAGGGAATGGGTTAAAAGGCTAAGTCTCTAGGAAAGACTTTTAGTGTGTTAAATTTTCAAGTAGAAAATTCGCCTTTAGCCCACTTCTCTAGGGTATGGGAGGTGAGCAACTTTCCCGGCCCCTTTTCATCTAATAAATTTATATTTGTGCCCGGGTTCTGGCTCGTATGATTGAATTAAATACAAGTGGTAGTTTTCTCTAAATGGCAGACAGAGAGAAGTAGGGTTTTACATGAAATTACAAGACTTCCACTCTCATCAGTCTGACCAAAGGGTTCAGAATTATTTGACACTTGTATTTTATTTACTCACAAAATCTGCATAAGATTATGCAGCAATAAGAATAAAGCAGCTCAATGGCGCCAAAACTAAATATGAATGAAAAACAATAACATCCGAAAGTATTTACAAGACTTTTGTCTTTTTAGAAGGTTAGCCCCAAGCCGGAAGGGTCACTACTAGTATCCAGTGTCTGGGGTTCCAGTTATTGGTCTTGGCACTGTCTTAGGGACTTAGCTGTAGGAAGTTCCTCTGTAGGGATCGGCGAGTGCTGAGTTGACTTGGCTTGCTCTGGTGTAGAGTAGCTCCCAGTCGTTCTGGTTGCGGCATCGCAGGATAGCACGGTTCAGGCGTGGTCTCCTCGCGGATTCTGGGTGCGGGGCGTCTTTGTGGCGGTCCCGTCTTGTTGCTTGTGAGTCATGGATAAGCGTCCTGACCACGATGCCCTGCTGATAATCACAGGAGAAGGTGGATGTAGATCTCTATGGCTTAGAGACAAGGGGCTTCAGCCAGCATGGAATTAGTGGATCCCAACCGGCTAGAAGGCTGCCCTTGTACAATAGCACTAAGACAAATAACCTGAATTTCAGTTGTCAAACCGAAATCAGTAAAACATAAAAGGGGTACTGGAATCAACTGGTATGATTCAGTAACCGGCTAGATCAAAGTCTATGATCAAGCCAACATCACTCTCCATCCAACACCTGGAAAGGAATGTTATCATAGTTAGCAAGGTTGCAACCCACAGGCTTCCTACTAAAAATATACAAAAGGGTTAGTAGGCATAAAATCCGGTTCTAGTACCAAAAGAGTTAAAGTCAAAAACACGCACACAAATAATCAGTGCACATAAATAGAACAGCATGTTTACCAATTCTTTTCACTGACACATCTACTCCTTATTCATCATTGAACATAGGATCTAGATCAAAAATAGAATAAAACAAAAACAAATCTCAATCACTTATGTTACATCCCAGCCATCAATAATACTCACTAGTTGAGCTATTAGGACTGGCTGGGAGAGAGGTTGATTCTGCAATGTTGCTCAGCCAGGTTTTGGTGGTCTTGTGAGAGAGAATGTTTAGGTCGACTTTCCTCACTATTCAAAACTCCCTTTAATTTTAAACACCCGAGGGCCTATGATTGGTTCATAGCAGTCGACAAGTCACGAGATGACGCTATAATATTATGCATATTAGAACAGAACGATCACGCACCTGTTATGTCATCCTCACATGCCTAAAATTCCAATCCTGCCTAACGCGGCATGTCAAGAGCACGTGAACGAATGGGAAATACGTGGATGAAAGAGATGCCGATTGTGGGTGTCACCCGAGGAAAACCCTGGGATCAAACAGATAGCGCTTCGGAATCGGCGACCTGTTTGATGTTGAATTGTAATAGGGCATTTGCCACGAGTTTTCGTGCCTTGAGTAGAAAAAGAGGGGGGGGGGTGTAGTTGAGAAAGTGGAGATGCGCGGGTCACCTTGTCACAGAAACAATGCAGTAACTCATTGGCATCGCAACGATTTTGAATTATTAAAAAAACTCACAAATCACTGCAGCCATGCACACAAACAAAACAGACATAAACAAAAGGAGAAATTAAAGAATATTACGGGTTTTTACTTCAGGTTTAGACATAGGGAAGTGCTAGATCAGACTTTTTTATATATAGATTTTCGATTTTATATAGAAAAACTCTCTACACCGATTGGTTCCCCCACAACGAACCACTTCAAAAGCAGTCAGGGGCACAATTGTGGTATAAGGGAGCGAAGCAAGTTTAGAAGTGACCAAGGTATGGTGTGCACACAGATTTACTTCCCTTGAAGCAAATGCATCAACTTGACAGCTACCTATTAATTCCGGACATATATGGCCGGAACGTCTTGAATAAGTTTTATAACAACTTAAACCACCCAAGGCCCCTAACTCGGTTAGCTTTTGTCATTGGTTTGACATTAGCCTGAAGGATTGCCAGCAAACCCGGAGAGGGCAATAGGTTAAATTCTGCATCTTAGTAAATGTAATACTACAGAAACACTTTATTATTGTAGTTTTAACCGTAATCAGCAATAAAAATGTATGATTGAAAGAAAACATCAGGTAAATTCAAAAGAGAGCAAAAAAAGAAGACAATCATGCATGTACATTAAATTGATTAAAGGCGTTAGTCACAGTACATATAGTACATATCTATATTGTTAAAAACTCGGGACTTTACTGGTGTTGCACTGCCTCCGGGCATTGCAGCCAGTATTGTTCCCACCATCTTTGTATTTACAAATGTCCCATATGTGTCTATGACCGAGAGGACGTAAAACACCATTTTTCATTCAAGGCGTTAGTCACCTTGATTACGAACACAGACTAAGAAAGTTGAAATTACCATTTCTGAAATACAGAAGAATTCGTGGGGATCTGATAAATACATACAACATTTTTCACAGTGATAACAATAGTAATACATTTTTGTTCCAGCTAACAACTGACTCAAGAACCCGTAACAGTGATTTAAAAATACTAACCCAGTATAGCCGAACTAATATTAGAAAAAAAATTCTTTTCTAACAGAGTAACAGAGTTTTGGAATACTCTTCCTGCACATATTAAAAGAGCACAGAATCTAATACAATTCACCACTACAGAATTTGATGAAAGTAAACTGCGCCAACTTTTTAGTACGATGGTACGCAGCCAAAACGGAATCATACAAAGAATTTAGAATGAATATGATAGATCCCTTTTTGGATTATGAAATCAAAAAGAAAAAAAATCCTACGACAAGCGAAAGGAACACAAATATAATTCATTACACGGCAAACTTGTTCGAAGAAGCCGGACTGGAACTAGAAGAGGTTTCTCCACACTTCTCGGCGTGCTTCCCCCCGTGGGAAAGAGAAGAAATTCATTACGATACAACGCTAAATAATATGTTTTCAAAAGAAGAAGTTAACCTAATAAGCATAGCAGCAAAAGAAAAAATTGAAGCAGCAAAATATTTTCTACAATTTTTTACAGATGGTTCAAAGATCGACCATAAAGTAGGATGTGCCTTCACGATCCCTACACTAGAAATAACAAAAAGTTTCCAATTAAATGACCACCTTTCAATTTTTAGTGCCGAACTTTGGGCAATACTCGAAGTTTGTTCGTATTTAAATAACTTAACTAATCCGCCAATAAATGTAGTCATTTATACTGACTCATTATCCTCCATTCAGGCCCTTCAGGGAGAAACAAAGAATAGACTGGAAATAATAAACGAAATAAGAATACTAACACATCAAATAATACTTAAAGGAACCTCCCTAATAATTACTTGGATACCTTCCCACTGCGGCATATTGGGTAATGACCGAGCCGATAGAGCGGCCAAGAACGCCGCAGAGGGAAGGCTAGGTACCCTAACTAATATAAAACTATCAATAAAAGAATCGAAGAGCAAATTAAAAGTGGCAGCATTCCAAGAGTGGAGCAAAGAACTAGAAACCTATGCTAAAGCCCACTCTTGGGACCATACAATAGTAAGAGGCGGCTTATTCCTGCCTATCCAACCATCTCTTCAATCTTTAATTTTTAGGATTAGAACAGGAGCTAATCCATGTACACATATAAAAACTAAATGTGAATGTGGTAAAACTCTCAATGTGGAACACCTATTCGATCTGTGTGCCACAATTGAAAAAGAACTGGAACCTTTAATTACAAAACTAAAGACACATAACATAGCATTTTCTAAATTAATAATACAAAGAAATACTATAGAGGGGTGGGCCCCTGTGGTCTGGCTAGCTGAGGCCTTAGTCCAAACCTCTGTTGGTCAATATTTTTAATCACGAGTTATTAAAACAAATTAAGATTAACCGTAAACATTTAAACGAGCTATTTTAATGACGGGGATAGGGTCCCTCCGGACAGCGGGCCGCGCACCTGTCTACACTCCATTCCCAACCCCAAAATTATTCTTTCCCTTTTTAACGGACGGCATGTGCCGGTAGGTCTCTTTTGAGTCCGAGTTCTTTTTACTCCCCTCCCCTCAGTAGATGGGTGCGCGGCGCGACCTCCGGAGGGGTGCTTTCGTAGTCGCGAACGTGAAATTACGGTCAGGGTAATCCCAGTGGGTCCCCCCGCACTTAGTGCTGGACCCATTTAACGACGCCCTACCACTGTTTCGGCCGGGGAGGAGGGGTCCCTCTACCTCCCTCCCCCCGACCTAAACAAGTAGGAATCGTTAACTATCTCCGTCTGGAACAACCAGTTTTAAAATTGATAAATTTTAAAGATATTTTATTACAAATTACGCTCTTAAACAAAGTTTTTAACTAGCACTAAAATTTGGAAACATAGAGTCCATATAACTTTTTCTGCCCAGACTCGGCCAAAATTTGTTAGTGCCTTTTAGAGTCTGTGGTGGTAATCAGTTTGTATATAAGTTTTTGGATCTATTTAGGGACTTTAGTTTCTCCCATCTTAATATTTTCTCATTTTTTATAAAAATAATTGATGTATCATCTTTTAAACCCTGTACAAATAGTTTTCCACTTTCAGTGGAAAACTTTTTAAAAAACAAAAGGAGAATTTTCATAAATAAAGTTCATAAAAACAAAAATATGTAAATATATTCGTTTGACCTTTGTTGGAATTTTAAATTTTTCATTAAAATATTTGTTCTTTTAAAATTAAAGTGGTCCTGAAATTTTAATCAATAGGCTCTCGCCTGGCGGGGTGCAGCTAAAAGTTGTATTTTAATCACTCATTTTATCTAAAAGCAGATTTTTACAAGATAGAGTAGTCTCGTGCGAGCCATGGCTCATAAAAAGAAACACCTTGACCTTTATTCAAGATATAAACATCTATAAACAGTAAAATAAAATAAAAATCTAAAGTAAATTGAAACTCATTTTTTTTTCTCTCCCCTCCCCCCTTCTTCCAATATCTAAAAATAAAACGTAATGTCCCATATGGCTTCGGCCGAGAGGACGTAAAGAATAATTAAAGTAATACAATTCAAAAACCTCCTTGGTGGATACACCAACATATCAAAACTACGATACGAGCATGACTAAAAGGCAGATTTGCCGAAAACAAAATACAAAAACCTCTCAGCTGTGCAAAAGTTCAAACAAAAACGACAGGACAATGAAGAGGCCGCGAGGCCTAATGTCCTAACTACCTGACCTGACCTGACCTACATGGAAAGATAAGTCATTCATAAAACGAGAGGGTTCCAAGTGCTTGTTTGCGGAGTCTGGGGGGCCCCCTAACAGCTGACGAAATTCCATTTTCCCGTTTTTGCCTTTCTTACCAAACATAAAGCTGTATTTTATTAACCTTTTTAGCTAATAACCTTTTGGGAATACTAACCCTATCCTTAACCCTAGGCCATTATCTAATAGGACCCCCCCCCCCCCCCCCCCCCCCCCCCCCCCCCCCCCCCCCCCCCCCATGTATTGCAGTACACGGCGCCATTTGTCACAGTCGTGGTTCATTGCGTTTTCCCGTCTTATAAGGGGGGGGGGGGGGGGGGGGGGTAGGGGTAGGGGTAGGGGTAGTATTCCAAAAAGGTTATTAGCTAAAAAGGTTAATAAAATACAGCTTTGTTTGGTAAGAAAGGCAAAAACGGAAAATTGCAATTAACCGAGAAATGCAGGGGGGGGGGGGGGGGGGGGGGACATCTTTACCTTTACCTATTGTTATGATAATTAGTGATGATACTTGATCAAGTTGATGTTTGCGCTTAGACTTCTTTCTAATGTGCATGTATGCCTATCTGTGTGTGTGTGCCTGCTCACATGCATGTTTGTGTGTGCATGTGTGTGACAATGTGTGCTTACTAAAGTAAAAGTGTGTGTGTGTGTGATTTAAAATAATTGGCTTTTTGTAAATTGAACTAGACACCTTATCTTCCTTTTCCTCCCCCCACCCCCTCCCCACCCTCCTCATCTCCTTCCTAGCATCATCTCATTTGGACTTTCGTTTTTAAGCTGTGCACAATCACTTTAGAGTATATGGTCAGCTTTTCATATATGTGAAATACATACAAATGTGTACTGAACCACACCTCACGGTCTGCTAACACCCGTCATACTAAATCATTAAAACACGGGGGGGGGGGGGGATTTTACTCGGAGCACTGACCAATTTGGTCTCGCGCAGCGCGAGAAGCGCCCTAGCAACGCCAAGCTTCGCCATGTTGTTTCGATCAGACCTGTACCTCCTCTCCAAGCAAATCTCCCTCGTTTGAACCCCCCTGTAGAGGTCTAGTTGTCTGTGGCCGTATTGATTATTAACGATCGCACCAGGGAGGAGCAGCTGGATGCGTGATCCACAGCAAAATGTCTGAAACGAAGGTGAGTTTAATTTTAAACATGTTTTACTAATGGGTCAATAAATACTTGTCTTGTGGTCTGAAAGTAGACAGGTTGGGAGGGGGGCAATCTGTCATGGCTGAATTATTTAACCTGTTCTCGGTTGGAAGCAAACTGATCGTTAGGTTAAGCGCAATTTGTGGTTCTCTCAGATTGAGTTGTGTTGTTGCATGTGTTGAGACCGTTTTCGTTTTGTGTTGGGCTTTATATTTTGTAAAATTTTAACTTGGAAGAAGGTTTGATTATAATTATATTGTTTAAAATTTTTATAATGTTGATGTTTTTTTAAATGTTTAAAAAAAAAAAAGGTTGATAGGCTATAGCTAAAACAAAGTCGCCTAGTATGGGCAAACTAGCAACAGATCTGTTTCTTTGGTAAATGTCTGTTTACCAAACTATTTACCCGTCGGTTCCATGGCAAAATTACCAGTGTGTTTGTAATTGTACTTGTAGTCACTCACCATGAAAAATAAATCTGTATATTGTAAAAGACTGTTTATCTTATAGTGGATTGTTTCTAGAATTACATAGATGTAACACTGGATAACTCACAATAATTTTCTGGTCCCAGTTTAATTATTTTTATTCTAAAAAGTCTTTTTAACTCAAAATATTGGCTATCTCAAAATAAAGTGTAAGTCCCTTTAATTTTGACAAGCGATTTTCACTATATATATGTGGTTTGTGTGTGTGCGCGCATGTGACACAGACACACAAAAACACATCCACTCACTCCCCACCCCCACCCCCCACCCCCACACACAGATACACACACACACACACACACACACACACATACACACACACACACACACACACACACACACACACACACACACACACACACACACACACACACACACCACTCACCCATGCACACGCACACACACACACACACATACACACACATACACACACACACACACACACACACACACACACACACACACACACACACACACACACACACACACACACACACACCACACACACACACAACACACACACACACACACACACACACACACACACACACACACACACACACACACACACACACACACACACACACACACACACACACACACACACACACACACACACACACACACACACACACACACACACACACACACACACACACACACACACACACACACACACACACACACACACACACACACACACACACACACACACACACACACACACACACACACACACACACACACACACACACACACACACACACACACACACACACACACACACACACACACACACACACAAATACACACATGGGTGCAACTTTTTGATAATTTTTATTTTACCTGAAACTGAACTTCCTTTATTTTTAATTGGGCCCCAAAAAGTGGGCAAAATGAAATGAACCTTTGTATAAATTGTGATTTGATATGAAACTATAAACTTCATCGAATTGCGGGAGAGATATCTAAGATGCCTTCATAATTATATTTTTGCTTCGGCTTCATTGGGGCGTTGCCACTGAATTCTCAACAGGGCTCTACCCTGTGCCCCGTTGGGACATGGTTCCCCCCCCCCCCACACACACACACTTACACACACACACACTCTCTCTCTTTCATTCAGTTTCTTGCAGTTTTTGTTTCATTGTCATTATCACCATGACTAGCAAGTTCTTCCTCCTCTCAATGTACACCATGCAGCTGACGCCTCGCCTGGGAGGGGGCGGTGGCAATAAGGGGAAAGGCACCAGTGATCCAATCAGCTTTCTGCCCGTGCTGCCCTCCAAACGCAGCAAGCCCGAGTGGCAGGACAACCCTCCATCATTCATACTGACTTCCCAGGTGGACGAGGAGCCACCCAAGTCCATTGATCTCATCAGTGAACTGACCAACAGTAAGTACAGACAGGATTTAGGTGCAATTTAGTCCAAATTTATGTGTAGTTTTAGTTCATTTGTCTCATCGGTGAACTGACCAACAGTAAATACTTACAGAGGGGATTTAGGCCTAAGTGCAGTTTTAGTCCATCGATCTTATCGGTGAACTGACCAACAGTAAGTACAGATGGGATTTAGGTACAGTTTTAGTCCATTGATCTCATCGGTGAACTGACCAACAGTAAATCAGATGGGATTTACTCATTTAGGTGCAGTTTTAGTCCATTGATCTCATCGGTGAACTGACCAACAGTAAATACTTACAGAGCGGATTTAGGTGCAATTTCAATCCATTGATATCATCAGTGAACTGACCAACAGTAAATACTTACAGAGCGGATTTAGGCGCAGTTAAGTTTCCAATTTGTTGTGATGCAAGTGTAGCTAATAAAGTGTTTGAATGTGTGTGAGTGTGTGCGAGTGTATGAGTGTGTGTATGTCACTATGTGTGTGTGTGTACGAGTGTGTGTATGTGTGTGTGTGTGTCGCATTGGACTGGGGAGTGGAGGTGGAATGGAGCATTTTTCACACACAACCCTACCTACAAAGTGCATCCCTTATCATAGCATGTTGTTGTTGTTGTCTTACCCTGGCTTAAAGACTCCAGGGATAATCCCAACAGCCAAAGCACTTGAACACTATGACACAAATGCACCAGCTAAGGTTGAGAACATTACGTGTGTGACCGTTTTTGATTACCCCGCCGCATGGGCAGCCACACTCCGACTTCAGAGGATATCACAGTATAATTTCTGATTTTTAGCACATCCTTGGATTCTTTTTCTTCTTCTTCCAGTTCATTACCCTCAATCAACAGTTCGATTTTTAGGGTACTATTTTGGTCGAGGTTCAAAGTTGGAGAGAGGAAAAAGAACAAGCGCGGATTCGCAATCGTTTGTGGTGTGCGACAATTTTGGACCAACCGACAGACTGACAAACCGACAAAGTGAGTTATAGGTTTGTGGCTTGTGCCACAAACAAAAAGAGAGAGAGAGATCTAATCTACGATTATCCAACCTGTCAGTCCTCCCTGTGGATCCCCAACACAATGCTGTGCCAGACAGGAACACACACACACACACACACACACACACACACACACACACACACACACACACACACACACACACACACACACACACTTTCTGTTTTTGTTTGTTTTTAAATGTTAAAGAAAGTTATGCTGAAAAAAAGTAATCATATTAAAAATTGTATTATGGCTGCATTGAAAACCTTTTAAGCTTTTATTAATTTGCAGCTTAAGTTGTTATTTTGGAAGAACTTTTTCAATTCTAATAATATTACCTTTTTTCTGACTATAAGACGATACTTTTCCCCAGAATGAGACCCCATGCGCTTTATAATATGATGGATAATATACATGTAGTGAGAAAATATAACAAAATCTGAGATTTGTATAAAATTTGGGGGATGCGCCTTATAATAAGGTGCGCCTTATAGTCTGAAAAATACGGTCCATTTTTGCACCAGCTTTATAGAACTGGTTGCATAGAACTGGTTGCTAAAATCAATCCATAATCTGTTATCTAGGAATCTATTACTTTTATTAGGAGATGAGTAAAGGACAGCATATTGTACAAGCCACACACAGCTGTTTCGGGAGGAACATTTAGTTTATCTATATTTTCATAAGTTTTTTCAAGCAAACTTTAGTTAACTATAAGTAACTTTTCATAAATAACAGGCGAGAATATGTTGTAGTATGTGACAAGATTACTTATAGTCGGTGGATATTGCTAGATTTTCACTCATAGGCAATCTTATTTATGTTTGTGATACTAAGTATATTATTTCTACTAGATATGTTGATTGATACTGCTCACAAAAATAAGTTTTTACCATAAATCTGAGGGAAGAAATATATTTGGAATACTATGTAGAGCATACAGCCAAAATATCTTTACAGACAAAAGCTTGGTACAGTTTGTATCTAAGATTTCTAGATTCAAGCTTTTAACTAAATAGCTTGATTTTGTATGGGATGGAACAGCTGTGCACAGAATACCCCCATATTTTACGGACTATAAGGCGCACCTCCCAAATTTTACACAGAATTTTGATTTTGTTATTATAGTTTATTACTATTTTACTAGTCACATTATAAGGCGCAGGGGTCTCAGTCTGGGGTAAAAGTAGCGCCTTATGGTCCGTAAAATATGGCATGTTGCAGCAAATCTTTATTTTATCCAATTTTTTTTTCTCAGGAATTTAAATCATCAAAAGGTGGTTCGAAATATGTGTGTAGCTTAGGATAGCAGAATCTACAGAATATGATTAGGCTATTACTACAAAGTAATCAGCACCTTGAATCTTACCTAATGTTTAAAGTTAATGAATGCATGCAGCATATTGGCCTGTTGAGAGTATTAGGTAGTACTTTATCGTCACAGAGGCGTCTGTGAAATTCAGGTTGCTCCCACCTGGAGAGCGCGCCGCAGCCAGAGGCGCGCCACCCATTTAAAAACAACAACAATTTTTGCATGCAAATTTTTGTGTGACTGATGAGGAAGGAAGGGGTGTGTGTGTGTGTTAAATTTTGACCAAATGACAACTTTTTCGTTGCCATTCGGTTTAACGTGTGCTAAATGCATGGGCACATGGGACCTCGGTTTATCGTCTCATCCGAAAGACTTTCAGACCGTAAGGCCTAGTGCAAAGTGAGAGGAAAAGTCCCCTGTACCCAGGTTCGAACTTGGGTTTACTTGACACGAGTCAAACGCGCTACCACTGTGTCACTCTACTCTGTATACAATTACTTGCTGATAATCCGTGTTATTAGTGTGATAGATATAGTGTACTGGCTTGTTGGTTAACCTGCCCATTCCTCCTCCCCTTTTCTTAAAGCAAAAATTCCCCATGCCTTTCAACAGTGTTTGTCTGCTACTGGCAAATGTTCAAATGTTCTGTCTGTCAATAAAGAGATTGTCCCAGACCTTTGGTTGTCTTGGGGAGGGGTGGTGGTGAAAGAGGGGCAGTAAGTGAGGATTAGGATAGCGAGGGGGGTGTCTGGCATGGCACCTGTCCAGAATGACGTGTGTGTAGCACACAGTGACATCAGCAGTTATAAGACAGAAATATAATTCGCTCTGTCCTTGACCTGTTTCTATCTTGGCAAGATTGTTTTGCTACAGGGTATTATCATTATTAGAGTTAATATGAATTAAAACAAAATAAACATTTTACAACCCCCCCCCAACCCCCCCCCCCCCCCCCCCCCCCCCCCCCCCGAAAACCCCCCCCACTGAAAAAGGAAAGATACCTGATGAGATTATGATATTCTTTTTTTTTTTCTTCTTCTTCTGCATTCCCAGGCCATATGGCCATAATGGGTGAGGTATATATGTGTCTGGTTTTCAGTTTTCACGGGTCTCCTTGTTGCATTAAGCCGGCACATTCCGATTTTGGAATAGCTGAAAGTAGAAAGTTATTTGGAAGACTTTTGGAAAAAGACAGGAGAATGGGCTAGTAACTAAGTCAGAAAAATTATAAATGATAGTTCGAAGTTGCTAGCACAGATCTTCCAGAAGGTGGGGGAACTACTTATTCTGAAAAAAGTCCAGGTATCCCCAAGGGGAGAGACTCGTGGAAGACGTGGGTCGTCCAGACATGGAGGCATGAGTAGTCCACCTACTGCCCCAATTCATATTTTAAAATGTAAAGCTTTATACTTACAGAAAGAGTAGTTGCTAAATTAGTGAGCAAAACCAAAAAGAACCAAGTGTATTTCTTTCTTGAGTTAAAAATATTCTATGTCATTTTCTTTTAAAGCTTTTTTTTCTTTTAACATGCGGAATACAGCTCAGACATAATGTAAAAACAGAAAGGTCAATATTTGTCAGAAAAACAATAAAGAAAGGACGGTTTTCATAATAGTGTAGTGTATCAATACTGGATCAAGAATGCACACTGCCATAAATGATGCATCACAGACAGTTTTTAGCTTAACCCTTTCATCGCCACTGTCGCCTCTTGGCACCACAGTGATTTAACACCCGTGCTCTTTGAGGGTCTGGTATCCAGTGACCTTTTGTTCTTAATTTTGGGAGGTAAGGACAGGCCCTATTTTATGGATGTCACAAAGGAATCCCCAATGTTGCAGACAAAATATTTTCTCTACCCGGGTAAGTTCAATGGTAAATTTTGGCTGAGGAATAACTAGCATTGAAAGGGTTAAGCTTTGATCATATATCCAATTAACCCCCCGTTGGGATACTGGGTCGCTCTTTCGTACAAATAGTTCCCCCACCTAACTGGAAATTATGTGCTTATAACCTCCTCTAATCAATCACTCTCTTTGACTCTGTTTTCTCTTTGCTTACCGTAGTACTGTCATCTAATATCTTTCTGCCTTTCTGGTCCATTTTCCTGAGTTTAAAAAAGCCCAACCTCTTACAAAGATTTTCTGCAACCAAAGAATGACATGCTGGGCCTAACTATTTTTTAGTTAGGCGCATAGCATCAGCATGATACATCTGCATTCATATGACAGGAAACTGAGCGATCAACGAAGAAGATATCCAATTAAAATGTTATGAGTATAAACTATTTGGTATATTTTGTTTGGTATGTTTCTTAACTCCAGCAACCTTCTACCTTTATTAATAATAGATAACAAACCCTTGCTGAGTGACCTCCTACCAACTCCTTCACTTAACACACATTCTTGGAGATGCCGTATCTTTCCCTTTCCCCCCCACTTTCCCATGCAAAGACAGGTCTCAGATAAGAGTCCTGAAGGCCTGGCATCAATCAAGACTCATTGACTGGTCATGTGTGGTAGGGCAGCATGGGCCTGTCACGGAAGGCTGCCTCTCCTTGCCCTTAGGCCTTACCCCCCCAAGCCAAGCATTGCTAATAGGTGGGAAGATGGTATCACTCGTCCTTCATCCTTTATGCATGGATCGTCTGTCTCTTTCGCCTGCCAATCCGGGCAGCTCCGCAAGAGGCATGCAAGTTGTAAGAGGGCTGTCTTAACACGTGCAGTGCCTTGTTGCTTCGTGCTTTGGCATGTGGCATAGGATGTAGTGGCCAGGGCTATAGTTTTCTGCTTACTCATGGAATTGTATGACCCCTGAGTGTTTGAGTATGTGTGTGTGTGTGTGTCAAAGTCAAAAGTACTTTATTATCTAGTTAAGAGAAATTCTAGTGTGGTCTCATACAAGCACAGTACAAACAAGAAAACGCATATATTCATGCATTAAAAATAAGAACAAAACCAAGGAAAAGAATGCCAGCCAGTCATGCTTCACAAAATGTTGAACATTATTTGAAGTCGATGCAAGCAACTTTTCCAACACACTGAGAATCGCCCTCTATCCCCCACCATTTCTTTCCTTATGGAAGCACTCAAACATGGTAGTTTATACTTGGAGGAAAAAGAAAAGAAATAATAATCTAAGAGCACGTTTACATATAAACCGCTTTCTGGATGCGGATTGAATCCACATTCGGCGCGTTCGGTTTCATTGCATTTACACTAGGAAATACAGAACCGCTCTGACCTTATACTGAACCCTGAATGACCCTAAAGACAGCCTGACATGAATGCCTAGAATGCACCACGGGCGCATAAGATGCAGCAAGTTGTTTCGCTGTGTTCCTGGTTGTTCTTCTTCTTCTTCCTCCAGTTGGGGATGTTTATCCTTCCCCGCGCTCACCGGTCTTCATTCAGACCATTAATAGCGCACAGGATGTGTGCTATGTGGATTCGTGTCATCCATCTTACTGGAAATAAATGCTAGTGTAAACGGGCTGTCATAGACAGGCATAGTAATCTTCAGAGAATTCTGAATTCAGAGAAAAGTTAATTTAGAAAGACCAGTGTCAGATGGGGGTTTAAGCTTGAGGATAAGCCTTTTTCACTATTGTTAACTATGATATATTTGTCCTCAAGAGAAATTGCCCTCTGACCACCATAAACGGCTCTTTACCCTTTGAGACCACCATTAAACAATGTCCCCTGAAACCCCCATGTATTTTCAGAGAAAAACACGTTTCTTCCATTACCATGCCTGATAGAGAAAGGCAAATCATGCTAGACAAAAATCAATGAATACAATGGAGACTTGTTTTCCCTTCCTTTTTCCAACATTTCATGCACCTCCCTACACACATACTCTCTCTCTCTCCCCCCCCTCCTCTCTCTCTCTCTCTCTCTCTCTCTCTCTCTCTCTCTCTCTCTCTCTCTCTCTCTCTCTCTCTTTCTCTCTCTGTCTCTGTCTCCCACACACTAACACACACACACACACACACTGACACAAACATACAAAAAACAAACGTACATGCACACGTGTGTGTGTGTGTGTGTGTGTGTGTGTGTGTGTGTGTGTGTGTGTAAAAAGTCAAAATCAACAAATCTTTATTATCTTATTAAGAGAAATTATGGTGTGATTTCATACAAGCACGTCGCAAAACAAGAAAACACATATTCATTGACCAAAAACTCCACTCTGTGACTCTCTGTCTTTCTATCACTCTGCCTATCTTTTCTCCTTCACATCTCTCTTTCATTCTATCTAGCCTTACACCCTCTTTTTCTTTGCACTCTTTACGCGCTCCTCCTTCCTTCTTGACCAAAATCACTGCTCGATAAAGACGTATTCACCCAAAACAAATCCGCGTCCCCACATTCTCGGGCAAGCACTGACTGGCATGAATTTCTCACACAGAGTACATACTCTTCATAGTTGCCTGCTTACTGGAGAGAAATCACATGTGAAAAATGTGGCATGGCTCACTGATACATAATTGAGGAGCTGGTGTTATTGTGGTATGTGCAGGAGATGCCTTGCGAAGGAAGCGAGCCAATCGCCTGAAGCCACTGGACAGTGCCAGGGAACCCAGCAACCATTTGGACTCCTTCAAGCAACCCAAGAAAGACAGGGAAAATTTCCGCAAGTCCCTGGTCGATATTATTCTGTGAGTGAAATCTGAAGGGAAAATATTAAACAGGAAATCTAAGGAAGGCTTGACACGCATTAACCCTTTCGCCTCCAGACATTTTTCAGCCTAAAAATACCATTAAACTTACCTGGGTAGAGAAAATAATTGTATTTTTTTGGAGGGCAGGATGAAAAAAAGCCTTGTTAGCTTATTCTTTAACCCTCAATAAAGATCATTTTGACTTGATTTGACACACACACACACACACACACACACACCACACCACACACACACACACACACACACACACACACACAACACAACACAACACAACACAACACAACACAACACAACACAACACACACACACACACACACACACACACACACACACACACACACACACACACACACACACACACACACACAGAGACACACACACACACACACACTACACGAAACAAGATGGACAAAGAGAGTAGCTGGCAATATTTCTAAGTTTCAGATACATATTCTGTAACTGCAGTTTGAAGTACACATTGAAGCAGAAAATAAAGATATATCAGACATAGATTAAACACAAAGTCGGAGCTAAGGTGAGTCTGCATGTGAGCCTTTTCCCAAACTTAGAGTGTAAAGTGTTCACGTCCAAAGCTCTTGTGTAGGGGGGAATTTCTTTTTTTGACCAATTGTGTCCAGGTATTTTTTTGAGTTTTTTTTTCTTTTTATAGACAGGAAAAACAGCACATTACGCATAAGATAGGCATTGCAAAATAACACAATAGTCTGTATGGCTGTGCATTATGCATGCAAGAAGGCAAGAGATCGCTCGAACACTATTTATGAAATAAGCGCTATAAAAATGAAAGGAATAAGCTCTGTTGGTGTGTGTTGTACAGGCAAGAAGACAAGATCAACAACAGCAACATACAGTATTTAAACGGCGCTGAATCTTGATAGTAATCAAATCAAAGTGCACACACACATTAAACATTCAAACAAAAACGCTATACAAAGATGAGCAAGAAAGATAACACACACACGTTTGAGAATAAGACCTAAGAAAGGGAAAGAGAGAGAGAGAGGGAGCTTCAATGACGGGGGGAAAAAGGTGGGCTTTGAGGTTTGATTTGAAAGCAGAGAGGGTCGGTCGCTCACCTGAACACTTATGAAATAGGCATGATAAAATGGAAAGAATAAGCTCTATTGGTATGCGTTGAACAGGCAAGAAGGCAAGATCACCTGAACACTGCTTGTGAAATAGGCATGATAAAATGGAGAGAATATGCATTGAAAAGGCACGAAGACAAGATCAGCTTATAAAATAGGCATGATAAAATGGAATGAATAAGCTCTATTGGTATGCGTTGAACAGGCAAGAAGACAAGGGATCTCCTGAAGGAGAGGCCTACCATGTGAACGGTGACATGCCCACGGCCTCAAGAGCTGGGTCACCCACTGCTGCTGAAAAAGACATCTTGGTACGTCTGTGGGAATTTATTTGGACTGTCTGTGCGTGTGTGGTTTGTCTGTGTGCTTCTGTTGTATGCATGCTTTAGTTTATATATGTTCATAAGCTTGTGTTTATTTGTTTATGTTATTGTAATGCTTGTTTATCTACTTTAGTGTGTATCCATGAAGGCTTGTTTGATAAGTGTTTGTGTGTATGTGAGTACAGTTTGTGAGTGTGTTTGTGTGTGAATTTGTGTGTGTGTGTGTGTGTGTGTGTGTGTGTGTGTGTGTGTGTGTGTGTGTGTGTATGTGTGTGTAAGAATGTGAAGGATAGGGAGGGGGTATGTCTGTGGATGTATGTAAGGGGTTGTTTTTAATATGAATCACTTTAGTGCAATTGTAAAGCGCTTAGAGCTTAAAGGTGAAGCGCTATATACATTTTCTTAAATAAATAAATAAATAAAATAATTGTACAGGCTTACAGTTTTGCATAACGTGGGAATGCCATGTGACAGGTCAGTGTGTGTGCAACTTCAGCATTTGCGTACTTGCGCTGGCATATAAAGATATGAATGTGTATGCATGACCGACCTTAAAAAACATTGTGAGGCCATGTAAAGACCACGATAGTTTTGTTGTGCACTGTCCCCTTTAAACAGCGTAACTACTGTACTACAACAGTGGAACCTCCCTTATAAGACACCCCCCTTACAAGACTCCCTCCCACTTAAGACCTACTTCTCCGAGATATTGCCCTTCTTTGTAAGCATTAAAATTACCTCCCTTATACAACTCCCTCCCACTTAAAGACCCACCACGTCACATGTCAAAATCACGGTTTTCACATGTTTTCCCTCTTACAGCTGGTAAGAAATCTTAAGAAGTCTTCCTGTCATAAGAGGGAATGTGACACGTGATGTGGGTGGTGTCTTTAAGTCCTTATTTTGGATGATTTCTCAAGGTCTTAATAGGGAGGTTCCACTGTACTAGATCCACAATGACTTTGATGATTTATTTTATTATTAAATTAACTTAATTGCAGCAAATAATAATTGAATATACGTTGGAATGTTCTCTTTATGTTGTTGATCAGGAAATAGACAAAAATGGTAGTTTAATTTTGACTACAAGGTGTTAAAGTTTACATGTGTTGGAGAATTGACCAATAGATAATCAGGTCATTACAAGTCTTTGTTGGGTAGGCTATATAGGTTGTAGCCCTAGGCCAAATCAGTCTCTCTGACCTGCTATCTCGATCACTACCTGTACATCCTCCTATTGGGAGCGATCATCCTGGTTGGACTGTGTGTTCTGCTGAGCTTGAAATAAACACCAAATAAACCACTCCATGTGGCCCTGTGGTTAATTGGAGAGAAAGAGATCTCTAACTTAAGTTCCTTCCCCTCCTCTACAACCCTGCAAAACCTCCTTCCCCCCCTTTGTACCCTTTCAACACATGTAAAACCCTGCAGTAAGCTATAGCTATGTGGCTTATGTTTGTTTTCCCTTTCATCCAAACAGCGTTACTACTATTACATCCACAATGGCATCGACACGGAGCATGTGGCCCCCATGGAGGACTCCTGGCTGGAGAACGTCCTGGGCCTTGTCCCACATCTTCTCAAGGTCAGCTGTCATTCAGAGACCCATGAACACACGTCTGCTGCATTATGGCCACGTTTTAAGTACCATATTTTATGGACTAAGTGCCCCCCCACCCCCAAATCCCAAAGTTTAGACAATCTTTTGATTTTGTTATTGAAAGTTTCTCACCTTATTATTTGTCGTGTTATAAGGTGCAGGGGTCTCAGTCTTGGTAAAAAACCCACCACTGCGGTATTATCCGTAAAATAGGATAATATACACTTGTTTAAGATCGAGAATAAAGAGTTTATTATAACCTTTGTTACAATACATGTATTACAACCCTGTTGAAAAGTTTGCAGTTACAATACAATTGAATATATGACAAAACAATGCAGTACATCACTATGCAATAGGATTTAACATATTTCCTGTCATGTTCACAGCACAGTACTGCACTGCACTACACACAGTTTCTCACAACAGGCTTGCAAAGTCAAAAATCTCAATGTTTGTCAATTTTGAGTTATGGGTATTTTTGTGTTCTCTATCATCTTATCTTTCATATTTATAAAGGATAATCTTTAATATGGTCGTATAAGTGTTTTAAGACGAGTAGGTCAATGCATTTTCTCAGCTAGGCTAGACTTTAGACAGTATTTTCTCAAAATGGCTGATGCTCACCCTACTAACTTTAAATGCTCATAACTCTGGAACAGAAAAAGATACAAGAATGGTTCTTGTATCATTAAAAAGAGAATTGTCTGAAGTTTTCAAATGTATAATTTTCTCAGAATGGTCAGTTTGACACTTAATGTCCTTTCGTGGTGCTGGGTCACATATTGGTACATCACTACACTACTCCACACCACACTACACACCAGTACAATACACAGCACTGCACTACACTACACCACACTACACTACACTACACTACACTCACCACACTACACTACGACTGACACACACTACACTACACTACACTACACTACACTACACTACACTACTTTCACTACACACCAGTACAATACACAGCACTGCACTACACTACACCACACCACACCACACTACACTACACTACACTACACTACACTACACTACACTACACTACACTACACTACACTACACTACACTACACTACACTACACTACACTACACAACACTACAATACACTGCACTACACTACACTACACTACACCACACTTCACTACACATACACCCACACCACACAAAAATACACTACACTACACTACACTTCACTACACTACACACCAGTTCAATACACAGCACTGCACTGCACTGCACTACATCACATCACACTACACTACACTACACTACACTACACTACACTACACTACACAACACTACAATAAGCCGGCGACAGACTATGTGACTGCCTCATATGACGCAATCACGTCGTGACGTAGATCAAATTTTGTTTCCCGCACAGAAGATGTCACAAGCCATCTGACTCGATCAGACTCGATCAGTGAAATTTAGAACCCGCCCTATTCGGCCCTGTCACCTGACTGGGCCCGACTGAGTCAGACTGATCGAGTTAGATGGTATGCAAATGAGGTGAAATGTCACGACCTGATCGAGTCACATGAGGCAGCCACATAGTCTGTCGTCGCCTATACACAGTACTGCACAACACTGCACAGAACAAGACAATGATATAAACTATTCAGTACAGTGGAATATTATGCAAGCAAATGCATTGCAACACACCTTAAAAAAGAGAATGCAACCAAAATATTTGTTCAATTTGAATGGTAGTTCATCTGTGCCTTCTCAATCTTTGTGATGAAAAGATGAAATATACATCTGATGGATGGCAGCAGTATTCAAACACACCCATTTTTCTTCCTTCAGGCGGGTCACACAGAAACCATTGAGAACCTGTCCGATGAAATGCGAGAAGACTACCTCCTCAGCGTCAAGAAAGCCATCGGTAAGTGGTTCCTGGGATGGTTATCACTAGTATTATCATTAATGTTATATCCCCTAATTATCATACTCGTGCTCTGCTGGTGTATTGATTGATGCAAGTGTGACCAAACTCAGTCATTCAGGGCCGGACCAAGTGATTTGTAAGGGGGTGGGTTTCCGCCGGGGGTCCAGGGACTTTCATAGGTTCCGGGTTAAAGGGCAATGCCCTTTTGGGGGTCCATGGGGCAAAGCCCCCGGAAAAGTTTACAATTTTGTGATTATTAAGGCAAAAATCGAGCCATTTTCTTGCTTTTCACCCTTGCGTAAGGTACATGCATAGGGCTGAGGGGGGCGGTTCCGGAAACCAGGAAACCCCCCTAGATCCGGCCCTGGTCATTTATTAAGACTTGCAAGCATCAATCAAATGTCCTTGTAATACAACACTTTCATTTAGAGTACTAACAGGTCTGCATGTTGGTTGGGTATGCGCGTAACCCCCCCCACACACACACACCTTGCTTGTGTCATTGTTTGCATCATTTTGAGGAGTATGCAAACCCCCTTGGTACTCTAGTTAGCAAATATTTGCCAAGGGAGTTCTACAGACACAGAACAAGTTCAGTGGTTAAGCAATTAGGGTGTTGCATAAAGGATTTTTTTCTGAGAACGTATCTAGGACTTGCATTTGTCCCTCTGCCTTGCAATGAACTTTGTACTTTTTTGTTTTTCCTACTGTTCCCTGTTTTATGACATTTTAGACTTGAAGAATACTAGAGATTCATTTATATCACGTACAACATTAGGCCTATCGTGTTTTAAGACATTTTGGACGTGAAGAATACTAGAGATTCATTTATAGCATGTACAACATTAGGCCTATCCTTAACTCCACAAATTAAGAACTAAAGGTCTTTGGATAACAGACCCTGATTAAATGCCTTTTAGTGTCTTGGGGTGTTGAATTAGTGTGGTGCCAAATGATGACTGTGGAGGTGAAAGGGTTACCCTTTCAACGGCAGCCATTTTTTGCTAAAAATGTCCATCAAACTTACCCTACATTATAGTATTGCACAGTATTATACCTAACACTCATTGTTAGCTTGTGGTGGCTTGCAGTGGACTGTGTGCTTTAAGTCTTTAATTTTCCCCCTTTTTGTAACATTTTTGTAACCTTCAATACCTAACACTCGGTGTTGACTTGTGGTGGCTTGCAGTGGACTTTGTGCTTTAACATTTTATCTTTCCCCCTTTTTGTAACCTTCAATACCTAACACTCAGTGTTGACTTGTGGTGGCTTGCAGTGGGCTTTGTGCTTTAAGAAATGTTCCCCCTTTTTGTAACATTTTTGAAACCTTCAATACCTAACCCTCATTGTTGACTTGTGGTGGCTTGCAGTGGACTTTGTGCTTTAACATTTTAATTTCCCCCCTTTTTGTAACATTTTTGAAGCCTTCAATATCTAACGCTCAGTGTTGACTTGTGGTGGCTTGCAGTGGACTTTGTGCTTTAACATTTTAATTTCCCCCCCTTTTTGTAACATTTTTGAAACCTTCAATACCTAACACTCAGTGTTGACTTGTGGTGGCTTGCAGTGGGCTTTGTGCTTTAAGAAATTTGCCCCCTTTTTGTAACATTTTTGAAACCTTCAATACCTAACACTCAGTGTTGACTTGTGGTGGCTTGCAGTGGACTTTGTGCTTTAACATTTGAACTTTCCCCCTTTTTGTAACATTTTTGAAACCTTCAATACCTAGCACTCAGTGTTGACGTGTGGCTTGCAGTGGGCTTTGTGCTTTAAGAAATTTCCCCCCTTTTTGTCACATCTTTAAATCTTCAATACCTAACGCTCAGTGTTGACTTGTGGTGGCTTGCAGTGGACTTTGTGCTTTAACATTTTAATTTTCCCCCTCTTTGTAGCATTTTTGAAACCTTCAGTACCTAAGTAACACTCAGTGTTGACTTGTGGTGGCTTGCAGTGGACTTTGTGCTTTAACATTTTATCTTTCCCCCTTTTAGTAACATTTTTGAAACCTTCAATACCTAGCACTCAGTGTTGACTTGTGGTGGCTTACAGTGGGTTTGTGCTTTAAGAAATGTTCCCCCTTTTAGTAACATTTTTGAAACCTTCAATACCTAACACTCAGTGCTGACTTGTGATGGCTTACAGTGGGTTTGTGCTTTAAGAAATGTTCCCCCTTTTAGTAACATTTTTGAAACCTTCAATACCTAACGCTCAGTGTTGACTTGTGGTGGCTTGCAGTGGACTTTGTGCTGAAGGACCCCCGGCAGCTGGACGATGACAGCAAGGAGAAGCTGCTGCCGCACCGGGAAGAGATGGCCGTGGTGCCCAAGCCCTGGAACAGGTCCTACCGGGCGGCCCTGGAGGCCATCAGCCAGACCCTGCACACCACCAACCCCTGCATGATGCAGGTGCTCAACCTCTGGCACATCTCCTTTGGGTAGGTTTCACAGTGTTGATTCTAGCTTTGAAATCAGGCGAAGGGCTCAGAATCAGCGCACACAATATGTCTTTAGATTTGTAGGGGATTGCCTGGATATTTTAGAGTGTGTCTCTTTTTGTTGTTGCTGTTGTTGACCCTGGCTAAAAGACTCCAGGGATCATCCCAACAACCGAAGCACTTGAGCACTATGGTATAAATGCACCAGCTAGGGAATAGAACATTACATCTTCTGGGTTTTTTTATTAGTGAAATTTTTTTTTTTAAGAACTGTATGTCAGGCGATAATTTGCTACATTTTGTGATGCATTGGTCTAAAAACATGTTTGATTATGTGTAAAAATGTACACCTTTTCATATTATGATGTATACCAAGTGTTGATAGTGGATAATCAACAATGCGTAAGCACATTCTTTCTGGACTAAGCCCCCCATACAAACTTGATATCACGATCTCACAGAAACATTGTTCCGTTGTGTAGGACCCTGAGATTGATTGATGTGGAGGAGTTCCACAACCGTGAAGACTCCATGGAGCTGAAGACCTTCCAGAACCTCTGCATGCGCCATGTGGATGCTGCCCGTGAGAGGCTGGAGAAAAAGTCAGTCGCTTTTCCCTTTCTTTCTCTTTTTTCTTCTTTCTTTCTTCCTCTCTGTCTTGTTTATCTGTCTCCATGGATCTGAAGACTTGAGAACTTCATGCGCCATGTATATGCGGCAGGAGAAAATGCAGAGAAAAAAAAAGTGGTTATGTCCTTCCTTCCTTCCTTTCTCTCTCATTCCTTCTCTCTCTCTCTCTCTCTCTCTCTCTCTCTCTCTCTCTCTCTCTCTCTCTCTCTCTCTCTCTCTCTCTCTCTCTCTCTCTCTCTCTCTCTCTCTCTCTCTCTCTCTCTCTCTCTTTCTTTCTTTTTTTTCTTTCTTTTCTCTCTCTCTCTCTCTCTCTCTCTCTCTCTCTCTCTCTCTCTCTCTCTGTCTCTCTCTCTCTCTCTCTCTCTCTCTCTCCCTCTCCCTCTCTCTCTCTCTCTCTCTCTCTCTCTCTCTCTCTCTCTCTCTCTCTCTCTCTCTCTCTCTCTCTCTCTCTCTCTCTCTCTCTCTCTCTCTCTCTCTCTCTCTCTCTCTCTCTCTCTCTCTCTCTCTCTCTCTCTCTCTCTCTTTCTTTCTTTCTTTCTTTCTCTTTCTCTCTTCTCTCTCTCTCTCTCTCTCTCTCTCTCTCTCTCTCTCTCTCTGTCTCTCTCTCTCTCTCTCTCTCTCTCTCTCTCTCTCTCTCTCTCTCTCTCTCTCTCTCTCTCTCTCTCTCTCTCTCTCTCTCTCTCTCTCTCTCTCTCTCTCTCTCTCTCTCTCTCTCTCTCTCTCTCTCTCTCTCTCTCTCTCTCTCTCTCTCTCTCTCTCTCTCTCTCTCTCTCTCTCTCTCTCTCTCTCTCTCTCTCTCTCTCTCTCTCTCTCTCTCTCTCTCTCTCTCTCTCTCTCTCTCTCTCTCTCTCTCTCTCTCTCTCTCTCTCTCTCTCTCTCTCTCTCTCTCTCTCTCTCTCTCTCTCTCTCTCTCTCTCTCTCTCTCTCTCTCTCTCTCTCTCTCTCTCTCTCTCCTTCAGATTGATGTCATATTTGTTGTGTTGACATCGCACAATGCATAGCTCTTGTTGGATTTTGAATAAATGTATGTTTTTAGTTATTACAGTAATTGTTAATATTTCCAAGAGATGATGATGATGATAATAATGATTATGACAATGATTATGGTGATGATAATAATGTTGATGATGATGACGATGGCTTCTTTTCTAAAAACACGGACACCATCCACACAATATACACATCACCAAAGATATTCTAAAAGGGTAAGATGGATTACTTAAGAGCTCGGCGAACCGGGCTGATAGAGTTATCGTTAGTGGGGACAGTACACTATTCACAGTGGAGGCTATCCAAAAACTCAGACTGGAACTTGAACGGAGAATTCAACTGGCCTATCGACGTGCAAAATGTGTACTGTTTCAAAGGGACATAACCAGTGTTTTTGTCCTCACTACTCATATAGGGAAAAGAGACCGGATGCTTATCTTCTCCTATACAGTCTTTGACATCACTGATTTGAGCAAAAGAATGGTGGGCAATGTCATCGACTGATGTTGAGGATGATGGTTGTGGTTGCCGCTATCAACATCATTACGGTCCAACCTCAGTCTTCCGATCACCCAACTGACTAGCCAAAACTGTCAACAATTGTAAGGTGGTTATTACACTGGAGATTCTTTTAGTTATAAACAAGTAGGTAAGAGGCTGAATAAAACTGTCCCAATGAGGCTTTATACTACTCCTTGCCGACATGAAAGGGTGATAATTTTAGGCCTGAACTGCCGATGCCCCCTGGTAACGAGTCAGGAGCAGTTAATTTTCTGTGGCTATATACTACTAGTTCCTGACAGGCAAGGGCGATGAGGCGTTCGCATCTCAGGTCAAGAGACAGGGGCAGAGAATTTTTGGTATAAAGCCTCATTACCGGGATGTCCGTGACACTGGGGTGCCTGTTACCTGGGGCTCGACTGTGTCTCATTCCTTCCTTTCGCTGTTGTTCAGGTGGTTCCCTGAGGTGCAGACCATCTTCTACCAGGGCAACAAGCGGAAGCAGGTGCCCAGCAACCAGGACCAGGAGAAGCTGGAGTCCTTCTTCAACTGCGCAGCCACCCTCATGACCGACAACCTGCAGCAGCTGACGCTAGGCTCCATCGACGACTACACCGACCTGCTCTGTCAGCCCCCGGTAAGCTAGTCTCCTCTGTGTGTGTGACTCAGTGTGTGTGGTTGTTTATAATCTGTATCTACAGCAGCTGATGCTTAGCTGCATCGATGACTACACCGACCTGCTCTGTCAGCCCCCGGTAAGCTAGTCTCCTCTGTGTGTGTGACTCAGTGTGTGTGGTTGTTTATAATCTGTACCTACAGCAGCTGATGCTTAGCTGCATCGATGACTACACCAACCTACTCTGCCAGCCCCCGGTAAGCTAGTCTCCTCTGTGTGTGTGACTCAGTGTGTGTGGTTGTTTATAATCTGTACCTACAGCAGCTGATGCTTAGCTGCATCGATGACTACACCAACCTACTCAGCCCCCAGTTAGTTAGTTAGGTTGTTAGTGTGTTTGTTTGTGTGTGTGTGGTTGTTTATAATCTGTATATACAGCAGCTGACGCTAAGCTCCATCGATGACTACACCGACCTACTCTGTCAGCCCCCGGTAAGCTAGTCTCCTCTGTGTGTGTGACTCAGTGTGTGTGGTTGTTTATGATCTGTTCGACCACCCTCATGACTAACAACCTACAGCAGCTGACGCTAAGCTCCATCGACGACTACACCGACCTACTCTGTCAGCCCCCGGTAAGCTAGTCTCCTCTATGTGTGTGACTCAGTGTGTGTGGTTGTTTATGATCTGTTCGACCACCCTCATGACTAACAACCTACAGCAGCTGACGCTAAGCTCCATCGACGACTACACCGACCTACTCTGTCAGCCCCCGGTAAGCTAGTCTCCTCTATGTGTGTGACTCAGTGTGTGTGGTTGTTTATGATCTGTTCGACCACCCTCATGACTAACAACCTACAGCAGCTGACGCTAAGCTCCATCGACGACTACACCGACTTACTCTGTCAGCCCCCGGTAAGCTAGTCTCCTCTATGTGTGTGACTCAGTGTGTGTGGTTGTTTATGATCTGTTCGACCACCCTCATGACTAACAACCTACAGCAGCTGACGCTAAGCTCCATCGACGACTACACCGACCTACTCTGTCAGCCCCCGGTAAGCTAGTCTCCTCTATGTGTGTGACTCAGTGTGTGTGGTTGTTTATGATCTGTTCGACCACCCTCATGACTAACAACCTACAGCAGCTGACGCTAAGTTCCATCGACGACTACACCGACTTACTCTGTCAGCCCCCAGTTAGTTAGTTTGGTTGTTTGTGTGTGTGTTTTTGTGTGTTTGTTTGTGTGTGTGTGTGTGTGTGTGTGTGTGTGTGTGTGTGTGTGTGTGTGTGTGTTTTAAGCTTAAAAGAAAGTAAAAACTCAAAACCTGTAATCGTGCAATAAGCATTGCAGCAGCCATGATTATTGGCAGTAATGGTAGGCTCCCTTAAGGCATCAGCAAGAGTTCCATTTGTGCGACTTCCTGTTGTCTTATTGTCACTTTGCTTCGTAAAGAGTAATCAAATTTTGGAAAAGTTACGATTTTTAAAAAGTAAAAAACTATTTTAACATCCATTGAGAGTTTATGGAATCAGATTACAATATTAGACGATAGTTAAGATTTTGAAGGATTTAAAAGTGAGTATCCATTGTTTCTGTGACTCATGAACAGTTTCTGTTTTAAACACACAGTGCTTGACAATCTCTGCTGCCCCCTTTAACTCTTCTAGTACCATGGGCGAATACATTCACCCAAGACACTACACTCCCACCAAATGCAACAGCATTCACTGCCAAGTTGTCTGCCATGTGTTTGTCTATTTTTAGAGCTAATGTCACTGTTTCTTCCGTTAAAGCAACGCATGCGCACTCGCAAAAAAAAAAATTCACTCATGTCGGTTGAGATGCAACGGCCAACCAAGAATTAAATGTTTTTGTCAACAAATAGGGTGCCCTTGTTTTTTGGGTGCAGATGTCAACATAGGAGAAAAAGACATCACCTTATAGTCCAAAAATTGTAGTACTCACTGCATTTTTCCTCCCCTTGGTTTTACAGACCTCGATCCGTGCTTTTGAGCACTCCGGGTTCATCCTGCGTCTGATCTTGGACGACAACCAGATCAAGTTTGAGCCGCCCTTCGAGGACTTTGAGCTGGTGCTGCTCAACGTCTATGACGTCATGGTCAAGGCAGCCGGGACGGTGCCCAGGGTGGAGACCAGGCTCTACTCTGAATGGGTCAGTGGTGTGAGAGGGAGGGAGGGAGGAAGGGAGAGAGAGAGAGAGAGAGAGAGAGAGAGAGAGAGAGAGAGAGAGAGAGAGAACTTGTGACTATTTCATGTGAGACATGCGCACAAAACAGCATTTGTTCAAGCAGATAAACAATAACTTATTCTGACGTAATTTTGAACACAGTTACATGGATTCTTCTTTTAGACGAAGAGCCTAGTGAACATACTTGGCAGCATCTCTTGTAACATGTTTCTCTTCAGTTTGGAGACAGAAAGACAGACAGACAGGCAGGCAGACAGACAGGCAGAGAAGTAGAAGAGAGAAAGAGAATACATGAAGAGAGTCAAAGTCCTGTTAAATTGCTCTGTGATATCTCCAGCAGGCAATTTGTATAGCCACACATGCTCGTTGTGATGTCTTTCCGTGATTCTGTTCTCCTCAGGAGATTAAGTATCCTGTATTTTTTGCGTATTATTCAGTCCTGAATATACTGCTGACATTTCTGTGTTTTACTTCCAGCATGGCAGCAAAGCCAAAGCCGTGTTGAAGCCCGTCATTTTGGATGAAATTCTGCGGAAACACAAGGAGAAGGTGGCCGATCTAATCGCCAAAGAAAGCGCTGGCCCCATCGAACACTGCAAAGTGTACGACAAATACAACTTCCTCATTACCAAGCAGGTGCTCTGTTTTTGAATTTTTGAAAAAGAAATTCTATTTTTTGTACCTTTGTTGGGAGAGACAATTATGGTGGAGAATTATAGATTTATGATAATTTTGAAGTTTGATATATTTGATTTGCAGAGTTTGGTAGTCATATTATGCATAGGTTGGCTGTTTGTGTGTTTTATAGTTTTTCTGTTTGTCATATGTAAAACATGTTGATAGTTTGCTTTGATTTGACGAAAACGAAAAACCCCCACCCAAAACAACCACCAAACATCTATCTCTTCCAGAATAGTCGTACTTACTAAGACATCACCTAGAACGGGAAGATGAGTCAAATCACTTTTCAGACAAACAAAATTAAAAATCATTGAAATGCATATGGCCTAATCAAAATGACTTTAAGTTTGAAGCATTGGCTTGAGAATCATACCATGCATGGTGGGTCAGTGATTTTCAGATAAATAAAATGAAAAATCTTTGAAATACAGTTGGTTTAATGACTTCAAGTTTGAAACATTAGCTTGAAAAATCTCACCATGCATGTCACTTCGTAGACCAGTCAGTGTTAATGTTGACCCACATATATGCGTCTCTGTCGCGCAAAACTGCCTTCTGGGCTTCAGAAGGTAGCAAATTTTCACCTTACCTCACAGTTTTTCCAAAAATGTTAGAATATTACTAAAAAGATCCTCCAAAATGTTCAGATGACCCCCTTAAAACCTAAACTTTTTTTTAATTACAAAGAGGGACCCCTTAACACATTCAGGTTACTCTCTAAAATCTTGAAACATAGTTTGCGCACTGGTTCTGTCGCCCTGATCTTCAAGATCAAATCAACTTCTGCGTTCCCAGGCCATATGGCCATAATGGGTAAGGTAAATATGTGTCCGGTTTTCAGTTTTCATTGGTCTCCCTGCTGCGTACAGCTGACACATTCTGATATCGGAGGAGCTCAAAGGAGAAAAAAATATTTGGAAGATTTTTTTTTTTTAAAAGGCAGGAGAATGGTCCAATAAGTCAGAAAGATAGATGATAGAAAGCAAAGGGAAAAGGCAGAGTCACAGAGAGTGGCAGATTAGAGGAAGTTACAACCACAGAACTTCCAGAAGGTGGGGGAACTATTTTTACGAAAGATCCCCACGGGGAGAGACTCGTGGAGGGGGCGGGGTCGTCCAGCTCCCTGTATGGAGGCACGAGGCATCCACCCAGAGCCCCATAGATTTAACAATGCCAGTGATCTTGTTTTGCAGGCTGAGGTGGACGTGGACCAGTTCATCTTGGAGGACAACCACTCCTTTGACGAGTTCTGCAAAGAGGTGCTCAAGTACCAGAGACTGGTGGACGAGATCTCCTACAGTTCAGAAAAGGTCAGCCTGCATTCTCCCCTCAGGCTCGCCTTGGCTTAAGGCTGTGTCAGACCAGTTCACATAGGCTAGAACACCAAGGCTACATCAAAATGTTGATATGCTCTACACAGTTATGCGGGGACTGTCTTTAGCCATGACAAGCTCCTAGCATAACATAATCAGTATCCAAAGTCAGAGTGTGGCTGCCAATGTGGCGGGGTAATCAAAAATGGTTACACACGTATATGTTCTCATCCCTAGCTGGTGTATTTGTACCATAGTGTTCAATTGCTTTGGCTGTTGGGATGATCCCTGGAGTCTTTTAGCCAGGGTACAACAGCAACAACAACAGCATTCTCGCCTGTCTTGTGGCTGCCATTTGAAGGACTGTACTTTACAGACTTTAACAAGTTAAACTTTAAGGTGATATATTTTTGTCCAGACTGAGGCCCCAGTGCTTTCTAATGTGTCCAATAATATATAGTAAGAAGCTATGATAACAAACTCAGAATTTTCTGTAAAACTTTGGGTGGGAGGTGCTTTATAATATGATGTGCCTTACATTTACAAACCGTAAAGCATGGTAATCATAGTAGCTGTCATTGCTCTACATGTATTGGAAATGAGCAAGTGTGTGTGTGAATGTGTTACTTTGCATGTTTGTATGTGTGTCTGTCTGTGTGTGAGTGTGTATATGTGTGTGCATGTCTGGTGTGCATTTTGTGCGATGCAGCATAGATATAAGGGAAGAGAGAGGTAAGAATTTATAGAAAAAAGGCAGGAGAATGGACCAGCTCTGACATGTTGGTGTGCGAAGATAGAAAGATAGCAGATGACAGTAAGCAAAGGGAAAAGGCAGAGTCAAAGAGTGACAGATTAGAGGAAGTTACACTCACAGAACTTCCAGAAAGTGGGGGAACTATTTGTATGAAAGACCCCCCGGTATCCCCACGGGAGGCATAGATATAAGGCGCTTGAATTCAGTAGTTCCACGTTGTTACAAATGTCCCATATGTGCCTTCTTGGGCTGGGAGGATGTAAAACTTGACATTTCATTCATTCATTCATAGTTCCACGTTGGTGTGTGATGGGTGCAGGTGCTGCGGCTGGGCATGTTTGAGGTGCACTGTGATGAGCTGATCCGCTCCCTGGCCAAGCGGGCCGAGGGTCTGCGCAGCAAGCTCATGATGAAGATGTGCAGGGACCACCAGGAAGAAAACAAAAAGTGAGTCGCTGTCACAGACACACAGTTGCATTACTATCGTTCTACTCGTGTGCCAGCAACTTCTTCCACAGTGGAACCTCCCTTATACGACCTCCCATTATAAGACTCCCTCCCACATAAGACCTACTACCTCCCTTATACTCCCATTATAAGACTGAGACATTGCCCTTCTTTGTAAGTATTAAAATTACCTCCCTTATAATAAGACCTCATTTTGGATTATAAGACCACTGTATTTGCCCTTCCACCCATAAATACCTACTTCTCTGAAACATTACCCTTCTTTGTAAGTATACTGATATTCACAGTCAGCTGTTGCCGCAGACACACAGTTACATCAAAGACACTGAAAAGAAAGACTAACATCCGGTCCCTTTTCCCTATATGAGTAGTGAGGACAGAAACACTGGTTATGTCCCTTTTAAACGTGACACATTTAGGTTACATTAACTCTTTTTTTCAAACCTGAGAGAGTTATCTTTTCATGAGTCAGTTATACTTTGGATAACTACCCCACTAACGATAACTCTATCAGCCCGGCTCGCCGTAACTCTTAAGTAGTCCATCTTACCCTTTTAGAGTCTTTGGTTACATTACTAATGTTTCACAGATAAATTAAACACTCAGGAAGAAACATTTATTATACACTACTAATATTCAGAGCCGCCTTTCACTCTCTAATGTGCAACATGGACTTTAATGTTCATGCAGTTCTTGATCTTGATCTTGATGAGGTTCGTTGGCAGGATCCAATATTGGATATAAACGCCGACGTGGGGAAAAAACAGGGGAGAGCACCTAAACCTATTGATCCCTAACTAAGAATAATAAAAACAAAGGGGGGAGGCAGGTAATGATTGGCAGGCTACAACGTTCTGTTTTGAGGAGTTGTGGCTATTTAGTATTAAATTATTTGTTGTTGCTGGATAAGTGGATGCTTTGAAACTGTTGCAGGTGTTAGATTTTTTTCTTACCATTATTTAGCTTTTCTTTTCTTGGAATGAGTTAAAGATGGGAATATCAAGTGGAAGAATCGGGAGGTTGGTTTTATGGGTGGTAGGGGATATGACGCATGTAGACTTCTGAATTGAAGAAAATGAAACAGACTGCAATGGGTTGAGGGTTCTCGTCTGCATGTTTTAAATTGATAGTTAGGAAAATGAAAGGAGAAGGATTAGGAAAAAGGTGTGCAGATAGAAGAGAAATGTCGCAAGAAGTTGTTAAGCAGAAAAAACCCATCTACTCCAATTAAGGGTACTTGTAGTTTTGCATTTGCATCGATATATAGAGTGTACAGTGGCACAGAGGTAAAGCGTTCGCCTTGTGTCAAGTAAACCCGAGTTCGAACCTGGGTACAGGGGATTTTTCCTCTCACTTTGCACTAGGCCTTACGGTCTGAACATGGAGTCTTTCAGATGAGACGATAAACTGTGGTCCCGTGTGCCCATGCACTCAGCACACGTTAATCCCAGTGGCAACAAAAAAGTTGTCATTTGGTCAAAATTTACCCCCCCCCCCCCCTCCCTTCCTCATCAGTCACACAGAAATTGCATGCAAAAAAAAAAAAAAAAAAAATTGGGTGGCGCGCCTCTGGCTGCGACGCGCTCTCCAGGTGGGAGCAACCCGAATTTCACAGAGACGCCTCCGTGACTGTAGTTTACCTAATACCTAATAATACTAATATATGGACCGTTTTGTTGTAAAATATGAGAGCTGACAATGATAGTGGCGCACACTTTTTTCCAGAGTCAACTTACATTCACAGTTTTTGTGTGGGCTGTACTAGCATTGGTTCCAGGTCACAAAAAATCACTTTGGGAATTACTTTTTTTTATTTTATTGAAAAGAAGGATAGTTGTACGCATATACAAACCTGGACATTACTGGAAGAAGAAGAAACCTTAAAATTAAACTGTTTGTTTCAAATTTCATTTCACTTAAGGACGGACCCTGAGACTTTTTTCTTGTTTTTTTCTTGTTGTCAGACTGTGTGACGATTACGAGATCATTTCTGAGAAGGCCCTCACCACTCCTGCCAACACGGAAGAGCTGATGGAACTGAAGGCCTACATCGAGAAAGTGGAGTCTGACACCATTTTCGTCATGGAGAAACGTCTCTCCGCTTCCAAAGAGCGCCTCACCTTCTTGTCAGACCACGCTCAGTTTAACCCCGCCGAGATCCGCCTGAACGCTAATGTGTTCATGTGGCACGGCCGAATGCCTGCCATTTTCGAGGAGCACAAGCTCATCATCTCTGACAAGAAGACTCAGTACGAGGAAGCACTCAAGGTCAGTCAGCTTCTTATATTTGTGATAATAGTGGATAATCGGGTCAGTCAAAATTGAAAGGACTGAAATTTTATTTTGAGATGTGTACAAAAAAATTTGGACATAAGAAAGATTAACCCTTTCGCCGCCAGCCAGTTTTCAGCAAAAAAATACCATAAGCTTAACTGGGTAGAGAAGAAATTATCTGCAATATTGGGAATTCCTCTGTGACATGTATAACATTAAGCCTATCCTTACCTCCCAAAATTAAGAAAATAGGGCCTTTGGATAACAGACCCCGATTTGATGCTTTTTAGTGACATGGGTGTTAAACCATTGTGGTGCATAAATGCGACATTGGCGGTGAAATGGTTACATTGGGACCCAAAACATTATTGTGAACTATCCATATTTTTGGTGGTACCTGTTTCTTTCGCTAATTATATAACGGACACTCTGATTGTCTCCCTGTGCACAGCTGCGTCGGGAGCGCTTCCAAGAGGAGCTGGAGAGCTACTCCAAGCAGCTGGAGGAGTTCCAGTCGTTCGGAGACATGTCGGAGATCCAGCGCTACCTGAAAAAGGCACAGTCACTGGACAACAAACTGCAGGCCGCAGCAGACAAGGTAGTGTCCAGTTTGTGTGATTGATGAATGGCCACTTTTGTTTTTAATGACAGTTGTGTAGAATGTGATGACCATTTGACGAGTGAGGATGTGTGTGTGTGTGTTTGTTATAGAGTGAGAGAGAGTGTGTGCATGTTATAGAGTGAGAGAGAGTGTGTGCGTGTAATTTGTCCTGACATCTCTTTTGCAGATAGAATGGATCTATTTTGGGGAATTGATTTTTTTTTTAACATTATAATATTGATCCCTCTGCTATTAGTATTATATCTGGTGCTATGGTTTTTAACTTTTTTCTATGTGGCACGCACATATGCGTGGTAGAAGCTTCCTCTGTTCATTACGCTCCACGCATATATATGTGGTGACTTTGACTCTGAACAGTGTACTGTTATGTATTGTCTAAGGGAAAAAACCTTGTTTAATTATATTCAGCAATCAATTATCTGTCTTCTGAGTGCTTTCCCTTGAACAAAAGTGGGCTACATTGGTAACAAACAGCTTTTGAAAAAACTAACTGAAAGCGTGGCCAATGGTGGCTAAGAGGCAAAAACACCATTGGAACAAGATGACTATGTTTGTATTCCTGCATTTCTGGTGCGAAAATGGAGAAACATAGTCAAAGAAACTTGATGCTGGTATAGCCAGAAACTTGTTCTGTCCAGCAATACCAAACGCTCACACTTGATATGGAAACAAAGTAAACAAAAGTAGAGATGAAAATTGTCTATTTTAGTACGCCTGTGGTGAAAAGCTAATGGGAATTAGTACAGGGTGAGAGGGTTAATGTTAAACATGTCTGACTACTTTCAGTAAGAAAAGTACTATGGGATGAAACGCAAGTTATTCTTTGTGTTTCTCAAGAGTTTCTCCAGAGTTAGTGATCTTTCCATTTCACTACAGTTACTAAATATCAGTGAGACACAAAGGGATGTGGTCATAGGCGTGTGATGGCATGTCATCAAATGCCATTCTCATGGTTTGTTTGTTTGTCTTACCCTGGCCTAAAACTCCAGGGATCATCCCAACAGCCGAAGCACTTGAACACTATGGTACAAATGCACCAGCTAGGGATGAGAACATTACGTGTGTGACCGTTTTTGATTACCCCGCCACGTGGGCAGCCACACTCCGACTTTGGAGGGTCATTCTCATGGTGATAGCGGAGACTGCATCAGCCTGTCTTTGCTTGCAGATTGATATTTTCAACCAAGAGGAGGAGGCTTTCGGCTGGCAAACCACAGCCTACCCCCAGCGCATGTCTGTCATCAACACCCTGAAGCCATACCTCAACCTCTACGACATGACTGTCGACTTCAACACCAAATACAAGTCAGTCAAAACTCCTTACACACACACACACATGCACATACACACATACATGGAAGCACACAAACACATGCACATGCATGCATGCACACACGCACACATACACGTACACAGTAACTTTGATAAAACACACACACACACGCACACACACACACACACACACACACACACACACACACACACACACACACACACACACACACACACACACACACACACACACAGCATGTACAGGCTCACTTCACATACACTGTCACTTTGATAAAACGTTTTGTGATTCCAGAATAACAGGTTTGATACATTATGTTGGATTATTATTTAAATTCAAAACAGTCAAAAAATGCCATATTAGAAATATCATTTTAGAAAATTACCTTTAGCCTCACGACCAAACTAACGGCTGTGACACTCCAGTGGATTGGACAGATAGTTCAGAAATTGTTTGTTGGTACCATGGTCAGGGATTGGATGGAAGGTCCCATGGCCAACGTGGACCCAGACAATGTGGACTTGGAGGTGGGCAACTTCTGGCGAGGCCTCTACAAGCTGGAGAAAGGATTTGAAGGCATCACCGCTCCCAAGAAAATTGCCAGCAAGGTTAGTTCTCTTTTTTGTGTGACTGAAAATCAGTTCACAACATTGCCATTTAAACAATTTTTTTTAATTATCACCTTTTGGTTTTAGATTATCTTGTTTGTGATGTAGAATTATTTTGGTGTCTGTTTCTGTTAACACTGGTTCTTATTCATTTTATGTCATTCATGTATAATTTTATACACATTTTTTGTTGTTAAACGTTCCTTCTAGTTCTTGCAATGTCCTATTACAAAATAAGTGATATTCATTTCGTCTTTCAGACTTTGTCTCATCTTGAAATATTCTAGTTTGCTAACGAAATTTAATTTAACCAGGGAACATGAGATAAGCAAGTTAAATGCTTTTTTTTCACCCAGCCCTGGTTAAATAATGCCAAGCCAGTCAATGATGACTGAATCATTTCAATTCAGTAATAGTTGTCAGGTTTGTAAATTTTAGGAAGTGTGCTGAGCTGAGAAATGGAAATTAACTGTGAATAAATAGTTCATATTATTATTACTTGGGTTAAACAAGCATCCTACTGTAAAACATCTTTCGATATACATTTATATTGTTCATATGCATTCCCTCGATGCTGAACTTTAGAAATAATTCTTGATGTCTATTTCTTTTCCTGTCACACACTCAACAGTCTGCTGCTTCCTTATCTAAGGAAGTTAGTGGGTTTGTTGGCTTACCCTGGCTAAAAGACTCCAGGGATCATCCCAACAGCGGAAGCACTTGAACACTATGATACATGTGCATCAACAACGGATGAGAACATTACGTGTGTGACCGTTTTTTATTACCCCGCCACATGGGTGGGCAGCCACACTCCGACTTCGGGGGATGTTCCTTTAATGAAGAGTTATCTACCTGTGTCTATTTTCAATATCTTCTTTCCTTGCCTCACTATTTCATTCTTTAGTCACGCAGTCTTCTTGTTTATTTTTCAAGGAACAATGTTCACCTTCACTACGATCTAAACTGATGCGCGTCTCTTTCCTCACACCCACCAGGTGAAGGCCAAGGTGGAGGAGTTCAGGGAGCACATGCCCCTGGTGCAGACCCTCTTCAACCCGGGCATGCGGCCCCGCCACTGGGAGAAAGTGTCCGAGATTGTCGGCTTCCCCATCCATCCCGACGAGTCGTCCAGTCTGAGCAAGTTTGTGGACATGAACCTGGACCCCTACATCTCCAAGTTTGAGAGCATCTCGGAGGCGGCCAGCAAGGAGTTTGCCCTGGAGAAGGCCCTGGAAGGCATGAAGAGGGAGTGGGCCCCGGTGAGTGAAAGGGGTTGGGGGAAAGTGGCTTGTTTCTCGGATTGTAGGTTGATTATTCCTTTTGTAGGAAACATTGTGTTAGTTTTGTTGAAAAATGTTTGATTTCTTGTTGTTGTTGTCTTACCCTGGTTTAAAGACTCCAGAGATCATCCTAACAGCCGAAGCACTTGAACACTATTTTTGATTTCTTTATTCATGGCTCTTTACATTGATATGTTGGATATTGCATGCATGCACACACACACACGCGCACACACACACGCGCACACACGCACACACACGCACACACACACACACACACACACACACACACACACACACACACACACAAATGACATCATGACGACAGGACTGCCATCATTTTCTCGACACAATGATCATGCTGATGATGTCATGGTGGCAAACGTCATCATGCGAATTGTTGTATTTTTGTGGAGTAAAAATGATATAAGGATTTTTATCTCCCCTTTCACGCCAGGTGGAGTTCACCATCATCCCATACAGAGAGACTGGGACGTCCATTCTGTCGTCCATCGATGACATCCAGCAGCTGTTGGACGACCACATCGTGAAGACCCAGACCATGAGAGGGTCCCCCTTCATCCAGCCCTTCGAGGGAGAAATGAAGTGAGCGTTACTGGCTGGATGCATCATGATGATGATGATAAAACTAATATTTTGCAATTAAGGCTTCTTTTTCAATAGTAGGAAAGTAAACGAATGAATGGCATTCAATTATTGTTTATATGAGTAGCAGTGAACTAGAAAGAATGTATGTTGGAATGCATGAATATGTGTGTGTGTGTTTGCTTTCTTGTGTTTGTTTTTATCCTTTTCTTTCTGTTGTATTTTTAAGAGAGAGAGAGAGTGTGTGTGTGTTTGTGTGTGGTGTCTTCCTTGTACCCAATTTTTATTATATTCAATCTTTATCATATCTCCTTTTCTTTAAATTGTTGGGTGTCTTCAAACTTTAATATTTTTATCTGTGTGTCCAAGAGTATTTCGAGGGGTGAATGCCAGAACTGCCCATCTGTGCTCTTTATTCCTTTTGAGATAGACCGTTCTGGCAGGCACCCTTTATTTATTTTGTTTCCTCTTTGTCTGTGGATTATGACACATGCATTTTTTAAAGCATTTTATATGATTGTATAAGACAGTGTATTAGGCTGTCCTGTTTGTGTATTTGGGAAGCTGATGTACGCATTGATGACTGTATTGTGAATAACAGCACAACCAGAAAGTATCAAACAGCATAATGGTGAGTGCATTGCATGGTTTCTGGTGATTAAAAAAACACCCTCTTTTCACTCTAAGATTTTAAAAAGATTTGACCGATTGTTTCCAATCCTTGCTTGATCCAAGCCTTTGACTCGCCTCTTTGTAAAGGAAGTTCCTAAGATGTTGATTATTGCTTGATCTTTTGTTTGTTCGTGGATGTTGACCCTTTTACGCTGTTCTCCTGGCATGTGTTACTATTGTCATTGGGCATGCGGCAGTGGTGTGGACAACCCCGTTTATGCTTCGGACTTCGCTCGGGAGCTCCTCAGGTTTTTAGCTTAACATTATTGAATGTGCCACAGCGTGTGAGATGCTCACACTCATTGGGGGTCAATCACTGGCAAGATCTGCTTAGTTTCATTGTCATTTTCACAAACAAGGTCCTTAGTTTGCCTTCTGGTTGTTTACATGCAATATCTTTTTGTTTGTAGTTGGGATTAGTCACAAAATCTGTGCAGCTGCAGTTGTTTACACACATGATCATTGTTTTCTTTTGCAATTTTGTTCAGAAACACAAGTCTTTCTGTTGCATCACAGCTGTTCATAAGCAAGATCGTTTCATTGCGGTTGTTCACTTAATAATTTATAAAAATAATAATAAAAAGAATTTATAGAGCGCCCTTTCTCTCTTGAGCTCACGGCACTTCACAATTGTTTAAATAAATACATAAATCATAAATAAGGTACTACAATATCAACTATCACAAACATTCACACAGCCACAACACAGTGCACGCACACGCCCACACCCACATACGCGCGCACACCCACCCATGTGCAATGTGGGGGACATCAGTTTGGCAGGAAACAGGACAAGGAAGAAATAGAGGTATTGCCGGAAGAGGTGAGTTTTAAGAGCGGTTTTGAAAGACTTGAAAGATTTAGCAGAACGAAGTTCATATGGTAGGGTGTTCCAGACAGAAAGGGCGCTGAAAGAAAATGAACGTTCACCATTTGTCTTAGTGTTAGTACGAGGAATTGTTCTGACACTTTTGATCTTTTTAGCCCTATGAATGCAGCAACACAAACTAAAGTTTTGTATACTTTTATACTTGTGTCAACTTTTAAGACCCAACATTTATGATCACTGATTTCAAATGCCTGCAAGTGTGTGCAATTAAGTGAAGTGGATGTGCATGGATGTGCAGTTAGGATTTTCATCAGTTTGTATGAAGAATTGAAAATGTTGATATACAATATTGTCAATGTTTGTTTTTCGTTATTTGTTTTGATGCACTGTGCTTGATGTTTGTGGTTCACACCTGAAGTTTGTTGATGTTTATGCATTGTTTGCAGCATGTCTCTTGAAAGGTCCGGAATTGTTCTGACACTTTTGATCTTTTTAGCCCTATGAATGCAGCAACACAAACTAAAGTACTGTATACTTATACTTGTACAATGCAGAAGCTCTGGTGTTGTCACAGACATACTATGCAACTATAGATGATTCAATAGCACGTGTTTGTGAGTGTGTGTCTGTTTATTTATGAGTGTGTGTAAAAGACCTTAAGTGTGTCATGTGTTCCTCACTCAATGTACTATTGGCCCAAATTTGTAAAATCTTTTTATTTGTGACTGTGCTGCGGACTCCAAATATTATCAAATACTATGGTAGGGGGCTCCAGCAATCATTTTTATTTAATGTTTTTACTTTCTTTCCGCATGCCTTGACTGAACTTATGTACCTTTCTATTTGTAGGTTTCTTTCCTTTCCTACTGTCTCCTCTCCCAGCCTTATTGTTTCTACTCTCTCTCTCTCTCTCTCTCTCTCTCTCTCTCTCTCTCTCTCTCTCTCTCTCTCTCTCTCTCTCTCTCTCTCTCTCTCTCTCTCTCTCCCGCCCTAAACATCACAGCAGATGATGTCAATTAGTGACTTTAGCATTGGCCCCAACATGCACATTGTGCTCATGTTAACCAACGATGCTGGCACACATGCTTGTTAATTTCTTAACCTTTAGCACGCTACAGGCGCACTGTGTTGCTGAGCAGATACTCTCCCCTGCATCTGCAGGCTCCCTGTGTTGCCCAGAGAGGGGTACTCAAAATCAACCTTTTGCGGACATTATTTCCGTTACTAAAAATGGAACCAACCTTACTTTCGCTTCAGAACGAGGCTCAGCTTGTCATTTTTTTCTGGTTTATCCACCATATTGCTTTTTCAGTTGAGTATTGACTTTTTCAAAGTTTTATTCAGTCAAATAGTCAAGTTCCCTTTCAAACATGACGGATTTTTGTGTTAGTGTGTTATTGCTTTTTTTTCCCAACAACAAAACATGCACGGACAACAAAATGCTTAGTATCAAAACTTTCCTCAATCATTTTTTTAATTAATATTCCAATAATCAAGTTTGCACACAGAAAAAAAGAAGAAGTCTGCGCACAGTACATATAGAAAATTATAGCATTTTTAATCAAGTGGGTATATAAAAGTTTTTCACTGCCTCAAAAAGAGTGCAGTGGCAGAGTACGGAACGTCAGAAAAAAATGCAGTGTGCCAAAGGTTAATGTACTTGCCTGCATGTTAATTTCTATCGGTTCCTTCCCACAGGGAGTGGGAGAGCAAGCTGATGATGCTGCAGGACATCCTGGACGAGTGGCTGAAGGTGCAGGCCACCTGGCTCTACCTGGAGCCCATCTTCTCCTCCCCGGACATCATGGCCCAGATGCCCGAGGAGGGCCGCCGCTTCTCCACTGTGGACAAGAACTGGCGTGACATCATGAAGTCCGCGCTCATCGACAAACACGTGCTGGCCGTCCTCAACATCGACAAGATCCTGGAGAGGCTCAAGAAGTCTAATGAGCTGTTGGAGCTTATCCAGAAGGTTTGGATTTAAAAAAATGTTTTTTGTTTTTTTTAAAGCAAATTTCTTCAGCTGCATTGATTCCATGAAAATCTTTTTCAGTGCAAACATTCATGTTCTACCTTTGTCATGCTCTTATAGCAATCAATGAGGTTCATTGTCCAATGGTCTACTGCTCTTTATGTTGGGAGATGAAGATAGGTCATGTTTTTTTGCGCGTCATGAGGGAATGATCATTAGCACAGACGCCTTTTTTTTAACCTTTTTTTTAAAACCTTGGCAGGGAACTTAACCATAACTCACTCAATAGTTTGGCAGTTTAACCCTTTTGCCGCCAGCCATTTTTCATCCAAAATTTTCTCTCAAACTTACCTAGGTAAAGAAAAGTTGGCATCTGCAGTACTGTGAATCCCCCAATAACATGTATCAAATAAATCCTTTCCTTATCTCCTAAAATTAACAATATAAGGATATTGGATAACTGATCCAACTTTCATACCTTTTAGTAGCATGGGTGTTAAATCAGTGTGGTGCTAAAATGCGACATTGGCGGTGAAAGGGTTAAAGGATATTTCTTTCTTCAAAGGAGTATTTTGTATGCCAACAGGGAGAGAATTCCTCTTATATTTTATAGTGTTGCTTCTTTTGCTGAACAGCAGTACACTTTCTTCTCACATCCGCTTTCTTCTCACATCTTCTCGCTTTGACCCTTGCGCTGACATGGATTCTTTGCAGGGTCTGAATGAATACCTGGAGAAGAAGCGTCTCTACTTCCCTCGCTTCTTCTTCCTCTCCAACGACGAGCTGCTGGAGATCCTCTCTGAGACCAAAGACCCAACCAGGTAACGCCTGTGTGAAGGGACTGTGTACATCACATGATACTGTACAGGAAGAGAGAGGAGGGCTGTGTGTGAGAGCAGAAGTTAGGGACGGGAACAATCGAGAGGGATTGCAGAGAGAGGTGTGTGTGTACAGGAAGAGAGAGGAGGGCTGTGTGTGAGAGCAGAAGTTAGGGACGGGAACAATCGAGAGGGATTGCAGAGAGAGGTGTGTGTGTGTACAGGGAGAGAGAGGGAGAGATAAATTATTTTGCTTTCTTTTATTTCTTTTGATCTTTTATTAACGGCATTGATAGATGATAAATCAATGGAAAGCAGTAAAAAAGATCAGCCGAAGTTCTTTGAGGGATCCCCAAACAGGAGTTTACAGAGGGTTTTCTTTTCAATTCCTTTCCCATAATTAAAATCACTATTTATTTGTGAATGTCTTTGATTGTTCTTGGAGAGTGCAACTTCCTCTAAAGAAAGTTTCAAGGGCATCACTTTGCTGGAATTCATCCTTGATTTAAAATTTTGTTGAGATTTCCATTAATTAAAATTTGCTGTTTTTGTTGTGTGGCTTTGCAGAGTGCAGCCTCACCTGAAGAAGTGCTTTGAGGGCATCGCCAAGCTGGAGTTCACGGACGTGCTGGACATCACGCACATGAAGAGCAGCGAGGGGGAGGTGGTGCAGCTGAGGGACGTCATCTCCACCTCCAAGGCCCGCGGTCAGGTGGAGAAGTGGCTCCTGGAGCTGGAGGGAGACATGATCGCATCATTGCACAAGGTCAGAGATAGGAGAGAGAATGACAATTAACAATGGTTTAATTGTATGTAGGCCTGTGGCCCGTTACAATGTCATAGTAAGAAAAGCAAAAAAACTGAAAAGCACAAAAAAACCGAAAAGCATAAAGAAACAATGAGCAAATAAATATATGCATGCATACATACATACATACATACATACATACATACATACATACATACATACATACGCCCGTACACACACGGGAATAATTATGCATGAGTACACAGTACGCATGCATACAAGAAACATAGGCATACATACACAATTGACTAATCGACTTCTGAGATTGGAGAGAGAGAGAGAAAATCTAGCCAGTCTATATGACTATGATGAAGAAAAGTGGTTTCTGGAGTTGGAGGGAGACATGACCACATCATTGCACAAGGTCAGCAACAATGCACAGGGGGTGTAAGAAAAGTCTGCTGGAAAAGCTCTTGAGAGAAGAGCAGGGCCACAGGTCTTCAGAGAAGAAAACTGGTCAGTTGCGTTTTTCATCCCAGAACTCCTCTCACTTTAAGAGGGTTAGGATGCGCCCAGGTCATGACTCTTAAATGCCCCTCTATAGTGCTTTTTTATCTTACATTTTCGGTTTTGAGAGGAGTTGAACCCGTAACCTTAATAACTGTCAGACTAGAAGGAGATCATTTTATCCTGTACATTTAAGCGCCTATGATTGTTGTGGGGAATTTAACTTTAGACTTGCGGAGCTCACTTTTGGTCTTTCATGACCATATCCAACTCAAACTCTTTTCACCCCCCTCTATGATTGCTTTCAGGGTTCTAGTCCTCTTTGTCTGGGATGAGATCAAAGGTAGATGTGCCTACAAATCCCACCAATCTTTAATGTTACTATGTTTTGAGAACTGCTGCAGTTGTTGTTGACATACATGGCTAAAAGACTCCAGAGATCACCCCAACAGCCAAAGCACTTGAACACTATTGTACAAATGCATCAGGTGAGAACATTACATGTGTGACCTGTTTTGATTGCCCTGCCATGTGGGCAGCCACACTTCGTCTTCGGGGGTCTGCTGCAGTAAAATAGTCTTTCTGCTGGCCTGAGGATGGATGGAATAAGGAAGAATGTATTTATTTTGTAAACTTTAGTGTCAGGTTTGAACGATTTATTACGGTAACTATAACAATATTTGTTTGTGAATTCTATGCTCTAGTTGTGTGTCTTTGTAAATAATGATAATTTTTGCAAATCCTGGAAACATTGCAGGTGATCGGAGAATCTCTGGACGCCTACACCAAAACTCCTCGGGCGGAGTGGGTGCGGCAGTGGCCCGGGCAGGCGGTGTTGTGCGTGGGTCAGAAGTACTGGACCACCTACGTGCACGAGTCCATCCGCAGCGGGCAGCAGGCCATGGAGGAGTACCTGGAGGTGAACAACAAGCAGATTGACGAGATCGTGGCCCTGGTGCGCGGCAAGCTGTCCAAGCAGAACCGGGTGACCCTGCAGGCCATGATCGTGCTGGAGGTGCACGCCCGCGACGTGCTGTTCGAGCTCTGCAAGGACCAGGTGTCCAGTGAGCTGGACTTCAAGTGGCTCTCCCAGATGCGCTACTACTGGGAGGTAGGCTGATGGATAGATGGCTTGGTATTTTTAGTTCAGTTAAAGTTTGAACTGTAATGCATTCTCTCCTTCTACAGTCAGTAAGCTTAATCTTCTAACTCAATCTTTCCTTATCTTTGGCTTTTTGGTGTTGTTGTTCATCTTGAGTGTGAGGCTTGTTGATGGGCTGTTTGGTTTTAGTAGAAAACTTTTATGGACGCAGTTTTGGCATGTAAGTACAGTGATTTATTTGTACAACAGGCTCAAGCCAGGCTTTTCTATTTTGTTGTATCTGGTTCAAAGTCTTAGAAAATGGTTTGGTCTTCTGTGATCATGTCAAAAGATATGGCACTAAGTATGCAGGGTTGTTGTTTGCCGTCGGCCTTCGGCGATTCGCCGAAAATTACAAAAAAATGTCCTAAAAGTCAACCGTCCTGTCGGCCCAGTGGGCCGAAGGTTTGATTACCAAATCGGCACGAGTATGTCCGTTTTTTTTTATGAACAACGAAGTGTATCCATTTTTTTTATATGAACAACGAAGTGAAACAAAGTTTGCTTGCACCGTGTGTGACCGAGATCAAAAAGCTAACTTTGTCGCATCATGATTTTGCTAGCACAAGGCCAATTGCCTCGTGAGAGTTGCTTCCCTTGCTGCTTATGGCGGACGTTTGCCACACCGTAGTGTGAGTCTGTGTGATCTGACAGTTAAAAAAACAAATCAAATTCATTGTCAGTGAGAGTTTATGTTAACTGAGTGAGAGGGCCTAAAATTGTTGAAATTGGCCTAAGGTTTTGTGGCTGTTTAGGCCAAATGGCCTAAAGTGAAAATTTCTAGCACCATCTCTGAGTATGGGATGAAAAATGGCTACAAGAATTCTTAGGTGAGAGTGTAACCCTTGCTTCTGTGTGCAGACATGCTCAACCTCTGACACAATCATGTTAACTTCTACTTTACCTGAATGAAGAGTAGACCCATTATATCTCGTGCAACGGATGACACAGACACAAAGCACATGCATATGCACAAAGCACATACTCATGGGTATTGTATTTGGATTGTCATCCTCATGTTGATGCCCTGTTGGTGGGCTTAAAAACGGCTGCAATATAAAAGATCTCACCAACTTTGTACTGTAGCCAAGAAAAAAACCTTGACAAGAACAAAGAGAAAGAAAAAGAAGAATGAACATTGTGATGCGCTGACTGTGTGGTTGTTGTGCGATGGTGCTGCAGGAGAGCCAGATGGTGACGCGCATGATCAACTCCATGCTGAAGTACGGCTACGAGTACCTGGGCAACAGCGGCCGCCTGGTCATCACCCCGCTGACCGACAGGTGTTACAGGTCAGTGCACTCATACCTAGGTCGAGTTTCACTAGAGGTCGCTCTCCGCGCGAATTACGGTTTGCGCCGAAGGGGTCTAAGAAACACCAATAACGTTGGCTAAGTTAAGATAACTCTTATAGATGAAGAAAAGGTAAATTCTTACCAGGTATTGATGTGGGTGATCATGGGGAAGAGAGAGACAGAGAGAGAAAAGAGTTGCTTTCAAAAGGGAGATAAATCATACCTCTCTGACAGTTTGTACAAAGATTTCGATTTCATTCATGTCTATTTGTGTGCAGAATTTTAAGTTCGCACTATATTATGCTACCTAACATGATGAAAAATGAAGAAAGAGCACTCAAAAACACTTGTGTTTGTTTAATTTGCTAAAACCATCCCATATATTATCGCTGTAGAATGAAGAATACTTGTCTGTGTCAACTTTCTTGACTTTGGTTTCCATTTTAGTTAAGTTCTCACGAGAAATTTAAAAAAAACAGAAGTTAAAAAAATAGTTGTATGTTTCCCATGATTCAACTAATAGTTTGCCACTTGCTACCCCACAAGCATGAGCGCTGACGTTTGTGAACTATCGGCAAACGAAGGTGTTTCTTAGGACTGGTTTTTTTTCAATTGCGCTAACAGCTACAAGTGTTTCCTCTTGTGAAATGGCCCCCTAATTCAGTGCATTTTGTCACCACTGATTCCCATTATTTTTTTCCCATATGCCTGTCTGTCGTTTCTGACTATGACTGCCAGACTACTATTCTGCAGCTACTATTCTGGATGGTTGGGATAAAATTTGTTTATACTGGAGATGCTTTACCCAGGGTACATCCACACTCTCTTGGCCAAAATAATTTGGTGACAACCGGGGTCCCTTTTCCCCCTGAACAAGCAACTGAATAATTCAATATTAGTGGATGCATGTGTAGTGGGACTTATACCGGTTGCAATAGGCTGGTTGTATGGTGCGGTGATTTAATGTCCATTGTTCATAGCACCCCCATGCAATTGCAAAGTCTGTTGTAGGCATTATGGTCATTTGCTCAGAACCAGTTTCTAACTGGCCTGGCGAGAAGAAATCCTGTTCCTAAATTGCTTATGGTGTATGATTATCACTGTTATCTCCATTAAGGAGCTTATGTGTTTGTTCTAATTGGTTTGTCAGTCTGTCTGTCTTTGTACAGCTTTACTAAAAATATTACAATGAACAGATTTTGATGTCTTTGTACAACTTTACTTTAATAAAATAATGTACAGATTTTGATGCACCAACCAAGAACTGTCCACTAAATAAGAGTCAAGCTGCAGTGTCACTAAGAAAAAGATCCATTTACTTCATAGTTTGACACACAGTTTAACTGCAGTGAGTTCAAAACAAAGAAACTGTAACAACGTTGCATGTGTTTTATATGACAGAACCCTGTTTGGGGCCCTACACCTTCACCTGGGGGGTGCCCCGGAGGGCCCGGCGGGTACAGGCAAGACAGAGACCACAAAACAAAGAAACTTTAACAACGTTGCATGTGTTTTATATGACAGAACCCTGTTTGGGGCCCTACACCTTCACCTGGGGGGTGCCCCGGAGGGCCCGGCGGGTACAGGCAAGACAGAGACCACCAAGGATCTGGCCAAGGCTGTGGCCAAACAGTGCGTCGTCTTCAACTGCTCCGACGGTCTGGATTACATTGCCCTGGGAAAGTTTTTCAAGGTGTGTGAAGCTACTATTCTTCCAGTTGTCAGCGTGGAATTTATGGTGCCGTTCTGTTTTGGATATTTGGATCAAGATATGTCAATATTATGTAGATATTTGATTTAGCCAAAGCTGTCACCAAACAGTGTGTCATCTTCAACTGCTCCAACTGTTTGGATTATATTGACCTCGGAAAGTTTTTCAAGCTGTGTGAAGCTGTATTCTTCCAGTTATCTGATGGGAGGCGATCTCAAAAGAGTTATTCTTTACGTTTCCCCAGAGTTTCTCCAGAGTTATGGTTCTTTGAAATTGTTCTTAGGAAGACGCAAAGAGGTGTAATAATCGTTGTGTGACAGCATGATGTCAGATCCCATTTGATGTGAAATGCATGTTGTCATTTCTGTTTTGGCTTCTTGGATGAAGATGTTATGTCAATATTGAGTTGATATTTGATTGTAAAGTGGCAGTGTTTTGTTTAAATTTTATTTAATTTTTGTTTACTTGGTTGTGTAACTTTGGAATGGTTCTTAGTGTACTGAAGGGCTTGATCTGAAAGTTAGATTATCAGTTTTCTTGCATAGGCATGATTTTGCAGAATAAAGGCCGGAAACATTGAGGATGACTTATTGGTGAATATTTTTTTTATCATATGTTAATGTTATATACAGACCAATTAAGAATCAACTAAAATAATGCTCATGGTTTTCAGTTAAGTCTGTTTTGATTCAACTGTACTTCGGGCATGCCATCAAAACTGTGCCTCCTACCTTTCCATTTTCTTGTGTTTTTAACTTTTTACTTTTTCTACCCCGTATGGCAATCTTAATTGTGATTTCATGTTATTTACTCACAGCTCAACATAGTTGTGATTTATAGAAAAAGAAGAAAAGGTTTGTGATAAGAAACATGTTCTTTTATTTTCTTTATGGATATTTTAACCCTTTCACCGCCAGCCATATTTCAGCCAAAAATGCCCATAGAAATTACCTGGGTAGAGAACAAAATCCATCTGCAGTATTGAGGATTCTTCTGTGACATATATAAAATAAGGTCTATCCTTAATTCACAAAACTAAGACAATAGGGTCTTTGGAAAATAGACTCCAATTTGATGCCTTTTAGTGACATAGGTGTTAAATCTCACTGTGGTGCTAAAATGCGACTTTGGCGGTGAAAGGGTTAAACCTTGCATTTCTCAACGTTATGATTTTACACCTTTAAAAATTTTTACAGACTTAGTAAATTGAGTTAAATTTCTGTTCACTTAAGGTGAATCTGATAGGTTTTGGATCATAATCAATTATGCAGAGGAGTTTGTGAAAAGAAATATAAAAATGATGGATCTTTATTATGCCATTGGGTATATTGATTATGCCGTTACCGTAAAATGCGGACTATAAGCCGCTACTTTTCCCCTCAACTTTGACACATGCGGCTTCTATACTGATGCGGCTTGTGTGTGAATTTCCCCCCTTCTACATTAATCGATATTAAATCTGTTTCCAGACACATTCCCCTGCCTGTTGTGAGCTTCATTGTAGCTCCCATCACTGGTTTCAACTCTTAAATAAGATTAAAATCCCATGTTTAAAATGCTTCACAGTATTTTATATACAGTGTGATGAACCTCCACAATTTCTAATTCCTTAGCTTTTTTCTAAAACTTTGTGCCTTTAAAAAAAAAAAAAATGTTGTGCTGCTTATAAACTGCTGTGGCTCATATGTGAATAAATACCTAATATTCTGTCAATTTAAGGGATGCGGCTAATATACAGGTGCGCCTTATAGTCCTGATTTTACGGTAAGTTGAAGGTGTGACATTCAGAATATTTCATGGCAATTGCTTAGCACCATGTGTGTTGTATAAGCTGATGTCCCTGTTTTTTGCTAGGGTCTGGCATCGTGCGGGGCGTGGTCATGCTTTGACGAGTTCAACCGAATCGACCTGGAAGTGCTGTCAGTGGTGGCCCAACAGATCCTCACCATCCAGAGAGGTCAGTTGTTGTTGTTGTCGTTGTTGTTGTACCCTGGCTAAATGACTCCAGGGATCGTCCCAACAGCGGAAGCACCTGAACGCTATCATACAAGTGCATCAGCTACGGATCAGAATAGTATGTGTGTGACCATTTTTGATTACCTCGCTACGTGGGCAGCCACACTCCGACCTTCGGGGGAGTCAGAGAGGCCAGTGTCACCAGGGTTAAGACTTCAAAGTTAGTGTATAGAGTCTATTACCAAGGTATATTAGACACTGACAGTACCGTTAGTGTTTGAAACTCTTCTTTTTGTTTTATTGTGTCAGATTTTGAATAATGAAGTATTTTGGCATTTGGTTGTGGACTGATGGCAATACAGTGGAATCCGCTTAATCGGCCACTTTTGGGACCAGGAAAAATATGGCCGATAAAGCGAATCGGCCGATAAAACAAACATCGAGATACTGTATGACACAATTATGCAAGTCAAAAGCAATGACGTCAAAATTAAATGTTGCAATTCAAATTCAAATTCTTTCCCTTTTTGTGATGTGTGTGTGTGTGTGTTTGTTAATCCTACAACTTGACAGAAGCACAAGTAAAAGACAATGATTTTGTTTTCTTGAGTGATTTTAGCGCCATGCAGGGTCTTTCAATTGACAACAGCTCACCTTCCAACTTCACACTCAACCATGTAAACGTCAAAAGCGTGTTGTCAGTTTGTCTGCCTTGTTGTTCTCCCTCTCCAAAAGGGGTAAAGAGGAAAAATTAGAGAGAAAAAGTGGCCAATAAAGCGAAATTGAAGATTTCAGCTATGGCCGTAAAAACGAACAAAATAACACATGCTTAAGAAGAAAAAATTCCGTTCCAGAGGAAATTGGCTGATTAAGCGGCTTTGGCCGATTATCCGATGGCCAATTAAACGGATTCCACTGTATGTACGCCAGTCAGTCGTTTCCGACCATAAGTGCCAGATTGCAGAGGGGGCAGCTGCTGTTCCGGCGGGTTTGGCTAGAATTTGTTTATTGTGCAGATGCTTTGCCCAGGATACATCCCCACTCTCGGCCAAAGGGATTTGAGGTCAGCTGGTGTTGGAGAAGGTCCCCAAAGGGAAACCCATCCCTTTAGCTGCAGCACTGGAGCCGGTGCAAAGGCCCCACTCGTTTGAGAGTCATAGTCTTCCACAAAAGGCTAAGCTGTAGCAATAATGAAGATTTTAACAATAGCTTTTTCTGTTTTTTTAATTTTTTTATTTACCGAAAGGAGAAGTCGAAAAGTAACCCCAAACTAAAAGAAAATCATAAAACCAAAGCATAGATATTTGAAGCACAGTTTGTTTTCACGGCAAATGTTTAGAATAGCTCCCTCCTCTGCTTCTTCCATTCATTTCAGACGGTTTCAGGTTAGGGTTAGGAATAGGGTTAGGATAGGGTCAGCTTAGTCATCAACTTGTATTTTGTGTGTGTATTTGACACAAAACTGACCCTAAGCCTATCCCTAACCGTATCTCAAACCCTCTTCTAAACCCTAACCCTAACCTGAAACCGTCTAATCCACACACACACAAACAATGGTATGTTATGAGATTGACACTTAACTGACCCTAAGCCTATCCCTAATCCTATCCCAAACCCTCTTCCTAACCCTAACTAAAACCGTCTGAAATGAATGGAAGGGGCAGAGGAGGGAGCTTTTCTTAACATTTGCTGTTTTCGCTATACAGTGGATAATATTTCAGCATGTAGATGACCATTGTAAATAAGCCACTACCACAAGGTTCAAAACAACAGAAAATACTGGATGTTTTCGCCGCCAGGTATCAACTCTGGGTCGGACACCATGCTGTTTGAGGGCACAGAGATCAAGCTGGACCCCACCTGTTCCGTCTTCATCACCATGAACCCTGGCTACGCCGGACGATCCGACCTGCCCGACAATCTGAAGGTTAGCCACTGAATTAGTCATTTGTTGTGTGTGCATGCTGAATGTGTGTGTGTGTGTGTGTGTGTGTGTGTGTGTGAATATGTGTGTGAGTTAGTAAGTATGGCTGTGTATGTGTGTTTGTGTAGCTCTGTGTGTGTGTGTGTGCGTGCGCATGTGTGCATGCGTGTGTGTGTGTGTGTGTGTGGCTAGTTTTTGTGCAGGCATGCATGTGTGTGTGTGTGCATGCACTTGTTATGCGTGTGTATGCATATGTGTATATGTATGTGTCTGTGCATGTTCATGCGTGTTTGCGTACATGCGTGCGTAGGTGCGCTTATATTGGCCACTGCAACATCCACCTTTTGCTAGAGTGAATGCCCTTGGTAGATGCTTGAGTACTGACCAAACAAGGGAATAACTCCAATAACCCTATTTGAGGCCACTTAATGGCTGCCTTTTGCAAGAGAATGCCCTTTTGGATACTGACCAACAGGGGCTTCACTCTCGCTGTCAAGGGCGTTAATGACCCTAGTTGCAGTGGACAATATAGGATGGGAAGACTTAACCCTTTGCACGCTGGCAGCTTTATTTCCCATCTTGGTAAACGGCAAACAACTACCTCTTGCCTGACACTTTGTTAGGCACATTGTGGAATGAGTTAATGTTATAAAAAAAATAAACCTTGAATTCTGCATTGTCCTTGCACAGGCCCTGTTCCGCACAGTGGCCATGATGGTTCCAGACTACGCCCTCATTGCGGAGATTTCCCTGTACTCGTGCGGCTTCGTTCAGGCCCGCCCCCTGTCGGTGAAGATCGTGGCCGTGTATCGGCTGTGTTCAGAGCAGCTGTCCTCACAGCACCACTACGACTACGGCATGAGGGCTGTCAAGTCTGTGCTGACAGCTGCCGGAAACCTCAAGGTGATTAGCTCGTTGAGCGGTGTTGGTTTAAAAGGAATGGATGGAAACTTAAACTGTCTTTGATTCTGATTATTTGGTCTGTGTTTTTTTGTGATAGAAAGAGGTAAACGTGATCTACTGAATGATCATGGGCCCAAAGTGAAGAAGAAATGTCAAAAAGACTGGCAATTTTTCTGAGTTAAAACAAAACACAAAGTACATTTTCTTGTCCTTTTTCTTTCTTTTCTCTCTCTCTCTCTCTCTCTCTCTCTCTCTCTCTCTCTCTCTCTCTCTCTCTCTCTCTCTCTCTCTCTCTCTCTCTCTCTCTCTCTCTCTCTCTCTCTCTCTCTCTCTCTCTCTCTCTCTCTCTCTCTCTCTCTCTCTCTCTCTCTCTCTCTCTCTCTCTCTCTCTCTCTCATAGCAATTTTCTAACCTCTCTCTCTCTCTCTTTAGTCTCTCTCTCTCATTCTCTCTCTCTCTACTCTAGTCTCTATCTCTCTCTATGCTCTCTTCTCTCTCTCTCTTTTCTGTTCATATTGTTTTCATTGACAAGTTTCTTTAGCATTTTTCTAACAGCTGAACACAGTCTGCTGCTTTAGTTACTTAATTTTTGTCTGTACTACTCTAGTAGAACTCTGAGATGCCTATGCAGGCTTAAATACAGATCTTTTGTGTTCATATTGTTTTCATTGACAAGTTTCTTTATGATTCTGTAGCAGCTGAACAGGACATTCTTTATTGACAATGTTTTTGCATGATTGTCAAACCAGTTGACAAAGTTTCTGCATGATTGTCAAACCAGTTGACAAAGTTTCTGCATGATTGTCAAACCAGTTGACAAAGTTTCTGCATGATTGCTAAACCAGTTGACAAAGTTTCTGCATGATTGTCAAACCAGTTGACAAAGTTTCTGCATGATTGTCAAACCAGTTGATAAAGTTTCTGCATGATTGTCAAACCAGTTGATAAAGTTTCTGCATGATTGTCAAACCAGTTGAAATACCCCGAAGAAGACGAGAACATCCTGATGCTCCGTTCCATCATCGACGTGAACCTGCCCAAATTCCTGAACCACGACCTGCCTCTCTTTGACGGCATCACCTCTGACCTGTTCCCGGGGGTAAAATTACCTGCCCCTGACTACGACGTGCTGAACGAGGCGGTGAAGGAGAACTGCGAGAAGATGAACCTGCAGTGCACAAACTTCTTCCTGGAGAAGATACAACAGGTACAGTGTTTTCTTTATTGCCAGTAGACTGTGTTTATTTATATAAAGAAAGTTTTGTTTGGTGGAATCTCCCATTTGTAATGTTTTTCGCTACGTTGTTTCATTTATCCCTTTTTTTTTTATTCAGGGGTTTGTATATGCCGCTCCTTCACACCCTTATTTTACTATCTTTTCCACATTCCCATTCTTTTTTTTTAATCCATTCCAGATTCTCACATAACCATGTGGATTCAACCCTCAAAATTTAAGCTTTCTTCCCCATACATTTTGGGAGACAGTAAAACATCATCAGCCTATTACAGTATTAGCACATGAATTTACAGTTGAACACAAACGTTGCAGGCATATCGTTCAGATCTATCTCATGGTGATAGTGCTCACGGTTTTGTGATTGTAGCAGATTGATAGCCTGCTACATACATTCATAAGCTAATTGAATTTTGAAGTTGTGTATTTTTCCAATCTTTGAGGTGGTGATAGTGTGTCACGGTTTCATGATTGTGGCAGCATGATAGCCTACAATAGATAAACTGAATAACTAATGAAGATATGCTGTGCTTTTCAGATCTATGAGATGATGATCGTGCGTCACGGTTTCATGATTGTGGGGGACCCTCTGGGCGGCAAGACGGCCGCCTACAGGACTCTGGCTGGGGCTCTGGGAGACATCCATGAAAAGGTGAGTGACCGAAAGAGAGAGACAGACAGAGAGACAAAGAGGGAGTAGGAAGCAGGGGTGGGGGTGGGGGTTACAGACAGACTGACACACTGACTAACACAGAAAGGGAAAACATTGAGAACAGACTGACAGACCAACAGAAGGGTGCAGACTGAGATACTAACAGAGAAAGAGACAGAAATATAGAAAGAATAAGAATTGAGAGAGAGAGAGATGGAGGTACAGAGAAACATAAAGACAGGCACTAACAGAAGGGTACAGACTGTCACACTGACCAACACAGAGACAGAAATAGAAAGTAAAAAGACCTGCAGAAAGACGGACATGCTGGGCTTAACTATTTCTTAATTAGGCTCATAATGGCAGCATGACACATCTGCGCTCATATGACAGGGAACTGTGTGAGATATTGACGAAGAAGAAGAAAACAAAAAAAGAAGGAAAAGAAAAAAGAAGAAGATAGAAATGATGTATTAATTCTGTGTATTGTCAGGGCCTGATGGAGGAGAACAAGGTGCAGACAACGGTCATCAACCCCAAGGCCATCACCATGGGTCAGCTGTACGGCTGCTTCGACCCCGTGTCCCACGAGTGGTCAGACGGCATTCTGGCCGTCAGCTACAGAGCCTTCGCCACCTCCACCGTGAGTCTGTTTCTCTTTGTCCGTCTTCCTGGGCATTCGTCTGTTTTCTCTGTCTCATTTCTCTTAGATTTTCTTCCAACACTGAAGTCTTATTTCCACGTTGATCTTGGCCTTGACCTTTTACTTTTGGAATGTCAATATCTTGTCTTTTGCATTTCAGCAGTTACAATCCCAAACTTGGATGGGCTGGTATTCATATCTTAGTTTAAGGTGGTACGGAATGCTAGGTAACGACGACCTCAGTAACCTTGACATTTGACCTTGTTTCAAGGCCTAATAATCAAATATCTTGTGAACCACTGCATAGATCACTGTCATATCTGTTACATCTGTACAGTTACTGCTTCTGCACATGGAGGGGAGAGAAAAAGAGGAAGGGGAAGTCATAGAGTGGAATTTGACTAAAGAACTGCTGGTAGGGGAAAGTGGCAAGAGAACTTAGTTCCCTTCACTGCAACACACTTTCTTTTTTAAAACTTCAATAAACGTCAGTGCTAATTCTACCTTCGAAATCAGGGGATCAGAATCGGCATGCGGATTATATTTCTGAATTTTTAGGGTGGTCACCTGGATGCTTTAGAGGGTCTCTCTTTTTTTTAGATTTTTGAGCAATTTTTGAAAAACTGCATCAGGTGAAAATTTGCTACGTTTTAGTGGCGCAATGGTCTGAATCCCAGTGCATCAGACGGGAGTTTTGAGCACCAGAGATGCACACCCTGAGCATCAAAGCAAACACTGAGCTTGATTTTTGTTTTGTTCTTTTCGTGGGCAGACCCCTGACCGCAAGTGGCTGCTGTTTGACGGTCCAGTGGACGCCATCTGGATCGAGAACATGAACACTGTGCTGGACGACAACAAGAAGCTGTGTCTGATGAGCGGCGAGATCATCCAGCTGGCACCCACCACCAACCTCATCTTCGAGCCCATGGACCTCGAGGCCGCTTCCCCTGCCACCGTGAGTGTTTGATGTTGGTTTATTGCGTACTAAGGCTTGTTTGCAAGCCAGCCAGCATCCCCTGCCACCGTGAGTTTTTGGTGTTGGTTTATTGCGTACTAAGGCTTGTTTGCAAGCCAGCCAGCATCCCCTGCCACCGTGAGTGTTTGGTGTTGGTTTATTGCGTACTAAGGCTTGTTTGCAAGCCAGCCAGCATCCCCTGCCACCGTGAGTGTTTGATGTTGGTTTATTGTGTACTAAGGCTTGTTTGTAAGCCAGCCAGCATCCCCTGCCACCGTGAGTGTTTGATGTTGGTTTATTGTGTACTAAGGCTTGTTTGCAAGCCAGCCAGCATCCCCTGCCACCGTGAGTGTTTGATGTTGGTTTATTGCGTACTAAGGCTTGTTTGCAAGCCAGCCAGCATCCCCTGCCACCGTGAGTTTTTGGTGTTGGTTTATTGCGTACTAAGGCTTGTTTGCAAGCCAGCCAGCATCCCCTGCCACCGTGAGTTTTTGGTGTTGGTTTATTGCTTACTAAGGCTGGTTTGCAAGCCAGCCAGCATCCCCCGTCACCGTGAGTTTTTGGTGTTATTGGACACACTCTCCTGTCTCTCTGTCTCATTCATGCCCGCATGCACATACTCTGTGTCACTGTGTGTTTCCAGCCGAAGTCGGACTTGCTGGGCCTAACTATTTCTTAGGCGCATAACGGCAGCATGACGCATCTCCGCTCATAATTGACAGGAAACTGAGCGATCGAAGAAGAAGAAGAAACTGTGTGTTGTGTTCAGGTGTCTCGGTGTGACATGTTTTACAAAACCTCACCTTTTGATAGTTGAACACTTTCTCATCTCTCTATCTCTCATACATTATGTTATACTGTTTTTGACAAGGGTTCAGGTGACTTGGTGTGGCATGATTTACATGGAGCTGACCAGTCTGTAATAAACACACACGCACACGTACACACACACACACACACACACACTCTCTTTGTCTTTCTCACTCTCTCATAACTCTTGTGTGAACGTGTCCAGGTGTCTCGGTGTGGCATGATTTACATGGAGCCAACCACCCTAGGCTGGCGTCCTCTGGTCAAGTCGTGGATGAACAAGATGCCCGGCACGCTGACCGAAATGCACAAGTCCATCCTCAATGACCTCTTTGAACGGTTCGTCGACCCGTGCCTCTCCCTCATCCGCAAACATCTTAAGGTGAGCACAGTCCCTTACTGTTGTGTCTTGGAGCATGTGTGTGTTATCTGGATGAACTGAATTAAAAGAAGCACAATAGAAGTATAAAATCCTGAGGTTGATACATAGACACATTTGTGCCTGGTCATTTACGATCATTGTTAACCATTACATAACATTATTTGGTTTATATTAACGGGTTTTTCCTGGTATTGCAGTACCTCCAGGATCGACCCACTATCTGTACATCTATCTATTGTATGAACCTGCACCAGATTGGAGGACGGGAAACACATTTTCTTCACTTTTGATCCGAAGCCCCATTTCCAGTACCTAACTTTTTAATGTAGGTTTGCTCATATTATGGGATCTGACGACATGCCTATTATTACACCCCTTTGTGTCTCCCTAAGAACAACAACAAAGAATGATTTGAAAGCGCAACAACCGTGAAGAAACTGCAGGCAAACACAAAGAACAATAACTCTGGATCTTGGAGATGGTGTTTCATCCCATAATGTCAACGAAAGCATGTGGTTTCCATGTGTCCAGGAGTTGTCCCCGACCACGGACTCTAACCTGGTGAAGGCGCTGATGAGTCTGATCGACTGCCTGATGGACGAGTTCCACGATGAGGGCAGGATCGCACAGCTGGAGGAGAGAGAAATCATCACATGGCTGGAGGTCAGTGACATCTTACTACCATATTTTACAGGCTACAAGGTGCACCTGATTATAAGGCGCAGCCCCCAAATTTGACACAAAATTCAGATTTTGTTATTATAGTTTCTTACTATATTATCAGTCACATTATCAGGCGCAGGGGTCTCAGTCTAGGAAAAACGTTTCGCCTTATAGTCCGTAAAATGTACGGTACTATGACTATGAACACTACGCTGATGACTATTTCTACTGCTTCTTCTGCTGCTACGATGACCACTACTACTATATTATTACTACTACTACTACTATTACATGGATGCTTCTGTTTTCAGGATGTCCTGAAGTTCAGAATTTTTTTGTCCAGGATGTCCTGAAGTTCAGGATTTTTTTTTCCCTTACCTGGAGCCGGCGTCGCTGGATTATGAGAATTTGAGAAGATGCATTTTGCTGGTTATTGAGCCTTGAGGTCATGAAGTTTAACCAGAAGTGAAAGTGCAGCGAGAGCCTGTCAGTTACATTGGAAGCTGTTGTTTCCCTTCAGCTTCCAGGGGACACTGCCCCCCGGACCTCCCAGGAGGGGCGCTGTCCCTGCACTCTGCCTTGGCTGGGGCAGCCCCTGGACCCCTGCCTTGCAGGATTTTTGAAATTTCCCAGGAGCACCCATGCAACTACTAAGACTATGTGTGTGTATGTGGGTGTGTGCCTCTGTGTGCATGTATTGTGTCTATTTTTGTGACTGCTTTTATGTTGTGTTGTGCACAGAGCATCTTCTTCTTCGCCCTCACCTGGTCCTGTGGCGGCAGCACAGACAACGATGGGCGCACGAAATTCGACAAACTGCTGCGCGAGCTGATCTCTGTAAGTGTGGTACTTTTGGCCTCATCTCCTAATACAGTGTTATAGTTTGAAGTCCTGAAGCCGCTGATTTACATAGAGCAATGGTTATGGTTGGTTGGTGGCATACCCTGGCTAAAAGACTCCAGGGATCATTCCAACAGCCGAAGCACTTGAACACTATGGTACAAATGCATCAGCTAGGGATGAGAACATTACGTGTGTGACAGTTTTTGATTACCCCACCACATGGGCAGCCACACTCAGTCTTTGGGGGAGCAATGGTTATAAAGTAGTACTTGGATTATCAAAACCTTGGTTGTCTTTTTATAAAGTAGTACTTGGGTTTATGAGAACCTTAGTTTTGTTTTTAATTACCTTTATATACATAAGTTCCATGAAGTAATTTCTTTTATCTTCAAGCATTTCTTGACAGAAAAATGATTGAATATTAAATCCACTATCACTTAACAAAATGACTGAATAGGATGCTGCTTATATTCACTGTCAGCATGTAAACTTATCTTTCTGTCATCTTGCAGCATGTAAATGCAGACATTTTAATATTGTGGAATGAAAAATGACATTGCCTGTGTTTTGTCATGTTCATTGTTAAGTTTATGTTTCCCATTGATATTAACTCACTCGGGACGAATGAGCCGGATCCGGCTCATGGCTCGCACAACCGTTTAGGACGAATGGCCCGGATCCGGCTCATAAGAGTTTTCAAGAGGTTTTGATTTCTGGCGTGTAACCAGCTTTCCGGTGCAAAGTCATAACCTATTTTCAGTTTGCTTTGACCTTGCCTCTATTGAAATCAACCAATCATTGCAGACTTCCCATTCAGGTTTGGTTGTAGAGGGGGGTCAAAGATCGGAATGTGAAATTTTCCTTCTTTCTGTGTGTTAGCTGTTTTCGTCAATAGGAGACAAATGACGAAGGTATGGAATCTGATATTTTACGATCGCTTAGTGCATGGCGTTAGTAATCTTATCTGAAAATATCAGTCCATAACTTTTCATAACTTTTTTGTGGTGATGGGTTTTCGAACCTAGTCGAATGGCCCGTCCTAAACGGTTGTAAGGGGAAGCAACCGGCCAGTGCTGAGTGAGTTAACACTTCGGGCATAACAATATTTAAACAGTATGCTGTAACTTAAAGTTGGAACATATAGCAGTTGTCTGATTGACTTGATTTTTGATAGAATTTCAGACTGGAAGCAATCTTTATTGCTTTATGCAACACTTCAACCGTGCTGTATATTTTTTAAGCAGTCATATGGAAAGTAGATACCACACAGAGTGAGACCATTTAGCATAGCCAAATAAGTACAGGTGAATTTAAAGAAAAAAGAAATAGTTGATCCTCTATAACCTGAATGACCCATCTCCCCGGAGGGGATACCGGGGGGCATCTTTCAGTACAAATAGTTCCCCGTTTCTTCTGGAAGTTTTGTGCCAGCAACTTTCTCTAATCTATTACTATCTTTGACTGCTTTTTCCTTTCCTTACTGTCTTCTATAACATAACTTTCAAATAATTTCCACCCATGAATGCAACCCAGTGAAAATTGAAAACCGGACACATTAACTCATTCGCATCGCAACGATTTTGAATTATTAAAAAAACTCACAAATCACTCCAGCCATACACACAAACAAAGCATACATAAACAAAAGGAGAAATAAAAGAAGATTACAGGTTTTTACTTCAGGTTTAGACATAGGGAAATGGTAGATCAGACTTATTAGACTTTATATAGAAAAACTCCACACCAATTGTTTCCCCACAACAAGCCACTATAAAAACATCGTCAGAGGCAAAATTGTGGTCTAAGGGAGCAAAACGAGTTTAGAAGTGACCAAGGTATGATGTGCACACAGATTTACTTTCCTTGAAGCAAATGCATCAAATTGACAGCTATCTATTAATTTCGGACATATATGGCCGGAACGACTTGGATGAGTTAATCCATTATGGCCTGGGAATGCAGAAGAAGAAAAATGACCCATGTGTGTGATGTGTACAGGGAGGCATGACTGAGGAGACCCGAAGCATGCTGACCCTCCCAGAACTGACTGAGCCGCCCATGAAGCCCTACCTGAACCCCTTCCCTCCTAAAGGCAGAGTGTACGACTACAAGTTTGTCAAGGAGGTAAGCCCATGAAGCCCTAACTGAACCCCTTCCCTCCTAAAGGCAGAGTGTAGAGTGTATGACTACAAGTTTGTCAAGGAAGTAAGCCCATGAAGCCCTAACTGAACCCCTTCCCTCCTAAAGGCAGAGTGTATGACTACAAGTTTGTCAAGGAAGTAAGCCCATGAAGCCCTAACTGAACCCCTTCCCTCCTAAAGGCAGAGTGTAGAGTGTATGACTACAAGTTTGTCAAGGAAGGAAGCCCTAACTGAACCCCTTCTCTCCTAAAGGCAGAGTGTATGGCTACAAGTTTGTCAAGGAAGTAAGCCCTAACTGAACCCCTTCCCTCCTAAAGGCAGAGTGTACAACTACAAGTTTGTCAAGGAGGTGAGCTTAACACGAGGTAGGTTAATGAAAATATCTGCAGTGACGGCATTGAGTTTTAAACTTTAATTTGAAATTTGTAAGGTGCATGGGAGCAATGCGACTGTACAGCTCAGAAGATGGGACAGCAAAAAAACAAGCAAACTTTCCTCTTTATTGTACAAAGATTTGCTATGAATGACTGTTGTGATGACGACCGACCTTTCTTCACAGGGCGCGGGCAAGTGGGTTTCATGGTCGGAGGACATCAAGGACACGGAGCCGATCCCCAAGGACGCGCTGTTCAACGAGATCATCGTGCCCACGGTGGACACGGTGCGCTACACCTACCTCATGGACATCCTGGTGCACCACGAGAAGCCCTGCCTCTTTGTGGGGCCCACCGGCACCGGCAAGAGCTGCTACATCAGCGTGAGTCCGCAGGGCTCCCAATCGTCCCGCAAAACAAGGGGTCCCAGGGACTCCTTCACTTACACGTATAGAGGGTCCTAGAGGCGGGATAGAGGGTCCCAGTGGCGTTGCGAATGCTAAAAAGAATTTTTCTAGCGCATCCCTGGGACTCCCTGCACATTCTTTTAGAGGGTCCTTTAGAATTTTAGGGATTCATAGACCCCCAAATGGGGTACCGGGTCCCTGGAAGCCCTGGTCCGCTGCTTTTAGCTTCACCTTGGCTTAAGGCTGTATCAGACCAATTGACATGGGTTGGAGCACCAAGGCTACATCAAGATGTTGTTATGCTCTGCATAGTTATGCGGGGATTGTCTTTAGCCACGACCAGCTCTGTCCCCTGAATTTCGTGTTAAGTGTACTCCACTGTAGTCCTATTAAAACTGAAAATGTTCTGTGTTCCCCACCCCCCTCCCCCTGTCAGGAGAGATGTCCTATTTTCTGCAAGAGCCGGGACACTGTCCTATTGATTTTTGTGTTTCAGGACAGCTTGTCGCTTTTCCCATCCTCGGTGCGTTGCTGAGTCCCTATCAGATTTTAAGTTCTCAGACTCCCAGTCATGGTTCCTAGAAATCAAGACTTTCCCTTTGAAATTAGTATTAAAAAAAAGTCCATAAATTTCTTTCTTTTTTCTTTTTCTTTTCTTGTTCTTTTTTGATGTAGGGTGAAATATATGTAAAATATTTGAATCATGTCTTCATTTCTTGAACCCTTTCACTGCCTGTCATTTTTCAGCAAAAAATATTCCATTAAACTTAAATCTGGGTAGAAAAAACAACATATTTGCAATGTTGGGGATTAATCTGTGACATACACATGTGTAAAGTAAGGTCAAAATAAAGAAAATAGGGACTTTGGATAACAGACCCTGGTTTGACGCCTTTTAGTGACATGTGTGTGTTAAATCATTGTGGTGCAGAAATGCGACATCGGTGGCGAAAGTGTTAACATGAAAAAGAAAAATATGAGCATTGATCTTATCAAACTGATATTTACTCAGATAACATTGTATGATGGCAGAGTTATTGTCTAAAAGTAAATGAAAACGTTCTGCTCTGTAGCTGGTATACGATGGCAGAATTATTGTCTCCCAAAAAATGAAAGAGAATGAACTCATGATCAAGAGGAACTACACGTCAATGACAGAGACTACTGCCAAAGACACTGAAAAGAAAGACTAACATCCGGTCCCTTTTCCCTATATGAGTAGCGAGGACAGAAACACTGATTATGTCCCTTTTAAATGTGACACATTTAGGTTACATTAACTCTTTTTCAAACCTGAGAGAATTATCTTTTCATGAGTCAGTTATACTTTGGATAACTACCCCACTAACGATAACTCTATCAGCCCGGCTCGCCGTAACTCTTAAGTAGTCCATCTTACCCTTTTAGAGTCTTTGCTCCTGCGTTGATCTTTTTCCATTATTTTTATCCACAGGACTTCTTGCTGCGGAGGCTGAACACTGAAGTGTACAAGCCGAACATCATCAACTTCTCTGCCCAGACCACGGCCAACCAGACCCAGAACATCATCATGTCCAAGCTGGACAAGCGCCGCAAGGGGGTCTACGGACCTCCCCTCAACAAGAAAGCTGTGAGTAAGAATGGTGCTGACAGTGGAGTCGATGATCAGATAAAACTGTGATCAATCTGTCCATGAATCAGTAGGTTTTACTTTCACATTGATTGAAGAAATAACAGAACAAATCTGGTTGGTCAACATTGAAATTTTGACTGATTTGACTGAATTTTTACTTTGATATAGCCCTTATTTTGAAATAAGGAAAGCTTTGCCGTAAGAAGTAATAAATTGGAACGAAACATTATTATGATAATAATAATGGTAAGCATTTCTTTGCGCATAATCTTAAGAAAAAGCCCTAAGCGCTTACAAAGTAATAAGATAAATAATGATAATAATAATGAATACATGTAGCATAAATAATTGACAAAATAGAGATCACCAGCAAGAACACCACATTCGTGCACAAACACACACACACACACACACATGCGCACACACACACACACACACACATGCACACACACACTTACACACACACACACACACACACACACTGAGGAGGAAGGTCAGTAGAAATAGGACACAACTTTTGGATTGAAATAGAGTGGTTTTATTATATAACTGTCGGGGCACAAAAGGTTAAGGATTGTCATAGATCAGAAGCATGTGTCTAAAAAAAAGTCAGAATCTTCATGAGGTTGGAGGCAGATGTATAAGAAAGAAATAAAGAAACAAAGAAATCCTTGTTAGTTGTGCGCGTTGATGGGCTGATCCAGATTGCCTTTGTGGACGACCTGAACATGCCGATGCGGGAGACGTACGGTGCCCAGCCGCCCATCGAGCTGCTGCGGCAGTGGCTGGACCACTGGAACTGGTACGACCTCAAGGACACCACCGCCATCAAGCTGGTCGACCTGCAGTTCATGGGGGCCATGGGACCGCCAGGTCAGTGGGACTTGGTGTGTGTCTGGGAGGGAGAGACGGATCTTCCATGATTGGTTTTTTATACGCCTTGTGTCACACACAAAAGAGGAGACACTTTTTCGGTAACAGAGTAACTAACTATTGGAACGCACTTCCTGCTCAAACAAAACTTGCACCTGATACTAACAAATTTAAAAACCTCCTGGACAAAGACCCAAACCTTAGTAAATTAAAAACAAGAAAGAAACAGGACGCTATGGTGCCCAGGTCCACTGTCAAAGCGCTGGAAAGTCGTGATGGCGGAAGTAGGCTCCCATTGGCCTAGCCACTACTAGACCGGAAGGGGGGATAACTCCCGCCCCATATCCGGCTAGGGGTCAAGGCCAGGGGCTACTTTCGTTTTTCTATATACTATGGTATGGTCCCAGGTCGCTTGAAGCGAATGCAATTGTTTCAGGTGTTGGTAAGTATTTAGTTAAATAGATAGTAGGATTAATAAAAATCCACCAGTATGACTGATAGTCTACTAAAACTATGTGCCAACTGAATTTTTGTTTAAAAAGAAAACAAATCCCAATCAAGAGAAAGGACGCTTGAGAGGCCATGAGACCTAGTCGTCCTACCTGACCTGACCTGTCAATGTTTGGAGATTGAGGAGAAACTGATCTCTGATGTGCCTTATTTGAGACTTTGGAGATGGATGAAAGATAATTCTTTGCTGATTTTTAATGTGGCTTGTGTCAGTCTTTGGAGACACAGGAAAGCCAACTCTCTGTTTACTTCATTTCTTTCTTTTAGAATGTGTTCCAATTTTCTTTTCAAATTCATTCCAGTTCAAGTCTCTGTGACCCTAGATGTGATTTGTACTACAGTGGAACCTCCCTATTATGACCTTGAAAAATCAGCACCCCCAAACGGTCTTAATATGGAGGTGGACACTCAGTAGTCCGGATATGAAGGGGGGGAAATTGGTGAAAATTTGGTTTGGGTCACATCTTAGAGGGAGTCTAAACAGGGACGGTCGTAATAGGGAAGTTCCACTGTGTTAGCTGCGTGATAGTGTAAGTTTGGTTTTTTTTGGGGGGTTTTCTGCCCCATCTTCTGGGCCGTACAGTGGCGTTGCTCCCACGCCGCTCGTTCCAAATCCCAATCGAGCCACACCCCCGCACGTTCAGGTCGCAGAATCCGAGACCAGCAGTCCAAGAGGAGCGAATCTATGTTAGGCCATCAGGAGGCAACCAACCGAGGAGACACTGCACTGCTGCTGAGTCACTTCGGTGGAGTTCAGTAGAGCCTGTTCAGGACACCACCTATTAAGCCCCCTACTGACGACACTATTCTCTTAGTCGCGGAGCCAGCGTGAGTGAGGTCCTCCTCCGAGGGCGCCACCACAACCGTCCACCGACAGCTCCCCAGAACACACACAATGATAATGTAAGTTGTCCTAACGCTGTGTGTTGGCAGGTGGCGGGCGTAACCCTGTGACCCCTCGGTTCCTGCGCCATCTGAACACCATCACCATCAACGAGTTTGATGACGACACCATGACCACTATCTTCCGCAGCATCTTGGACTGGCACATCTCCGCAAAGTGGGTTCACTTATTGTTTGGATTACAATTTTTTTTCCACAGAGGAGAATTTTTTTTGATTTGTATATTTTTTTAGATGGATAATTATCAGTGTCTGACCAAGTACAATTTGTCCTTTGTTCGTTGTGGAATTATATTTTTACTTATACAGCTTTTTTTTATTTTATAAAGTTTTGTTTAAAGCTTGGATATCATGTTTCAGACAATAATAGAAAGCCTGGTTTGTAAGTTCATGTGCATATTGACTTCAATTAAAAAAAAGAGAGAAAAAGTTAAAAAAAATTGTAAGATTAAACAACATTCCAAGTATAGGCCCAAACTCCAATATTCGAAGTGTAGGCCTAAACTCTTGTGTCTCTTCTTCTCCACTTCAGTCATACCAACTTTTGTTGTTATTCATTCGGTAAACCTTATTGATCGATTAAAAAACAATTCATTAAAAAGTTGTGCTTTGTTCAGCTTTTATGTGTCTTAATGCAAATCTTAGTCAGTGTGTATTCGATCAGTTATGCTCTATGAGAACCAAACATGTTTGAAAGCAACGCGAGTGCTTCTCTTCAGACTATATGCCTGAATTGGGGATTTTTGCAGTGACCTTTAGGAACAACCTCCCCTTTCAAGCCTTCCCATATTTTTTTGTCCCTAACACCACTTGTCACTGTTACGCCTGATTTTTTGTTTTTTTGCTGTCCCATCTTCTGGGCCATGCAGTGGCATTGCTCCCACGCCGCTCATTCCGAATCCCAACTCATAGCCACACCTTGACTTGTCATGCCTAAGCTTTATACTGTGCTTCAAAGACAGCCTGTCAGATCCCTTTAAAATATTTTACCTTCAGCTTGAGGGGAGGGAGTGGGGGGGGGGGAGAGGGCATTGTATCCTCACCTCCCACTAAGGATGTTGCCCCTGGGGACTAGGGGACTAGGCGCTGTAGGGCTAAAATTCCTAGCTCGCTATACTATAAGACTGACTATTTGCGGCATTTTGCGACATTGAGCATGAACGACAAATTTCACTTTTTGATAGGGTTAAGGTTAGGTAAATGGTTCAAGTAACAAAAAAGTGAAATTTGTGGTTGTCGCAAATAGTCACTCATAGTAGCGAGCTAGGAATTTTAACGAGCTAGGAATGTTAACCCTACAGGCAGCCCCTGCACCCCTGCTTTTCAGGTTTTGTAGAAGCAGCCATAAAGCAATGTATGTGTGTGGTTGTTGACAGGGGTTTCAGCAACGAGTTCAAGCCGTGCGTGGAGCAGATCGTGGCGGGCACGCTGATGGTGTACAAGGAGGCCATGCTGAACCTGCTGCCCACGCCCATGAAGTCCCACTACCTGTTCAACCTGCGCGACTTTGCCCGCGTCGTCCAGGGCATCCTGCTCTCCTCCCCGGACACCACCGAGGACCCCGCCTCCCTCAAGAGGCTCTGGGTGCATGAGGTCAGAAGGCTAAAGATCAAATAGGAAGAAGGCTAAAGGTCAAATAGGGCGAATATCAAGTCTGTTTCATCATGCGCACCCGGATATGCTCACTCATTCAGTAAAGCCTTGTGAAGCTCCAATCCTTTTATTCATACTGGCTGTTATATTAAACAGTGTCCCCCCCCCTCCCCCTTTCTGCTAAACATGTAGTTAGGTTAAATGGGCTCATATACCGGTAATTATTCTTCATTTTATAATGGAGATAATTCTTTGATGGAAAGAAGCCAATTGAATCATTTCCCCCCTATCAATGATTTAACTTCCTTTAGCTCTTAAGTCCCTATAAGAAATTCACTAAGCCCGACTCTTTTCCCTGTAAGGATTTGGCAAAAACAGACCTGTTTACCACCTACACAAGTCTTTAGTCTGGATGGCTGAAATGAGTAGTTTTGGTGCAAAATGTGTAGTTTTATTCATTAAACCATCAAACAATGTTCACTGACAATGAGTAATTGGAGCATTATTTTCAATTTTGAATAGTAGAGGTCCAAATTGAGTAGAATACTACTCTGAAAGAGTAGAGTAAACAGGTCTGCAAAAAGGAGCTGAAATGGGTATGCTTATTCAAAAAATTATTGTAATAATATTTGTGAATCAAAGTTTATGAAACTTTGTAATAGTGTTGTTATGATATTGTATTATGCATTGATGATGTTATTTTAGCCAATCTGATGTATTGGATGTGTTTATTTTGATTGATTATTACGAAATATCAATAAATGAATAATAAAGGTGTGTTCAATAAAGATGTAAAACAAACCATGTGTAATGTGTTTTAACACGATAACGTTTGAACAGAGCCTAGGAGGCTCAAATTTTGCATGCATGTAGGTGGTTAGGATATTTAAGCGAAGTTTGAAACTGAAGGTCATTGTGAAAGGTCAAGGTCACTGAAGCACAAAATGTGCCATTTGGGAGGAAAGTGTAGCACGTAGCTGGTGACTTAGCGCCTTAACACTCTACTTGTGTGCATTTTCATGTAAAAACTTCTTGTATAAGATCTAACCCATTGTGTTTAATCTCTCCATTTTTTTTTTGTGTGTGTGTGTGACAAATCTTCAACTCAAATGCGCAACACATTTCTAACTGCACGACGCTCCCTGTAATCCAGGCATTCCGAGTGTTCTACGACCGTCTGGTGGATGACAAGGACCGCGACTGGCTGTTCAACAACTCGCGGGCCGTGGTGCAGGAGAAGATGCAGGAGAACTTCGACGAGCTCTTCTCCCACCTGGACTTTGACGGGGACGGCAAGGTGACCGAGGACGACATCCGCAGCCTTATCTACTGCGACTTCGCCGACCCCAAGTCGGACGCCAAGAACTACGTGGAGGTGCGCGACCTTGAGCAGCTCAGGATCGTGGCCGAGGGATACCTGGAGGAGTTCAACAACCTCAGCAAGAAGCCCATGAACCTCGTGCTCTTCAGGTAATGCCATTTTGAACATATTGATGATGTTTCATATGAAATTAGGTGGGGAGCAACAAATCCTACCTGGAGGAGTTCAACAACCTCAGCAAGAAGCCCATGAACCTCGTGCTCTTCAGGTAATGCCATTTTGAACATATTGATGATGTTTCATATGAAATTAGGTGGGGAGCAACAAATCCTACCTGGAGGAGTTCAACAACCTCAGCAAGAAGCCCATGAACCTCGTGCTCTTCAGGTGGGTTGGTCAGTTGTGAAGTCTTTTGTATAGATCTGTAACTCGTTCGCTACGATCATTGTTGGTGTGTTGTCTTCATTCACCTTGTCAAAGTCTTTTTTAAGACGGAAATTTGGTTTTCTTTGCCTCGTTTATTACTTTTTTCATCTTCATGTGTTTGTGCGAGTGTAGCGTTTTGATGGTTTTTTAGTTCACTTGTATTTGTAATTATTCGTAGAAGATTTTAGCAACCTCAGCAAGAAGCCCATGGACCTCGTGCTCTTCAGGTGGGTTGGTCAGTTGTAAAGTCCTTTTTATCTGTAACTTGTAGAAGATTTTAACAACCTCAGCAAGAAGCCCATGAACCTCATGCTCTTCAGGTGGGTTGGTCAGTTGTGAAGTCCTTTTTTAATCTGTAACTCGTAGGAGATTTTAACAACCTCAGCAAGAAGCCCATGAACCTTGTGCTCTTTAGGTGGGTTGGTCAGTTGTAAAGACCTTTTTATCTGTAACTTGTAGAAGATTTTAACAACCTCAGCAAGAATCCCATGGACCTCGTGCTCTTTAGGTGGGTTGGTCAGTTGTAAAGACCTTTTTATTTGTAACTTGTAGAAGATTTTAACAACCTCAGCAAGAAGCCCATGAACCTCATGCTCTTCAGGTGGGTTGGTCAGTTGTAAAGTCCTTTTTATCTGTAACTTGTAGAAGATTTTAACAACCTCAGCAAGAAGCCCATGAACCTTGTGCTCTTTAGGTGGGTTGGTCAGTTGTGAAGTCCTTTTTTAATCTGTAACTCGTAGGAGATTTTAACAACCTCAGCAAGAAGCCAATGAACCTCATGCTCTTCAGGTGGGTTGGTCAGTTGTGAAGTCCTTTTTTAATCTGTAACTCGTAGGAGATTTTAACAACCTCAGCAAGAAGCCTGAACCTTGCGCTCTTTAGGTGAGTTGCTCAGTCTTTGTATGCGTAACTCATGGAAGAGTTTAACAATCTTGGCAAGTTAGAAATTAATCTTCTTCTTTTTTTAGGTGGGTTTGTTTGTCTATCATGTTATCTTTTTATTTGCAGTTCATGAAAGACTTTAACAGTCTGCAAAAAAAGCCACCAATAACCCAAGAAGTCTTGTTTTTCGTTCTGTTCATATGATCTTTTCACAATAAAATGACATATTCTTTCTGTCCTTGTTGGTGTTTATAGGCTATACTTTTGTTTGTGTTTCATACACATAACTCTCCTTGTGACGTGTACTCATTTAGGGAAAACAAAGCATGCTTGAAATCGTATGCAAATGAGGGAGGGTTTGTGAGTGGTTTTGTCGGATGCTGTTTGAGTGGTTTTGTCAGATGCTGTTTGAGATGGTTTTGGTTTTTTGTCAGACGCTGTTTGAGTGGTTTTGTCAGATGCTGTTTGAGTGGTTTTGTCAGACTGTGCTTGAGTGGTTTTGTCTGTGAGTGGTTTTGTCAGATTGTTTGAGTGGTTTTGTCAGATGCTGTTTGAGTGGTTTTGTCAGATGCTGTTTGAGTGGTTTTGTCAGATGCTGTTTGAGTGGTTTTGTCAGATGCTGTTTGAGTGGTTTTGTCAGATGCTGTTTGAGTGGTTTTGTCAGATGCTGTTTGAGTGGTTTTTCAGATGCTGTTTGAGTCTGGATGCTGTTTGAGTGGTTTTGTCAGATGCTGTTTGAGTGGTTTTCTCACATACTGTTTGAGTGGTTTTGTCAGATGCGTTTTTCTCTGTGGTTGGCCAGATTTGCCATTGAGCATGTGTCTCGCATCGCCCGCATCATCAAGCAGCCGCGCAGTCACGCCCTGCTGGTGGGAGTGGGAGGCTCCGGTCGCCAGTCCTTGACACGCCTGGCTGCCCACATGGCTGACTACGACCTGTTCCAGGTGAGATCACCAAACACGATTTTATCAAAATTACAGGGTATTTGTGAAAGATTGTCACCCATTCGATCTTCTTTATTTAGATACTAGACTTGGTTTCTTTACACATTTTGTGTAACATACTACGAAATTCGGACTTGTGATGCATTTCAAAATTAATAATCATGCTCTTTGATTTTCGACTGCTAGACATTTTCAGTTAACTCTTAGCATACTATAAGGAAGTGGCAGAGCCAAGCCCACAATCCTGTAAGGATCTGGCAGAATGAGCAAGAAATGGGTATGCTTGTTCAAAATATTATATTTAAATTATTTGTGAATAAAAGTTAATGAAATTTGTAGTAATCTTGCTATGATATTGTTTTCTGTGTTGACAATGTTATTTTTGCCAATCTGACATTTTGTTTGTTTATTTTGATTGATTATTACGAAAAACACACAAAATAAAGATGTGTTCAACGAAGATGTTACAAAACAATGTGTGGTGAGTTTATTATTAAAACATTGCAGACACAAGTCACTTATATGATCAGAGAAACTCTAAAAGCACAACATAAACTTAGTACTTGCCTTTCTGTAGTATTTTAGTAATGCAATCAACAGGTAAAAATTATGTTCGGATACGCACACCTGTCGGTCTCATTGCCGATCATTCGCGATCGAAGTTTTTGTGTGAAGAGTATCTCTATGCTTTGTATAAAGTGTTAAACCACTCTAAGTCCGATAAAAAATCAATGAAACTATCCAATTCACTGTCTAAAATAGTGTCTGAATGCTTGGCAGATGACCGGTCGTCAGAATCGTTCGATTGATTTTCTGTCAATCGATAGTCGAAGTTATCTATAGTAGGCACTGCACTAGCATGAGTCTCAACAGTCACTTCACTCTGGCCCCTATAACTAAGTCCAAAAGCACGATTGGCACACAATTTATTGGTAAAAACATCGATAACACCGTCATCCATCGTTCGGAACCAAAAAATCCCAAGAAAATCGATCAAAATTAGCCTTCAATCGACCTCTATGCAAATGGCGGCCATTGCAACAGGAAGTCGAATGCTTTCCGACTGTCATTAAAGCTTCCTCTCTGCATTAGAGAGTTCCCACTTCCTTAGCAATATGACTAAACAATGTGGGTGGATCGGTGCGCTTTCATGTGGTTTAGGACTGACGGTGAGGTGCGGTATAGGATGCTAAGAGTTAACTGTGCTCAATGGTGTTGATGATTAGGACTGCATGTTTCACACCAAGACTACATATTTCAACAATCCAGACTGCCATATTTTTCGGATCATTAGGCGCTGCTGTGTATTGGGGTCTGCAACGAACACCTTTTGCAAGAGTGAATGCCCTTGGTGGGTGGGGGAAGATGGTTCAGGACTGACCAAACAGGGGTTAACTCTCGCCAGTAACCCTATTTGATGCCACTAAATGGCTGCCTTTCGCAAGAGTGAATGCCCTTGTCAGTACTGACCAGCAAGGGCATCACTCTCACTGTCAAGGGCGTTAATAACCCTAGTTGCAGAGGCCTATAAGGCGAATAGGGCAGTTTTCAAGAAAAATCTGAAAAAAATAAAGTAAACGGCGCCCTCATTTATAAGGCGATATACACCTTGAAAAAGAAAGTCGAAGTTTGAAGCCTGTACACATGCTGTAAACGCTTACCGACCGCCATTACTGCTGTCATAAACGAGAGTTGGCTCCCTTCTGAAATAATCAAACTTCCGGTTGTTGTGTTTTGACTTTTCTTCGCGAAAACTGGTAGACTTGTGGCATTTTAAGCTCTGCAACGATGCTTTTTACATCCAATGAAGTTTTATGGCATCTGTTGGACGATATCTCGGATGATAATAGGGATTTTGAAGCATTTTAACGTGAGTATTCATCGTATCGGCGGCTCGTTACCACTTCCGATGTTGTGACTCACAGTAGACTGTACTGAGTACGGCAATTATTGCCTCTCTTCTCATGATTTTGTTCACGAATAGGGCGCCCTCGTTTATTAGGCGCATAGGTCGAAATTGGATTAAAAAAATATCACCTTATAGTCCGAAAATTACGGTACTTATGGATTGCGTTATGGGGCAGCCAAATTTGAGGTACAAAGAATACATTTAAGCAAGTGCATCCTGCTCCATTCCAAACATTTTTTCACGAACATTTTAATATTCCATTTATGAAACGTAGACAAAATTCAAGGACTTTGTTAACAAAGTTTCATAAGTATCCAATAATTCTTATTTGTATTATACTTTCCCTGTTAATCTAAACATAATACATCTGTTTATCTAAATGTAATATAAGCTGGTTACTGAAATATAGTACCATAAAAGAGTACCATAATCAAGCTATTAGCTTCAGGCTGAGAAATTATTCATCCCAATATCTGTTAAATGATAAATCTGTAGACTTTTTATATATGACTTATCATGCAGTTAATTGTTGACATACTTAACTTTTTAGATTAAAAAAGGATTGATTGAGCAGTGTTTAATGAAAGGTTGCCATTATCACTACCCATTGCTAACATTCTTTGGATTTTTCCAAATCAGGTTGAAATCTCCAAAAGCTACACCTCCGTAGAGTGGAGAGAAGATTTGAAGAGAATCTTACGTAAATCGACAGAGACGGACAATCATGGTGTCTTCCTGTTCTCTGACACACAGGTGAGAGTTAAAGGCCCTGATGGGCTGAAAGGTAAACTGGCTGCCTGGCCATTGGTATGATAAAGGCAGTTTTTAGTCTTTCAATCTGATTTTGTGGTCTTTGTAAGTCTCAGCCAAACCGAAAAGCCACACGCAGTCTTGAGATATTTGTGTGTGTGCTTATTTATAACATTAGTATACTAATATGTATGGGCTCTCAGAAGCACAAGTATTGTCATACACTAAAACATACGACACATGTAACATAATATACCTCCACATCTAAACACATACAGGCATACTCAAGCATGCACAAAGGTTTATCAATACGAAATGTTCCAGTCAGTTTTCCTTCTCTCTCCCCCCTCTCTCTCTCTCTTACACACACATGCACACACACACACACACGCACGCACGCACGCACGCACACGCACACGCACACGCACACACACACACACACACACACACTCTCTACAGATAATTTACTTCACTCTTATACTCTTTGGTCTTGACAATGAAAACCCCCCACCAATAACCCAGAACTGCAATGAACCTGTACATACTTCTAGCATAATCATACAGTCAACACTTTTTAAATTTTCTTTGTATCCACAATATATATCAATGAACGTTTTTAGACAAAACTTTTGATACAGCAGCATGTGTGGCCAATTCTGTTTTTTGCGAATGTGTTCAAACATGCCCCCTCAAAGTAAGCTGTATGCATTTTGCCCTTGAGAGAAAATGGTCTAAATTCTTATCTTGGCTCTTTCTCCTTTCCAAATGTATTGTAATCTCTCTTGTTTCCTTCCCTGCATCGTGAAGCTGCGGGATTACCTGTTTTGCGAAGAGGGTCAGTCAGAAGAGGGCGAGGTAACATAGACTGGGCAGTGTGTGTGCCACTGTGTGGAGATGTGCGCTTCTCACATCTTCTTAGCGATCACCAGGTTCTTGTCTCTGTGTGTGTTGTTGTTTCACCATAATGATGATGATGTGTGTGTGTGTGTGTGTGTCTGTCTGTCTGTCTGTCTGTCTGTCTGTCTGTCTGTCTGTCTGTGGTGTATGGAGGAAAGGGAGTTGTGTGTGTGGTTTTAAGAGAGAGGCAAAGAGAGAGAGAGAGAGAAAGAAAAAGAGAGGGAGAGAGAGAAAGAAAAGGCAAAAGAGAAGTGTGTATGTTTGGTGTGCGTGCCTTTGTGTAGACAAGCAGGCATTTGTATGTGTTTTGCATGTTTGCATACCCATACAAGATGAAAGCATGTGTTTGAGCATGGAGGAAGCATGATTCTCATCACACACAGGTTGTTACAGAATGTTATTTGCACTATGATTTCGTTTCACAGATTCCATCACTTTTTGTTATATATGGGTTCTTTTTAAAAAAACCAATATACACAGTGGATCTTTCCCGAACGATGTCTTGAACACAGAGTCATGTTTAACGGATTCGATTCTTGATACAAAATAATATGGAGCAAAATGCTTTCATATGCTTTTAAACCATTGATAACATAGTATTTCCATTTGTTGATTTGAACATTCGTAGCTCAAGAATATACATGTTTATTCTGGACACATTTTTCTGCGTGTCAGTTTTTTAAGCAGACCATTTTCGGCTGTGTGTGTGTCTGTGTCTGTGTGTGCATGTGTACGTGCATCCTCTCTTTGTCTGTTCTACCTCATTTTCAATTAGTTGAAAACATTTTTATGAAAAAAGACTAAGGGAAAGAGAGCTTGCTCTTACGAGAATTTATCTGTTATGCTTAATGTTTAATTTTTTTTTTAAATGACTGGTAATTAAATTTTGCTATCATGCTTAACAATGCCAAAGCGTGGCTTTTACTAATATTCTAAAATATTCTCTGTCCACTTAAAAGCAAATAATAATCAGATCTTTAAGCTGTATTTGTTTTGTTTAAAGATGTATTTTGATTATTTATGCTTTTTCTGTTCAACATGAAGGTCATTTGCAAGCTTCCTTGGCTTTTTTGTGTTGTCTGAACGGTGATAACTTCTATTAAGCATTTATTGAAAGGAAGGCAGAGTATTAAAATACATGTACCTCAAAGACCTATGGGCTAAGACATTGAACTGAACTGAAACTTAAAAGAAGAAAAATAAATTGTAAACATAAATTTGTTTATTTTATTTTATATGAATTATTGTCTGTGTTTGTTTCCAGAACAAGGTTGCTGCTTCGCTCATTGAATTGATTTTATTTTAGAGTGTAAGTTCTTCGGGACCAATATGCTTGATTTGAAGGGGGGGGGGGGGGCTTTGTCTGAAGATCCTCTGTTGTTCAGCTATCCATGGAGTTTCTTTGGGCTGGATTTAATTGCTCGCAATTAGAAATGTTGAAACCAGATACTGTGAACTGAACTAGGTGTCTTTCTAATGCAGATCAAGCAGGAGTCTTTCCTGGAAGACATCAACAACCTGCTGAATGCGGGGGAGGTGCCCAACCTGTACGCCATTGACGAGAAGCAGGAGATCTGTGAGAAGATGAGACAGATTGACAGGTAATAGTGAGGACGAGATGTGTACCTCAACTAACACTACAGCTGCTGCTGCTGCTGCTACTACTTCTGCTACTTTACTACTTCTGCTAGCATTGTTGTTGCTGCTGATGCTGATGACATTGCTACCAGTTCATAATTGCACAATTATTATGAGATCCACTATTTTGCACTCCCAATTCAGTACTGTGCACTTTGGTTATTTTGACCAATGGAATCTGACAACATGCCATCTGATCACATGCCTATTAGTAAATCTTTTTGCATCTCCCTAAGAAGAACAATTTCAAAGAACAAGAACTCTGAAGAAACTCCAGGGAGATGCAAAGTACAGTAACTGTGGAGATTGTTTTTTTTTCTGTTTTTTTTCATTCCATAGAAACATAATACTCAATTGAAACGTGTTCACCTTCTGTAACCAACCTTCTTTCTTCTAAGCCCTCTTGAGATTGCTTTTACTCCATAGAAACAATATTCAATTGAAATTTGTTCACCTTTAGCCAACCTTCTTTCTTCTAAGCACAACTCCCCCCCCCTCAGCTTCTTATAATCGTCCCAATGATTTGCATGCTTTCAACCTTGTTGTTTTGCAGACAACGAGACAAAACCAAGCAGACGGACGGTTCGCCGGTGGCGCTGTTCAACCTGTTCATCCAGCGTGTGCGTGACCAGATGCACATCGTACTGGCCATGTCCCCCATTGGGGACGCCTTCCGCAACAGGCTGAGAAAGTTCCCCTCACTGGTCAACTGCTGCACCATCGACTGGTTTCAAGTGAGTGTCTGTGTGGTTCAGAGTGGGATGCTTTGAATTTGTAGTTGCACTTACACAGTGGACACCACCAGCTAACTCAAACATGGGTACCACGAAAAATGGGATCATTCACAATTTGTTGGTCCCTTATTGCAAAACGTTTTTTTTTTAAAATTTCAAACTAATTTCTGTCATGTCAATTTTGAATTTCTAGATTTCCACTGTAAATGCATGATTTTGTGCAATTCAAGCATTGATTCGTATATATGAATGGATGCAGGCACATAATTGTTCACTTGCACATGCTTATGCAAAGCATGCATGCACACTTGTTGCATGCATGCATAGATATATCCGTGTACACACATCATGTGCGTATACAGACACAGTTACACTTAAAGATTCAGGCACACACATAGATACACGCACAAACGCACTTGTGTATGCACACATAAATACACACATGCATGCACACGCAAACATGCTCGCAGCATGCATGCTAACATACACACGCAGACATACACACATCTACACATGCATGTGCGCGCACTTCACACACATAAACACACACACACTTTTACCACGACACAAAGACCATTCATATGGAACTGTATGCACCCCCTCGCCCCTTCAAATCCCAACACATTGTTTAACATCAAAACAAGTTTCTTTGCTTTTATGCATTTATGTGTACCTGAGTTTGTATGTGTTTGTGCCAATGCATGCCTAAACACAAAGATATTCTAAAAGGGTAAGATGGATTACTTAAAAGCTCGGCGAACCGGGCTGATAGAGTTATCGTTAGTGGGGACGTGTACACTATTCGCAGTGGAGGCTATCCAAAAACTCGGACTGGAACTTGAACGGAGAATTCAACTGGCCTATCGATGTGTAAAATGTGTCACGTTTCAAAGGGACATAACCAGTGTTTCTGTCCTCACTACTCATATAGGGAAAAGAGACCGGATGTTTATCTTCCCCTGTACAGTCTTTGGTAAACATGCAGAATTGTTTTTCTTTTCCATATTCCAGACGTGGCCTGAGGATGCTCTTCAGGCGGTGGCGTCACGGTTCCTAGAGGAGATCGAGATGTCTGAGGACGAGCGTGATGGGTGTATCACCATGTGCAAGCACTTCCACACGTCCACACACCTGCTCTCAGAACGGTTCGCTCTAGAGCTGGAGCGCCACAACTACGTCACCCCCACGTCCTACCTGGAGCTCATCAGCACCTTTAAGACGCTGCTGGACAGGAAGAGAGGGTGAGGCCTGTTCTCCCTTATGTTTGAGAGGAGTGCTACCTCCTCTTGTGTGTGTGTGTGTGCATGTCTTTCATCACAGCCTGAACTAATGGACTATTCGGAACCAGATTAGTTTAACAGACCTGTTTTCCCTTCGGATTTATCCGTAAATATTACGTTTTGAGACCTCCGATTATGCTATTACGGTCAGCAACAAAAAAATCCGCATTTCCGCTGAACGAGTGCGAAAAAAAAAAAAAGAAGAAATCAAAAGAAGGCATGGCGTTTGAGCCGTAGTCGCTACTGTGTCATCTGCTAAATACTTCTGGTTTATTTCTCCATGCCGCCATTTTTCTAGGTACAAAGTGCAAAATTTCGGCAGTTGTCGAAGTTGGGTTTGGATGGGAAGTTGCAGCAAGTGTGTGTACGCCCCCCCCCCCCCCCCCCCCCCCCCCCCCCCCCCCGCCCTGCAAAAAGTTTGATGGCAGCGAAAAATTCTGGTGAAAGGATTTCTCGGACAGCAAAATTACGGACAGATGCCTGAAATTACTGTTTTCAGAGCTTGGGATTACTGACAATGAAGATTTGGGGTAAGCAGGTCTGGTTCTAGCTGAGCTGTATAATAGATTCTGACATCTTGTTTATGCATTCTTCGTATTTTAAAACTTTTTGCACTGCTGATGAGAAATGTCACGTTGTACGTACGATGCTGTTGTTCTTTGAGATCATTGCTTTTGATGATGATACTGATGAAGAAAACGGGCACAGTTGCCACGAAGAAGAAAATGATGACTGTGATGCTGTTGTTGGTGATGACAATCATAACACTGACGTCATAGTCGTTCTTCCAAAATGTATTTACGTGATAAGAAAATTACATGATATTACGTATTTACGTGATAAGATAACTGAAAAATACCCAAATATAGGCGTTACAGGTTTTTTTTTCTACTTATGAATAACACTGATGATAAAGACAAAAATGATGACAACGATTTCATACTGACTGCGCCTGGGTCAGACCAATTGACATAGGCTAGAACACCAATGCTACATCAAAATGTTGTTATGCCATGCATAGTTATGCGGGGATTGTCTTTAGCCATGACAAGTTCCTAGCATGACATCATCAGTCTATAATATCCCCGAAGACGGAGTGTGGCTGCCCACGTAGCGGGGTAATCAGAAACGGTCACACACACGTACTTTTCTCATCCGTAGCCAATGCACTTTTAACGCTAGCGTTCAAGCGCTTCTGCTGTTGGGATGATCCCTGGAGTCTTTAGCCAGGGTAAGCCAACAACAACATGCTGACAATGGACATGTCTGCCACAGGGAAGTGCTGAAGCAGAAGAAGCGTTACGAGGTGGGCCTGGAGAAGCTGGAGTCAGCGGCGAGCCAGGTGGCGGTGATGCAGAAGGAGCTGACGGACCTGCAGCCCCAGCTGGTGGTGGCCTCCAAGGAGGTGTCCGAGATCATGGTGGTCATCGAGAAGGACTCCATCGAGGTCGCCAAAGTGGAAAAGGTCAGGAGTTTTTTGGGGTTGGGTTTTTATTCTTTGTTTGGTTGGTTAGTTTTTTCAAGGTGTCTGAGATTATGGTTGTCATCGAGAAGAACTCTGTTGGGGTTGCCAAAGTGTTTGGTGTGCCTATGGTGGGTATATTGTGAACAGTTAAGGTGGTTGTTGTTACCTGAAGTTGTGTGTATGATGTGTGTGTTTATGAGTGAGTAAAAAAGAAGCAGGGAGAAATAACTTGCATTGAAGCTTAATTTTAACCAAGAACAAGAAACCCTACTTTAGGCAAAGCATGAACAGTAATTTTTGCCCCAAACTGTGTTTCAAAAGTGACATGGTTTGTGGCGCCCCCAGGTGGTGAAGGCGGACGAGGCGGTTGCCAATGAACAGGCCAGAGTGGCCCAGAACATCAAGGACGAGTGTGACGCTGACCTGTCCGAAGCCCTGCCCGCCCTCAATGCCGCTCTGGCTGCCCTCGACACCCTCACACCAGCGGTGAGCATGAGATTTCTAACCAGTTGCAGCTAGCTGTTGCTTGTAACTTTTTAATAGATTACAGGCATGGTAGACCTCCACAAATCGCGGAAAATCCATGAAACAGTTTGAAACAAAATTATTTAAAAATGCATTGAAATGGCATGAAAATGTGAAAATTTCACTCATTTATTGAATTTTATTGAATTTTCTTCGGCTCCCTGGACCCGGCCATTTTCCTTGAAAACCACTTTGCCCCCACTACCATGCCTGGATTAAGATTAAAATTATAGCCCCGTCGACAACAAAGGCCATGTCAGGGCTGTCACCACGTTAAATCTTACCACGTATTAAAAAGGGATAAAAACACAAGGTAAAAAGTGTTAAAATACTTTTGTTAAAAAACATTAATCAATCACAAACTTAGCAAGCAAAAACATGACACGTCTAGAATTAAAAACATCACAGTAGCTTACATCAAGTGAAAAATATTAATGTCTTTCAAGTAATTAAAGATCGTGTCAGGCGGAATGTCACGGATTGCTTGTAACTAAGTTGTGACTACCGTAAAATGCGGACTATAAGCCGCTACTTTTTTCCCCTCAACTGAGGCTCATGTGACTTATAAGATTGATGCGGCCTGTCTGTGGATCTTTTTTAGGTCTGAAGTAGGCCTTACGGTCTGAATGTGGAGTCTTTCGGATGAGACGATCAACCGAGGTCCCATGTGCCCATGCACTTAGCACGTATTAAACCCAGTGGCAATGAAAAAGTTGTCATTTGGTCAAAATTTACCCCCCACCCCCTCCCTTTCCTTCCTCATCAGTCACACAAAAATCGCATGCACACAAAAAAAATTGGCTGCGACACGGTCTCCAAGTGGGAGCAACCCGAATTTCACAGAGACGCCTCTGTGACTGTAAAGTACCTAATACCTAATAATGTGTTCATCAGTATTATTAAATCCGTTTCCAGTCGCATTCTCCAGCCTACTTTGAGCTTAATATACGGTTTTCAGAAAAAACTAGGGGACAGCACTTCGTGAAAATTAGAGTTGCTTACCTCCATTACTTGTTCAATTGCCATAGCACACGGCAGTTCTCCCTCGTCCACTTAGTCTGGACAGCAGCATTGCACAAACGCGGAGGTCCGGAAAGAAAACTGAACAAAAGCCAAACTGTGTGCCTCGCTCACTGGATACAAATTTGCCACACAGCCCCACTCGCAGACATTTCTCCAATCTGGTCCATCCCACCTCCACCATCCCGTAACCTCTCTACCCTTTCCCTCCCCCCTCCAGCCCTGCAAGGCCAGAGCGACTGTGTGGAAAAACAAACTGACCCATCCTCTAGGCCTAGGCCTACACAGTCAGAACTTTCATGGCTTTTCT